>OZ024897.1:38975850-39575850 GCA_964017195.1 Siderastrea radians | reverse complement strand
AGTAAATTAGCGCGAGAAACTAATTGGTTTTTCATCTTGCGTTTTGAGAGGCGAAACATCCGACAGTCTGTTTATAAACAAAAAGAAATTGCTAGTTCTTTCCAGATATTTTCTCATCAAAAGTTGAAACATACTGCGAAGTCAAGAAATTGAACAAGAGTGATTTTAAATGGAATCAGAAATTCCCTTCATCAATGAATTCGAAGGCACTTTAATAAAAAAAAGTTATTCATCGCTTACTGAGATTTAAAGCAATTTTCAGCCATCAATAAAGTGACTGACTAGAAAGCGCAACTGTGATGAAATTTGGATTTATAGAGTACCAAAAACACACGAAGCGTTTAGCATTTTGGCCATTAGAGTGGTTTTGTTATCAATGAATAGCAAGAGATAGCAACGTTTATTTATTGATTATCATATTCAGGGATGCAATTTAAAATTCTGAGTTTTTAATCGGTTTCACTTCTCTCCGTTCTGAGAGTCTAATTACATTAAAGTGCATATGAAACCAAATTTGTTTTTAACAGTTATAAAATTTACCGTTTGCAATATACGATTCCAAAGTTTGAGATGTCTAGGATAAAAATTGGCGAATTTACGAGCGCTGAAAGTTGGCCTGACATACGGTGCACGCGACTGAAATTGAAATTGACCAATCAGAGCTCAGTACGCGGGGCAAACTGAGATTTCCTACGTCATAAGGAGAAAGGACCCTGGGAACGAGGTTGTCGCCTGTTCAGTCGAGCATCGTGTTTGTGTTCGTTTGCCAGCAACACCAGTGATTCTAGTTAGATTTACATTTATATGTATGAATGCAGGCAAGCAAGTGCTTATCTTAATGCAGTTTTAGTTTTGTGAAAGTCAGTTGTCCCATTTCCTACGTTTTCATATAAAATGAATTTCGTAAATAAGCGATCTGATGTAAGCTTAAAAAAATTGCAGTTCGTTGCGTAGTGTTTTAAGATTTTTTTCGTTAAAGTTCGTTTTTAAAGCAATTCTCATTTCGCAACTAGTTTACATTTTATCCCAAAATTAGATAGAGGTGTGACTATTTTAGACTGGGTCGGTGTTGTTTTCTCAATCCGGTTTAGTATTCGTCACCGCATATTGGGTTGTTTTGACTGATTGCTAATTTAATTATCCAACAAATTGAAGAGTCAGTCGCTCAGTCTTCAAT
Source organism: Siderastrea radians (assembly GCA_964017195.1). NCBI lineage: Eukaryota > Metazoa > Cnidaria > Anthozoa > Scleractinia > Rhizangiidae > Siderastrea > Siderastrea radians. The sequence goes on along the minus strand of OZ024897.1, from coordinate 39,574,673 downwards.
TTTATAGTCTTAGTGTAAAGCTCTATGTCTTTTCAGTTGTGGAATATTTTATCAGCTCCCTGTAATGTTATATTTTCAGCTTCCTCACTTGAAGTGAATGCCATTTCTGTTTTAAATTAGAGACTAAAGTAAATTAGAATCGCCGATTTAGTAAGTGAGTTCAGTGTAGCATGGTTTTGTAGCGTGTCTGTAGATCGATATGAAAAAGTTATTCAAGTAACTATAGGTGAAACAGTTCTCAGTCTAAAGCTATTTTGTCCAAAAAGAGACTCTAAAAGCTTTCGAAAAATAGTTTAGGGTGTGTTCTTTAAAACACCCGAGAAATACTTCGCGGGCGAAAAAGTTGTGCCATTTTCCCTCCATAATTGTGCTTGGAAGCTTCAGAAAACATTTTTCAGATGACTTTTCCCAGTAAACGGCCTGATGCCTGGGGGATATTGTTTATTTTAGCAAAGTTGTTTAATGAATGACAGAACTAAACAGCCACTGGGCATGCGAACCAGTGAAAAATGCTACCGGTATTTAGATTGCAAAGTCTGTCGAGTCGCTCCCGGCTGCCGGGAGCGACACTAAGTGAGTTCATCCGTTTTTTAGCCAATGACGTCACGTTAGTGACGTCATATGGCTACTGTCAGAGCCTAAAAATCAACGATATACGCCAAGACGCAAGGCAAGGCAAGGATATACGCGAGACGTCTGTCTTACGATTTGTGAGGCTGGGGGGATATTCTGTGAGACGGTGGGTGGGGGTGTTCACCAGGAGACTGAAACTCTTACCTTATCAGCGGCACAAACCCATACAGCTTATACTATAGGAGTGCGTCCCCCGGGCTTTGAAGTGTTTTGCATTCGCAAGTGTGGATCTACTTCGAATGCCTGTTTTGTGTACGTGAGGTCTGGCAGGATTTTATTCGCGTTGTAGTCCTGTGTTTACTTAGCTGAAGTACATTTTTCCACAGCAGCAAATACAAGACGGACTTGCCAATTTGAGATGTTGTATGAACAGAACGTGGAAATTAACGTTACATCGATCCCTAATTAACAGTGAAAGAAACAATATTTAAAGCCCAAGTTTATAACGATAGTGAAAAGAGTAGAGTAAAACAGCATAAAATTTTTCGGGATTATCTCTCGGTAACAGCGAATCTAAAATTTGCAGTGTCATTTTTGTGTGCGTGTTATAAAACATGAACCCAATTAAAACTAAATCGGAAATTGCGCGGCTTGTTGCTAGCTATTCTTAAAACTGAAAAACTTGAATGAAACTAGTATTAAAATCCAAGTCACAGTGGTGATCAAGGAATTAGAGGATGGATGTAGTAAAATCTTAACAAGATACTAAACGTTATTTCGGGGTTATTCATAGCTCAGAGTGTAAAGCGTATGTTGAGAAATTTGCATAGTTGACAGCTGTAATTTCAGCCTTTTAAGGAATGTAACGCAACACTTGAAACATCTCGAACCGACCGAAACAGTACCGAAAGATTAACAACAACAGATATGTGACAAAGCATTCTAACAGAGACCTGTTGGATCTACTGGAAAGCGAGCTGAATTTGAACATTTTCGTACTGTTCGAAGGTAAAGCAAACGAAATTTATTCGGCTGTAGGTTGAGACTCCAAATAAACACGTGAGCTAAAAATAACTTTGTACCGTGGGAAGTTACAAATGTAAACATACTTTGGTCGATTTGTGAAGCAAAAAGACGAAAATTATTATAGCCGACTTGATTACAAAGCAAGCAACTTCAAATAACAGGGGAAATAAATATAGTTGCAAAACTATTTCAGTCATTTCAGTCGTGTTTATAAACGCTAGTTCAAAGCGATTTCGAACGAAAATATTGTGGATACAAGAAACGCCGTTTGATGGCAGACTCCTGTTTTGACAATACAATGTCCTAAGAACGTAAGTGGTTGCCTGAAATGTCTGAAACCTTACAAATTAAACAAAGTAAAGCGAGTCGCGTGTCACACAAATCACGCAGAGCGTCAAAACGGCACCCTTTAGAAAGTTGACCGTTTATGAGCACTGAAAAGTATTGGATATTCGCCGGTAGAAGTAAGAAATTAAAAGGTTCAACTGCAACTTGCATTTATTTCTGAAGTAAAATTGTTAACTTTCCACTGATCTTTGCCTAAATTATGTATGCAATATTTTTCGACGGTGAGTTTAAGTTTAAGTTTACCTGTTTTTGTCTGTGTTCTTTGAAGAACCGTGAAACAAAGAGCTTTCTTCGGTTTTTTTTTTACTCCGCGTAGTCACGCTGCTGAATCATTACCAGGTTTTATAGTGGATAACCACAAGATCTTTCTGATGGTGGTGGTGGTGGGGGGGGGGGGGGGGGCTGAGCGGTTAGGGTGGGACTTACCGGAGGTGTAAAGTCCCATAGGTTGTCAGGACAAATTTCACCATATTGTGAGAAAAAACGTCATTGGCTCTGCGCGTATTGCGCGCCTATGTTTTAACAGAGCAAATGTAGTTTCACGAGTACTCTTCTTGACCTTAATAAGCTTTCCAAAGAATGCTGCAAAAAGCGCTGTCGGTGAATGTCTTGCTGAAGTCTTATTTTTGAAGAAAAATAAGTCAACTTTACTGTTTCCTCAGCGGTCCGCATTGTGTTTTTGCGTTTATGTTTTCCCTTGTTGTTTTTCATCTTTCAATATGAGCAAGCAACCTGGTGAGAAAAATGGACGAGAAAAATCACTTTGCAACGAATTTAAATTAAGCAGAAATTCCAACAGCGTCACTGAGACACAAATCAAAATTGTTCCAGAGTGCCTAATTTCTTAATACGACAAGAAACTGTTTAGAAATAGAAATTTAAGCAGTTAGCGTTGTGTTTACAATTCAGCTTAATAATTTCTTTCATCGTCACGTCGATCATAAAAAGAATTACAAGCGGTGGGTTCGATCAGTCAGGAAGGCTTTCTACTCCGAGGTATCAAGACAAGACATAAAATAAAACACAGTAAAATGAAAGAGAAGCATTTAATAAAAACTGTCACACATTCATGGCGAGTCAGTACGAAAATCAAGAAGCAATCTAAGCAAGAACCGAACAAACTACCAAGAAAGAAGGAAGGAAGGGCGACATTTTTTGGCTATACCACACAAAGTTGACTCTGTTTTACCTGCACTCGTTGTAGCTCTCTGTTGCAAAAGCTCCAAATGTTCTGATACAAATCGGATGCTATCTAAAAGAAGTTGAATCGCTTCCCAGTTGTTTGAGTGTTGTTTTTACCATTCCGTCCACAACCCTAAACTGAGAACAGGTGAATTCCGACGTTCCTCACTACAGTAATCCTGTTTCTGAGCTGCATAGAGGTAACCTGTTCAAGTTAAAATTCTGTCTTCTGTTCGACTAAACAAGCACATGATGACGCCGTTGTGCGAACAGATTACAATATTGCTCCGTTTCAACTCCTGCAGCTAATATGGTGAAATCGTACAGCTTCAATCCACTTTGAACGATGATTATAACAATGTTTCAAGAAAAATCAAACACGTACCGCATTTTCAGAGCCAAAAATTAGTAGATTTTTTCCCAAAACTTGTGCCACTTCGTTCACTTTGGTTCGGAGCAGTTTCATTTTGATTCATTCAGCTTTGGAGAGAAACGCTGCACACTTAGCAAGCTTTTGGCGCCTTTTTCGTTCAGTCATGTGACCAATTCTTGTCCCTTTTTATCTCTTACTCGTTTTTTTCTTTCTGTCTTGATTTTATAACAGATATAGTGGTCGACGTTTAATAAAACAATTATTCTACTCGGACTTGCTGGATATCGAATAATTATAACCAGCTCGCCGCTATGCACCTCGTTAGTTATCCATCATTGCAAAAACCTAACACTGGACGTAACAGCTAATGACGGACGTTAAAATAGTGACTTTGACTGGAGTGAACGTCTGGCGTTATAAGTTTCGCCGGACGTTAAGTTTTATGCAACTCGCTCCCGTTGCTTTCCTGCCCTCTGGCTCGAGTTGGAAAAACTGGACAATTAGCAAGTGACATCATGTCAGAATCCACATCGCAATGTACCCAATGTTATGATGAGGGATGATGACGTAGGAAAACTCGGTTTTCACTGCCGCTAGCACCGCGGGCGCAAGCTTCGTATGCCAGGGGGCTGTTTTGCCTCGAAAAATGGCATTCAAATCGCGCGGCCAAAATACCACGTGACAACAGCCTGTGACGTCAATTTGGGTACACAAACTAGCAATCCAATATGGCGGTAATAGAGAAAGAGGAGGCAAGAGGAGAGAGATACTGCGTTGCTGGCGCCCCTAACGGTCGAAGTTGTAAAAATACGAGGAAAAAGGGATTTCGTATGCATTAGTTTCCAACTGATCCGGTTGTGAGGGTAAAGTGGGTCAAATTTGTTCGAAAACACCAGCCCGACTTTAAAGATCCCAAGTGCACTGCGCTCTGCTCGGCGCACTTCGAGGACGATTGCTACGAGTACAAATCATCGGCGATTGATACAATCGAGCGGAGTGGGAGAGTAAATACCCGAGATTATATAAAGAGGACCGCTGTGCCCAGGAGAGATACTGTTGTTCCTGCAGCTCCAGAAGAAGTTCCCAGTGATCGAACAAAAGGACAAGTAAGCCAAACATTTGTGATATTAAAACTTACATGTTTGATCAGTTACGTAGCACTTGTATTCAATGGTGTAAACTGATATTGCTTGGTAGGCTAAGCCCACCCTACTGTTGATACATAGAAAAGCACAGGCATGCATCATTCATTGTGTTAGTAATAATCCCTGTTAAGGATGGTGCTCGTATGGGATTCCGTTGCTATCTAATGACAGATTACGGTATGTGCTTTTCTAACGAAAGTCTTGACATCAACATGCAAATTCTCTTGTTGTTCAGTTATCACTAAAATCCTTTTTTTCCCTTGTTCTCAAAGTGATCTGACTGACATTAATTCATCTCCCATTCAATTTCTCTGAAACCACCTGAATAAACAGTATATGTACAATAACAGTATATGTACAGTATATGTACAATAACAGTATATGTACATAATAGGTTTAAATTTTAAAATAGCTTTCCATTTTCTTCTACTTTTAAGTAGAACTTAGGTGTTTAATCCTTCTTAATTTTCTAATATTTAAATTAGCATTTTAGTATTTTAGTTAGTTTTATCTTGTTATATTTTCACAGTGCCCTATTGAAAACCACCTTGTGTGATATAGGCCATCTGTATAAAGAATTGTATTATTATTATTATTATTATTATTATTATAATAATTATTGTTGTTTTCTGATTCATGTGCAGAGCAAGGGGTATTGCAGCAGAGCAATACTGTTTCTGTTGAGAGAACAACCCACTGGCACCAGAACAGCTCAAAAACCTCAGAACTGTCCAAATGCAAAAACCAGGTCATACCAGGACAAGCTGCCAAGCAACATAAATACTGTCATTATGACATGCATGTTTTATTACTTTTGTCAACATAAGAAAATTGTTGTTCTTACTTTGTCAAATTTAGTTTGGTATTTTATTATGTGCACACCAATTCCATAATACACAAGCCAAGCCAGTGGTTTACCATTGTTGTTTCAATGTTAACTGTCATTTTTAAAAATTGTTTTAAATAAGTACTTTTGGTTACCTTTTGGATATATTGTACAGTTATGGTTTGAGGTAGTAGTTTGCAGTGGTCTCAGTTAACACAAATGACACATTGACTTGCATAGTGGGTGAGACTGTACGCCAAAAAGTCAAAAAGTCCAGTCTCTAACAAGGGTGTGTGTGTGTGTTGGGGGGGGGGGGGAGGGGGGCTCAATTACAAGGAATGGCCCAGCGAAAATGTTCAGTACTTGACTGGTTTGAGAGAGTCTAGTTATCCTCTAAATCACAAGTTAAATAATTGTAACAAATAAATGATCTGTTTAATTCGAACAGTATTGATGGGTTTCGTTCAGCATCATCATTATCGTTCCTCCCCCTCAAGTTTCAATATCAGGGTTATCAATAAAACTGAATGCCGTGAAAAACATACATGTAATCTCAGTACATTTGCATGAAAGAGCAGCATAACTGGATATATGCTATGGGTAGTATGTAGCATGTAATGGTGACTGGACTGAGTGCAGTACAGTTCAGGAAGTCATCCGACAAGTAATTTGAAATTGGCCAAAAGAGTAGTTGGGATTGATTTGAAATAACGAGCAGGATTCCCCCCGATTGCTCTCCCATTCTGAAATCCTTGATTTAGCAAACCTCCTCATAACCCCCCGGAGGGGGAGGGGGGCACTTGACCCATGTTTTGGTATAGGGCTGCTACTGAGGAATTGACACCCTGACCTTGTTTAAGACAAGAAAATGCCCAAAATACCTACCCTGTTTAAGACAACACCCTTCATTTTAGGTCCTTGTATAGGACAAATGACACAAAATACAATCTGTTCAGGACAGACAGAAAAAATTATATACCCTGTTTAGGACAAAGAGGCCAAAGGCCATACCCTGTCAAGCGGCACATCCCTGAATAAGTCACAGACAGAAAAAATTATGTACCCTGCTTAGGGCAAAGAGGCCAAAAGCCAAACCCTGTCAAGTGGCACATCCCTGTATAAGTCAACCGCCCCCCCTGCCCTTCCAGGCTTATAACTCAGACCAAAGGTCATTTCCCTTTAATTTGTTCCACTGCAATTTTACCTGATATTCAAAATTCCCATTTTCGTTTTGCTTTCCCTTGAAGGTTCCAGAAATTGGGATTCTGCAGGGCAATGATGTTGTGCAAATAGCAAAAGCACGATTAGAATGTCTATGTGAACTTCTTTTTACTCAAAACTTTAGATATATTTTATCCGTTTTACAAACAGTTGAGAAACTGCCCATCTCACTGAACCTGATTGGAATGACTGATGCATATATTGCAAACCCCTTATTGGGCACCTACGTGGTTGCACTCCAGCTACCTAGCAACAGGTGCACAGTAAAGGCAACGATGCACAAGCAAGCATTTTGTTATAGATAAAATTACTAAGAATTATTATATCCTCTTGCTTGTCTGTGGAGAGCCATAAAAGTCAGTGGATGGTCCATCGATAAGCGACAGCCCGGATGAATCTGCAAGAAAAGAAACTATGAGTCCCAAATAACAATAGTTGCCATTGAATTCAGGCTGTGACTAAGTGTCAGTAAATTGAAGAAAACCTGGGGCTATACGACATTCTACTTATCATAACAAAATTGATAAATGCAATGCGTCGACCAAAAAAAAAAGAATCAAAGTCGAGATAATAGATATAGCCCGCATGGACAAGCGCGGCTTGTAAACAAGAATATTCGCCCGCGGGCGAGATATAGAAACAAATAAATGTTGTCACTGTATGTCAATAGTTCATGGAGTGTATACGTGAGAAAGATATAAACAGACCAAAACTTTCGGTCGTCATTACTTCATTGACCCAATGAGGGGAAGATTAAGCGACTAATCAGCAGCCGTTTTGTTCGTGACTGCATTGTAGAAGCAAAAAGTAATTCGAGGTAACGCGACGAGAGCGACCGGACAATTCAATGCAAATATCATATAGGTCGAACGGGTCGGGGTTTTGCCGCCTGTCGATATAGCGAGAGCCAAGTTCCAGTAGCAAGGACTTGTATACGTTAAAAAAAATACTTCGCAATTATACGTACTATGCGTTTACGGTATCTTGCCTCTAACACTGCTCGCGTAAGTCCTTCCACTTGGGCTTCTCGGTTCCTTTGTCGTCTTCAACTTCGGCTAGTGGATCGTGTCTAAAAGTACACACGAGTGACCACGAGTGACCACGAGTGACCACGAATGACCACGAGTGACCACGAGTGACCACGAGTGACCATGAGTGACCACGAGTAGACCACGAGTGACCACGAGTGACCACGAGTGACCACGAGTGACCACGAGTGACTACGAGTGACCACGAGTGAGATTGCATCAAAATATTTGGCTGATGTCATGATGACGTCATCATTACATCATTTTGTCAAATAATCACTATTTCACGGCAAACTGGCCGTTTCTTGAGACCTTTATACCTGGATTCGACATTTTCGCCATTTCTGACTGAATGGGGGAGGGGCTAGGGGACGGACAGGGAGGGGGCATGTGGGGGGGGGGTACAAACTTCCCGCCACCCGCACCCTTTAATCTCGGTTCGGGCCACTTTACTTACCTTTTTCTTCCCGCCCTTTTTTCCGCCTCCCGTACACCTCCCTCCCTCTTTTCTACCCGGAGTCCCAAATTTTGTCCACCTCCATCCCTAAACCCCACCCCCCCTCGAAGGCTACCAGTGACCAAGGGTGAAAAAAAAAGAAAGAAAGTGAAAATGACAAATATAAGAATTAACAAAAAGGTGTTCTGTGAAAGTACGTGATTTAAGGAAATATTTAATTGTTAAACGATTATAGTGGTTTACGCTATAAATTTCGCATATCAGCAAAACAATACAATCAAACCACTTTGTTAACTACAACAGTCTAGAAAGAGGAAATCAAAGTAATTATTTATCTCAGATTTCTTTGAATATTATTAATAACTTTTCACAGGCAATAATATAGCTGTGAGTACGTCCAAATCGTTTGCAAGTCGCGCAAATCCCGCAGGACGTTAAACACATACTGGTAGAATGACAAATGTAAACAACTAGGCCGACGATGAGATTATCCCGCCTTTAGTTAACTGGAATCTAACAAATTTATTAAAGTGAACTACTTTTAAGAGAATTTGGGACTCCGGGTAGAAAAGAGGAAGGGAGGTGCACAGGAGGTGGAAAAAAGGGCGGGAAGAAAAAGGTAAGAAAAGTGGCCGGAACCGAGATTAAAGGGTGCGGGTGGCAGGAGGTTTGTACCCCCCATCCCCACTCCCTGTCCGTCCCCTAGCCCCTCCCCCATTCAGTTAGAAATGGCGGAAATGTCGAATCCAGGTGTAAAGGTCTCAAGAAACGGCCAGTTTGCCGTGAAATAGTGATTATTTGATAAAATGATGTAATGATGACGTCATCATGACATCAGCCAAATATTTTGATGCAATCTCACTCGTGGTCACTCGTAGTCACTCGTGGTCACTCGTGGTCACTCGTGGTCACTCGTGGTCTACTCGTGGTCACTCGTGGTCACTCGTGGTCATTCGTGGTCATTCGTGGTCACTCGTGGTCACTCGTGGACACTCGTGTGTACTTTTAGACACGATCCGGCTAGTGGTTCGTTCTGATCTGATTTCGTCGTAAATACTTCAACATCTTGATTTTCCTCCTCTGCAATATCCTTTTCGTCGCGGCTACTCGATGATTCAGACATTAATTACCCATTTCCGAATGGACAGAGAATCAGTCTGAGTTTATTACGACAGGGCTTAGCCACTCTATGAATGTTTCGAAACAGAGATTTAACTAGTCAAAGGTGAGTTGAAACAATAAATTTTCAGTGAACACAGAGAATTTTGAACTCCACAGTGAGCATGAACTCGTCAAATGGGACACCGATGCCGTCAGACGGGTGCAGTTTTCATCTTGCCCGAAATGGAATGCCAGAATGGAGACCAAGCTTCCTTACCAGTGTAATGTCAGCCACGCTTAGATGGGTAACAATCATTAACTTGCTCGTATGTCCATGTACCATATTTTTAACATCCTTGTAATGATGGCCGTCAAAACAAATTCTCGGCTCAGAAACAAGTACAACGGCCTGGCCTGTTTAGCGGGAACTGATTTAATAACAGGAGTGCTGGGACAACCAGTTTTCATTGCAAGTCAAATATATCGTCTCACAGGTGCAGGCAGCTTCGCATCTGGCTTTTGCGGGCTTCGATCCATTACATCTGGGATTCCAGCTAATAAAAAACATTTGACGTTGATAAGTATCGAGCGGTATATCACAATAAAATACATGTATAAATACCATGACATCATCACTAAATGTCGCTTGGTCGGGGCTGTTTTCACAGCCTGGTCACTCGCAATTTTTCCCTCTTTATTTTCAATATTTGTCAGCACTTCTAGCGTTTTCTTTAACATTTTTCGCGTGGTGACAGTACTATCTAGTATGCGTGTTCTTATTTTTTGTCACATCGCTGTTTATCATGAGGCCAGCAAGCAGATGTTCAAAATCAAGACCCAGCAAGTTCCCGCCGAGACCAAAGAAACATTTTTGAAGGGGAACAAAGCTTTGAAAACCACTTCGTTTGTCATTGGAGCAGCGTTGGTTACTTTTTTGCCCATGACGTTCTTCAGAGCTGTCTTAACATCTCGCATAACTTCACTGGTTAGGTTATTTGCACTGGAGGCAGTGTTGGAATCCCTCGCGCTTTTTAACGCAGTCTGTAACCCGCTCATCTACTGCGCAAGAAGCAGGGAATATCGAGCAGCTTTTAAGAAGCTGCTGGGATTACAAGAAACCGTTGTTGAACCTGCTTTAGAGCTTACTTAAATTCATTGTAGAATCTATTCAAACAAACTTTCTCTAAGAGCAGCTTGACTTGAGATTTACACGGTGAAGCTACCGAAGATTTCTGAACGGTGAAATGGGTGGTGAAACGGTTCGACTTACATGTACATGTGGAAATAAAAATAACAAACAGATTAAAAATTGACCACTAATCTTTCTCATACGTAACAAAAGCTTAGCTGAACTGAGTTTTGAGGTGTAATACCAAAACAGGATGCGCATTGAAAGCACTTGGCGCGTTTCGCCCCCAACCTCTAAATTTACATACATGCATCATACATGATTAAACAGCTACTTTCCGTACAGGGTATAAAGTGTGTTTTGAAGCGTGACAGGTTAGAATCTGCACGTTCTTTGGAGCGAGCAAACGAAAATGCACCCTTGGAATGAAAGTCTCGTCAGCGAGAACAACTCGACAGGAATCGGAGATAAAGTAGTCCCTGCCTTTTCGCCTTTGATAGCGACAATATTTTACTGTTTGTACGCAACAGTCTTTAGCCTGGCGTTCGTGGGCAACACCTTTGCGTTAATAACATGTTACAAGACTTACAAAGTCACGACATCTGTTCTTCTGTGCTTTATCGCCAGTCTTGCCTCCGCGGACCTTATGTTTACGCTGCTCTCGATTTTTGACTTGATTGCGTTCATAGGCGATGGTGACTGGTTTGGTGGAAACCCAGTATGCAAGACCCAAAGCTTCCTCATCGAAGCCTGCTACACAGTCTCCATTTTAACACTGGTGGCCATCAGCCGTGAACGACTGAAGGCAGTCTCTTCGCCCGTTTTAGCCCGAACACAGCGAAGCACTCAACGTACGGTTCTTCCGGTTTTGATTTGGGTAATCGGAATCGCAACCTGCACGCCATTATTGTATGCTTACTACATCAAGAAAGATGAGGACAGTGGCAAGTCCCTGTGTGTCAACGAGTACATGGGAGACAAAGGAAGACAGATTTATTATGCAATCCAAGCGGCGCTGCTCTTTTTGTTACCGCTAGCTTTTATGAGTTTCGCTCACTTCAGGATCTTTCAGCTTTTGTCTCGTCATGTTCGGACAAGAAACTCTATCATGACGGATAATCGAGAAGGACTAAAGCAACGTAAAGTTACTAAGATGCTAGCTGTAGTGACGTTAGTGTTTTTCATATGTTACGGACCTTTTATGGTTATCCGCGCGCGGCTAAGATACTTTTACGTCTACAACGGAGACATAATTTGGAGGTCGGCACAAATGATGGTTTTCATGCAAGCGGCGGTTAACCCTATCATCTATTGTTTCTACAGTAAACAGTTTCGATTCTCCTTCAAGGATTTGCTCTGCTGTCGCTTCAGCACAGAGGACAAGTTAAGAAAACCGAGGTCAGCTTCTTTACGGTCGGTCTCAAGCTTAAGATCTTCCCAGAACACATTTGCAATGAATGAATTTTACGTAGTACAGCCAGAGCTTCAGGGACATTACATCCCACATCCTGTTTAGCATTTGTAAAGAAAAACTTTGAAATAGTAGTATTCTTATTTTCGACCCCTCCATAAGCGGTCCGATCACTGAAGGAAAAGATTAAGATTTTTTTATTTGTATTCTAGTGTACATATAAGATTTCAACTGAGTTTCGTTCCAAACTGAGTACAAAGGTCGTTTAAATACCCTTACTTAGCAACCGTACTTATTCCGTAAATACAATCGTTGGTTCCTCAGTTTACGATTGTTTATCTCTTTGAAGTGTTTGTGGCGAAAAGTTTTTTTTTAAATAGAAACCAAGACAATTCTCTTGTTATCAAAGATTTGATAATTCATAGATAAGTATGATTCATCAGAGATGTATAGACACTAAAGAGTAAGAAGCAACCGAATTGTTTTTCATTCCTTACGTTATTATAGCCTTATTTATTTCTAATAAATCACGGCAAAGTTTCAACATAAATCAACGTTGTATTTGTTGTAATTTATACGATATCAGAAAATAAAAGAAGTTTTGCCATCGTGTTTGTTAATGTAATAAATAACTACCCCTTTGTCAGGCTTTTAAATCGTCTCACGCTATTGAAATTAACGCCGCGGTAAATTAATTAACAAAGTCATTACGAAGTCCTTTCTATTGTTTCCTCGAAATTAATTTGCAATAAAAAAATCTGTGATATTTAATAGATACGGATGTGCGACTACCTGTTTATTTGACATGATCATTAGTGTATGAGTGTCAGGCCTGACGTAGATGATTTAAAAAAGAGCGATCTTGAAGATTGCAGAAGACAAGTCACAAATCGGTTTATCGTCGCTTTTCGAAATATTGATCAGGCAGGCAAATTGCGTGCAAGTTTGCATGTTGATCCTGTTTCATACCAGAGATGAGTGGGCGACGTTTCTTTCCAACAAAATGGGAAATATCTCTTGCTCTCGATACTGAGTCGGCGAGCCATATTGTTGATGTCATCTTTAGGGTCTTTTCAAAAAATTGTTTATTTCCTAGGCAAAAATGGCCAAACCTTAAACCGGCAAAAAAATCCGGATATATTTTATTTAATAAAATATTGGGAAAAAATGGTCAGCCCTATGGAAAAATAATAGAATAATACTCACTCTTAAGTACAACAAACAGGACCTCAGAAAATTACAGCACAAAAGTTCAGTTTAATTCATATAAATGATCACTATATCTTTCAGACAGATGCTAAAACCACAATACAAGGTTTGACCTTAGAAAGGTTAATCGTTCAATTAAGCAGCCAAAGCGACCAAAAGAATAAGTGTACTTTTGCGGCCAAATGGAATTTCTGTATTTATTTCCTATTTTCGCTCCTCTTTTTCTCTTTTTCAGGGATTACCGTCTTCTGCTTTTAACGTTTCCTTTTTTGTAATCCGAATTTTGCTTTTCAGTTTTCCATCTTTAATTCTCATTGCTGCTTGATGGCATTTCTTCCAGAATTTTAAATTGTGAATTCTGCTTTCCGATTTTCACTTTCTGTGACCAGCGTGTGACTTCAGCTTTCGGCTTTTAGCATTCAACATTTTGAAATTCACGTGGGTTGTTGGTTTCAGCATGCTGCATTTGCGTTTCGGCATTCGGCTTTCGTTATTTAATTTTCAGCTTTTGGCTGTTGGCATTAAAAGTTCAGATTATCGCTTTTGCCATTCAGCTTCTGGCTTTAAGTGTTGAAACCATCATATTCTTTTCATTTGACCTTTCTGTCTTTACCCTTTATTGCTCTGTGTAAAAATAAGATTTGGACGGGACCGCTAAAGACAACGGACGGTGGACGGTTAGCCTGCGCTACGTGCAGACGTCAGTCCTTTTTCCTTTGCTTCACGAGGAGGGCTTCGATTGTACTAAAATTGTGACAGTTTGTGGACGGTTACCCAAGATTTTTCTATAGAGAGATAAGGGACCGTTCATTGATCATACATAGGGGTGGGCAGGAGGAAATAACTGGAAATTTAAACAATGCAAAGAAAAAGGACCCTTCCCCCACCTTCCCCCTCATCTCGAGATATATTTCAGAAGGTAATGTACGTGCCATGTTAGGAGTCGGCTCAAGAGCCATTAGCCAGAGGAGAATACCAGCGGCTTGCAGACGAGTGGCACACTAATGCATTCAGTGCAAGAACAAGGGACACTTTGATTCGAACAAACCCAGTGCGTTACTTCGTTCCTTATTTTGTACATATCAAAGGTCATTTTGATCAAAACGAAAAAATTGCACAAGACTTTGGGTGTACTCACGTGATGTTTGTCGACTGTTGCTCAAGATTTATATGTGGAGCTATAATCTTGTCCGTAAAGGACCCATCCATATTTATCATCATTTGTTCAGACCAATATTGCTCCGCTGTGGATTATTCGACCAGATCAAAATGGACCACGGACAAGAGTTCTGCTTGTGTGTGTTTGTTCAGGAACTACAGGTTTGACAAAAGGAGAACTCCTTGGCGTCAGACTCCGGGGGGGGGGGGTACTCTGGATTTCAAGTGACGAGGAGGTGCGAATGGGGACATAAATTAAAAGCCAAAAAAAATTCCTTGGACTTGAAGCAAACTCCCAGAAATCCTCTGGACCAAAATGATGTTTGGACAGGGGAGAGGGTGTCCTCTGGCACGGCTCACGGGGGGAAGAGATAACGAGTCACGGATCACGTATATCAAATTTCATTTTCCAAAGTGAAACCCAAAGTAATCCCATACTGAATTTTGGAGCTTAAGTACCCAGAAGGGATTAAATGACAATAACGAAGAACAACAGAACTTTTTTAATGGTCGTATTTGTTTGGTTCTCTATCGTACTATCGCAATATATAAACTTCCTGAGACCTAGTATTACGTCATTATTACAAACTGCCAAAATTTTCTCACCCCAAAAATCCCGAAATCGTGAATTTCAAACCAAAAATCCTCTGCACCTCCCCATCACTTGAAATCCGGAGTACCCCTCCCCTCCCCCCTCCCCTCCCCCCTCCCCCGGGCGTGGCACCCAGTCTACACAGAATTATGCAGCGGAACGAATGTGGCCAGAAATAACCAGAAGATCAATTATCCATTACAACGTGTTCTCGTTGCTCTTCAGGCGAAAGAAGAATTCGACTTTGATGATGTTGTCACATAGTTCTGTATTTCTTGGTTGACAATGTACACTTGTCATAATCCTCTTCAGTAGCTTGTTATCTGTTGGAATTTTCATAGAATTCCTGGACATGAGTGTGTCCCATTGGAGAACATGCTACAGTCCAACCGTGCAGTCAAAATACCTAAACAGCTCGTACCAACTCCTGAAGAGGTGTGGGAATGTATGAGGAGAGGGGTGGTAATCTCACACGCAATGCGCATTTTGGAATCGATCCTCTTGCATTAAGACCAGATTTAGTAGAAGCTCGAAAACAGTTATTTAACGCAAATCAGCCGTCGGGTCAGATCGTATTTTCAAGTATTGTGCGCGGAGATTCGGAAATATTTAAACATGCCCTTCGCTTTTAATTACCTGATCAGACATTAGAGATTAAGAACAACACTGTGTAGCTGCCGACGGCATTGACATAACACTCTGAACGCACGATCGCTTTGCCAGGCAGTAATGATGTATGCTGATGGGCATTAAATTTGTTTGAAACCATCTTGCGTGCAGCAAGGTTTCTCATTTCCGTCTAAGTCAAGTTGTGCCATTTGCTTATCCTTTTAATCATGTCCCATTCAGGTTTAAAATGCACTGACTATTGATTGCCAGATCACTAGCCCTTATTTTCCCCTGCCTACCCTCCCTCCCACTCTCTGTTTAGCCGTATACGTATCTTATTAATCTTGGGGGGAGGGGAACCCTACAATGCCGAGCCATTTAGCTTGGTGTCACTTAAGAGGCGCGGTATTGAAAGGTGTTATCATTCTTCACGGTAACGTCTCCGTTCCTTTAGTGGCTTGACGTTCTTGTGAAAAATTAGTTTCCCATAATAATGTCAATTCGTCTGCCATCCACTGTCCACTATTCACACGTCCATTCCTATTCCATATCTTTCTTGCCCTCGGAGTCCAAATTGTCGGGAAAGGGGTCAATCAAAACTAAACATACTGAATAGTCGAGAGCTGTCAAAGCCAAAACCTGGAAGCTGAAATCCAAATGAAAGCTACACCCGAATACCTGATAACTGAAACCTGCGAAAAGCAATCCGACGTGCCCAAAGCTAAAAATCTAAATCCAAAATGCCGAAAGCTAAAGGCTGAAATTTAAATCCGAAACGGCGAAAGCTGAAATCTTAATTCGAAATGCCGAATGTTCAAACGACCGATAAAGATAAATACTGCAAGCGAAAACCGAAATGCCGAAAGCTTGAAAGGCGTGGAAATGCCTAAAGCTAAAAGCGAAAACTGAAATGCAGAAACGCCGAAGCAGAAAAGTTGTTGGCGAAATGCGGCATTCCACTTGGCCGTAAAGGTACACTGATCCAAAAGTGGTCAATATTGTGAGGATATTAAACCTCTTATCCAAATATCATTATGACAGAAATGCCAAGAATGCCACAAGATAGAGTTCATATCCTATGAAAACGTTTGTTTGTCTAGAAATCGGCTTTCAAATGGGATCTTAATTCTTATTTCCTAAGCTTAATTGCGCGTATATTTGTAGAGCCGATGAAGTCGTGTTTCGGCCCACGTTGTGTTTCTGGGTATAATTCTTGAAACACACCCGGAACCAAACTCTGAATCCTGCAACCTGCCTGTGACTTTTATTTAATTCCGTGGTTCATTTTTAAGGTGCCGCCTACTTGAAGCAAGAGTTATTGAGGAAGTTATTTCTTGTGGTACTACTCGTTTTTTTTTACAGTCTATTTTTAAGTGAAAATCGCAGAATATCAGGGAAATGTTACTTTTGGGCGCCCTTACGTGGAATTTTAAGGGTAAATTTTGAGCATCTTCAGTTCCTTTAAGGATACCACTTAATTATTATTTTTTTATTTCTCGCCCCATTTTTCTTTTGTCTTAGCTTGAGCACTTGAATTTTTTCTCTTTTGTATTGTCGAGCAGTGAAGTGATCGTGAGAACGCATTTACGCATGCAAGCAAAGCCGTGCGGTTAATACCTTATTTGTTATCAAAGGAGCCGTCTTAATTCCACGAAATTGGAAAATAAACGGCGGAAATTTAGAGGCTATGTAATCAGTATGCAATATGCAACCTGTCACAACTTTCATTCAGCAATAAACAAATCCTCAATTTAGAAAAGTAAACAAAAATATTTGGAAGCGTGCCGCAGAAAATGCCATCTTGAAATACACGCATACGCAGTGTTTCGGCCTTACAGCATTGGTAACCACTGATTTTTTTCAATGAATCTAGCTGTCGCAGAATTGTTATATTTTCCTTCTTTAGCTGATTTGTATCTAGTTCGATGGAAAGAACCTATTTGAATTTAGCCAGATTAACTTTAACGTTTTGCCCGGAAACTTTCAAGACTTACCACTCATAAAAATTTCCCCATTCTCTTTCATACTCAACAGCTGACGTATTTTCTTGAGATAACATGATTACAGTCTAAAAATGGGAAAAGGTTTCAAATTCCGTCTGCAAAATTAAAACCAACCAGCTGCGCTGAGGGAAAAGGCTGCCAAAAAGCTTTCATCTGAATCGTGACATATCTGTTTTAGCACGTAACAGTAAACTAATAATAGTAGGGATTGCAGACATTTGCTGTTTTCACAAAGTTGAAAGCGGGAGGCACGCACAGAGCTCTGAAATTTGTAAGGTCATCTCCCACGTCTCGACCGATCATTGTTCACATTCTCGAGCCCAGAATTTTGGGGGCATTAGGATGATGGATGTGCAAGTCGGAGCTCGGAAACCTTACTCCATTTTGGACCTGGTCTGAAAATCCATACCTGGTCTAAGATTCAGGAGCAGGCAAGAATAGACCAAAGTGGCTGAATATTAAATCTGTGTACCCTGTTTCCGACCATTTAGGTTCAGTTGGCACATAGCTGTTCAGATTATTATATTACAGAGGAGGACAATTTAAAGAAGAACACACTCATTTCAGCTTCGGGTCGTTCATGGTTTAAACGCTTAACTGATTCTGTTGAATTCTGAGGGCCTATCGAGGGTAAAAATTTTCCTCATATTTAGCGTTAAGGATAAAATTGCGTTGTTCGGTTAAAAACCGTTTGTCCAGTTAACCTCAATGAGATACTCTTGCTTCGGAGAGCCACACCTCGCTCAAATATTCTGCAAAGCATTGGTCCTATCGCCGCAGGAAAGGGAATATGATTCAGTCTTGCTGCATGCAAATCCACATGGCAAAACACAATCTGACTGCCATCAACCTCCCAAAGGTGAAAAAAGAATTCTTATTCTGTTTAATTCCGCTCAAATCTCATTCACATTGACTCTGGGTACGAGTTTCTTCAGATCCTTGAAATCCTTTTAAAATTTGAATCAGTTCAAACGTTTAGTTACTTCATTTTGAACACACATTCAACGTAAAAAGCTTATGTTTTCAGAAATGGCGTTACGTTTTGCGGTTAAATATAAGGTGAACGATTTCACATTTGCCTGTTCTTTGCTTTGCAAAATTGTGGTGGGGGAACTGCGGGCACGCGTCGTACGTGTGAGCGCTTTGAAGTGTATGAGAGGTCGCTCTTGCGTGTTTTCGTGGACACCCACGCGAGAAAAACCGCTGGCAACATCTCACGTACTGAGAGTGACGTGAAGCCAGGTCGTAAAGAGCTGGCAAAATTATAAGTTCCGGGTCAATGAAAAGAGGATTGTCTGGTTTCAACCTGCTTTAGCGAAACTCGAACTAAACGGGAAGTGCCGAATAAGTAACCGCGATGAATCTCTTTCATGGAGTGCTCGCCGCTGAAAATTGTTTCTGCTTTTGAAAATCCGAGTATAATTATTTTGTTTCGGCACTCGGAATAACACTTCAAAAGTTCTGTTTTGATAGGCTGATGCGCGTTTAATGCTCGACTGCAGAATGGGCTTAAAGGGCCTGGACGATTGTTACTTTTTTGAGGAAAAGAAAACACAAGGAAAATCAAATGTCAAAGAATGACTTAGTACAAAATACAGCTATCAATATCAGGTATTCATTTATTTAGAAGGATATTTTGAAAAGATTAAGTAAGATTAAAATCAGTGGTAATCATGGATTCTCTATTTTAATTTTAACAAAGCTTTCGGAACAAATATATTCTTAAAATAGAAAATTGTTTCAGCGTTAAGGAGCCACATTAGTTTAAACTGTGCCAGAAGTGAAGTCAGTCTAACTAGGGATCCTCCAAAATGAATAATTTACTAGGGAGCGCAAATCGTGGCGTAACTCTTAAAATGAAGAAACCAGACTTTCAGAGCTCTTCATCTAATTCCTTGCTCACTAAGCGCAAAATTAAGATCGGAACGCGGGGACGAAAGGCTTTCTATAAAAAGTAGTTCGAGTAGTTCCAGGTCAAACCTTTCCTACCGGGATTACCTACAGGCAACTCTTTATTACCGTGGGCATGGTTTACTTGGTCCCGTTGGAAAGAGAGTTATTCCTACATCACGAGCAAACCTCCTTAACACGAACAACAAGGTTTGTCCCTACCTCTGGTGTTCGTATTGAGAAGGTCCCATCGTAATCTTGAAGCAATTGCATTGGAGATTTTATATTTCTTCCAATCGTAAAAAATTAAAGCCCAAAACAATAGTAATAATTAAGGAAAATGCCATGTCTGTATACTGTGACAAAAGATGCAAACAGAAACCATAGGATATTTACGACGGGGGTAGATTAAGACGGATGTAGGCATATTATTTCACGCGAATTACGAACAAGTTTAAGAATTTTAGGGTTATCTTAGCTTGTCAGGATATGCGCAATCCATGATGTAACTCTGGAAAAATATCCGGGTTTTATTTTTTCAAGCTGTTTTTGCAGTTACAGATTAAGTTAAGCCTCCTATCATCAGCCTACAATCACGGACTCAAGTAGAAAAAATACTTCCCGTCCTCTAACTAACCACGCTTGCTGTGAAGTACATTTATATCCCAGTCCCCGGAGATTTCACATCATGAGGCGCTGTACTCAGTGCAGTGAGCAAGACCATGTCGCCATATACATCATAACGCCATCAAACAGTTCAGTTTTGACGTAAGATGATCGGTGCAATAACAAACACAAATCCGGTTCTTGACGGTGCAGTTAAATTGAAGGGTCAAGGAAAAGTTAAGTGATTTAAAAAGGTCACGAACTACGGAAGCACGCACTGGTTATAGCTAGTACCTCGATCTGACGCACATTTACCGGTAACTTCCGGTTCAGATCTTTGCGCCCAATTCAGATCGGCGGCCATTTACCTTTTTACGATTAAAAAAGAACACAAGAAACAAATTGAGGAGATTCAAACATATTATATATTTTTTATTCCTTTGTTTATTTATTTCACTTTTTTTGTCTATTTCTTAAAGCTACAATAATAAGACGCAAGGTTCTTGTGCCAGTCATAATATAAACTACTTTTCACGTGCAGCACTCGAGCGTAGCCTCGCTTTATGGACACCCATAAAGACGGACACCATTATTACGGACGGTTTCTTAGTCCCAAACCACATATTTCTCTAAGCTAAGCCGCTTATACGGCAACCCGATAATACGGACACTTTTTCTGCTCCCATTAGTGTCCATTTTCACGGGTATGAGTGCACTTTATGAACCGTTTTTAGGCGATACCAAATCCCGATCAGTTAACGCAAATGCTAACCAACTGTTTCGCCAAAATACTTAACGAATCATTAATCCTAACTACTAAATCATTAATTAGTCAGTCATGTGTGCTATGAGAGTTCTGCGGAGGAGTTGTTATGTTGGCTAATAACACAAATGCAGGCTTTCCCAAAGTCTGATGGTAGGAGCCCATCAGACTTTTGCGTCACCGTTAACCCTATTCTGCCTGGGAGTGCCCCCCCCATAGATCTCGAAAAGTATCCACACTCTTGTGATGAAACTTGGTACGTTTTTAGCACGTCATTAGCTTAACAGATTGGGTTTATGACGTGTCGATTATGACGTATCATGACGTCAAAATGACGTCACAAAGCAGCCATTTTGAATTTTGAGCCGCCATCTTGAATCCCGAGCACGCAGTCATACAGTTGACAATGACGACATCGAAAAATATACGAATTTGTTCTAATAAACGCACAACCAAAACAAGCACAAAAAAGTGAAGGATCATCCTCTTCTTACAAACAAAGGGGAAAAAAACTGAAAAAAAGACTGAAAAAAGACAGAAAATAGTCAAAACACCTCCTGAGTAGACGGTTGCCATGGAAACGTCAATCATCGGAGACATAAATTTCAGGAAAAGTCACGAGATTTGGTGATTATTCGTCTAGCTGTTTTAAAGTTATAATTCATTAAAGTCAGCGCGGGCACAATGTGCCCCCCCCCTCCCACAGGCTAAATAGGGCTAATGCGTGACGCTTTTTGACGGACAGATCTGAACGGGCCGGGAATACAAGTGACGGATCTGTTCAAATGCCGAGGACTAATGTTAACGCGAGCTTAGTTTGTTGTATACGAGAAGTTACTACAAGACCAAGTGAGCATCGTTCATTTCAGCTTTTAAACAGTGGAGAGCAGCGGCGGTTCAATTTACGGCTTCTCTGTTTTCCTAAAAGAAAGAGGTTGCAAATTTATTAACTGGGGGTTGCCAGCTAAAGATAGTATTAAGCCGAGAGTTAAACTAAGGGCGGCTGTTGATGTTTTATGTTAAAATTATATCTAGATTGCTTTAAAGGGGCATAGTCACGCTATTTTAGTTCACTTTAAAAATCAAAAATGTGTCCTCACATCAATGAACGCCCACAAATAATGGTCTAGTTTTGTTACCAAAGACTATATTACTTCACTGAAACTATTTTCTGTCGTCTTTTGCTACGGATGGCACGGATGGAAATGGATTGCAATTTGAAAAAATTAGGCTAAACTTTTCAAATTCTTTCAGAGTGTTGACATTAAATCGATATTAAATGGTCATGGTTTGTTTTCTCTCAATGAAATTAAGTTAATATTTTCCTCTAAATGTTCAAACACAATGTTGGGCATGGATAAAGTTAGCTACCGATAATTTTAGCACAGTTTTGACCAGAAATCTGCGAAATCTTCGTGACTGTGCTCCTTTAATCTAAAGCTTTATACTGGCTTAATAACTCACTTCGCACTTTCCATTGTCTTCCTTTTTGTGGATATATATGTGATCGACCATGCTTATTCGTGTTTCAGTATAAAATTAGTAAATACACGAGACAAGTTTTCTGTTGTGAAACGCACCTTAAGGAAATGAACAAAAAGCAAACACTAAAACAGAAGAGAACAAGTATCCAGCTGCGTCTTGCACAACGGCCATGCATCTGAATTCTTTCTTCTAGAGCGAGGAGTCAGGCAAGGTTGTCCCTTGTCGGGTCTCCTTTTTGTTATCGGAATCGAACTTTTCGCTAGGGCGGTAAAAAACGACCCGAATATCAAAGGTATTAATGTAGGCCAAAAGGAAATAAAAATCACACAATATGCGGATGACACCACGGTCCTGGTACGTGACTGCGACTCAGTGCCAAGATTATTAAAACCTTTAGAAGAATTCAAAAAAGTCAGTGGCCTACAAATTAACACCAGCAAAACAGAAGCCATGTGGTTAGGTACATGGAAAAGCCGCAAGGAGAAACCCTTCGGATTCAAGTGGCCACATGATCCTGTTCTCGCTCTTGGAGTGCACTTTTCTTATGATTCTGAACGTGCCAAGAAGCTTAATTTGGAAGATAAGATAGCCACATTGGAAAAAACTCTCAATAACTGGAAGCGAAGAAAACTCACTCTATTGGAAAAATACACATTGTGAAAACATTAGGCTTGTCCAAACTTATTTACAGCGCTTCGGTATTGGCAATGCCGAAACATACTGTAGAGAGAATTAACAAAATCATTTTTAACTTCCTCTGGGATGGCAAACCTGCCAAAATAAAGACAAAAACTATTATTGCCGAAAAAAAGCATGGCGGACTAAAAATGATTGACTTTGAAATTATGGAACGCTCACTCAAATTAGCTTGTTAAAAGAATTGCAGTAAACAACCTCGCTGCGTGGAAAATAATTCCAGAACAGGCATTGAGCCAATACGGTGGTTTCGCGTTTTTCTCTCAATGCCAGTATGATATTAATTTTTGTGACCTTCAAATTTTACCGGAATTTTACCGAACCATTCTGAGTTACTGGCTCTTAACTGATGATGAAAAAGCAGCACAGAACCAAATAATTTGGAACAATCGCAACATTCTCGTAGACGGAAAACCAGTTATGTATAAAGCGTGGCTCAAAAAAGGAACAATTCATATCAAGGATTTAATCAACGAAGACTCAAAGTTTCTTTCTCTAACCGATCTTAAAGCAAAATTCAACTTAGAAGTACCTTTCACTTTCTATTATGGCCTAGTAAAGGCTATCCCAGCAAGATGGAAAGAAAACATCCAAAATACGGATGTTGCCCCATCAGAAGTCGTACCGTCTCTCCTACTTCCCTCTACCAAAATAGCTTACTCGACCATACTTGGCAAAAGCTACTCTGTACCAACAGCTGAGAGTAAGATTTTAAATTATGGCTTCACTACAGACAACATCCAAAAGGTCTATATGCTTCCATTTCAAATTTTGAAGGAGCCAAAGTTAATAATTTTCCAGTTTAAAATCATTCATAACATCCTACCCACGCAATCTAGCTTGTTCCGTGCGGGTATAAAAGACAGTGACATATGCTCCTTATGTAATTCTGAAAGCCAATCTTTAAGTCACATGTTGATTACATGTGATACTTCCTCATCGTTTTGGAACCAGTTCAAACAATGGTGGCAAAAAAGCTTTCAGGAACAAATAAATTTACCCGAAAGCGTGATTCTGTATGGCTGGCACCAAAAATCAAACACCTGGCTAGTGCTCAATTACGCGCTTATTATTGCAAAATACCACATTTTCACCACAAGTGTAGGCAATGGCAACCTGGATTTTGAAGGTTTTCTCTCACGCCTGAAAAGCGAGCTGACTATTCTACGAACAATTGCATTTACAAATAACAATCTGGAGCAATTTACAGAAACTTGGGCCGCTGTGTTATAGGGCTAGAGGTATGTGTGTGTACTTCTCTGTGCGTCCGTCGCTGTGCTGTTGCTTGTGGAGTAGTGTAGGATATGGTATTATTTTGTAATTTTAGTATCATAAGTTACTGTTTAGCAATTAAGTATTATACGTTTATGTTAAGTATTTCATGGTAAGTTTCGCTTGTAACCGTCTAAGTCTGTATCGTTGTAAAACAGTGTACAGTACTTTTATAACATGTAATTAAGTATTGTACGTTAGTGTATAATTTTCATTGTATAGTAGCGTGTAGATTTGTAATTGCACTAATAAAAAAAGAAAAAAAAAAAAGAAGAGAACAACTCACCAAAGGATTTTTCAACCCTCTATATTCAATCGATTCAAGTGATGACTCTGAGCTTGTCATGTCCTTTTCGTCCAAATCACATACATTTGAAAAAGGTTTGGAAGTAGTGGTGGGCTCCTGCGTCCAATTTCCATCTTTTTCATGGTCTGTCATGTTTTTCTCTGATGGCATCAAGAAAGCAAGGTCTACTTATTATGATACCTCATTTTAATATTGAAGGTATCATAAAGTTAACGTTTCAATCGTTAACCCTTCGTCAGAGCGGATATCTGTTGAAGTTAACCCCCTTCATTTTATTCGACAGTGGAAGAGTGCAATTAAAGGTACATTGTAAGACAATGTTTTCGGCGAGGACTCATTGCAAGTCTACGTACGCAAGCCAGGTTTTAAGCCCGAAAAACTAAACACTTGTCGCCAACACATCCATCTGTGTTATATAGTTTTCCGCTGAATACTCCTTTCTATTTCTAACTGATACATTAAAGTAAAAAAATTGACTGACGTTACCTTGATTTTTCTCTCCAGTTTCTCCAAGTTTGGTCTGTATCAAGTTGATGCGTTCTGTGCGTGGTGTGACAGGGCTTGGTTCCGCTGACCACAGCGTTGTTTCCTCGAAGGCTCGGCTAAGGTTCGGCGAAGGTTGGGGCGAGGGGGAGATTTCTGATCTAAACATCTGAAGGCTTACAAGCCTGAGGCCAGTGGCTGAGCTGTGCTGACCACTTGTGCCTATGGTAAAATCAGTGCGCGGGAAAGGTTTTAAGGTATATTAAGGATTGGCAGTTTCCTTTTCTGCAAGCAAGGGGGTGATCTATTTTCAAAGAGGAACACGAGACCATGGCACCATAATGACCAACTAAGCTGGTAACTCCAATTTGTTCCCTTTCGCCAGCTGCTAAAGACAGGGATTAGGTATTGGATAAGCCTACAGCCTCGTGAAAGGAAAATATAGAAGCCAAGAAGTTAAGAAAAGATCAAACGACACTGAACATGACATCTTTTTAACCTTGTGCTGTGTCTGTTGTTGTGCTGAGTTTCCTGTTGGACTGTCCTGT
Source organism: Siderastrea radians (assembly GCA_964017195.1). Taxonomy (NCBI): domain Eukaryota; kingdom Metazoa; phylum Cnidaria; class Anthozoa; order Scleractinia; family Rhizangiidae; genus Siderastrea; species Siderastrea radians. The sequence continues at coordinate 39,549,232 of OZ024897.1, read as the reverse complement.
CATGGCGTCCATAACGAGCCCTGCTCGTTTTCTTTTCTTCTCGGACAGAGCGTCTTTAATCTAAATCCAATTCAAATAGTCATAAAGGAGTTTAACCCAACGTGAAAGTTATCATAAGTTTCAGCTTTTCCGGAAAACAAGATACTACAAGATACTACGACAAAACTTGTAAAAATTGACCCAGTGTTACAAGTTGCCTTTCGTTTTCATGCTGGCCAACCGAAGCCAAACACGCTTTTTACTAGCAGGTGCAACTGCATGGTATTCACAAAACTGGACCATTATTGTCAGACAAGCTATTCTTAAAAACAAAATACAAGGCTGATCAAACAGCTATAAAGGTCTTTCGATTCGCCCAATATTTCAGCTAGACAGTTTTGTCTTTGTAGTCTTGGAACCTTTTTCACTTTTCTGGGCTGTTCGATGAGCCTTACAGTCCAAGTTTTAAGTTTGCCTTTTATTAGGTTCATTCCTGATTCTGCAGTCTGCACAAAGCTGCTGCAAAGTCATGTTAGGTCAGATGTTAGCATGATCAGTTAGCTTTTCAGTGTCACTTTAAAATAGCTAACCGACATAAACACTCTGCTCGGTTTGCGTGGGTATAAATCACTTGACTAGATTTTGAAAGGCTAAGCCTTCCAGTATCAAGACATCGTTCACGATATAACGCACAAAACGTACCTGTTTGTTTAAGACGCAGTGGAAAACAAAGATAAGAAATCCTTGAAGTGAGTTAAACATCGCAAAGATGTAATTAAAGACGATCTTGTCTGAGGACATAGTTAGGACACCAAACGACCAGGATATTCCCAAGAGAGGTAGCAGCACTAAAGATGCTTTGAGCCCGCGCTGGAATCTTCTTGCCAGCGGTTCTTTCCGTAGACGTTGGCTTGATAGCATGCTGTAGATAACGAGTGCAAAAACCACAATGTTTCCCTGGAAACAAAGAAGACAAATTTGCACGGGTAGTTTAAAACAAGGCGGTTGACTATGGGTCTTTGGAACAGACAAATCGTTCACGAGCCCATATCTTTTCTGATAACATACAGTATCATTAACGCATTTTAGTGACAACTGCCACTAACATTTCATACAACCACTTGTAAGGGACAAAGGTAGTTATTTCATTGAATAAAGTTGATTACAATTCATTTATGAATAACCAAAAAAGGTTAGGAATGAACTTAATTTCTTAATATATCAGCCAACAACTACCCAATTCTTATTGACGAGGTCTTTTTTGATGATTTTCTTTCAGTCTCTTTTCAGTTTTGGTTTCAGTTTCAAATTTAGTGGTGGTTGTAGAGCACGTTTTGGTTGCATTTAGCAATTAACGCTAAGTAGAGTAGCCTTTGCATGGTGGATGCATTCAATCTTGGATACTCAAGTTGATGGAAATCCTGAAGAGCAGCCAAACTTACGCTGACAATGAGTAGTGCTGGCACCACAAATGCCCAAAGCACGTGATTCCGTGTGTTCAACCAACACGTCCGCATGTCAGTGTAGCCTCGACCCTGTGTTGCTGCCAGGGAAATTGACACAACGAAAGCAGGAAGACCTAAAAGGAAAAGAGAATTCAACCACGGTATATTGAATTGAAGATGCTTGCGATCGTTTTCATGAACTTTCAACGCTTCGGACTTTCCCTTTAAACTTAAAAGTAAAGTTTCTGTTGTAGTAATAAACATCCACCAAATAACAATAGGCAAAGCTTGCCTCCAGTGCACTAGCATCCCACCCAGGATGAGATAATGGCCATTCTAGCTACCAGTTTTAAGGTGAAAGTTTTGTTCTGTATATCTTGTAGCAAAATAAATCATACAATTAAACTTACCCCATCCCAGACAGTAGAAGAGTCTGATGTTGGCGTCAGCCCCGGCTCCAATAACTTTGACTAGAGAGAAATACAGTTGTATGCCCTCTGCCAACATCCAGCAGAAAATAGACAGGACGAAGAAATGAAGAAAAACTGCCAGAACCGTGCATGTAGTCTTAAACATGAAAAAAAACATCAATTAAAAAAAAACAATCTTTGCGTTTTATCGTCCATGCAAAGCAAAACTCGCAAACAAGGCGCTGTGGAAAAATGTGCGAAATTTTTAAAATATCCCTTTGGTTTATTAATCATTAATGTAGTATTGCCTCGAGGGAAGGATAAATCCTTAAAAACGAAGTTTACACCTTAAAGAAGTGAACAGCGCAGTGAAGTTGCTTTTCTAATATAATGTATAGAAAAGGCACAAAAATACTGTCAGTGGGCTTGATTGTCCACACAAACCTTAGTTCGTACCGTTGACAAGCCAGAAGCGTCTGTTAGCGGCTGGTCAAAACTAGTGGACAACAGGTAACTATCTTAATTCTTTAAGACTATGTTACACGAGTTATTTTTTCTTGCAACTTGTCTCGCAATTTTTTTGCGACATAAGTTGTACGAAAAATTGCTTAGTGTATCATACCCTGCAACAAACTGATTTCTCGAAATATATTTTTTTTATTGGGGGTAGTCGTTGCGAGAAGTAGAAGTCGGTTCTACTTTTCGCAACGATTCTCCCAACGTTACATTGTGCAGTGTAACAAGTTGTGACATCAACCAATGAAGTAATCGTGCCAGTCCCCTGCGCTGTTCGTTGCCGTTCAAGTTGCAAGAAACGTTGCCCAGTGTAACACCCGTCAGGCAACTTGCCTTGCAACGCGCAACTTGCTTCGGAACAAAATTGCGACACAAGTTCCAAGAAAAATTGCCTAGTGTAACATCACTTTTAATCTAACGTAAAAAAACTAACTTTCAACGAACCTGATTCTGCACATCAGCAAACTCCATGGCAACTGTGAGGATGTCAGTTACTGCTATGGCAACACAGAGATTGATGAGAACAATTGTTCTCGGAGACCGCAAGTTCTTCCAGAAGTAAAACATTGCTAGTAAAGTCATCAGGATTCCTAACAGAGACAACAGACAGCCCACAATGGATATCCAGGATAGGGCAACGCGGTGCCTGTTTGCGACCTTCAGTCACAAGAAAAAGACATGGATTATTGTTCCAATTAGACTTAAGAAAGAAATTGAGATTAGAAATTGAGGAGTCTAATATCATCTGGCGGTTCTCGTTGGTACTTTAACACAATGTGACAACCAGTATTTCTGCACCTGCCCCTCCACGAATAGTTAACATTGATAGTAGTAAATGACGACGTGATATCATTGCAGGCCTAGTTACCTTTTCACCCCCGCTGTCCATAAGTACTGCAAAGAAGGTCATGTGATCGCAGGCGCATGTTGTAGTTGTACTGTTTGTACGCGAGGACACCACATGACATCCATCTGTTGACCAGGTGTTGTTACGTTCCCTTGTTAGTGGTGTAGTAATATTTAGGAATATGCATGCTCTGTTGATACCAGCTGTGATTGCCTAAAGTAGAATAAAGAAATATATGATGAAATTTAAGAACCTGTGATCTGTTATAAGACATTGAAATGTCAAAGCACTTTTAAGTCGACACTGAAATGGAGAGAATGAACGTGAGAAAGGAAAGTCAACTTGGGAAAATCGTATGGTGCATTCCATAAGTAACATTGAACAAACGAAATACACATGCATGGCAGTTAGCTGCGGTAGGGGCAGTCATGTGACCCTAGTGCACGTGGTTCCCACCAATCTTCACTTATCTCCTGTTTCTGCAGCACGCAGCAACAAAGAGCATTTCTACCATTCTTTAATGAAATCCTAGTTCATCGCAGAGTTGCCTTCAGAGGGGTGTTAGATTTCCGTAAGGGTATTTCTGGAACCCGACGCAACATCGCGGAATGAAGTCTCTAAAGGCGGAAGGGTCTGTCCTGAGATCTCATATGCTAAGCGTTAACTACAAGACCAACCCACTACCAAAAAAAAAAGGTTCCAGAAGCAAATAGTCAAGTACCTTCTTCGTCTGGAGAGCTAGTTTAAATGGCGGTGTAATGACGTCAGGTGGGCGGGGCCTGACTGTGATTGACGCCAGTCTTGAGTTAAGGAACCAATCAGAATCATCCGTCAAAGATGCGTTGAGTGTTTTATGTGCCTCTGTGCTGGTGAGCACGTCACCCAGAGTCTTGAAGAACACACTCACCACAGTCACTGTTTGGTTTGTTCGGTTGAAGAGCGTCGAAGGAAGATGAAGCGAGTTTTGCCCGTGGGTCATCTGAAGACCTTTTGTTGATGCCTACAGAACATGTGTAGAGAGAAGTAAGTGGCAAGCCAACAGAAAACAGGAATGTACACGTTCGTCTCTTTAAAAAATCTTTACCACCAGCGAAATGAACGACACAAATCGCCATGTTCAACTTACAGAACTGTTTGCTGAAACCTTTACTGCTATCAAAACGACGTTTTCAGTGTCAATGTGAATGTCACTTGTCTTGTTGGTAGAATGGTGACCGTACTCATCAAGTGCTGTCACCAACTGGTACGCAATGTCATCTTGAATCTGCGAAAGAAAGAAAGAAAGTTGTCAATTTTTCAATTGGCGCATTTTAATTAGTATCATACACTCTCACTGGATGACTCTATTACCCCATAGAGTTTATTTTTTGTTTCTCTTACAGACGTTCCCTGTACACAGGCTTCAGTTGAGAGAGAATCACTGGGGCAGTAACGAGTCTTTTCTGAGACCAGACCACAAATATAATTATGATAATATTTTTCTTCCAGTAGCTACAGGCTCGCAGCTCACCAAACAGGAATCGCTTTTTAATCATGAAGAGCAGAATAAAGCTGCGTTGTACCTTCAGTGCTGTTTTCCAGGCTGGTAAATTAGTTAGTCTCAGCAGATTGCTTGAAGTCTTCACCATGTTGCTAATGTCGTGTTGATTGCTTAAAGGCTTTGTTGTATTCACAGCGTTGTATTTTATCAGTTTTGTTAATGCATCAACAGAAGCTTTCAAATCTCCTTCGTACATGTGACTTGCTGCCTGTCCCACCCTAGGAGCACCGTAAGTTGCTGTAACGTTTTCCAGGTTCTCAAGTATGACGCTTATAGTCTTTTTCACTGTATACCCCTCTATGACTGCTAACACCTAAAGAATTAAAAAAAATGTACGCAGATTACTACACATCTCATACAGGTGAGCCACACTTTAGTCTGGTAATTTGCTGCTCGATATCAGTTTTAGTGAGAGATGCACAAGCAATGCACCACTGGCGCTACGGAAAAAAAACCACCGATGGCCACTGATTCCAACTAGGAGATTGGTAGAGTCAGGAAAACCGCAAATTTTCCGTCTAAAAAAGATTATAAGCAGGGGAGCGGACAATATGCTGTGAGCAATGAAGGTTGCAATGCGGGATTACGAGGAATTGCTGTTGAAGTTCTATTATTCCTCGAAACAATGCACTCGAGAATTATCAGTTTGGGTTGCGGCTATAACACATATGTTCAGTATTTATCTGTCTCCTTACGTCATCATGTAGCTCTTTTATTTGACGAGAAATGCAATCTGAGAAGTCGACTTCGCCCCATTTGGCGGATCCTGAGCTGGTAACAAAACAATGTCTGACTGCGTAACCTAAGGAAAAGGAAAAGAGCAACCAAACCTGACAAACGTGCGAACGAAAATACGAGACAAGTTTGAAATTTCCAGTAATGTTTCTTACCAGTGGCATTAGGACATCGTTGAATGTCACTCATTCCATGAGACGTCACAGACCATGTGATACCTTCAGATAACTCATTAGCGCAAATAAGTGTATCCCCTGGAAGACAAAACATGAATGTAACGCAACAAACGTTTTGGTAACGGTGCTACAACACGGGTATTAATTTAAGGATCTATCCAAGAAGGAAGGTTCTGAAAAAGAGGGGTCTACATCACAGTAAATCTAAGTAATATGTGTTCAAAATCGCGTTTATCGACTTAACCTTTCCTCAAGCAGTACCATTTTGACCTGCCCTAGAGGCTAGTTGTCCATCCCTTTGCCTGACGTAACAGGACTAAGTCATCTCAATACATAAGAGTGGAAAAGAGTATTTTACCATCCGGGAATTGGTCCTTTTCAGTGTGTAACGTGACCTGCTAAACATTTGTCAACAGTATTTTCAATATTGCACGTCCCTGCCGACTGCTGTTTTTAATTGAGTTGAACTTTGATTCTGTAACCGCTATCCACAGTCAAGAGAGAATCTCTTATGTGACCTATGCCTCATTAACCGTACTTTTACATGAAGTAACTGTTATTTTCTGTGTAAAATGATCTGTACTTCATCCCTATCTACATCCCCGTTACCACCCTCCTAAAATTCTGATCTTGTTGTTGTTGTTGTTGTTTCTTGTTAATCTCTTGCACCAAACTTTTTGCAGTTACCATAATTTGTTTCAATTGGATTGTTGAGAAGTTGAAAGTCCTCTATTAGCTTCTACTTCGAATTACCTTTTTGTGATACCACTAGCTTTGCTGATGAACTGGAACCGACTCCATCAGTATTTCTGACAATGCATCTGTAATAGGTCACGTGTCTCTGTACGCCGTCTGGCGGATCTCCTTGAACAGTAAGCGACAGTGAATTACTGTTGCCGCTGATCAGTTGCTCTGAACTGTTTTCCGTCTTTTGCAACCAGGCGACGTTGAGACGTGAAGTGTTGCCACGCGACAAATCACAGTGAAATGTGACACTTTCTCCTGACAGGAATGCAAAAGAGAGAAAGTGCAATAAATATCGATAAAGTCCTAGATGTTTATTGTATTTTTTTATGGTTTAACTGCTATCAGAATTACAGAAAAGCATCTGTTTATTCAGTTTTTCTTTCCCATTTGTAAGTTGTCAACTAGTCACGTTCCATTTAGAACCACAATTGCCAAGCCAGACAATTGCCAAGCCAGACCATTTATATTCGGTCCCTGGTTTCTCAATCTACCGCCGAGATCGTAAAGATGATATGAATGGAGGAGGGGTTTTGATATACGTGAATGATGAACTGACTCATAAAAGGCGCACCGATCTTGAGGATTCTGATTTGGAGATTATTTGGCTAAATATATGTCCTTTCAAGTCCAAACGTCATATTTTGTTTGGTGGTTTTTATCGGCCGAATAACAACAATGACGAGAAGCTGGAGAAAAATATTGAAGCAGCCTATATTCTGAACTGTGAGACCATTATCACTGGTGATGCCAATGTGAATTATCTCGACCGGTCCTTTTTTAATAAACATCATTTGGTGAGAGCTTTGCAGAGCATGAATTTCAAGCAGCTAGTCACTGTGATTACAAGGCCGCGTAGCAAGACGTGTTTAGACCATATTTATGCTAATTTCCCCAAGCGCATTCACTCTATAGTTGCTCACAATACAGGTCTTTCAGATCACTTGCCGGTTTTTGCAGTGCGCCTCTATGGAAATAAGGGATCATCTTGCAACAAGCCGAATTCCATCACTTATCGGTCGATGAAAAACTTCAATGAAAAGGACTTTCAATCCACTTTAAAACAAACACCTTGGGACACCGCTTTTGTATTTGAAGATATGGATGATGTATTGGGCACGTGGGAAGGCATGTTTAATGAGGCATTGGATGCCCATTGTCCATGGCGAACGAAGAAAGTCGTGCATGCAAACCAGACACCGTGGATAACAAAAGGCGTGATCAAACAGCTAAGAAACAGAGATAAACTGCTGAAAACAGCGAGGCGTTCCAATACTGAGGCAGACTGGGCATTGTACAGAACTGAGCGCAACAAGGCTGTAAATATGATTAAGAGCGCAAGGTCAAAGTATTATAAAAACTGCTTTGAACAAAAATCAGGTGATTCTCGAGCTATGTGGAAAACCATCAAGTCTCTTTCCGGTCTTAGAAACAAAGGACAAGCGAAGTGTGGTGTTGTGAACGATGATCAATCGGCAGCCGATAAATTTAACCAGCATTTTGTCTCCATTGCCGACAAATTACGATCTCTGCTGAAAAAAGTACCGATTGACTTTACTCGACTCAAGAATTTCGTTAGGTCGAGAAAGGACCCTGATGTCAAGTTTAACATCCCTCCAGTGACTAAAGCCTTTGCTCTAGATACTCTATTGAGTCTCAGCCCAAATAAGGCCACAGGTGTGGATAAAATCAGTGCTAGGATGTTGAAGATAGCTGCGCCAATTATTGCTCCTTCCTTATGTAAACTGATGAACTGCTCAATCCGGGCTGGGGTTTTCCCTCAGAGGTGGAAAACTGCCAAAGTCCGTCCACTTTTCAAATCAGGGGATCGGAGTGATGTCAATAATTATCGCCCGATATCTGTGCTTCCTGTGATATCAAAGCTGTTGGAAAGGCATGTACATAGTGCATTTTATGCATATTTACGTGACAATAATCTGCTCTACGTCGGACAATCAGGCTTCCGCGAGTATCACAGTGCAGAGACTTCTCTGATCAGTCTGATGGATAAGTTGTTATTCAATCTCGACAACAATCGGGTCACTGGTATGGTACTAATCGATTACTGTAAGGCGTTCGATATGGTTGATCATCCCATTCTCCTGGAGAAGTTGAGGATTTACGGTGTGTGTGGTGACACTGAGAAGTGGTTCAGATCCTACTTAAGTGAAAGACAGCAGATGGTATTGGTTGATGGTCATGCCTCAGATTGCGCAATCGTCCCCCACGGCATTCCCCAGGGGAGTATACTCGGTCCGCTCCTGTTTGTTGTATTCATTAACGATCTTCCCCTACACACGCAGTCCTGTGGTGATGTTCACCTAGAGCTTTATGCAGATGATACTACACTGACGGCATCCGCGGATATTACCAAGTGCGATGGCCTCAATCTGACTCTTACTAACGCGTTACATGAGGTGGAGCATTGGGCAAATGCAAACAAACTCCCGCTCAATGAAAAGAAGACTAAAACCCTGCTCATCACTGGCAAGCGGCTGCATGATAAGCTCGAACCCTCTAGTAGAAATCTTGGGGTGCAAACCTCGAGTGGACACTCTCTTCTACAAGAACCCTCGGCCAAAGTTCTTGGTCTAGAGATAGATAGTGAGCTTAGTTTCTCTACTCATGTTGATAGCATTTGTAAAAAACTAGCTAGTCGGATTGGCATTCTTAACAAGATCAAGATTAATCTTCCTTTAAGCCAGCGCATATTATTTTACAATTCAATAATTAGGCCAATTTTTAATTATGTAAATGCCGCATGGCTTGAACGCAGCAGTAAGGAAAATGTAATTAGACTTTTACGCTTGCAGAAAAGAGCAGCGCGAATCATTTTGGATGCGGGACCATGGTCACCATCAGTCCCTCTTTTTAATAGACTTAAGTGGTTACCTTATTATCAAGAATGCGAAATTGCGAAATGCTCGTTAGCTTTTAAGAGAATAAATAATGAAGTTCCACAATACATATCGGAGAGATTAACTTTAAATAGCGAAAGACATTCAAGGACAACACGATATTGTAATCTTAATTTTATTTGTCCCCGTTTTAATAGAAAAACGGAAGGTGGAAGCACATTCAGCGTAACCACGACTACACTTTGGAACTCGCTACCTATTACTATCCGGCAAAGCTCATCTGCAATGGCCCTTAGAAATAGTCTTAGGAAACGGTTTTTAGCAGGCCAGAAATTTTTGCGCCATTTTTGTCCATAATTTTATTCTTATAATTATTTATTCTTTTGTTTATTAGTTTATTCATTTATTTATTTTATTTATCTACTTATTAATTATTTGTTTCTTCATTTACTTATTTTCTTGATTATTTATTTATTTATATTTTTAAATTCTATCTACTCAGTATTATATTGTAAATAGTTACGTGTATATATTTATGTATTTTTAATATTTTATAGTTTAAGTACAGAGGGCCACAAGTTTATTAGTATGTATATACTATTATGTGTTTTACCCTCTTTAAATAAAGGCTTTACTTACTTACTTACTTACTTACTTACTTACAATTCATCGCCCACAATGCTATTTGAGCTATTGTCTTTTGCGACATGTACTTACAGCGCCCGATTTCAGAGCGCACTGCATAATAATTTGCATAATAGTTAACTACGCGATCAAGCAACCGTTTGAAAGACCCCTAACAGCAAGTGCCTTGCCAGAACATAAATTTTTCCAGCCAGCAGCGAAAAGCCTGGGGAGCGGATATTTTGTATATTGGTTCTGTTGAGCACTCCTGACTAGTCGGCTGTGACTGGTCGGCAGACTTAGGCTTTGGAAATACCCTGAACGTTATCTAAGCTAGTTTCATACAGATCAAGCGGCTTTAAAGACGGTTGAGACGGCCGCGAAGCATTACTTACTCGCCGCTCGCGCATCGCGGCTATTCTATTTTATGCTCGCTCTCTTAGCGTCGCTTAACTGCAGTCCTAAGTATTTCATTTTACCAAAATAATGTTATCAATGACGGACGACAAAGAGAAAAGTGAAATAAACTAAATATACTGTCTTTGTCGTATGATCACGGATGAACAAGCGCTCGTCTCCAGCCGACCCACGCCAATAATTACTCCTGTGGGAATTAATATTCTTTTGTTTGCGAAAATAATTATTCAAATTTGGATTTTCGCGGGAGATTCAAAGCGTGTTCGTTCTATTGTTATGCGACTCTCTTCGAAGAGGATTTCGCTTGCGCTTTGAATCATTGTTTTTCAAAGAAATTTTGCAGAAAGCTTCCTTGAACACCACACAATCAAAGCCCTATGCTAAGTATGAAGTTTAGCAATTCATTGGAGAAGAATTGAACCTCGAAATGTTTGCATTGTGTTTTCTCATACAAACAGAACGCTGAAATAGACAAACTTTGACTAAATTTCGCTACTAGTTTCACAAGTGGTAAAAGTTTAAGAAATGTCCCATTCATTTCATTAATGTTTTTTCTGTAAAAGCTGTATGCTAACTAGTACGAAATAAACCTAGATGGCTCGTAATCTCGCAAAATGCACACACTGTTGGGCGTCTTTAGGTCACTTTCTCTATTGTCTGTCCGTCTGTTATCCTTATTGAATTTGAATTTTCTTGCTTGGTACACACGTAAGTCCCGGATGTGCCACGACATTGTGTGTGATGTGCCCAAATATAGTTTCCAGGCTGCAACTTTCATGCAATCTCATGCACTCAGCAGTTTGCAGCTGCTGGAGTTTTGCTTACCATAACCGAGATTCTGCCTCTGACTCGTTGGACAGCTGCTCTCATTAACTCTCCTCACATCTCATGCTGCAGCGTTCTCAAAACTTGGAACCGTCGTTGATTCTTGTCCATTGTCACTCTCGCTTTCTGAACTTTAACCCCATAAACACAGGTTCCCAAAATGCTTTTGTGGCAGCATAATGTTTCTAATATATTCCTCTAAAGCCTATTTTTTTGCGTGAGTGCACGACGAAATGAGGAAACATTTAGGGTGATATTAAATTCAAGTAAATTTTCACAATAATGCACGTTTTCTCGTTTGTAGGGGCCCTGAGACATACCTTTGAACAAAGTACTCGTAGGAGGTCTGATGTTTACTTTGGGAGGTTCAGAAATAAGAACAGCAACTGTTTCTTGTCGACCTGTTCGAGATTTACTGCAAAAGAATAAAACGTGATTGGTGACAGTATATTTCGCTGCATGTTTTTATCTTACAATTTTATCCCTAAAATTCAATGATTGGAAATATTGAAGCGAGAGAAAAAAGACAACTAGACTATTAGACTAGACAAGACTATGAGACTTTGTAACAGCAGTTAATTTAAGATGTTTTTCTCAGTATAATTGGCTTTGTGACTTCCATTTGTCAAAAAGAAAAGATTTAGAACAGGTTTTAGTGAAAACGCCTCACTGACTTCTCTTTTCGTCATTTGAAATTCGAACAGAAGTTCGTTACTGCCAAAAGCTCTTAAGGAGGCATGAAAAAAAAAAGCCGGATGTTCGACTAATATTGTTTTCAATACTGGTATGGTGATGTTATCCAACTTTCTCACCTGACATTGCAAGTGTAGTTTCCTGAGTCTGCCTTTTTCGTCCTTCTGATGGTCAATACAGAACACGTGCTATTATGCTGTTCAATTTTCATCCAGTAGGATGGATTCAAGGTCACGTGGTCTTTTTTCCAGGAAAATGCCAAAACAGCAGGACCAACTGCTGAACAGTAGATTGTCATCGTTGACCCAGCTTTCCCCGAGTAATGCACAGTCATGGTAATATTGGAAAGGTCTGTAAAATTAAAAGGAAAAAAGAAATATGTGAGGTAGAATCACTTAAACAAATGTTTGACTGGTGGCAGCATAATTTCCTCTTCCTTCTCGTCCCTCCTCAACTTTCTTTTAGTGCATTTAGCAACTTTATTGTCCATAAGTTGAAAGAGAGGTGCGTGATCTGTAAAAACGTTCACCGCAATGGAATTGGTTCATCCAAAAATGATCCTTTCGTTGATGTCCGAAATCTCCTTTCTGCAATAATTCCAGCTATTGCAAAGCAATCTGCAATATTCGACAAAACTAGCGAGAAAAACGCAAAATGCACTGTTATTTCTCCATCTCCCTAAACAAAAAGACATACAAGTTCGTAGAAATGATCTCTCTCCCCCATCCCCTCAGTTAACATTGTCTTCAGCTCTGGAGATTTACCAGGTTTCTTTTCGACGTCAAGTTGATATTAATAAAGGGAGACGGAATTGTCCACTTCTAAGTCTTTTAAGTCTTTTGTTATTGGTAAAGTCGTTACCCAATTTGAAATGTCTCAAATTTATCGGAGATTGTGGCAGCACCTCGACAAAATGGTAATGACCTGTGATAAATAATTTTCGATAGCGGCATAGCGTAGTAACTTTTTACAAGCTAGTTTTTACTAGCGGTTGAACAGTTGAAGTAAAAAGATTGAAGTATGCAGGTGGAAGTGATAAAGATGTCGCGTCGCGTTAATACAGAGAAGAAGTCACTGAAAAGTCTACCGGAAAAAAATCGCTAGTAAAAACTAGCTTGTAAAAAGTTACCGGCTCTATGCCGACTTGAAGTGCACCTAAAATAACTCTTTGCACCTCTTCTAAAAGCATTGCGCTTTTTTTTATGAAATCCCCCTCATTCTTGACTTTTTATAGGCTGTAAAAGTTACGAAATCTAGCCATCATCTGTTACACGACCGAGCTAGTGAGGGGCATGGGTCTATTCTTGATTTGACATCACAAACTGATTTGCATGATTTTTGTAAACATGCATGCAAAGCAGTTCGTGAGGTCAATCAAGAATAGACCCATGCCCCTTCTGACTCGGTCGTGCGACAAATGGTGCTTAGTTTTTCGTAAGTTTTGAAGCCCATAAAAACGTCAAAAACTGCAAATAATGGCGAAATGTTTTTAAAATAGGTGCAAAGTTTTACATTAGCGTAAAAAATATTTTGGGGTTAGGTGCACTTTGAAGCTGGCTTCCAAGCACGATGCATACGCAAGTGCAATACAATATGGTAGACGTCGACACTAGTTTTCTTGGTCTTGTGACCGCGCTCGTGCTTGCTTTATCCCGGTTTACTCTGGTGACATAACAACGCTAGAATAAGTGCAAGCACAAGGAAAAGGAAAAGGTTCCTTTTCTTGTATTTGCATTTATGCTTCCGTCGTGCGCGCACCGGTTTTACAGGTCAGGTAACTTGACCTTATGCTTACGCTTGTGTCGTGCGCGTAAACCAGCCCCCCTTGCCTCCCCCGCGGGAAACCACCCTAAACCTTAATAAAAGCTGAAAGATAATAGCGTGGCAAAAAAGAACGATACGCATAATTTTTAACGCTGTGTACCTGTTTTTAGGTTTTAAGTGCAATAACTTTACCTGGCTCTTGGATAATTTTTAAGGAACGATAGTCAAGTCTTAGCGATCCAGTTTGATTGTTGTGTGCTCTGATAAATTTCCGTAAATCGTCTTGTAGCTGCAAGGTGTTGGAGTTCGAGATGCCGAGCTGGAAGAATGCAACCGTGGTTCCTGGTCTAAAAAGGTTTTCATAGTCATTTCTTGGCAGATATATGCATATTGGGTGGTAAACAAACGTCCTTGGAGCGATTAGGAAAACGGGACGAAAAGGACAGTTGTACGTGTTGAGAACTGTTGCGTATGGTGCTGGAATAACGTTCTAGGGGGATGTTCAATATGAGATTGGGCCTAAGTTAGTTCCTGACAGCTCTAAAAACGTAAAGGTGCATCAACATATTAACCTATTACCTTCAACTTCTTTCCAACTCATTCGTGTTTCAAAACAAAATAATTATAATAGACGGACAGGTAAAGGTGAAGTATTCACGAGCCCAGTAACTTATAGCCTTCGGAGTTTAACCCGGCTTCCACAGCATGAAGCCATTAATAACATTACTCCGCCCCCCCCCCTCCCTCATGGATGGGATGCGAGTCCGTCGCACGTTTATCCCCCAGCACTGTTTGTTAGGGTTTCTCAATAGTTGGTTTGCGTTTATTATACACCTGGGGTGTGGAGAAAGGTTTCTTGTTTAAGAAACTAATACAAGACGATGCGGTCTTGTTTGTCCGATTGGCTCCTAATAGACCGAAAAGCCAAACGTTATTCTTGGGAGTATAAAAGCGTTGACAAGGGTGTCCAATTCGGTTTAAGCTGGGTTTTGCCTCTCTTCCCTGAGATTTCTTAGGACAAACAGGCACTGGTCTTGCCACGCCTAGATGTAGCTATTATCTCATGGGAGTTTGCCTTTTGTAGCTATAACTTCATTAAACAAAATAAATTCTGGCCAACAGACTTACCCCTGAAAATAGATAAGGTTTATTTCCTTGGGCTTTGGAAGGTGAGAAATGGCATGGAGAAACTACAAGTGGAAAAAATCATAAATACTTGTGAATGAACTATGTGACATAGTTACATACATTAAGCATTATTTTAGACCTCCCCTTTATCCCCGCTCCTACCCACTTTCAACGGTTTCTGCAGGTCTGATCCAATCAGAAGCGTAAGGCCCCATTTAAATGTAAACTGACTGGTAAGCTATTGTTTTGATCCGGTTGAGCACAAGTTTTATAAACGTTTACAAAGACCAGCAAACGTGAAACCAAAGAAAACTCATTATATAAATTCTTGGTCTGCGTGCACGACGGATGTCTTCATTTCCTTGCAGCGACAAAGCCGTGAAGAATGAGAAGAGAGATCTTTGGAGTCGTCACGCAAAGTGATTCGTGATTATCTAAGTAAAGGTAAAGGTAAAGTCGCACACGAGCCACAGGAGGCCCACACGGGCGGAGCTTATCCCTGTTTCTGTAGCCTGAGGCAACTGAGAGTATTGCTACTCCCCCCTGGATGGGATGCTAGTCCATCGCAGGGTTACCCCCCAGCAGTATTTTGCCAGTACCCATTTTATACAGGAAACAGCACGATGGCAGGGACTGGGCCACGAACCACCGACCCTCAGATCTGAAGTCGGCGCGCTAACCACTACACCACCGCGCCTCCACCGTGATTATCTAAAATGTGTATGAAATGTCAAGGAGTGATGGTCTTTCCCAATGAATTTCGAATGAAAGGCCACTCAACCTCGTGGTACCTCTGATTTATACATCCACGCGAAGTACAAGTAGGGGAGGGGGAGGGGGGGGCGGGGAGGTATGTACTTCCGTTTCCAATAACGCTTATTCTCCCGGTTATTGTCCAGTTTTGCTGGCTCCGGTGCTCTTCTTACTCTGAATTATAACACAATGAAGCATTTGTTTTCCTGTTTCCCTTTGACTTCTCTGCCGTTTTGCCGTGGGTTTCCGCCCCGTGCCCCACCCCCCCCTCTGTATAAGAACACAAAATGAGTCCGGCCGGTGTAGGCTAGGTTTAATTTTGTCCACGAAGACTAAACCATTAAGTTAGATCTGGCCGAAAATGTCGGGACCTTTTCCTCAGCTACAAGACAAGGACAAGAGGACCAAGAGAACCTTTCGAAAACAGGTTAATAAATTATGTGACAAAATTAATGTCAGTTTTTTTTGTCTTCTCTTTTATTGACTGAATAAATTTTGTTATAAATTGTTACAATTGAGTAAAGGCAAGATATAATGCGACAGGACCTGAATTTTATTTGAATCACTCTTCGCAAAGCAGGTTCAAAAAATTTAGACTAAGGGCACTGTCACACGAGGCAATTTTTTCTGCAACTTGCAACGCAACAGATGACGAGAGCATCGCGAGGCAAGTTGCAGGATACATGTTACACGTAGCAACTTACCGTATTTACTCGAAAGAGCGCCGCGGCCCTTATTAAATTTTTCAACTTGTCGGTGTGGCTCTCATTTGAGGGCGGCGCTTATTTAAAACTGCCTACTTGCCAATAACATAGTCCGATGTAATCATTCTTAATCTTTGTTTTGTTCATAACAATAGCATAGGAAGAACGCAATAAAAAGTTAGTTTTAAAGGTCTATATTTCTTTCCACATCCAAAAAATAATAATAATAACAGCAATAACAATATCAGCCGTAGTAGCATTTCAGCATTAGCTATGTCAAAAATCAATAAGTGCCGCATTGTTGCTGGAAGGATGCGGCGCTTATTCGGGGGCTGCGCTTATTGATATTTTCACTCCTAAACGCGGCGCTTATTCGGGGGCGGCGCTTATTCGATGGCGACGCTCTTTCGAGTAAATACGGTATTTTGCAACGTTGGAAAAGTAGAACCCTAGTCTACTTTTCCTGCAACTGCGAGACATGTTGCAAAGAGGGGTGTTACACGTGCAATTTGGTCGTCAACTTGTCTCACAACGCCGTTGCCTTGCAAAGTGCAGAAAAAATTGCCTCGTGTAACAGCGCCTTAAGGACCTCGACAGATTAGAGAGATATCTGTCGACAACTATTTAGTTGTCAATCATAAAAAGTTGTCGATAACAAAAAACACAGCAGTGTGTGAAACAAGTTATCGATAACAAATTAAAAAAAAATTAGTTATAGATATTGAAACACTTTTCCTTTTCAAAAGGAAAACTAATTTAGTTATTGATAACAAACGTCGACAACTTGCTTTTCCTAGTCTGTGAGACAATTGTCGACAACTAAGCCATCATCAGTGTTCGTTGCCAGGAAACTAGCGTTACTTGCATGCTAGTTACCAAGCTCTTGCATAAAAATACAAAGTTATCGATAAGTTTGGCCTCTAGTGTGTGGAAAAGCTCTATACTTGACGAGTCATTTAAGTTGTCAAATACACGTAGTTGTCGACAACTATCTCTCTAGTCTGTCGCGGCCTTTAGTGCTAACCTTAAACATTTAATCCAAATCAACGACTTTGCCTCTCCTCTTATTGAGTGTCAAAATTAGCCACTTAGGACTAGAGAAAATCTTCAATTCCCTATACATCGTGTGGTTACAACATGCATTTTTAACTAGCTCGCTCCTTCATTAGCAAGTCTTTAAATACCTTAACAGTTTACCGCTAATCTGCGTGTTTAGTGAACGCTAGTTCATTCTCCAAGCTAGTTATGTGGTCATCAGGCTGTAATGAGCTATCTCAGGATATAAACGCTGCATGAATCTAAGTTAGCTCTAAAGCCTGAGGTTCAACAACGTTTTCTTGTAATCCTGACAGCTTCTTAAAAGCTGCTCGATATTCCTCCTTCTTCCGCAGTAGATGAGCGGGTTACAGACTTAGTTAAAAAGCGCTAGAGATTCGAACCCTGCTTCCAGTGCAAATAACACGACAAGTGAACTAATCTGTGATTTTGAGAAGGCTCTGAAGCAAATTATGGGCAAAAAAGTAACCAACGCTGCTCCAATGACAAACGAAGTGGTTTTCAAAGCTTTGTTTTCCTTTAAAAAAGTTTCTTTGGCCTCGGCAGAAACTTGCTGGGTCTTGATTTCCAACTTCTGTTTACGAGCTTCGTGATAAACAGCGATGCGACAATAAACAAGAACACAAATACTCAGAGCTATTGTGAATACGCGAAAAATGGGAAAGATAACGCTAGAACTATTTACAAATATCGACAAAAAAGAAGGAAAAATCACAAGTAACGAGGCTGTCAAAACAGCCCCGACCAAGCGACGTTTAGGGATGACAGCATGGTAACTATAAGAGTATTTTATTGCGATATACCGTTCGATACTTATTAGCATCAAATGTTGAAATGATGCGACGGCGGATGTCCTAGAAGTTATGTTTCGGAGGCCGCAAAAGTCAGATGCGAAGGTACCTGCACCTGTGAGGCGATATATTTGATTTGCAATTAAAACTGGTTGTCCTAGCACGCCAGTCATCAAGTCAGTTCCCGCTAACAGGCGAGCACTAGGTTGTACTTGTTTCTTATCCGAGAATTTGTTTGGACGGCCATCATTACAAGGATGTTTAAAAATATGGTACATGGACACACGAGCAGGTCAATGATTGATAGCGATATAAGCAACGCTGACATTTCACTGGTAAGGAAGCTTGGTTTCCATTCTGGCATTCCATTATCAGTAAGACGAAAACTGCAACCGTGTGACAGCATAGTCTTATTCGTTGACTGAGTTGGTGCTCATTCTATTGTGGTGTTTAAAAACCACCGCGGTCGAAAATGTCTTGGGCTTTGACGAGTTTTAACTCATTTCAAAAAATGCTCTTTCAACTGCTGGCTGAAACGTCCGTAAACTCAGTGCAGACTATCTATAATGAAAAAATAACACTTCCAGTAAACAGAGCTCATCTTATGCTGATCGGAACACGACGAGGCCGCACTTAAGGCCGCGGGTGAGAAGCTGCTTATGAATAAATTTATAAGGCAAACTTTTGGTGGAAGCCTTTCGTTAAAGAGCTTTATATCATGAACGTTTGGGAGCCGATTCCGTTGAACGCAACATAGAGCTTGAGGGATAGTAGAAGTGCAACAAGCTTGTTTTTCGTTTGATAGATAGTGCTTCTTTGCGATGCTTTGAAATTCCAAAGTTAAGATTGTGTAAAATGCAACTCCGTATCCAAGTTTTCTCCTCGCTGAGAAGACACTCCTTCTTGATTTTACCACTCATTGATCAGTTAAAACTTCTATTGTGTCACAACAGAAGCCGATTATGGGATTTCGGGTTCCATTGAAAGTTGTAAGCTTTTTTAAAAAATGAGTAAAATCGTCCATTTTTAAAGGAGCTACGTCACGGATAACGCATCTTGAAAAAATTCGGAAGTTTTTTCAAGTTTATCATTCGTAATCCGTCTTAATCTCCCTCAGTCGTAACCATCCTTGTTAAGGTTTGGTTTATTATTGCTTCTTTGCTGTTTTTCTACCTGAGGAAACTATTATTTTGAGGCTTCCTTCAATAAGAAAGTAATTTTGTCACATCAAAAAATGAATGCAAATACTGTGATATAGTTCCTTTAAATTTGAAGCCTTCAATATCCTGTATAAAGCCTGTCTGCAAAAACTGCTTTTGTTGTGAGAATCTAAAATACACTTAGTTAATCTGCCTGTTGTGTCAGTTCAGGGAATTCTATATCCGCGCTGTATTCTTGGACGCAAAATTGGTGTTTTTAGGGCTTCCGAAGGCTTACCGAATTTTTTATTTTGCTAATTATGGAAATTAAATTCTAGCAGCTATTGTTCAGTGTCCAGGAAAGAACAATTCGTTGTAATAAGCGTTTCCGAAGCAAGCTCTATGTTAGCCATAGAGAATATTATTTTAGTTTTTGTTGTGTTTTGTTGGAAAACAACGTTTTAACGTTAGAAAAGACGGACTTCGGCAGTATGTATTTTTTTTTAAATTTAAAAATGCTTGAAGATACAAGACGTCCGTGCCACACGATTTAACGTACGTGCAATTATTGATTCAGACACTGCATGTTTTACTAAAAAGCCTATTTAAACAATAGAGTTCTTCTGTCGAAGGCACTATCGTGTAATAGGTTACCCGAGGACATTTGATGTTCACAGTTCGAGGGCTTATACGAAGTTTGAACATCAAATTTCTGAAGGAACCTATCACACATAGGGCCTGAGACAGAAGGACTCAATTGTTTTTATTGTACAACGCTAAATTTCGAGCGAAAATTGCCAAAAACGGGCACTATGCGCTGATAGGCGCCCGCTGAGGAGAGACACTATCGCGTCACGTGATCGATTTCGACTAATGAGAACACTCTAAAATTTAGCGTTGTACTATAAGCATGAATATTTCGTGCAAAATCGCTACCATTCGTCACACTTCGTGCATACGCTTTAAATAAATGAACAATGATGACTGGGTTTCTCACCCGCAGCCTTAAAATCTGTTTATTATACGGTATTGCTGAAAAGAAGAAAAAATGCAGTATTTACTAAAAAACTGTCGGAAAGTTGTACATTTGATTGCTGGTTACATTTTAAAAGCAGTAAATTAGCGCGAGAAAGTAATTGGTTTTACACCTTGCGTTTTGAAAGGCGAAACATCCGACAGTCTGAACGTTTATTCGTTTGTCTCACGATGGAATCGCTTTGAGTTGTTGATCGCGACGTTTCGACTGCAATACTACTAGTCTTCATCAGGCGATGAGGTCAATTGTTTACGTGTCGCTATTTGTAGTATGATGGTTCGCTGCTATTGGTGCATTTTGATCCTCATTATTATTCCGACTACTAGATGTTGTTCCCTCACAGCATGTTGTTCCGAGCCAAACACCTCACATCTTAACCATCAGCTATCTCTAAAGAAAAGAAACATTTATCATCGGTACTTGTTTCGAACGGATATCCTTCTTCATTTGTACGAAAGCTCACAAAGACAACAAGACCAACAACCAACAAAGAACCTACGCAGGAATTTAAATCTACTGCGGTTCTACCGTACCCTACATAAAAGGTGTATCAGAGGTTCTTCGCCGCTGCCTACAACAACAAGGCGTACGCACCGTCTTCAAATCAGACACAACTCTTAGGTCTCACTTAGTGCGACCGAAAGACACCCTTGAACCAACTAAACAAGACGGTGTCGTCTATAAAATTCCATGTGAGTGCGGCAAAGTATACATCGGGGAAACAGGGAGAGCGATGCAAGACAGGATAAAAGAACACGACAGAGACATACGGCTTGCTCGTACGCAAACCTCCGCAGTTTCGGAACACGCTAACGAAACGGGGCATCTTCCTATTTGGAAAGAAGTTAAGTTTATTGATCGTGACCCTCACTGGTACACACGTAGGATCAAAGAGGCTATCCATATAAGACTTCATCCTAATAACATCAATAGAGATAACGGAATCGAAATTCCAGAAGCTTGGATACTTACGATCAGAAAGCACAACAGCCGACCAACCACAAAACGGACCTGTGAGGGAACAACATCTAATAGTCGGAATAATAATGAGGATCGAAATGCACCAATAGCAGCGAACCATCATGCTACAAATAGCGACACGTAAACAATTGGCCTCATCGCCTGATGAAGACTAGCAGTATTGCAGTCGAAAGTCGCGACCAACAACTCAAAGCGATTCCATCGTGAGACAAACGAATAAACGTTCATCTTACCTATCTTACACCACGATGAACAATAAACACATCTTTAATGACATCCGACAGTCTGTTAAACAACGAGAAATTGCTAATTCTTTCCAGATATTTCTCATCAAAAATTGAAACTCACTGTGAAGTCAAGACTTGACTGTAAAGGAGGTCACATTTCAGTCGGCCCGGGGGCTGCAATGATTTTACTTCTTAATAAAGCTATCTATCTATCTATCTATCTATCTATCTATCTATCTGGAATCCGAAATCCCCTTCATCAGTGAAGGCACTGGCATATTTCTCATCAAAAATTGAAACTTACTGTGAAGCAAGACTTGAACAAGAGTGATTTTAAGTGGAATCAGAAATTCCCTTCATCAGTGAAGGCACTTTAATTAAAAAAAAGTTATTAATCGCTTACTATGAGTGAGCATGAAATCTGGATTTATACAGTACCGAAAAGACACGGAGAGTTTAACCTTTTGGCCAATAGAATGGTTTTATTATCATTAGTAAGGGCTAGAAACGTTTATTTATTGATTTGTCATATTCAGGAACGCAATTAAAAGTTCTGAGTTTTTAATCGAAAGGAAATAGGCGTGTACCGGAAAAACATCAGCTGAAGTAACATCAATTAAATCAAATTTTAATGTCCATTAGCGGTTTCACTTCTCTCCGTTCTGAGAGTCTAATTACTTTAATTGAAGAGTTTGTTTCTCGTGTACTTTGAGTTTTGCATAAAAAGCGGCAATTTTCTGCAATGCAAGCATTCTCAAGGTACTACTAAGTGATAAAATCCGGAATCAGAAATTTGTCGAAAAAGAGGATCTTTAGCCAGTGACACATTTGATTTTAAGAACAACTTTAAGTTACTAGTTTGTTTGAAAAGGTTTTAACAGGAGCGAGCAGAAAGGAAAACAAAGAACCAGCTGCCATGGTGAATTAAATTAAATGCAAGCTATAAGCTGACCTTCCCACTCATCGTTAATTTTTAAATTTTAATTACCTTTTCCCCCAACGCTCTTGAAACAGTCGTAAATAAACCTCTCAGGTTAGCGTATAAAGGATATATACACTTTAATTCCCTGAAAGGGCTACCAGGCCGCTACGATGGACTGCTCACGAATGTATCAGTTTACTGATTAATGTTTTCGAAAAGAATTAACAAACTTGACTGGTCTGTGTCAAATAAAGGTCTTTCCAGCGTGTCTGTTTATCTTTACTTAACTAGCTCGTCCTGGTCCGTACTGGGGAAAATATTGGGGGAATTTTTCCAAATTACAAAAAAAAAACAGTTTTGCCCCGAATTAAAGGTAGCTTGCGTTTCTCTGTCGTTCGATCTTGAGATCTGCATTTTGTCTTGTAGGATTTTATCGATATTAGAGGAAACGATAATTGAAACTGATTTCTAGTTGTCAGTCACAAGCTTTGCGTTTAGCAGAAGTTACAGTTACTCTTCTCTCAGCTTCATCTTTCAAAACCCAGGTCCGCTAAGGGTTTTACCTTGCTAAGAAATTGCGTCATTATCAGGTGCTATCGCAGAATAAATGCAAAGTTTTTGGCTACTAAGAGAGAAAACAGTTCTCGGTTTTAATTTTACGTTCTTGGCTCATACGCAAATTTCTATAAGTTAGGATGGCCACTCCTTTGAATATCAACATTTCCATACTCTGCATTAGGTGAGGACACGGTTGCTACGTATCGTTAAGAGGCGATTATGCAAGCAGATATTTAGCAATAGACTTTCCTTTTCGCTCCTATTAAAAACCAGATTTTTAAATTGTCTCCTAAACATGCTAAATCAACAAATACACATAAATGTTGTTTATGATGATGGAAATAAACTGAAGGTTAAAAATTAGTTTACATGCTATGTTTTGGATGATTCCAGATTTGAACACTTTCTATACGTATTAGGTGATGATCTCTGGCAAAAATCTCCTTTAAATTTTAAAAGTAACAGAGAATTAATCTTCTCCATAATTGCGAAATTGTATTTGCGTCATTGCTGAGGGGAAATTCCATATGAAATTACATGCACTTGTTAAGACTCTTGACTTCAAAGTAAGTTTGATGAAAGAATTTCTTGAAAGAACTGAACTGAACTTAACCTTTGTCTTACCGCCTGCCGAATTTCAAGCCCTTCAAAATACGTAGTGCTGGAAGAATCAGTCACTTTCTTAGCTTTTTCACGCTTGCCGCGCTAAGTACTGCTTTTAAATCGTGACCAATAATTAAACGTACAACTCGCCACAACTTATCGAGGGCTCTCTTTCTAGGCTCCGCTCAACTTATGTGCGCGAGCTTTTTCTTCAGTAAAACAACAAACAGATTCTTCAATTGGCCTATTCGTGTTCCGACCGTCATAAAATAGAGAATCAGTCCGAGTTTATTACGACAGGGCTTAGCCACTCTATAGATGTTTCGAAACAGAGATTTAACTAGTCAAAGGTGAGTTGAAACAATAAATTTCAGTGAACGCAGAGAATGAACATAGTGAGAATGAACTCGACAAATGGGACAATGCTGTCAGACGGTTGCAGTTTTCATCTTGCCCAAAATGGAATGCCGGAATGGAGACCAAGCTTCCTTACCAGTGAAATGTCAGCCACGCTTATATCGGTAACAATCATTAACTTGCTCGTATGTCCATGTACCATATTTTTTAACATCCTTGTAATGATGGCCGTCAAAACAAATTCTCGGCTTAGAAACACGTACAACGCACTGCTGGCCTGTTTAGCGGGAACTGATTTAATAACAGGAGTGCTGGGACAACCAGTTTTCATTGCAAATCAAATATATCGTCTCACAGGTGCAGGCAGCTTCGCATCTGGCTTTTGCGGGCTTCGACCCATTACATCTGGGATTCCAGGTATCGCTTCAATGCAACATTTGACGTTGATAAGTATCGAGCGATATATCGCAATAAAATACATGTATAGATACCATGACATCATCACTAAACGTCGCTTGGTCGGGGCTGTTTTCACAGCCTGGTCAATCGCAATTTTTCCCTCTTTATTTTCAATATTTGCCAGCACTTCTAGTGTTTTCTTTAACATTTTACGCGTGGTGACAGTACTATCTAGTATATGTGCTCTTATTTTTTGCCACATCGCTGTTTATCATGAGGCCAGCAAGCAGATGTTGAAAATCAAGACCCAGCAAGTTCCCGCCGAGACCAAAGAATCATTTTTAAAGGAAAACAAAGCTTTGAAAACCACTTCGTTTGTCATTGGAGCAGCGTTGGTTACTTTTTTGCCCCTGACGTTCTTCAGAGCTGTCTTAACATCTCACATAACTTCACTGGTTAGGTTATTTGCACTGGAGGCAGTGTTGGAATCCCTCGCGCTTTTTAACGCAGTCTGTAACCCGCTCATCTACTGCGCAAGAAGCAGGGAGTATCGAGCAGCTGTTAAGAAGCTGCTGGGATTACAAGAAAACGTTGTTGAACCTGCTTTAGAGCTTACTTAAATTCATTGTAGAATTTATTCAAACAAACTTCCTCTAAGAGCAGCTTGACTTGAGATTTACACGGTGAAGCTACTGAAGGTTTCTGAACGGTGAAATGGGCGGTGAAATGGTTCGACTTACATGTACATGTGAAAATAAAAATAACAAACGTGCAAAGAAGAAAATAATAGCTTATGAAACGAAGAAAAATACCTACTAGAAACGAAAATATACTCACAGATTTTGCCACAACGTGGGGAAAAGTAAGAAAATTCGAGCAAATCAGACATCCAAAACAACAGCTGCAGTAAGCGATTTGTCCTTCTCTAAGCCTCATGCTCAAAACTAAACCATGATAATCTTTTTTCAGTCCCGGCGGACTGACACTGAAAAAGAGATAAAAAATTTGGAAATGAAACGTTTTGTGACCTTCGTTCATGCAACGTTTACATCCTGAACCGGCTCGCCGCAGCCTGGTGACCATGTGTTAGAGAGAGGTCTAACTGACGCCCTTGCCTGATTTTTGCTATCATTGCATGCAGTTTGTTCTCCATTTGGAGAGAAAATAACTTTTGCAAACAGTTTGGGAGGAAAGTTCATAGCGAGGAGAAGGTAGCAGAAGGTTACACTGCTACAGCGAAGTGGAAAGGAGAAATTTTTTTTGCTGTAGTTTGAAGTGGAAATTTTCCCGGTAGTGGGAATTAGTTCTCGAGAAAAAAAATAGTGCAGTGAGCTTAACTCGATTTTGGGGATTATTGCCCCAAAATATTCAGTCATTACTAATTATAATTTTGTTAACTAATTGTTACACAAATTACATAACAGAATGATCAAGATTGTTGTCTGTTTAATCTTAATGAGCCTGTCTTGTAAAGTGTGATTTTCAAAGTCAAATAAAATCCTGGCTCTGTCGCATCATGCCTCTTTTTCTGTCTCGATAAAATATTTAGTGACGGTTTCTTTTTTCATTTTTTTGTTGTAAAGGACAATGTGATGTCAACTTTATAATGAGTAGGACCACTTCTTCACGGTAAACCTTGGCAGTAATTGGTCAAATTTAGAATCATGAATTATCCATAGAAAAAAAGAATTTGTAAACAGCCATGCAAGGTTACTGTCAAAAAAAAATTAGGAAGGGATTTTTGATCAGAGTGAAAAACTGAAAAAAAGTATATAACAGTTTCAGCTGCCATAATAAATCTTTAAATTAAAAGCCGACTAATGTTTCCAATAATCTTTCATTTTTAAATTTTAGTTCCCTTCCCCACCAACGCATCTTAAGCACTTATAAGCCCGGAAAATATATGTTTGTACTCAAAAATCAAGAATGCTGCAATTACAAATTAATTCCCAGCAAGAAAAACCAGTTTCTTTCAATCGCAAAAATTAATTCCCGTAAAACATAAAAAATCACCCATTGGCAAAATTAAACTCCCGCAAAAATTTAGTGCCACACGGTATGTGTCCCTCCTCTTATTGAGTGCCAAAATTAGCCACTTAGCACTAGAGAAAATATTCAATTCCCTATACATCGTGTGGTCACAACATGCATTTTTAACTAGCTTGCTCCTTCATTAACACGTCTTTAAAGATTACTTATATTTTGAGGTCAATCATACGTTAACAGTTTACCGCTAATCTGGGTGAACGCTACTGAGTTCATTCTCCAAGCTAGTTATGTGGTCAGGCTGTAATGAGCTATCTCAGGATATAAACGCTGCATGAATCTAAGTTAGCTATAAATGCATATTATTATTATTAGCTCTAAAGCCTGAGGTTCAACAACGTTTTCTTGTAATCCCAACAGCTTCTTAAAAGCTGCTCGATATTCCCTGCTTCTTGCGCAGTCGATAAGCGGGTTACAGACTGAGTTAAAAAGCGTTAGGGATTCCAACCCTGCCTCCAGTGCCAATAACACGACAGGTGAACTAATCTGTGATTTTGAGAAGGCTCTGAAGCAAATTATGGGCACAGAGGTAACCAACGCTGCTGCAATGACAAACGAAGT
Source organism: Siderastrea radians (assembly GCA_964017195.1). Classification (NCBI taxonomy): domain Eukaryota; kingdom Metazoa; phylum Cnidaria; class Anthozoa; order Scleractinia; family Rhizangiidae; genus Siderastrea; species Siderastrea radians. The sequence continues at coordinate 39,522,398 of OZ024897.1, read as the reverse complement.
GGTTTTCAAAGCTTTGTTTTCCTTTAAAAAAGTTTCTTTGGCCTCGGCAGAAACTTGCTGGGTCTTGATTTCCAACATCTGTTTACGAGCTTCGTGATAAACAGTGATGTGACAATAAATAACTCGGAACACAAATACTCAGCGAAAAATGGGAAAGAAAATGCTAGAACTGTTAACAAATATTGAAAAAAAAGAAGGAAAAACCACAAGGGACCAGGCTGTCAAAACAGCCCTGACCAAGCGACGTTTAGTGATGATAGCATGGTATTTATAGGAGTATTTTATTGCGATATACCCCTCGATACTTATTAGTATCAAATGTTGAAATGATGCGACGGCGGATGTCCTAGAAGTTATGTTTCGGAGACCGCAAAAGTCAGATGCGAAGGTACCTGCACCTGTGAGGCGATATATTTGATTTGCAATTAAAACTGGTCGTCCTAGCACGCCAGTCATCAAGTCAGTTCCCGCTAAACAGGCGAGCAGTGCGTTGTACTTGTTTCTGAGCCAAGAATTTGTTTTGACGGCCATCATTACAAGGATGTTAAAAATATGGTACATGGACATACCAGCAGGTTAATGATTGTTAGCGATATAAGCGTGGTTGACATTTCACTGGTAAGGAAGCTTGGTCTCCATTCTGGCATTCCATTATCAGTAAGACGAAAACTGCAACCTTGTGACAGCATAGTCTTATTCGTTGACGAGTTGGTGCTCATTCTATTGTGGTGTTCAAAAACCACCGCGGCCGAAAATGATCTTGGGCTTCAACGAGTTTTAAGTCATTTCAAAAAATACTGTTTTAACTGCTGGGCATTTGAAGATGCAACTGAAACGTCCGTAAACTCAGTGTAGACTATCTATAATGAAAAACTTTCAGTTCCCGTAGACAGAGCTCATCTTATGCTGATCGGAACACGCGCACGAGGCCGCACTTAAGGCCGTGGGTGACAAGCTGCTCATGAATAAATTTATAAGGCAAACTTTTGGTGGAGGTCTTACGTTAACAAGCTTTATATGTTGAACGTTTGGGAGCCGATTCCGTTGAACGTAATAGAGAGCTTGAGGAATGGTGGAAGTGCAACAAGGTTGTTTTCGTTTGATAGATTGTGCTTCTTTGCGATGCTTTGAGCTTCCAAAGTTAAGATTTTGCAAAACGCAACTCCGTGTCCAAGTTTTCTCCTCGTGGAGAAGACAACGCTTCTTGATATTGCCACTCATTGATCAGTTAAAACCTCTATTGTGTCACAACAGAAGCCGATTATGGGATTTCGGGTGCCATTGAAAGTTGTAAGCTTTTAAATGAGTAAAATCGTCCTTGTTTAAAAGAGCTACGTCAAGGATAACGCATCTTGAAAAAATTGGCAATTTTTTCAAGTTCATCATTTGTAATCCCTCTTGATCTCCCTCAGTCGTAACCATCCTTGTTAAGTTTTTGTTTATTATTACTTCTTTTTTTCTACCTTAGGCAACTATTATTTTGAGGCTCCCTTCAGGAAGAAAATAATTTTGTCAGATCAGAAAATTAATATGAATGAAAATACCGTGACATAGTTCCCTTAAATATGACGAAGCCTTCAATATCCTGTATAAAAGCCTGCCTGATAAAACTGCTTCTGTTGTGACAATCTACAATACACCTAGTAAATCTGCCTGTTGTGTCAGTTCAGGAAATTCTATGTCCGCGCTGTATTCTTGGACACAAAATTGGTGTTTTTAGGGCTTCCGAAGGCTTACCGATTTTTTTATTATGCTAATTATGGAAATTAAATTCTAGCAGCTATTTTTCGCTATCCAGAAAACAACAACAATTCGTTGTAATTTAGAGATCGCAAAATATATGGATTGAAGAATATAAGCGTTTCCGAAGCTCTGTGTTACCTATAAAGAATATTATTTAATTTTTGTTGTGTTTTGTTGGAAAACCTATAAAAAGTTTCTATTAACGTTTTAATGTTGGAAAATCCGGACTTCGACAGTATGTCTTTTTTTTTAATTAAAAAAATGCTTGAAATAAGACACACGACATCCGTGCCACACGATTTAACGCACGTGTAATTATTTATTCAGACACTGAATGTTTTACTGAAGAGCCTATTCATGAATATTTCGCGCAAAATCGCTACCACTCGTCACACTTCGTGCATACGCTTTAATTAAATAATTGAATACTGATGACTGGGTTTCTCACGCGCGGTCTTAAAATCTGTTTTTTACACGGTATTGCTGAAAAAAAAAAGGCTTTACACGGTATTGCTGAAAAAAAAAAGGCCTGAGTACGTAAGTGGAATCAAGAAAAAATGCAATAATTTCGGTTTACTAAAAAACTGTCGGAAAGTTGTAATTTATTTATTGGTTACATTTTAAAAGCAGTAAATTAGCGCGAAAAACTAATTGGTTTTTCACCTTGCGTTTTGAGAGGCGAAACATCCGACAGTCTGTTAAACAAAGAGAAATTGCTAGTTCTTTCCAGATATTTTCTCATCAAAAATTGAAACATACTGTGAAGTCAAGAACTTGAACAAGAGTGATTTTAAATGGAATGCGAAATTCCCTTCATCAATGAAGGAACTTTATCATAAAAAGTTATCGCTTACTGTGAGTTTTAAAGCAATTTTCAGCTAGCATTAAAGTGAGTGACTACAAAGTGCAACTGTGATCAGTGAAATCTGGATTTATAGAGTACCGAAAACACACGAAGAGTTTAACATTTTGGCCATAAGAGTGGTTTTATTATCAATGATTCAGCAAGAGATAGCAACGTTTATTTATTGATTATCATATTCAGGGATGCAGTTTAAAATTCTGAGTTTTTATTCGGTTTCATTTCTCTCCGTTCTGAGAGTCTAATTACATTAATTGAAGAGTTTGTTTCTCGTGTACTTTGAGTTTTGCATAAAAAGCGGAATCTTCTGCAATACAAGCATTCTCAACGTACTACTAAGTGATCAAATCCGGAATCATGTAAATTTGTCGAAAAAGAGGATCTTCAACCAGTGACACATTTGATTTTAAGAACAACTTTAAGTTACTAGTTTGTTTGGAAACGTTTTAACAGGAGTGAGCAGAAAGGAAAACAAAGTATCAGCTGCCATGGTGAATTAAATTAAATGCAGACTATAAGCTAACCTTCCCACTCACTCATCGTTAATTTTCAAATTTTAATTACCCTTCCCACCAACGCTCTTGAAACAGTCGTATAGATAAACCTCTCAGATTAGCGAACAAAGGATTGATGAAAAGGCCAACACAGGCCGCTACAATGGACTGCTCACGAATTTATCAGTTTACTGATTTATGTTTTCGAAAAAAATGAACAAACTTGACTGTTTTGTGTCAAGTAAAGATCTTTTCCACTGTGTCGGGTTTATCTTTACTTTACCAGCTGTCCCGGTCCGTACTGGGGAAAATATTGGGGAAATTTTTCCAAATTAAAAAAAAAGCAGTTTTGCCCCGAATTAAAGATAGCTTGTGTTTCTCTGTGTTCATAGATAGCGTGTCAGGAACCAACTTGTTTGCCATGCATTTTAGTCTTGTAAGATTTTATCGATATTAGAGAAAAAGATAATTGGAAACTGATTTTCAGTTGTCGGTCACAAGCTTTGCGTTTAGCATAAGTTGTAGTTACTCTTCGCTCAGCTTCATCTTTCAAAACCGAGGTCCGCTAAGGGTTTTACCTTGCCAAGAAATTGCGTCATTATCAGGTGCTACCGCAGAATAAATGTAAGGTTTTCGGCTACTAAGAGAAAAAAACAATCCTCGATTTTAATTTTACGTTCTTGACTCATAAGCAAATTGCGTCATTATCAGGTGCTACCGCAGAATAAATGTAAGGTTTTCGGCTACTAAGAGAAAAAAACAATCCTCGATTTTAATTTTACGTTCTTGACTCATAAGCAAATTGCGTCATTATCAGGTGCTACCGCAGAATAAATGTAAGGTTTTCGGTTACTAAGAGAAAAAAACAATCCTCGATTTTAATTTTACGTTCTTGACTCATAAGCAAATTTCTAAAGGTTAGGATGGCGACTCCTTTGAACATCAACATTTCCATAATCTGCGTCAGGTCAGAACAAGGTTGCTAAGTATCGTTAGTCAGCGATTATGCAAGCAGATATTTTTACGAATAGACTCTTTTTTCGCTCCGATTAAAACCCAGATTTTTAAATTGTCTCCTAAACATATTAAATCAACAAATACACATGAAAGTTGTTTACGATAATGGAAACAAACTAATGGTTAAAATTAGGTTAAACATGCTATTTTTTTGATGATTCCAGATTCGATCACTTTCTATAGTGTATCAGGTGATGATTACTGGCAAAAATCTCCTTTAAACCTTAAAGTAACAGAGAATTAATCTTCTCCACAATTGTGCAATTGTATTTGCGTCATCGCTGAAGGGATTTCCATATGAAATCACATGCACTTATTAAGAATCTTGACCTCAAAGTAAGTTTGATGAAAGAATTTTTTGAAAGAACTGTACAACTTAACCTTTGTCTTACCGCCTGTCGAATTTCAAGCCCTTCAAAATACGTAGTGCCGGAAAAATCAGCCGCTTTCTTAGCTCTTTCACGCTTGCCGCATTAAGTACTGCTTTTAAATTGTGACCAATAATTAAACGTACAACTCGCCACAACTTATCGAGGGCTCTCTTTCTAGGCTCCGTTCCACTTATGTGCGCGAGCTTTTTCTTCAGTAAAACAATAAACAGATTCTTAAATTGGCCTTTTCGTGTTCCGACGGTCAGGCTAATGGAGATAAAACCGAGAATCAGTCTGAGTTTATTACGACAGGGCTTAGCCACTCTATGAATGTTTTGAAAATTAACTAGTCAAAGGTGAGTTGAAACAATAAATTTTCAGTGAACGCAGAGAATTTTGAACTCCACAGTGAGAATGAACTCGTCAAATGGGACACCGTCAGACGGGTGCAGTTTTCATCTTGCCGAAAATGGAAAGCCAGAATGGAGACCAAGCTTCCTTACCAGTGAAATGTCAGCCACGCTTATATCGCTAACAATCATTAACTTGCTCGTATGTCCATGTACCATATTTTTTAACATCCTTGTAATGATGGCCGTCAAAACAAATTCTCGGCTCAGAAACAAGTACAACGCACTGCTAGCCTGTTTATCGGGAACTGACTTGATGACTGGCGTGCTAGGACAACCAGTTTTTGTTGCAAATCAAATATATCGCCTCACAGGTGCAGGCAGCTTTGCATCTGACTTTTGCGGTCTTCGATTCATCACATCTGGGACTCTAGCTATCGCTTCAATGCAACATTTGACGTTAATAAGCATCGAGCGGTATATCGCAATAAAATACACGTATAAATACCATGATATCATCACTAAATGTCGCTTGGTCGGGGCTGTTTTGACAGCCTGGTCAATCGCAATTTTTCCTTCTTTATTTTCAATGTTTGTCAACAATGCTAGCGTTTTCTTTACCATTTTTCGCGTGCTCACAATACTATCTAGTATTTGTGTTCTTATTTTCTGTCACATCGCTGTTTATCACGAAGCTCGTAAACAGAAGTTGAAAATCAAGACCCAGCAAGTTTCTGCCGAGGCCAAAGAAACTTTTTTAAAGGAAAACAAAGCTTTGAAAACCACTTCGTTTGTTATTGGAGCAGCGTTGGTTACTTTTGTGCCCTTAACGTTCTTCAGAGCTGTCTTAACATCTCGCATATCTTCAACCGTTGGGTTGTTTGCACTGGAGGCAGTGTTCGAATCCTTCGCGCTTTTTAACTCGGTTTGCAACCCGCTCATCTACTGCGCAAGAAGCAGGGAATATCGAGCAGCTTTTAAGAAGCTGTTGGGATTACAAGAAAACGTTGTTGAACCTGCTTTTGACTCTGCTTTAGAGCTTACTTAGATTCATGCAACTTTTACGTCCTGAACCGGCGAGCCCAGCCTGATGATGATCATGTGTCAAACCGTCAAACTGACGCGCTTGCCAGATTTTTGCCATTATTGCATGCAGTTTTTTATTTATTTATTTATTTATTTATTTATTTACAAGAAAGATAGAAAAGAAAGAAAGAGAGAAATTAAGGGTTAATGAGAAATAACTTACTGCTTATTATAAAATTGATCTATTTGTAAGTTAAATTAGAGTGGCGAGGGGACCTCCAGAAACCACCAGGCTTGTACGAGGGAGGTCTCCTCTTTAAATAAATCATGCTGAAGCACAGTTTATCGTCCATTTGGAAAGAAAATGACTTCAAAACTGGAACTTTGTAAGCAGTTTGGAAGGAGAGTTCATCGCTTGGAAAGGATTACATTCCACAGCAAATTGGCAAAAAAGAATTTTTTTTGCTGCAGTTTGAAGCGGAAGTCCTCGCCAGTGGCGGGAATCAGTTCTAGAGAAAAAAATTAAAGCGAACTGAGCTTGATTATAGTTCCCAGATTTTCAGTCACTAGTAAAAATAATAATTTTGTTAACTTATTATTACGCAGATTACATAACAGAGTGAACAAGGTCGGTATATGACTCGTGAGCTCAAACCACTTACAGGCTGTCTAATCTTTACCAGCCTGCTTGGTTTTCAAAGTCAAATAAAATCCAGGTTCTTTCGCATCATACCTTTCTTTTTCTGTCTTGATAAAATCTCCATTTGACTTTTTTTGTTGTAAAAGACAATTTGACGGCACCTTTATAATGACCACATCTTCACGATTTGCATTAAGTGGTCAAATTTGGAATCATGAATTACCGAAGAAAAAAACATTCATAAGCAGCCATACAAGGTTGCTGTCAAAAAAAATAAGAAGGGTTTTTGATCAGAGTGAAAAACTGAAGAAAGTCCACCAACGGATCTTAGGCACTCGTAAGCTCGAGAAATATCGAAAGGACACAATATACACTTAAGTTTGTATAACTGAAAAGAAGCATTTCGATTGGTTCCTTCAGCGGTCTGAATACAGGCCGCTGAACGTCGAATTTCTTTCCTGGTTTTCGATTATAATTTTAGATAAAAGTGTTGGGCGTTTGCAATTGCGTAATGAAATACTTAGACGATTTCACTACCGTTCGTCCAGTCAGCAACGCGAAAGATGAAATTTTACTGGTGAATTCGTCGAATCACCAGTAAAACACTCTTGGGAGGGGTAGTAAGTTCGTTATTAAGAGTCAATGTATTATAGTTTTATTGTTTGTTTGTTTGTATATAGTATATAGCTTATTGTGCACGTGCACGTTTTAACGAGTTTTTGTAAGCTCCTCAGTGTTATGTGGATAAATAAACTATTGTATTGTATTGCATTGTATCAAGTGTATTGTATTGTATTGTATCAAGTGTATTGTATTGTATTGTATTGTATTGTATTGAATCAGTAAAGCGAACGATGAAAATTCACTGGTTAAAAAAATATTCGTCGTTTGTCCAATCAGCAAAGCAAGCGACAAAATTTCACAAGCGATAAATGATCTTCCAACTGCGACCTGTATCCATCGTAAACGAATAGTTTTTCTATGCTTAAATCTCAGTCTCGGGTATGAAGTAACTTGACAAATTCTTCAGACTGTCTGTCACGCAGTTCCTCTCTGTACGCTTCACTGAGTATCGTTACAGACACTGCATAGAAGAATTCTTTGAGTTCTATTGGGCGCAAAATTTCGTGTTAACGTGGTGAGAAATATTCATGTTGAGATTTATTATCCACGCTTTCAACACTTTCAAATCGTGCCTTGTGGTTATTTGCGCTTTCAGCGATTCGCATCCCACTCTGCGTGTTTTAAGAGGAAAAAGGCGACTGTTTTACAGTCTATAGATTAACTTATGAATACAGTAAAAATAGTTTTACCGGGAGAGAGTGTTCTGAGGGTGTGGCTGAAAGCACCAACTCGGCTACCATAAACCAATCGACTTTTAAACTCGTAAACTGTCCCATACTGAAATTGTCCTGTGATAACTATCTCCTGCACATGGTTGTTGTAGAGTTGTTCGATCCACGTATTATGTCCTTGTTGTCTGTGCCGAACCACCACAGTACTGGGGCTGGTGAAATTATTGCACTTGTAGGCTGTCCAGGTGACGAGAGCAGATGTGATGTTGATGACAACAACATTGAACGTTTTCGGCGGATCGGGTTCTGTGTTTAAGAAAAATATGTGATTACAAATATGTCGTTCCAACAAAAGGAAATACGCAACGCCTTGTGTGCAGTATTAAAAAAACAAAACAAAACAAACAAAAAATAACAACAAAAGGGCGACTTAACGTCCTCATTAAGCGTAGTCTGCTCACAGACGTCAAGTTATGTTTTCATTTTTATAAGAAAAGAGGAGAAACGTGCTTATTACAGAGTTGCTCTTAAGTAAGTCTTCAATCGGCGTAGAGTACTAAAAATATCACAAAATTTTTTGATTTATCAACTGAGTTGATAAGGTAGATTGGACACCGTAAAGAGATTGAAAGCTGACGTTTCGAGCGTTAGCTCTTCGTTAGCCCTTCGCTCTGACGAAGGGCTAACGCTCAAAACGTCAGCTTTCAATCCTCTTTACGGTGGCCAATCTACCTTATCAACTCAGTTGATAAATCCAAACTTGTGTGTTCCACGTCCCCACCGACGCAGCACCACAGCTTCTTTAGAAACTAACCCCTTTGTTTGTACTAAAAGATAGTTCGAATTCTGCGGAGGTTATTGGCAGGGTGCAGAGGATTCGTAACAGCTGGTGAGTGTTGGGATAGAAACCGTGGTCGCATTCAGCTAAAGCTTTAACCGCGTTGTCGGGTAGTGAAGTTTCATGCTGCATCCTTTTTCGCGGCCATCGCAGGAGTTCAACGTCGGCGACCTAAGGCGATGGAAGGTCATCGGCGTAGAACTGAAGTACATATTTGAGCTCATCGTGTTCTTGAGAAACCAGCAGCTTTGGAACAAGGCAGAGAAGCGAAGACAGTCTAGAGCAGCGTTTTCATTGACATTTGAAAACTCAGTTTGCGAAACAGACGTTATTAGATCAGGCATTTGCAAAATTTGAAACTACGAAAGGGGGGTTCCGGAACCCCTGAAACCCTCTCATGGGTACACCCCTTTATTCTACCAGAATACGGAAGGCGCTCTGGGTTTCGACTTCGCATATTGTCATGTTGCGTAGCTTTAGCAGGAGAGCAAAACATTAAAATAAAATAGTTTTTAAAGAAAGATGATACAAACTGTACAAACCTAAGAGTTCAAAAGTCACAGAAGCTGTGTCTTTACTACCCAGCAGATTATATGGCATACAGATGAACGCACCAGAGTTGCGACAGTTCATGCTTCTTATATCTATTGCTATTTCCCACCTTATCCCTCTGACCATAAGTTGTCTGTAAACTGGTGAATTGGCCAAATCTGGAATTCGAAATATAAACCTTGGCCTTGGTTCCGCTGTAACACTGCATCGCAGATTCACTTTCACTCCTCTCTGCACAAGTACTCTTTGGCCATCTTTGACGGCCGTGTTGTTGACGAGAAGACGAGTTCCGCTTGGTTCAACTGTAGAAGAATTTCGAAACATAAGATACCTAATTTTTAAATCAAAATTCAGAATACAAGCCAAAAATCGTTTGCAACTGTGTTTTGTCCTCTTTTGCAACAAACGAGAATAATTTTGCTGGAATAACTAACCTCACTCCGCAACTTTTGAGTCTGTGGATAAAGTCATCAAGTGCAACAATTCAAAATGAAAATAAAGCGATTGAGCTTATACCTGTTATAATGTACAAGGTGGTTCTTACTTCTGAGTCTGTACATAAAATCGTAAGGTTTTCGGTCGTATTCACTTGAAAGGTAATGAGAGGACATTTGAATGTTCGGACTTCTGACCGGATTTTTTTTGCACATCTGTTCGTCTCATTTGGTAGTTGCACCGACTTTCAAATTTTAATAGTTCTAGTTGAGTCGTTCTAGTTAATTCTTGGTCATGAATTGTGTCCTTGGTTCACACTGTTTCTTGTCACCCAAATGCGAACAGGGTCTATAAGCAAACCGTTAATGAAACGAGCTATCACCGCAATCAGGGCAGGAGAAGCAGTACTCCATGTAGCTTTGCTCAGTGATTAACCTCATTTTCCAAGAAAATTCGCCAGAACTGTTCAGGTTTTGACTCACGGCACTTTCCTTTAGAAATGAAATGTCTTAATGACGAAACATTTTAACTGTTCACCAATTAAATGACTTGCTGGCCAAGGTCAAATCCGCATAACCATCTCGCCGGCTGTTAACAACAGGCTTGTCCCTCTAAACGGTCATCGTTAAAAAAGAATGAACTTACTGTTTGTCCAGAAACTCTTTACCCTGCTACGGCTTTTTCCAACAGAGTTTATGGCGTACACCCTGACGTCATACTGCTGCCCTTTGGTAGGGTTTACGAGGTCAAATGTTCTATTGTCAAAATAGCCAGCAGTACTCCACGTGAAAGACGAACTCTTCTTATACTCCACCACAAAGCGTGACTTAGGGAGGCACCCGTACCCAGAAATTTCTTTCCATGTGATCTGTTTTGTTGATGGATCTAGCTCGAGTTTTGAAGGTGGACGAGGTGAATCTGTTATTGTATCAATTCAAAGGATACAAAAATATTTTAAAAAGGTATGGACAAATTCCAAATCGTTATATCATCTGACGTACAGATATTTTATTTATAATTTGCAGAAAAAACTAACAACGAACACAATATTTTTCAGTGATCTCAGAAGATACAACAAATATGAAACGAAAAGCAAAAACAAACCAAAACTAGAATGCATTAAGTATTGACAACAAGTATCGGAAGTTTGACACGAAGTTCCCGGTTACGAGTCCCAGGGCCAGTATCATCACTTTCGCCCAATTTTAAAGATATTTCCTTCAAATAAACATGAATAAAACTACATGAATGCCGCCCCTGGAAAAACAACTTTGGTTTTGATGCCTTGAAATGCAACTATCAGTGCAAACGCTTCACAAAACCAAAATTGCAAAAAAAAAATAAATAAATAAATAAATAATTAAATAAATAAATAAATAAATACAGCAATAGCCAACCACATTGGTAACCGAGAACTGATTGATGAACAACTTCTGAACATTCGGGATAAAAAACTTATGTTTGCAGAAAAGGCCTTAAGTGATACGTTGACAATTAAAGATTCCATATTTGCGTCTTATACCATAAACGTACCTATTATGGTAAGAGTAGACTGCCGCTGGTTATTACCGTACTCATTGGACGCCACGCACGTGTACTTTCCCGCCAATTGGCAGTCAGCGTCTTTGACTTTCAGAAAACTCACTTTTTTATCAGCCAAGTCGCCTTCTTGGATGACGTAACGCTGGCCATGTTTGATTGGTCTGTTGTCACGATACCACGTGATATTCAATGCGTGGGAAGCAATGCAAGACAATGAAGTTGAGTTTTGTAGATTGCTTGAATAATTTGTTTTCCAGGAAAGAATAACTGGCGTATCTAAAATAAAAGAAAAAAATATATATACACACTACAACTGAAGAGTTTAAAAGAGCTAGCGACAGAAATTACACTCTGGCTGCTCTTTCTTCTTTTAACGAGATTATTTTCCTGTAGAAGCAACACTTACTGAAGGTTTCAACGAAAATGTCATCCAGAAAAATTCCTCCTCCTCCAAACAACTCACCACGAAGGATGATCTAGACTCAACGGAATGAAGAAAAATGTTAATCCAGAATATTTTGCGTTTTAATTTCCCAAGGCTACAACGACATGACCACATCTATCAACTGTAACACATTATGCTCAGCAGACGAAAAGGAAAATTAATACCATTTTACCTGGAAAGTAGTGTTAACAGCAAACTCAATCTTTAGATATTGCCATTGTCGAGTCTGATCTTTGCTGACGGTTAACAATGTTTTGTTCACAGTTGAGCTCTGAAGAAGAGTGGACAAATTCTTTGTCTTCCATCCATCCATGTAATACCACATGGAAAGGGACACATTTTTTCCAGGGACACTGGGACTCGGAAATGTTCTGCTGATGACGTCACTGATGAGTTTGCTTTGAGAAGCTAAACCAAGAAATTTCCCCGAGCCTGATGAAAAATGGTTGATGCAGAAAATTAATTTATGAGTTTTGTAACCAATGTTTTTGAATCTATTTAATTGGCATTTTCAAGTAATGGCTGCTTGCTGTACGTTTTTGTGATTCTGCTTGTTGGCTAGTGCTTTTCTTAATGAAATTTCTTTTTGGTTACCCAAGGAAATCTTGAAAGTGAAAGAGTTAATAGGTAGTCGATTAACTAAGTTAACAAAAGATGAGACAAGAGCGACAACAACAACAACAAGAATTAAAACAAGGAAACAAGGTTAAAACAGAAGTCAAAAGAAATAAATTTTTTTGAGATAAAACAGGACACTAGCTTAAAAGTTTTAAGTACTCGAATGAATAAAAACATCCACCGTCAATTGTACAACTGCTATGATGTTCATGCGGATACACTCGAATGAAAGAAGTTTGCAAAAGTTTGCATCCGTTCACGAACTAAAACAATTTTTGCTGGAAAACTATTCGGAAATAAGGAAATACTGTTTTGTTTTAGTACTGTATGAAAACAACCACTCGCTGATTATGTAAACGCAGTTATTGTACGAACACTTCCCAGAAAGCCCTTGGGTCTCACATTTTATGGTTTATACTTTTCATACGACAACGTTTTTTCAATCGAGTGTATACTGACGCTAGTCATCATGACAACTGAATCAGATAAGATCAAAAGAAGGAACTCCACCTGCGCATGCGTTCCCCGTATGATCATGACGTAGGGAGCCATATCTGCTAAACTCCTTCCAATGTTGATCATCGATGGACGCGTTCCGCCACTGGCAATAATCGCTGTCAAAACCACAGTAGAAGCCTGCGGGCTCTATGCAAGTAAAATTGCATGATTTGTTGCTGTCGTCTTCACACCATTGGTTTGATGGACAAGGATTTGAAAGGCAGCGACTCGTGAAGGGTGATGAAAACTCTAGAACAAATAACATTTGAATAGTCAGACAACGTCGTCATAACTCTAACTCAACCGCCACGTCTGATTGGACGAGAACTTACAACGTGATAACCCTCAACTTGCTAGCGAAGATAAAATGGCTTCATAACTCCTAGCGAAAGAATAGCTTGAACTCTAAACTCGTTCGTGAACTATCAGATTGTGCATCAATTAAGCCGGCAGTCAAAACTTCTGAGCACTTTGCATCGAAGTGAATAAAACAATATGTGTATGGTGAGACAATAATAGCTGGCCTCATGGTAAACAGTGAGTTTTGAGCGCTAATTATTGACCTTAAATCAGTCCTTTTAAACAACAAAGAAATTATTAGTAAATTGCTGTAACCGTAGAGTTGTTTTTGTAATCATACATGTGTGATCGTCACAAACATAGACGTTGTTGGGTGACACACTTTCTGGTTATCCTAGTATTTCAGAATATGACTCTACACTGAATGAAGTAACATGACAAATTAAAGATAAGGTTACACTGCCTTCTTTAAAGGATGTGTTGTCATGCCATCTTGTTTGAAACTCACTTTTCAAATACGACTCTTTTACTTCCTGTTTCGAGAGCGAACGCGTCCAGAAGGCTAGGTCACTCATGCCCATAGTAGAGAACCCTCCCTGTCCGTTATAGCCTCCAACAGACAACAGACTTGCGTCCGGAGGTAAAGACATGTTTATTGGCACTGGTGCTTGGGACTGCGACAGGAGCAGGCCATTTTCATAGTACAACATTTCTAAAGAAAGGAAAGTTAGGGACCGTTCATTTTTTGTGGGGTGGGGGGGGAGGGCTGGTGGGATTTGATGGGTAGTACCTGTAAAATATAATGACCCCCCTCTACATTAGAAATTTTTTACCTGGCCCCCCCTTGTAGTCCTAAATATTTGAGATGACCCCCTACCCCCCCCAAAAAAAGAGAAAACAAGAAAAAGTGATAATTAAAAGTAAATCTAAAACTCATGAAGCTTAAATTAAACAGTCAATCAGTTAACACTCAAGTCCTGCAGAAGTAAATGTTTATTCTGAAGTACATAAACAGACAATTCATGCCGGTTGAAAGCATTATTTTGGACACTATTATTAGCTCTTTAAGAATCAGACCAGCAGAGGCCAAAAAAGAGTTTACATTCCCTTGGCTGTATTTTGTAATGAAACATTTGGTGGGGTAGAGTTGCCGTTGGGTGTATAATAAAGTAGGGGGGTCCGGGGGGCATTCTTTCCCGGGAAAATTTGAATTTTCAGAACCTTAGAAACGCTATTTTTGGCCTTCTGGCACTGATGTTTGCATTATAACAGATGCTGTCACTACTAAACTTAAAGGCATTTTTTTTTGGTGACCCCTTCTTTACACACCATATTTTTTCGGCTGGCCCCCCCCTTTGAAGCCAAATTTTTTCACATGGCCCCCCCCACAAATCCCACCAGCCCCCCCTACCTCATAAAAAGTGAACGGTCCCTTAACTGTCCGCTGAATATATTGTGTAGAGAGAGAGGTAGAGGATATGGATGTGACGCTAACTCTACTCAAACTCGAAGATTCAACTAGTTTTAAAAACTGGTTGTTTAAGGTAAAACGAAAACAAGCAATTTTTCCTTGAGAAGGTAGATTTGGAAAGTAATGAACTGTTGACGTGTTGAAATTGCGAAAACTTCAACTTGGAGTCGAAGTTCTCCCCAAAAACTTCTTTTGTTAGGCGTGCCGGTCAAAATGACGCCTCAGTCTGACTATGAAAACAAACAAACAAACAAACAAACAAACAAACAAAAAAGCAGCTCAGGGGCCCTTGTCTCGAAAGTCCCGGTAACTTTTCGGGCCCGGAGCTATATTTTAAAATCCAAATCTATGGAATGGTGGTGAAGATTTTAAGTAAAAAAATATATACGGAACGACTGATCCTTACGGTAGTTAAAGAAAAGAAGACACAGAAGACGAAATACGTAAAGCAAAAAAATGTATGAAACAAAAAATTGCCCGATATTTCGGTTTGCAAAACAAACCTTCTTCAGGGGCTACAAAAGTAGAAGATTTTAGCCCGCAAACTAGCTCGACTTGTTTGTCAACCTATAATTCTACTGCCTAGCTTTAAAAACCAACAAAATTTGAATCTTTAAGGTAAACTTTACGCTGATAAAATGGCTTTCTGGGCACGAAAAGTTATCAGGACTTTCGAGAAACGGGCCCCTGGTACGTAGCCAAAGCTTTAGACAAAAGCGCATGTAACTTACCCGTCTTGTTCCATGTAACCGTCAGGTGAAACCAACCCACAGGAAAACAATCCCGTTTGATTAGCCAAAGATTGGAGCCGGTCGTCAGCTGTATGAGGAGTTTATTGTTGTCGTGGACTTGAACTAAAAGTACTGAGCTGTTAGATTTTGAGATAGACATCACATACATTCCAACAGTGAACTGAAGCCAAACGGAGAATGAAATTCCTTGCTGACAAGTAGTGAAATCATTGAAACAAGTGTTGTTGAGATGTCCTGAAAAGGGTGAAAATAGCATTTCTAACATAATAGAGGCCTCCCACTGCAAATTTTTGTCCTTGAAATACCGGACACATTTAAACGTCCAATTACTTTGGGACGAAAATTGTTTGAATTTTTCATATCGCAATTTGTTCGTTTGTAAATTGACGCTCCAGTGAGCTCGAATGTCATTCAGTACAGATATTAATCGTTACTAACTGAGTTGTGATTGTAAAAAATACCCAGAAACTACTACAGTCACCATGAAGTGAACGACGCACCTATAGAACACGGTCAAGGACGAGCAGTTTAGAGGTAAATGATGCAGTTAAATGTTTGCGATCGGAAAAACACGACATTTACGCCATATTTGCCAAAACTGGTTACTTTCCAAGCTTTCACCGATACGTTGATAACACACGCGATCGCTGGCAGTATCATAGTAATAGTCAATGATAATTGAACCAATTAGGTTCTCTTATTCGCATTAGACCAATTTGAATGCCTATGTAAAGTCTATAAAAACAAAATATATTTTCCATGGATTATGTTCTGAATGATCGTAATCGAAAACATTTTGTCAGTAATAGGAACACTCCTAGACGTTTTATTTTTGGAATATATCTAACTTCAGTGGAAATTCACGCTTATAACTCATGCTTCCACAACAGTTTCTCTTTGTCTCAAACATGTATATGCCTGTTTCATGACCTCTACAGGAACACCGCAGAAAATGTTTTCTGTTTCTGGAATGAAGATATACTACTGATGTTGCAAGTTTCCACGGCGACTTTTTTCTTTGTTATGTCGTGCGGTGTTGCCTCTTCTTCAGACATCACGACATTACCATGAATTTGCAGCATTTTTAACATTCAGTATAGGATTTTTGATTAACATACTTTCTTAAAAATACACAAGTCGGTTGTATCACCATGCATCAATCATTTAATCGAAGTAACTAACTTACCTAAGTCGACCCAGCCTCCCCCTGTGCGTTCAAGGCTGATAGCATTTCCTAACTTCGGATCTCTAACAACCTTAGCTGCACCTGAGGAAAAGACATATCAAGAAAACGCTCGGCTGAAGGAAATATCATAGAAGATCGTGCAATAAAATTCATTATAACATAGCCGGGAAATTCGCTCAATCCAATTCAATAGCGTGCATCCATAACCCGATAGACGCATAAAATAACGTGTGCAAATGTTTACATGCCACTACGCAAATTACATTTTTTCGCTCAGTCAAAAATCCAACCTTCAAATCTAACCTTTTACACTTTAATGGTGCCACACAAGAGAAAATAGCAGCAATCTGCACTACCTTCCATCCATTTTCGGTGCAAAGCGTCAACTTCTTTATGAATCAAAACTCCGCCGTGGGCAGGAAACCGAGCTGAAATCTCTGCCCGGCTAACTGGGTTGAAATTTGCCATGTAATCGGCCCCTTAAATAGAGAAAGCGTGCGTCCACATATGACCATATGTGGGAATCTGTGCAGGGGGTCGATTTTCGTGTACACCACGCACAAAATTAATACAATATTAATATTTTTTCAGAGGAACTAATATCAGTGGTGAGTAGTGTTTTAAGTAGAGCATACTTGCCTTTAGCATCAGGTGTTTGTCGGTTAAAAGGCCAATAAAATTGCGCAGAATAATTTAGGGCTATTGGAATATATCTAACTTCAGTGGAAATTCACGCTTATAACTCATGCTTCCACAACAGTTTCTCTTTGTCTCAAACATGTATATGCCTGTTTCATGACCTCTACAGGAACACCGCAGAAAATGTTTTCTGTTTCTGGAATGAAGATATACTACTGATGTTGCAAGTTTCCACGGCGACTTTTTTCTTTGTTATGTCGTGCGGTGTTGCCTCTTCTTCAGACATCACGACATTACCATGAATTTGCAGCATTTTTAACATTCAGTATAGGATTTTTGATTAACATACTTTCTTAAAAATACACAAGTCGGTTGTATCACCATGCATCAATCATTTAATCGAAGTAACTAACTTACCTAAGTCGACCCAGCCTCCCCCTGTGCGTTCAAGGCTGATAGCATTTCCTAACTTCGGATCTCTAACAACCTTAGCTGCACCTGAGGAAAAGACATATCAAGAAAACGCTCGGCTGAAGGAAATATCATAGAAGATCGTGCAATAAAATTCATTATAACATAGCCGGGAAATTCGCTCAATCCAATTCAATAGCGTGCATCCATAACCCGATAGACGCATAAAATAACGTGTGCAAATGTTTACATGCCACTACGCAAATTACATTTTTTCGCTCAGTCAAAAATCCAACCTTCAAATCTAACCTTTTACACTTTAATGGTGCCACACAAGAGAAAATAGCAGCAATCTGCACTACCTTCCATCCATTTTCGGTGCAAAGCGTCAACTTCTTTATGAATCAAAACTCCGCCGTGGGCAGGAAACCGAGCTGAAATCTCTGCCCGGCTAACTGGGTTGAAATTTGCCATGTAATCGGCCCCTTAAATAGAGAAAGCGTGCGTCCACATATGACCATATGTGGGAATCTGTGCAGGGGGTCGATTTTCGTGTACACCACGCACAAAATTAATACAATATTAATATTTTTTCAGAGGAACTAATATCAGTGGTGAGTAGTGTTTTAAGTAGAGCATACTTGCCTTTAGCATCAGGTGTTTGTCGGTTAAAAGGCCAATAAAATTGCGCAGAATAATTTAGGGCTATCAGATAAAAAGAAAAAAATTACGTTAAATGAAAAATTATATACGCACTTACTAAATTGAGCTTAGTAAGCATAGAGTAACTCAGTTGCGTTTCTATCGCGTTCTTTCGTTGAAAATTTGACTTAGGAATTTCAATATTAAAGACCTCCATTTTTTAGCAATAGTTGAGATCGATTGCCTTTTTACAATTATGGCAAGAACGTTGGAGACACTACGTATAGTGGGAGCATATATGTATATCTTTAAATCTCACACATCAGTGATACACACTCCGCCTCCACCCAAACAATGTTGAGTTTTACGAGTCCAACACGTCTCGGATATCTTGTATAGTTTCTGTACTTCAACACTGTCTAGGGTTGTAGGGGAAAGATCTTTGCAAGATGCTTTTGAGGGGCTTATGTTACTGCCTATTTTAATTTTGTTTACAAAAAATGCTACAAAAAAGAAGCGTTCCAAGACCAATTACCCAGGATTGTAGATCCGGCCCAAGATATTTTGAAGATCCTAAATAATAATGTCACAGGTTTAAACTTTATAACTCGGAGAAATGTTTTGAATCGGATTTAGGCTTTCTTCTTCGTTTGTGGACTTGTTCACAAATACGGGACGTGATGAGTCTAGTGCCCAGTTCTCCCCTGAACTCTGCTCTCCAGCAGATTGTTCCATATATGGGCAGTTGTTTATATCTCCCTCTGTGTGCATCGAGGGAGGGTTTGTGGGATTGGATGTAAGTGGCCTCTTTACTCCTCTCTCAAACCATCTGTGGTCGACCGACAAGATCTCAAACAATTTATAAATACGAGAATAAACATTGAAAGGAGAAGCAGGGCAACTGCGCCGTCCACAGAACCATGACATACCTGGCGTGACTCCAAGAGTACAAAAATAACCAGCGTATCCACTGTTTTTGTCACACGAGCACACGCTTGCTTTTTTGATACTTAAGTATTGACAAATTCCACCATGACGGCAAAAGCCGGGCTGCCTATGGCAGAAAGTGTTGTCTTGACAGTTGGATCCATCGAATCCATCAGGACACGCGCAATAAAACACGTTTGTCGCGACAGAATCCCTTCGACAAAGACCTCCGTTCAAACAGAAGCCTGACGCGTGACAGGGAACCGTTTTCTCGCAGAACACACCTCCATATCGCCCACTGCTGTTCGAGTTGCAGTTACAGAAAGTGGTGTTAGTCTGAAGGTCTAACTCACATTTGCCTCGCTGAAAGCAGTGAAAGTCGCTTGCGCATTGAAGTCTGTTTTCGCAGTGAGTGCCTGAGTAACCGTAAGCACATATGCAGCTATCGAATATGCAGGACCCACCATTTTTGCATTGTGCGTCAGAAGAACAGTACATCGATGACAGACGTTTGCTTCGACGATTTTTTCTGATTAGCAAAGCTTTAATCACTGAAACGTCAATCAATCAATCAATCAATCAATCAATCAATCAATCGATCAATCAATCAATCAATCAATCGATTGATTGATCGATCAATCGATCAATAACAGTAATAATAATAATAATAATAATAATAATAATAATAATAACAATAAGCATTTATTTATACACGATGAAACTAACAGCCAGTCAGCCAGTCAGTCAGTCAGCTAGTCAGTTAGTCAGCCAGTCAGTTAGTCAGTAAGTCAGTCAGTCAGTCAGTCAGTCAGTCAGTAAACCAGCCAGTCAGTTAGTCACCCAGTCATTCAATCAGTCAGTCAGTCAGTCAGTCAGTCAGTCAGTAAGCCAGCCAGGCAGTCAGTCAGTCAATCAGCCAGTCAGTCAGTCAGCCAGTAAGTCAGTCAGTCAGGCAATCAGCCAGTCAGTCAGTGAGGCAGTCAGTAAGCCAGGCAGTCAGTCAGTCAGTCTGTCAGTTAGTCAGCCAGTCAGTCAGTAAAAATAGTCAAATCAGTTACTTACCATATAAACTGAAGAGTAGAAACAAAATGGACCAAATATTTTTCATTGTAAGCAATCTGAAGCAAAAACGAAATATACAAAACTTGGAAAAGCATTCAATTCTAAATTTTAGAACCGACAAAAATTCTTGAAACAGACTAGATCAACTTAGGTTTCTAAGCAATCTAGCTTGGTGAAAGATGAGAGATTGAGAAAGCAGAGGATTGATTTATTGGTTGATTGCTAAGTCATCGGTTTTATTATTAGAAGAGGTTTCAGGTTACATGACGTATACTCTTGAGGTGACAACTAACCGTTACAGTTGCCGTTAGCTCTTTTACTTTCTACGCACTTGGCGGTAATTTATAAGGTGTGCTAGGGACGATATTTTCCCACCGCCTGACGTACTTCACCTATAGCTACCATCAGCCTGTATGTCATGTTGACTTGAATGGAGGTTTTCATTATTTTTTCTCTTTTTCAAGAACCAATTAAAGTAAAAAATAACAATGCAAAGGTTTTGATGTGAGTATTCAGTATTTGTAAGTATCAAGGAGAACTCGAGTTTGTGCGGTCGTCAACCATTCAGAAAGCATTTTTGGTGATTGAATTATGTTGTACATGTCCATTCCAGATTTCTCTAAAACGTTATAAACGTCGACAAAAGTCGTATTTGTCTATTGTTGAACTTGTAGATTATATACAAAAAAAAACGCTGAATTCACAAAAGCTTGTAGGATTTCTTTCTTAGATCGACCTTATGTTGTAGCTAATTTACCTTTTACAGTAACTAAATGCATTCTAACTACAGGGACTTAAAATTCAAACAAGGTTGTACCAGTATACTAAGCGGAGTTGGGTTGGTTTACCTTTTCCTCGCTGGAGATGAAGAGTAATGACGTTGTCTTTGTACCAAAAAGAAACCGTAATTAAGGGCTATTCACGCCAAACCCAGGAATTAATAATGCCAAAATAAAGTATCAGATACAATTACTATTCATTTTTTAAAGAACATTTTTGGTAAGTTTTCCTTATAGTAACAATGTGTTGCAATAATCTCGGTTACAGATCACGATATGTCATCGAAAAGCAAAGCTTATCTCCAAAGATAATTTTGTCCTAATTTCGTAAGCTGCCTTATCCAAAAATAAGAGTACATGGTATCAACTTTCTATGAAGAAGAAATAATGCTAAATGGAAGCCCTTACCTTAGAAGGAGGAATTCGTTCTACTTGGAGCTGTTTTTGAAAACCAATTTTAGTTATGTAAAGTTTCAGAAAAACGGCTCTTTAGTGCAAACAATATGATAGAAGTCTTCAAATCCCTTATTGACCTGCGGAACTAGTTATAATAGCAACCACGTCATTTGCTTTATGATTGAAACATTTTAACTATATATAACTTCTAAAGATTTCTTCACTTGACCAAAAAGGACCCCTTAAAGGACAAAACATAACATTTCATAATCAAATGATATTCCTCAAAAGCTGGTAGACTTAATTGATAATAAAATATGCTTGACATTTCTGTATATTCCCGTCGAGTTAATTGAAAATCTGACGATCTATAAAAGTGGCAGCAGGATCAGTTTGTCTTACCGCAGATGGTCCATTAGCCTTCTGTACACCAATCAAGAAAATCTTTTCATCGATATTGAGGTGTCAATTCAGCTTTTCCTCTCTAATTGCGTCTTTCGTACCTTAGTGAGCGTAAATTCAAGTACCATGACAAAAGAGTATGTAAGAATACACAGATAAGCTTTCAATAGGGCTTTGGTTAATTTCCTGAATGAAGAATTTAACTTGACATTTAAGGGCTCGCTAGCTTAAAGAAGACAGCTCAGTTTAAGCCAAGGCAGCTGTGTAATTTAGATTCTTTGTATATATTGTGTTGCATATCGATCTAAAACGACATTCCCTTAATTTCAATACAACTCATACTTGGTCTCAGCTATCGATCGTCCATGGGTGCGTTCCTTTTAGCCGGCGGGGAATCGTTCTGGAAGTAGGACAATTGAATATGGTTTACATGATCTACATCGGAACCTCTCCTTATGCCTCCCTACTTAACACACCTCTTTATTACGTACAGTTCACTTGGTTCCAGGAGAGACTTCATGTACATTCTACCGGCTCAGTAACGTTAATATTCAAGACCGTGTGGGTTCAAACAGGAAAAAATTCGCATTTTGAAGAACGTTTTAAAACAAACAATGCCACAGCAAAGCACTGTTAAAGAGCTTTCATTAAATGGTTACAATGACTGAAAGATGTCATCTACAGACTCCGCCAAAAGTTAGAACCAATGCCCCCCCATAATAGACTGCGAACAGTCTCTCTTTTGCTCTAAAATTCGTGCTGGACGAACGGCAATGCCACGAGGGCGACCGCCCACGCTACTCGCGGCTCGCGACTCGCGGCTCGCGACTCGCGGCTCGCGGCTCGCGGCTCGCGGCTCGAATATCGCACTCGCTTTCTCGCCGCTCCTCCGGCAAGGATTTTAGAGCAAAAGAGAGATTGCTCGCAGTCTACCCCATAATAGCGGTTAAATTGCAAAATCGCCATAATTCCATTTAAGTAATTCTACGATTCGGATACAGAATCAATCAGTGAAAAGTAACAAACGACAAAATGGCCGACCGGCAAAAAACGAAGCAATAAGATATGCAAATTATCAATTATTTCCTAGCTTTCCAGTGACGAAATCTGGGTACGGAAAACGCTCCTACTCAGCAACCATTTAAAGATAACGCGGTTCTCTAATCTTTTGGAGTCCCCTTCTTATATTTCCAGCATTTGCCTCATTCAGTTTCTCTCTTCTTATATTCTAGAAGAAACAAAAATGAATCGCTGTCATTTTTAAATCCATTCTTAAAACTATTTCACGGACTCGAAGGGATTTAACGTTGTTTTAAATCAGTTTGAATCTGAGGATGAAAGCTTGAAATATGACCACTGAAATGAAAGCTGTTAAGCAGTACTTCTGCTATATTTCGAAAAAATGAAAATTTGACAATTTTGTCCACGAACTGGTGCACATTTGAGAGTAGAACGGGGTTAATTAAAAGGCTACAAGTGAACAAGATAATTACTGCACAGTAAGAAGCAAAGAAGCCACTTCCACGTTTAGTATTTTAACAGTTCGTAATTCAAAGTGGCTTCTCTACCACCTGTTTACGCCCATTTCTTCACATACACCTCACTTCACAGGGCATTGTTTCTTCAAGGTTGTTTCTTGTTATCACAGCCAATCGCAAAGCACGTTCAAGCGGGGCAGCCTGAACCAAATCACGAAGGGGTCTGTTATAGATAACAGCAGTTATTACTCGTGAAACAACATGAGTTATTAACACGTAACATAACAAAAGATGTCAATTAGTGATTGCGACAGCAACCGATATACTCTCGTGAGAATGAAATTGCTTTTGCCAATATGTCGACAAGTTAGTTATCAGCTTACACTCATGCGCACTGGGTTCAGCTCTGACATCAACGTGTTGACATCTCATTGTCAGTTGCATGGAAGTTTTAAATTTGTCATGTAGAGTCAGACCTGATTAAATTTCATTAAGCTGTCTTAAATATAAGTTTGAAACGTTCACAGCTCTTTAGTCTGTGGATGATTCGCTCCCTGCTTGTCAATAGCTAGATTCGTCATTGGCGGGCTCGAATTTCCCCACTGGAAGACCTGAGGGGTGCGGGTTTGCTCTCGGGTGGGACCAAGAGCTGTCACTGGACTGTATCAAACTTCGCATGCTTTTTCCAAATACATTTGTTTTTAGCTGCCTGATACAAATGTGAAAAGCCAGGTGGGACGTGATAAAACCACATTAAAAAAGGCCGCAAGCCTGCTAACATGATTTTCAAGTTCTAATTATTTCCCAGGGCATTTCGTGAATACTAAAAAGGGCATAAATAACAACTTGAACACCGGTATGCCCGTAAATGGTTTGAACCAAGAAGTCATATCATAAGGCTGTGAAATATGATCGTCTGGGTAAGTGTAGTCCTGAGAAGCACTGATTGTAATGACATTGACTCAGTTTATGTAGCTACAGGAATTAAGAAGACAGGACGAAAACATCCTCTCAAAACTTCACTCATGCAGATCAGTCTATATTTTAACGTGGAGCTGCAAATATCGCTTTTGGTGAGTGGATCGCTTTTAGTGAGTAAACAGGAGTCAGAAATAAAGGGGTATAAAACTGTTCACTAAAGCCAATATCTGTCAATTAGTTTTTTGAGAGCCAACGCCTTTTCAGGACCTTAGCAGTTTTCAGGACCTTGGCCGGCTTCGCCGTTAAGCTGCGAACACTCAGTTCACTTCTGTTGCACTTCAAAGAGTGAGTAAAAGTTGTATAAAGCACTTTTTAAGTAAGTTCTGTTGCACTAAACTATAACAATCTGCCATAAAAGCCTACAAAAAATGCCTTTTATAAACTAAAGAAAAGCCAAAGACGTCTCGCAGGCTTTGGCGGAACGTCTTTAAAAGGTCACAATATTACTGAGATTCATTTTTGCAAATAAGAGTCACGCAATTAAACTTGAAGAGGAAAACAATCTGGTCGTTTGTCAAATATTTTTTCTTCTTTGGGGGGAAAACTGACAATTGGGAAGGGGTAGCAGGTTCCGGTAGCAGGCTCGGGAATAAGCCATTTCCGAATTGTCTTGAGCCTCCCTATCAAAGTGAGGCTAGGTGCACATCCTTTAGTATGAAAATTGGTTTTATTTGCATGTGAATGAAATCTCGTTTTCATATGAAAGGTTGTGCACCTGACAGGGAGGCTAAAAGCAATTGAGAAATTGCCTATTGGCTCCAGTGTCCTTCACTCTCCAGTCCTCTTCCAAGCTTACAACCCTGAGTTGCTTGCGGAGGTTCTATTCTCAAATCTTTCCTTAATTACCTAAGAAATAAAAAGAATTATGAGCCTTACTGTGGTCCACAATTATCGGAGCTTATCATGTGTTATGATAGCACATGATGCGCACTACTTGGACAACAGATTCCAACCAGCATTCAAAATAGTAAATAGCACGTCACGTGATTTGCGGTTATTGATTGACCCTGCTGCCACTTTTAATAAACTGAAATCTCTAAGATACTTGGAGAACTTAAGGCCAATTGATCTGTTATCTGCCACGGTGTTTCCGCGTGACAATCTTGCAGATTAGGTTGGCATACGTCATCGCTGGATCAGTATAACGCAATCCTTGGTGCGACAGCACGCTAACCTAGGTAGGATTGATCATTAAATTTTGTTACCCTGAGGGGAGTGTGTAGATTAAAACATGTTTGAGGTCATAAGCTTTTACTTCAAGCCATCACATTGATTATCAACGGAATAAGTAAGGACAGATCTTTGCACGGGGAAGGTAAAGTCCCACACTGTCCGAGAGCAGCCAAAACTTCCGGGACATAACTCCGCTTTCTGTAACATAAAGCAACCAGGATTTTAATTACTCCACCCTGGATTGGACGTTAGTCTATTGCAGGGTTACAGCAATGTGTCGCTGGTACCCATTTTATACACCTGGGTAGAGAGAGACAATGTGGAGTTAAGTTTCAGGTTTAACCCTTTAAGGCCCAGTATCAGCATTTACATTCTCCTTACTGTTGTCAGTATATTCTTTCTGGAACTAGTTTGGAGAATCTGCTTAAAAATCAAGACCTCTGTTCTTTGGTGATCATTTGTTTTATTCTCATGACCTGTATGTTTGATGAAGTAGTGATATTGCAAGGAGAAATTAGATGCCTTTCATGATTGGGACTTAAAGGGTTAACACGGAACAACAAATCACGATGCAGAGACCAAGCCAGCCCCCGACCTTCCGATCTTCCGATCGAAACTCAACGTGCTAGCCACCACACCAAGCACTGCGCCTCCGCCAGATCTTTGCATACGTGCCTCGTATTGGAAATTTTGACTAATTATGCTAGAGTTACACGCCCCCCCAGCCCCCCTCCCCCAAAAAACTTTTAACGTTATCTAGGAAAATCGACGGCAAATTTGGTCATTCCTAACCTGGTATTCTTTCCAGGTTAAATTTTCAAGAAACATCGTTCCAAAGCCTATTCGCACCTATTCACCATGGCTACGAAATCGACAGGAACCTGGGAGCTGGGCACAGTATAACGTGACACTATTCAACCTTCAACAGCCGGGACAGAGCAACGTAAAGAACAGCGTATGTTCTTGACGCGATCACAGTTAAGCTCTTATCACAGAGTCACTTCACACCAAGGGTTTGTTTTTCTTTTACAGACAGAATAGCGTGCACGCGATATATATATCGTGAGCACGAGCGTCACTGGCAGTACTTACACTGATGAGGGGGTTGTCCTCCAAACGTCTGGCTGTGTTCTAGGGCTCCATCGCTTCACTCCAGGGCTCCAATTTAGCCAGAAACAGCATTTTTGTCCGGCTTCAAAGCAAAAAAAGGCTTCAGGCTCCACGGACCCGGGTGTCGAGGCTCCAGGGCTCCAAAGACCCACCCCCTCCTTTTGCATCCCTGTTTACTTGACAGTTATTTCAAAGTCTTTAAATTTAAATATGACAGTTCCGCATATTGCATATTGTTTAATTTTTTTTTCTCTCATAGTTTCAGTAACTTAAAAGGTTAGGGCATACTTGCTTATTTAAACACAAACGTCTGTGATCATTTTTTGCTCACACAAAGGTTTTCTTTTTTACCGTGAGAATCACTTTGGCGTTTCAGTCAGGTCATTCGGCTCAAGTATTTGACTGATCCAGGTCTGCAACAGATCCGGTTTCCTTCATCGGTTTGTCGCTACCATTTCGCGTTATCCGGAAGAGTTCTTATAAGCTAAAATGTTGGGCATAGAATATTGTCTGTATTCAACTGAATGTAGCTGATGATTTTTGTATAGTTATATTTTAAGAAAACTATCCTAATCTGTTCACGGTCATCAATGGTCATAATGATATTCACCTGTTCAATGAGCCAGTTGCGCAATTTGCTGCCAATCTGTTAAGTTTATACGATGTGGACATAAATAAGAATTTTGTTAATCCCTTGAGACCTAGCCGTGAGGATCAGGGCCGGCAACATGGTGAAAACTTTCGATAAAATTTTGATGGAGTGAGCACCGAAATAACCAACTCAAAAATAACGGACATAAATAACGGATACAAAAAGATGGGTAGCAATTTGTAAAAATAACAATTATAATAATATGCAGAATTAACTAGAATTTGACAACACACGCAAACCCCGCAAATATGAAAGAGATAGGAAGATTTCAAATTATAGAATAACGAAAGAACACAGTAGAATTTCTTCAGTTGAAACGTTGAAAAAAGTTTAGAGAAAGCATTGATAATTATCCCTGAATGTTGCCTGAAAATGAACCTGAGCTACCGTCATAGAATTCTTTATTAACTAATCCTGAGCTTGGCTGCTAAAATAGGCCCTAATTATGCCTTGAAGCATTTTCCAATTCTGCTTTTATAACACAAGCTCAATTCACGGAACATCTGTTAGTAAAGGCATCAGTTCCTAAAGGTTACTTAGCGCTTCACAGAACACATATATAAAAAAAAGAAAAATTTCGTGTAATATTAGTGCTGCTAGACTAAAGTTAAGAAAATAAATGAATATTTTTGGGATCTTCCGTGATTTAAGGCATCACTTTACAAGTGCCACTCGATCGAAACTTATTAAAATGTCCGTGTGTCTTAAAAAAAAAAACTTGAAAATAGCTATCTTTCACTGACACTATTGACATTTTTAAAGGTGCGAAAAATGCCGGATCGCTTGAATAGAGGAAAATGACCATTTCCTTTTTCTTTTGCCGGACTGCTGTGTCAACAAACAGACGCAAGAGAGAAGTCAAATTACAAATTGATGTCTTCGGCTGTCCTTACCGGAGTTTTGAAACGTGATAAGAGAAAAAGAAAGGATGGCAATAAACATATTGCGTTTGTCGCTCATTCATTTAAACGATTGGGAAATTAATTCCACGTCTGATATAGAACACCATTTATCAACTGTAAGATATTATAATTATTTCCCTGTGCCACATTGACAGCACGAAGAAAATTGAAAAAGAAAAAGAGACAACGAGGTTTAGTTTCCTTGGTAACTAACTGGCAGTTGTATAGTTAGGCGCCGGGCTTGCAAGCGAGGCCATATTATTTTTTTGAAATTCGGGTGTTTTGCTTCAGTGCGCCGAAAGAAACCCTTGTTTTACAATCATTCTAAGTCAAGGAAGAAAAGAGGAAACAAAGTGCCATTTCTTTGAAATAGAACGACCGAAAGCAATTTGTAAAATCGAAAATTATTTGACGCTGCGGAATCTCATGATGTTATTCACCAACTTCAAGCGCATACATCATGTACATAGATGAGCGATTAGTTTAAAGGTTTTTGGAAGCCGTCGCATTGGAATTGAAATCGAGGTAAGTCAAGTCTTCATAAACTGACATCTTGAAAACAGACATTTTTACAATATTTTTGGAATTATCAGCATGCTCTCCCGGCTTATCATCGACACAAGCGAGTTTATCTTCGCGACTAACTCGCGGTGTTTCAAGTATCAGCTTGTTTTAACCTCGTCACATTCGTGCAGTGTTGTGTCACTAAAGGCATATGGATGCCACTTACGTGATAATGCAATCCACTGATTTTTAAGGGAAATATTACATGCATCCCTGTGAAACGTAAGGTGTAATAAGGCGAGCTAAGTAGTGAGTATTATGCATTCTGTGCTAGATTCTCCTGACTCGTTCGATATCTATACCTGCGGCTTTGAGCGTGGCTCGTAGTAATTATGCTTATCGATCGAACCTTAATCCGTGCATGTAGCACGGCCAACTGAAAATAACAAACTTTTAAGTGTATGCGTGCGTTTTAGTTTTGCATTTCACAAAATAACCCGTATAATGGCGCAACAACAACAATGATAAAAACAATAGAGAAAAACAAAAATCGCCATCCTTTCCTTCAAACACGAAGTGAAAAAGCGCGAAGCGCCAATTTGTTTATTTCAAAGACACGACTTAAGTGGCGAGCACAATTTTTTGGAAGCTATTGACAAGTCTGTGTTTTAATGTTCGGAAAATATTAATGATCGCCAGCGCTAAAAATTTTTGGCTGTTATAGGGATAAACAACGAGAAGTGGTCTTCATCACCGCTACAAACCCCGCAGAACAGTTGAAACAGCCTTCTAATTTATTTTGACGACCTTTTAGATAGAAAAGTCGAGGGAGGCGGTATGGTCGAGAGGAGGTTTATATAAAATAAAGATGATATTTCCCGAGCCGAGTTTTGTTTACCAAATGCAGATTTGAGAAGAAAATAAAGCAACCATTTAAATTTGATCTCGGCGTCTTGAATTTTGAATGCATGAAGGTAAATTGTGAAATAGCAAAGAAGGCAAGCGCGGATGGGTTAGAATCAGTCGCCGATTCTTCGATTAAGCCTGCGCTTTTCGAAGATGTTATCCAAAGATTTACCTTCTTCGATCACGTTCGCTCGTTTGACGAATGGCCATTAAAAATTAATGCTGGGTCGCTTTGAAGTAAAAGCAGAAAGAAAAGAAAACAGATTTGGCTGTCACTTATTGAAATGAGACGACAAAAAAGCCGATGTTTGTGCGCCTATTTGCATACGGATCATCAAAATCACTTTTTCTTCGTTAGGTAGTTTTCACATTGCCTAGGCGACGCGCGACGGCCTAGGAAATCTTCGCAGATTATTGGAGGTAGACTTTAAACAAACACAGCTTCTGCAGGTAGCTTTTGTCTTTCAAATGCTGTAAAAAGTTTAGAAAACACCTGGGTTGAAGTATAATCATCTTTACAAGTGAAGCCGGTCGGACATGCAATTTAAAAGCTATACACATACAATAACAGGGTGCTTCTAAAAATGACTCGGTGATAGAGCACACTTAGATATAAATTACTAGGTTCTAAACTTCTCAACTGCAAATTCCTTGACATAATTTGCAAAACTGACAACAAACCATCTATAATAAGGCAACGCTGGTCAGAGGGGCAATAAGAAAATACTAATTATTTCGCCTCGCGTTCCAGTTTCTTTTCTCTTGAAATGATTGAAGAGAAGAAAGGCTCTGCCAGTAGCCTGCTTAGAAGGGTATCGATAAAATATACTTGTAAATCTTTCAGTTGGAAATATACATAAAGATTAGAACAAGCATATGCAGGCATCGTTAATATTGAAATCCTGAGAATGCGTTATATTAAATAAAGAACGAAATTAACGCGAACGAAAATTAAACGTAGGCGGACCTCAAACAAGAGGGCAGTCTCTGGGAGGTGCAAAAAAAAACACCAACTATTATTTCTGAAAATAGTAAAATCTGTTTTTCTTTCTTTTTGTTTTCGTTATTTTAAATAAAGAACGAAATTAACTCGAACGAAAATAAAAAGGGTGCGGACCTCAAACAAGGGCAGTCTCTGGGAGGTACAAAAAAAAACACCAACTATTGGATCTGAAAATAGTAAAATCTGTTTTTCGGTTAAAAAGAATATCGCCTACCAGGAAGAACAGCAAGCGTTCTTAAAGGCTTAAGACCTTCTTCCATCCGATCTAGGAACTCCTGCTCCAAGATAACAGCCGGCATGTTGCGAAAGGGTTTCAGATGGTACAACAATATGTCCAAACTATCCTTAAACGGCTTGCTCTCAAAATCAAAATTTTAAATAAAGAACGAAATTAACTCGAACGAAAATAAAAGGGGTGCAGACCTCAAACAAGAGGGCAGTCTCTGGGAGGTACAAAAAAAACACCAACTATTGGATCTGAAAATAGTAAAATCTGTTTTTCGGTTAAACTTATTTAAATCAAACGGTAATAGATAGTAATTTAAGAAAGACCGTCATTTGACGTTTAAATTTTCATGAATTTTACCTTCAATGGGTAAAGGTAAAAAAAATTTCTTTATTTATTCAAGTTTATGGATTATACTTTGGCCAATTGTAGACATTATATTCTTGCTTACTATAAACCCGCTGTTGTTATGGAATAAATGTACCTTCTGCAATCAATCTCTTGATAAAAATCGATTTTCTAAAACGTAAACACCGCAATTAGTTTAAGCGCCACTTTACACGGAAAATCTCTTGTGAAAATTAAAGGGAAAAACTTCTCTTTCGCGATCGATCCTCAAAACTTCAACTTTTCCATAATCAGGAGAGTAGAACAATGCAATGCTCATTTTTAACTTAAAATAACACTAGCGATTTCAGTTATGTCTGGTTCAGTTTTGGTTAATTGCGTATTCTTAATTACTCTCTAAACGCTTTGTTTCCGTGTTGTCTCCATGACATTGATTTACTCTCTGCAATCAACGGGCATCAACAGTTCTTCCACAAAAAAGCCATTTTTCGAAATGACACTACTGAATCACTTTTTTTTTTAAGCCCTGACGTTTTCCATCCGCTTAAGCACTTTCTCTTTAGTATTCCTTCGAGGATTCAAGTAATCAAAAATTGGTGCAAGGCCCCATAAATCTTTCAGAATTTTCTGTGACGATTTTTAAGCTGTCAGTAGGTAGTGGAGAGGAAAGTAAATAAATTTTGAGTCTTCAAGCTGACTGAAAATTAAAATTTAAAATTATAATTAACAGAAGGACACGAAACTACAGTGACCGTTAAATAAACCGCTCTAGCCAGGATAGCGTTCTAGCTCAATGCGGCTCTATATGTCTTTTCCTTCCTTTATGAGTTAAATCACATTCAATTTCACAGAAATTCAACTGCACTTCCCCTGTCTCAACAAGCTCTTTAATTTAACCCTTTCCAAAATACTGAAGTTAATTAATCACCCGTAATAATTCAGCCCACTTGTCAGCCAGTGTCGCTTGTGTGCAAAAGAATATATATACTCGATTTAAGCTGCCCAACGATAGTTTTTTAAAATCGGTTGATATGTCTACCAATTTTATGGTCAAATCACACCGGTCCCTTAAACAAAATTTTCCAGATTCTATCACTTATCAATATTAGCACCGTAAATTAAGTACGATAGGCAAAATATAACTTTGTGGCAATTAATAAGTTGACAGCAGCGTTGTTACGGAAGAAAAAAAAACAAAACAAAATTGCACCTTTTTGTACATCACTCGTTGCTATGTCATGTTTGCCGCGCGATTGTGGGGGAGAAACTAACCGTTCAATCTTTCAGAATGGAGAAAAGGTATGAGAGATTTTGCGTTTTTCAAGTTTTAATAGGAGTTTCTGTTTAAAAGGAGTTTGAGCTTTAGATAAATGAACAGTAACTTCCAAAACAGAGGCTGTACAAGGCAGGGCCAACTTTTTTGGGGGGGAGGGGGTGGGGAGAAACCCTGAAGTGACCATAAAAATATTGTGAAAACAACCGAGCAATACTTTCTTTATTTACACGGGATTTTTTAAAAACGTTTGTGAGAATTTTTTACAGTTAAATCTTAGTTTAAGTATAATTTTAGTTTACGTTTTGGAACTTTGGGAGTGAAAGGATCAAATCACCTCACTTACCATTATTACAGCAACTAACGCAAAGTCCAAACGCTAAACTTTTCATATGCCGAACCTAAAGCGAATTAGCAAAAAAAAAAATTGAAAACTTTTGCTTATTCGCATTAGGTTTGCCACATGAAGATTCGACGTTTGAACTAGGCGTTAAAGAAATTTATCTGATGAAACACCTATGGCATTCATAAATATTAATTAGGACCACTGATAAACATTAATGATAGTATTTATTGTTTCTCGGTGTGGTTGCCTAAATCAGAGCGCCTGCTACTGCACTTGAAGTGGAAGCAAGTTTCGAACTTGTGTCGACTTGCAATTTCGTTATGTTTGGCCAGGAAGCGAGTTTACTTGCAATGACTTTTTTTCGCTTTGACCAAACTCAATTTTAGCACGCAAGGTGACTCAAGTTGTCCACCGTTTAGCCACCCCCCCCGGGGGGGAAGTTGCTCCCTATAGTGGGCTATACGGGGAGGCTCCGCTCGAAAGGAACACCCCGGAGCCACCCACGACAAGGATGCAGTGCTTTCCGCGCAACACCCCATTCACGCCACCAGTTGCAATGCTTTTCTTCTTTGGACAAATTTTATTCTTCCTTCAGGATCACCCAACAAGAAAATTTTAAAATAAATGTAAAGAAGATCCTCGCAGTTATTAACGCATTTACGCATTTACAATAGCAGCATTTAGTTATTAACGTAATTTTAGCAAAATACTTGAAACATCATTTTTTGCCTTCTTAGATTGTTTCAGACGTTTTAAAGGCGTACTTGTGTAAGCTAATACAGGTTGATCTGTTCGGCGTTTTTAACTGAAAATTTTAGTAAACGGAATCCTATCCGCCAAATTTCCGAGCTGCTAATGGCTGTGCGAAGATACTAGCTGACTTTATTTTACACTCTAAATGACTCATTTGTCCTTCCAAAAACAATAGGAATTTATCAGTCCCCTTGTTACGAAAGTCTGAGTCGATGTTTCGCCGAAGAAATCTCCAGTTTTCATACACTGAAAAAAAATGCATGAATTACTCTTACGTACGGGTGACTAGATTTTCTTTGACAAGTTTCCTTGTCGATGCGCCGGCAAGCGAAGCAGCAAAAATCAAAGAACGAAAATACTATACAGCTACTCAACGAAAGTGCAAAATCGATATGGCTCGTCCTTCAAGGGAAGTTCATTCACAGCATGTGGCTTGGCAGAGGTGCTTTGATTGCTACAACTGGACATAAGTACAGATAATCTACATGCGTGAAACAATCTGCGGGCTGTATGGCTTTTCACAGGCTTCCTAGGCAGCTTAAACTCTGAATCTCTCTTTGTTTTAAGAGCGTATTGCATGCGAATTTCAGAAATAAGAAATGAAAGAAATAAAAGAGGGGAAAAGACAAATACATGCACCAAGTGAAATCTCTTTCTACTCAAGGGAGAACACCTTCGGATGCAGTTCATTTTGATGTATATCTATTAATTATCACCTTCTGTTCTTAGTTTCAGTTCTCTATTTCCCTAAGAACTCCATCCACATGTTTCCTTCTTATATATAGACAATCTAAATATCATTAAGAATTCTGAAAACTATATTGAGCAGGCCCTGAGAGTCTCGTCGTGTTTATTTTTTATTTTATCTTGTTTTGTTGGCTTTGCCATAATTTATGACAAAAAAAAACCAGACTGTACAAGTATAGCAGCGTAACCACTTCTAACAGCGTGAGCCAGTTACCATGATTACAGCCACCCAATTTCTACGGCACTTCTTCTTTATTTAAAGAAACTCTTGTCATTTATATTTTGACTAAGCATCTCACAAAATCAAGTGTTTTCCGTCAACGCTAAATATCTTTTTCTCATGCTTCATTCCTGATATTCGTTGGCTGCGTTTGAAGGAGCTCAAAATAGCTCGATTTAAAGTGTTTATTTTAGTGCTTTTTGTTAATTTTCTCATAATTTTCTACATAAAACACGTCAGAGTCACCACAATCAGATAAATGGTTGTCTTATACGCGTCACAGGCTGCCCAGGCGGTGGAGTAGCCCGGTTTCTGTAGCATGATTGGTTGTCCCTCTTAGAAGGAATGCTATTAAGTCACAGGGTACCCAGGAAATTCTGTTGGGTTTCCGTAACAGTTTACCGGTACCAATTTACACACCTGGGTGGAGAGAAAATGTGGAGTTAAGTTTCTTTTCTATGAAAACAAGAGGATATTGGGGACAAGGATTTGAGCCAACTGCCTTCAGTAGCAGTGAAATCTCTCTATGAGCAAATAGTCAATGAGGCACAGCTTACATGACTGCCGCTCATAGAAATCATGGCAAGTTGTCTAATTGTTTTAGTAAACAACTAAAAATTGCCATTGGAAAACAAATTAACGATATTAAGTTCGTATTTGCACACACGATAAAAAAAACATGTTTTCTTCGTTCCAAGGACATACTGAGCAGGGGCACAATCATTGTCTAACACCGAGTAGTCAACGACAATTTGGTCAATCACATTCGCGTATTCGCAATAGACGACCAGGGTACATTCATTGCAATAACATATAGCACAATAACTACCATCTCCAACGAAAGCACCATTGAAAGACTTTTTCTTAGTCTTTCTAAATATCCTCGCGTTGACGTTTTCAGCAAAAATATTATTTTAATTATCACTTTCTATTTTAAATCTCTTAACTAATTAAAGCGAACAGTTGGACGGAAAGAAAACAGTATCAAAGAGTGACAATTTCTAATATTGAGATGGCATTAAAATGGATCTTTAATATATGTTATAACATCGCAAAAAAGTTACAAATTGACCTTGGGTCGTGTTATGTTTCTAAATTCGTCCGTGGCCTTTTAGCGTCGTCATTCCAGTGAAAGCTGCTGAGCAGTATGTTCCTGCAATTCTGGTCTATTATGTTATACAGCTCAAGATGGTCTCTCTTTTGAGTGTCCAGATGACATCCTAGCGAAAGTGTCGCCTATATTTTTTAATCGTGCCAATTTGGTACACTTCAGCCACATATTAAGCGAGTTTGATAAGACCATGCTTATATTTTGGCAAGACACTCTCGAAACCAAACAAGTGACTTGATATTGTAGAGTACACGGGTAGTAGACGGTTATAATTGGCTAGTTTCTTATTTTAATACGGTTCGGTAATAAGCAGTACCTAATTAGGGCGCTAGTTGTTTTTCAATATGC
Source organism: Siderastrea radians (assembly GCA_964017195.1). Classification (NCBI taxonomy): domain Eukaryota; kingdom Metazoa; phylum Cnidaria; class Anthozoa; order Scleractinia; family Rhizangiidae; genus Siderastrea; species Siderastrea radians. Next base: position 39,486,624 of record OZ024897.1, on the reverse strand, counting down.
GGCAAAACGCCATTTGAGATATTTTTTTAAGTTTAGAATAATGCAAGAAAGCTTTCCTTTTTAGCTCCCTATGCTATTAGCTTTTAGTTTACATAAAAACTCGGATCCCTTTGCTTTATGCGCTTTTTTGCTTCCTTGTAAAGGGATTTCATTTAACGGGTCTTTATCAATAAACGCTTCCCAGCCCTAATGAAATCAGGCCACTTAAACAGTGTGCAGCTGCAAAGGCAGGAAATAAACACAGAGACAGTTGAATACTGACTGTTAACAGTCCCTATCGAAGCTTCCGGAAGAAATTCATCTCGGCCGTCATATTGCATTTACAGATTACAAACGTCAAGCAATAAGAGGGACAAGATGCATTCTGTGTCATCTTGAATTTGAAAGGGATATTCGCAATACAAACACACCGCAGGCTGTTAGCACGACGCGATTTATTCCGTACAAGACATAAAAAAACTGCTGAAATTCAACGAGTTTGAGAGATGACGTCAACGAGAGCGAAATACAGTACTTAGAACGGATTAGTACACACTTTTGTCGGTAGATGCGCTTAAGATGGCCGCTTATCACAAGATATGGAGGCAACTTCATCACCTGCACCTAAACGTATGTTAGAAATTTGTTCTCCATTGCACAGTCTGGTCCTTAACTATACTTAAGCAGAATCAATAGTACCAAAATTGATAAAAGTAAAAAATCCAAATTTCAAAAACAAAAATTCGAAAAACACGCAGCGCCGTCGGGAGAGTTCTACTCGATAGCTTTTATTTGAATTGTCGCACTTAAGTATTTTTATCAAGGGCCCTAAAATTACCAACACGTTCAGGTTTGACTTCGGGAATAAAGTTAAGAGAAATACATAAAGGCCTTTTCACATGCTTGATATGTTTGAATCTTTTTATTTCCATATAGGAATTTAAAGATTTGCTTTATACCTGGCATATCACCTTGCATCTTTTATTTACAAACAGTGTAAACGACTATTAAAAATGTTTTCTGGCGGAAACCAATATTTACAATTGTGACGCACGATGCTAGAAGAACAGCAATTTTTGTATACTTTAAAACAAAAGCAAAATTTTTGCTACAATGTATAAATCAAGCGTGGTTTTGACAAGGAACACTACAAACCCTTGCATTGGTTTAATTAAACACTCAGCGTCTTTTGTTGTCATTCTTTAAAAGTAATCTCGTTGCGCAAATTTGCCAGTTTTCACATTTGTCTACGTTCTCACAGTTGCTTGCGCAACTATACAGTTTTACCAAGGTTTAACTATTAAGTTTGCGCAAATACAATACTCCCGGACATCCCAGTTTAGCTGAAGTTGCCGGTCAGTAAAGAATTTTTTTTCGAGGTTGACAGAAAAAATAGTTCTCTGATGAAAAGCTATATTTTGTAGATTTTAATGCTGTTCGCAAGGAAACTCGCAATTCATGCGACTTAAATTATAAAAGTAAATTCAATATAAAACTTAGCAAAATGTCAGTACAGCTTCCTTATTTTTATCGGAAATACAGTTGGCGGGTTTTTTCTACCATTTTTTGAAAAGGGTATGATTGCTAAGTCGGTTAGGGCAAAATACGAATGCGAAAAGACTTGTGTGAAAATCCCTTGACAAATAATCTCCGCAATAGTCTCTCACAGACTCAATTTTTTTATTAATCAAAATTTCTGAACGTTTTATTGTACAGGGAAGTCTCTAGTGGCGTTGTGCAATTGTCTACAAATTGTCGCTTACTTTTACAGTTTTACTTGTTATTTCGCAGGAATTGTTTGCAAACAGACAATTTAGACAAAGGCATAAAAATCGGTATACGTAGACAGGAAAGTAAACGCGTTCCTAAAGAGATACTTGTTCCCCAAGAATTTGTACAATAAGCTTACCGAATATGAATATTTCAGCAGATAAAACTTTATGGGAATTATTTACCATGTCTCACTGGCGGCAAGCGGAGAAGACATTAGCCGCCGTGGCGTTTTTTTTAAAATTGATTTTGTTCGTGCTTGGAACAGCCGATTGTTTAAAACGAATAATAGTTTCATCCGCTGTCCTTGTTAAATACCAGGATATTACATTGATCTTACGCCAATAGCAAGCGAGCGCATGTAACACGAAACGATACATGACAATTATTTGTTAAGAGTAAAGCTGGTTAGGAAAACTCCGGGAGAATGACTGGCTGAAGATGAAAGGCCGAGGCAACTTAATTAAAACTGAACATATTTTATACGTCGCTCAATTTATTTATATAGTTTTAGTTCGCGATAGTTATTTTCCCGAGCGCTTTGTGTTATAATTAGTATAATTCGAGGCTCTCAGATTTTGGTGAAAAGGATGCCTTTTAGTTGTAGCTCTCAAAAAGAAATTTTATACTTCATCTTCCGTTCCTTCTGTTCTGACCTTTTTGCATAAACTCGAATTCGTTTTTAAAAATCGTAACCAGATAACGTGGAAAGCAAGAGTCAGTCTAAACAAGACCATTCCAAGTGCATTAGGCAACGACGTTTTATCTTTATTCATCAGAAAATAGATCGATATCACTTTACACTGATTTTATTTATGAGTGAAATAGAACCTGAAGTAAAATCAGGTCTTATTGGTACTGAATTGACAAACGAGGTTTTTTGGCAGAAAATTGCCGAGAATTTCGCAGAAAATGTGGCTTGTTATCTTCGGCCTCTAGGCCTCTAGGCAAAACAATAAAACAATAAAATGCCGGGATTGTATAATATATGCAAACGCTGGATGGCAAAATTATTCCCTAAAAATTAGGAGATGCTATGTCGTATATAGTCAGGGTCACAAAGAGGTCTAGGGCTCCAGGGCTCCAAGACAGAGAAATTGGGGCGCTGGGGCTCCATGGTTGTACTCCATGGAGAGCTCCATTTAGCCAGAACCGTTATCTTTGTCAGTTCTCCAAGTAGAAAAAGGCTTTGGGGTCCGGACTCCAGGGTAAAAATTGCGGGGCTCCAGTTGAGATCCTGTATTATATAGTGCTGTTAGACGCACGATCGAGTACTGTTTAGTTCACAAACTGTTGTTTAATAACCTAACAGACCGCACTTTGTTGTTGCTCCAACACTGTTCAAAACCTGTTTTTGGAGTTGTGCAAGTTATAACAATAACAAAAACTAAAAATGGTTTATCGGGATTTACTCCCAGTTAACTATACGTATACAGCATTTTCAATCATTTCTTTTATTTTTAAACCTTTCTGAGGAATTTCTGTTATATCATTTTTACTGGGCCACAATGTAAACTACTGATTCTACCGGTAATTTTGTCTCCCCAAGTGGGTATTTACTTATTTAGTGTCCCGGATGTCGCAAATTTCAAAGAAAGCGCATTACGTAACCCTTGGACATGGACAAAGCTACTTATTTCCACACAGAAACGGGAAATGTGAAGTTATATATGTATTTTCTGTTTCCCTTGAAAATAAACGCCTTAATTCCTTTGGGTTTGAAATTTTTGGCAGTCGAGTTATGAAAAGAAATGGCTCTGGGCGAGTTGGTTTACGTACTTCCTTTTAATTCAGCACAATTAAGATGTACCTAATACGATAGAGTCTCATATCCGAGGTGGTTATTAAGTTCTAAGGAACAGATATTTTTAGGCAAGATATTATTTCTTAAAATAAATTTTCCACCAAAATGCCCAGGGGAAAGACGGGTCATCCAAAGACTCAAAAGTTAGAACTCCCCACTCTTAACCGTATTGAGATTTTCCCATGCCGCCATGAGTTGGTGAAAGGTTTCAAGGAAATAAAATCGGATATGTACTACTTTTGTGAATAAAGTTTACCAGCTCGGTATATATGTTAACGAACCTGTCAACGTCTGAAAATTTCTCTAAGCCGAAACAGAAATAATTTCACTGCAGATGAGCTATTACTTAATAGCCACAACGCAAATTAAAACACTTGTACTTTCACAGCAAAAATGTAAAAAAAAGAGGGCTTTCTCTAAATTTGCGTCAGAATTGTGACAAGACACGCACAAAAAGAAAGACCTCAATGCAATGTAACAGCCGATAGAACGAGTTGTTAACGAATAGCGTGTATCCTACTGTTTCTGGCTGACATGTTACCTTATTTTCAACTGGAAAATACTAAAAAAAGGAACACTATACTTCCTCAGTTTTGCGCGTGAATCGATGCACGTCGTGAAAACTTTGTCTACTGGATAAACTGTGCAATCTGAGACGCTTAAATATGGATACCTTTTAATTTTCACTCCCACTTGTCAAAATAGGGACAAAAACAATCGAAAGCGAAAGAAACGCGGTGGTCAATAACCTTCATTTGAGTGGTCACACAAAAGGATTTCTCCACAGAAATTAAAACGAGTCCGTCACATGAGCCGAGGCTTCAATGAAAGGATGAAACTGTGGCTATGATTTTATCTCGTAGATGATAAGGATTTATCCAGATTTTGAAGTTTTCCTATCAAAATGGAATTAGAAGGCAATATAACTAGAGTTTTATTACTTTTGACCATGTCCGTGTTTGCAGGAAACATCCCATTAATTTATGGACCAAAACTACTACACTGAATGTATGAGAGATTTATATTTCAAAGGAGTCCGAACCAATCAAACGTCATAGAATTCATGTTTAATTTGTCCAATGCAATACGCATTTCCATATTAGCCATTATTAATTATTCAACTTCCGAATCATTCTCTGTCATTTTTCCATCACTGTTGCAGAAGACCAAGTTACAATAGCATAAAATTGTGTTTTGATTTTTGCCTTGTTTTTGGTTTCTTCTTTTATGTTTTTGTTTTTGTTTATAGTGGATAATTTAAGGTATTTGTATTTAGACTTGGGCAAAAAAACTGTTAGTTTATATCTTCAATCCTGTTTTATCTTTGAAAGGAGAAGAAACTGAAAACCTGTCGAAACGAACCAATGTAGGTTTATGAAAAACTGTTAGTAGTAGTATACAAAATAGTTTGATAATATAAGGTTTTATTTTTAGGTTTTAAAAATCGGGTAGAGAAAGTTTATATCTAAAGATTCTGTAAACTTGATTTCTCTTTAAAAAACAACTTGATCAAAACGAACATGAAGCATGAAAAGTTGTTTCTAGTGGTATATAGTATTCGTTTATAACCTGAGCTATTCTCAAAATAGTTCCAAAATCGGGCAAGAAAAATATAAATTTATTTCTCAAGATTCTAGGAGGCTGATATATTTGTGAAAAAAAAAACTTGCATGATCTAAAGGTACATGCAGACTTTTACACAAATTGTTTGTAGTGAAATATTTTGTTTGATATACCGCCTATTGGATTAACAGCTGGAAAGCTCGATAGGACTCTAATCTTAAAATCACTTAACATTATTTCCACCTAAATTAGAAAGCTTTTATTTCGCTATTTTTAGCCAGAAACTTGTGAAATTATAGGCTCCACAGCGAAAGGACAATGCACGATAGTTGGGGGTCGAAAATATTAATAACATGCATTTTCTAATTCACTATTGAGACTTAATATATGCACCGAAGCATTGCTCAATATTGCCTCGAGTTGTTTAGAGCAAGCACTATTTGGCTTGAAATGCTTCGGTGTAAGTATGGTCTTACCTACACAAGATTTCCGTCCCAACGTACGAATTTAAAGACGTTATGAACTTAACATTTTGGGGTTGAAATGAAAGCAGCGATGTTGAAGAAGCTCGCCAAAAAAATCCTGAAGGTATGGAGTGAAATAACATTTAATAATCATGGCATAATCGATGAATTATTTGGTTTCTTGACCTCTTTCCACAATCTTAGTCTTTCTTCAAAAATCAATTTACTGACTACAGGTTTGAGAAAAGGTAATTCGTTGAAGTTTAATCGAAATAGCTCTTTCGTTAGAAAAAGAGCGCAGAAATTAAAGTTTCGGTCGGTTGGTTGGGTTTTTGCTTACTGATGCGAAAAAGTAGAATTCTCACCCGGACACGCGACCTTAGTTCTCAAGTTCATTGAAACCACACTTCTGTTTCTTCGGCTTTCATGACCAATGAAGATGAGATTTGAAAATTAAAAGAAAAATAATAATGACCTAAAGTTTACATTTGGTGAAACGAACAGGAACACAACAGGAAACTGCTCTTCGGGAGCTTTCATTCGGTTTGAATGGTCACACTCTAGGGTATGAATTCATCAAAGGTACATCAGGACTACCTTAGTCATGATTAGAGTCTGAGCACGATTTATAAACCTTTTATTCCTAGATTAAAAGCTTCAGCTGCTTACAGAGTTATCGTTCATGTTTTGAGTTCTTGCATGAAACCCAATGTATGACCATTCAAATGAAAGCTTATAAGCAGTGCTTTCATGTAGTGCTTGGGTTGTCTCTCGCTACAACTGTTTCAAAATGAAATTACACTTGTCGCTATTTTTTTGTCACTATCTTAGATGGGTGAGACAAGAAAACGACGTATAACAGTTAACCATAAGCAGACCTTCTGACAGTTTCAAAGCATGAGGCTTTTTAAGTCTGTTATTCAAATATCAGAATCATTGTTTAGTATTGGACTGGAGAAAGATCAACATAAAAAAGAAATTAAGCAAAAACGAAGCAAAAAAAATGTGCTCGTCATATGCATTTTCAGGTCATTTTTAATGGATGAATTGTTTTTAAGCATTTGCGATAACTATTCCGTTCAAAGGAAATAGATTTTTAAAGTGTCAAAAAATGGTCGATAAATGCATAGCCCAATTGCCACAACCATGGCAACGAGGGTAATGCGCTTTAAACACCTATCGAAAAAAGTACAGTTGTCTTTTTGTAAATCAAACAGTACCTGGATATGTGTTTCAATAGTATCAGCAATGAATAGTCGATATTATTTTTTTAGATTTCTGTGTTATCTCTGAACTTTATTGAGCAATCAGAAACACCGATATCAATTATACCGCAGGGTAATATTAATGTTTGGCAAACCTAATAATAGATCTTGTGGTCAGCTCTTCGTTTGAAACATACTGAATATAAAATATAAGTTGATAATTTGGATAAGCACTTATTTGATTACTAACAATGCCCAAGTTTAAAGCAGCAAAAAAATCTAAATTTTTATTTGAGCAGAACATTCGTAAGCGGACCGCCCTGCAACGAAAAATAGCACTTTGCTACCTGGGATTCACCTTTCAGATAATGGCCTTGTGCTACAACCTCTTCTATCAAAATGTTTTTTTTTCAGGTAAATGAAAACGGTTGTTCCTACGAAAGGCTGTAGTATGTAAGCAAAACGGTATCTCAGAAAATAGGCGTACGTGACTCGTTAATAATGGTTGAAACTTTCAGAAAGTGTTTCATCCATTTAATTTTAAAAAAACATCCGGCTTTCTCATCCGGTTTAGTTTTGTCGGTTTTGTCGCTCGTATATATGAGTTGCCTGTATCACAACAGGCAAAAATATTAATAAATACATGAAACAAAAAGCACAAACTGCTACTTTTCTTGCTACGACGAAATGGAATTCGTGAATTCGTTAGTGTGTGACCATGAGTAATAGGTAATAAAAGTTTTCTTGTAATGCGAAAGTACTTTACAAAAAGGTTCACAAGGCGTACATGCGCACACACTGGTATTTCTCGCACATTTAATTCAATATTCAGTGACCAATACTTAATTCATTTCTAGAACTGAAGCCAGAAACCTTCTTCATAATTTGGACTGCTTTATTTTTACGTGATCAACAACAACAGTAACAACGAAAAAACAACAACAACAAACGGCAACGTAAGCAGAAGCAAAAGCCACAGCTACAACAACATTGATGCACCAAAGACGACAGCATGGAAACCGAAAGAAAACAGTCTACCTCTTCAATTCCAGCCCCAGTCCTTTTTTATTTATTTCGTCCGCAGTCGTTATCTGAGACCCTGGGACATGGTTCGGGTGAAAAATTTTTTTTTCATTGAACTCGTAGTTTCAACTAATATTATTTTTTGTCGGTTACAATCCACCAGATTGACCGGTTATAATTTTAAGAATTTCCTCAATTTTTCCTCAACTGGAAAATTTTTGCTCCAAAATTAGGACTATAGTTTTTTTTTTCAGTTGTGAGAGGACAAGGGAATTGAAACCATTGTTGGAACCATATAATGTGATGTAACGTTTAAGACCGTAGTTAGTTGTCTCCACCTTAGTTAGTTGTCTCATACGGTACTTAGCACTAAATATAGTGCTCTTGTTTTTGCGGTACGATTTTTGACAATTTTTGCTGTTTTGACGTCGCTTACTCCTTGAAGTGAAAACGTTTCAGCATAGTGCTAAAAGCGACATCCTTAGGAAAACCGCGAATGTGCAATACGCTTGCAATCAATCTATGCCTCATACACCAATTATTTTCGAGAAACATTTATCTTGCTTGTTGACTTAGACGGGGTGTATGGAAGACTACTCCTACTTTTGGTCCCACGTGCAGCATTTACTTCTCGAGGGGGTTTATTTTGCGATTTTTAGGGTGTTTGGAGGAAGTCAATTTTGCAATTTAAATAAAGTGTTACGTTTCCGAGAGCTTAGTTATCGTGAAACAAAAACTAGGAGTGCTTGCCGTTATGCGAGACCGACCGGTCAGAGACCAGTGGAACTAACCAAGGGAAAATGGAACGACATTGTTCGATAGAATTTCAACCGGACGGAAGCGTTCCATTTACGTTTCGACCGAAATTTCTGGAAATTTTGGCATAATGGAAAGCACCCTAGATTTTGATTATTGCAAATCCGTTTTAAGGAAATAAATCATTTTGTTTGTACCATGAACTTTCCACTGAGTAATCACACTCCGGGCTGTTCAGATGTTTGCTTATTGCAGTTGAAATTGGCGACCAAGGGTGATCTTTCTCTCTCTCTTTATAGTACAATGGAGTAAATTTTTGCCGAACATACTTGTGGTATTTCTTCACGCAATAAATTTTTAAGTAAACTTAATTTTCTGATCCGATTCGCACAAATTCACCAAACAAATTATAAAACACCAACAAAAATTTCAAATCACATCGGTAAATGCCTTGCCTTAACAGAAATGTAAACTTGCATTTCGATTTTTTTCCTAGGATCCTCTACTGGTCCATATTTTCGTCGGCCGCTATTTTGTTATTTTTCGTGTGATACAGAGTTTCTTGAATTAAGATTTATTGTACCGCTATTGCATCATTTAAAGACTTTATTGCTCGACTTGGTTATTAAAACTCTCAAATCCAGATGAATGAAGAAATCAAAGATTCCGAAAAAAAAAATCGTCATTTCAAAAATTAAGTGGTGTCAACTATGATGGCCGATAGAATATCGGCAGCAACAAACAAGCTTAACTTAGGTGACAAAAGGCAAACAGCATTCATTGTCACAAGCAAGTTTTCTTTGGTCCCTGGTCCCACTAAGTAGAAGTCAAGAGATCAGCATAAACATGCAATGCATTAAGTTTAGAAATCTTGATCAACACAACTCAATATGACAGTTTTTAAGACCAACTTCAAAGAATGGCTCCGACAAAATTGTCCGTAAAATAAGAGCAAATAAATATTAAAGACTGATATATAGGAATATAATTAACACTTCTTCCTAGGTTCTGAGTTCTTTGTTATTTGAAAACAACTTAGAAATCTCGTGCGTCTAGTGAAATTGAACCTTACGTCGGCTAGATAAAGTGAAACCAAAGAGTTGTTTTTCAAAAAGAGTTCTTTATGAAGCCTTTTCTCTTGACAACCAAGCTGTAGCCCGTAAGGTAAGAACAAATTCGGTAAGCTTATTTTTACTTCGAAGCTACTCAGAATGAAACCAACTGTTTTTATTGATCTCACTGACTGTGATGAGGGTACTATTTTGTTTATTTCTTAAATGGATCTCCCCAGCTGGTAATTTGAACGAAAAGCTAGAGAAAAGAACTGGCCAAAACACATGTCGATACAAGATGCAAAGGTTTCGGCGTACCGTGCTAGCCAGTAGAAAAACGAGAAATCACGCATAATTGGTAGAAAAAATACCGTTCCGGATTTATTTCGTTCATTAAAATTATGTGAAAAACGCATTTCATGTGTAAAGGTTTCTCACTGTATTGCACGAAAAACAAGTTGTAGAACTGATTGTTGGAGACATAATAGTGTTTATAACGTTAAGTGCACAAGTTGAGCTACGATGTACAAAAATACGAGAGAGAATTAAGGTTCTCGTGTGAAAAGCGAAACTTAAATGTTGTCATGGTAACTGTCGTGTTTATTACTATTTAAACAGGGTTGTCTTTGTCCCTTCAAGTTGTTCTTTTTTGTTTAGACTCAGTGTAAATATATATTGTGCCTTTTTTATTGCCATGACACTCGGGAACTGCGTGTTGGAAATGTCTAAAACAGGAAAAATTGAACTCAAATCACCACTAGATGAATAGTCACAAATTTTTCCTTTTAATTTTTCACGCGTTTATCTTTGTTTGTTTTTTTTTTCCCAATGCAAAACGATTCGAAAGAAAAAGTTCCAATTTGAATTTCTGAAATAGCAAAAAGCAAACGTGTAGTTTTCAGTAGCTTTCGTTTAAAAAGTTACACTTCCGGAACTCACCCACAGGCGGGGCTCAAAAAGCTAGAACCACCTTTTACCATGTTTACAGCATAATAAACAGTGCCATACGAAAGTACTTTCAATGAACGATTACCGAGGCAGTTTATAGGGGAGAAAAAATCGGCTTCAGAGCACAGCAGTTTATAGTGAAAAGATATCAGAGCAGGAATTTCTGAACAGCATTCAAAGAATTGTACAAATTTTAATTAGCGCCAAAGAGTTGTGTCTTGACAAAAGGTTCATGATAGGTCAGTGTGTTCATGTGTTTGTTGCTCCTTCGCCAACAAAAATAAAAATGAAAAAACGAAATAACAAAATGCGAAGAAGCGGATGCATTTCGCTACTAATTGCATTCATTTGGAAGCTATTGTTTTCAAAATGTTGGATTAAAAATAACCCCTCACAAAAAGCATGTTTGGTAGTGATATTCTGAAAGGCAGTTTTTTTTTTCCGAGAGGATTAACTTTCAATAAGATATTTTCACACCATTAAAGCCAAAATGTTATTTACTGTGGATCTTAAAATCTTTATGCATACTCTGTAAAGAAAATGAATCATCACTGAACTTGATCTCCTTAAAGAAAAGCTCTTAAGTGCTGCACTGACTTGTAGCGAGCATTAAGGTATTAAGGCATTGAGAGCTTTCCCGGTAGAAACGTTTTACTAAGAGCTTGGCAATTGTTTAGAAGGCTATCTATCATTTGAAGAGAAACAAAGACCAAAAAAACACAATACTACATATATTTAAAAACGTGTCGAACCACTGGACAGGGAGCAGTCTGGTTTTTGTAATTATTCACAAATATCTTGAGACCACCTGCCCGGCTGTGCGTAATGAATTTCTTACTCTTTCCTGAAAATGTAATTTATTTTCATTAAATTGCTTGGCACTTGAAAAATAATCCCAGTTTACCAAGTGCGCGCTCTCAAAACCTGGTAATCACAGTTCACAGTGGAAAACTCGGGTCTGATTTCTCACAGTTTGCAAGCTACAGCAGAGAAAACATGGCGACTTATAGAGAATTTCAAAACGAGGTGAAGCGAGCGGTTTGTATGTTAAACTGTTTAGGCGTTAACTAGGAGAATGGCTGTTTTTGCAATGGTATAGCATTTTCACTGGAAAACTGAATGGGGCAACAGAGGAAATTTTGGTCCCTTGTCAACGTGATACCCGCCAGGGAAAAAATATGATTTTTATCTTGAATTGCCGCGTTAAAAACAAAATTTTTTAGGCGCAGGGAAGTGTAATTTCCAAGACATATTCTGACACTGCGGATTGTCATATAAAGTTTACAAGCTTGCATTGCAAATTAAACTTTGTGTTGAACGCTGTCGAATGGATCTTGCAATGTAAACTTAATATGCTGAAAATCAGGACCTTTATTTTTCAAATCTCTTCGTCCGATCGGTAAATCTTTAAAGTGGGACTGAATTGTAAAAAAGCATTTCATGTATTGGTATCTCTGTCCTGGTATCTCGAACGAACATCGCCTGGAAAAAAACGAACTTCCTCTTCTGATTTAATATGGCGGGAGCTGTATGTATCTGAGCGACAGAAGCTGCACTGAAGCAAAATCAGTTTTCTCGCCTCAGCCCTTAATACAGCCACCAGGACAAATTTACTATCAGTTTTTGTTTGGCTGTTTTGAAACACACAATGATGTTTTGATTTTTTAAAATTTAATGGGTTGATGGGTGCATGAAAAAGAAGAAAAAAAAGGTTGCAAAACAACTGCGAAGGAAACATTAAAATTTAGAGTAATTACTGACCAAACATAGCTTCGACATGACAAACAAAAACTTTGACTAATGGCAACAAATTTGCATCGCAACCTATATTACTTGGCAAAAATTTGCTCACTCTGCCATTCCTACATTATTACTCTTAAAATCTTTATTTTGCTGAATAATTTGCTGACTAACATAATAACAACAATGGCTAAATTGTGCATCTACTATGTACTTGTGAATCCATTTTCCTCCCTAATAGTTCACACACTTAAAATATCCCCGGTCAAGTAAAGCTCTAATAAAACTTCGTTTCTCATTTTGTCAAACGAAGTTGTTTTACAGTTTCAACGCCATAACCATATATCTATGTGTACCATTGCAATCTTAATTGGACTGCTGAAAAGCCCAAGTTTGCTATCTAGGTTAGAAGACTTAACTGATTCTACTTATAATTAATTTAGAAGCTATGTTTTTCTCTGACATTTATTTATTTCAGTCTTTTCTTCCAAGATTCCTTATCTTGAAAACGTTTTGCCATATAGTTACAACAATAAAATTCGATGTTTATATATCAATGACAGTTGGTCAACTTCAAAAAGCCGCTAAAAAATCAAACTCGTGCAGTTGCATTTTCAGTCGGTACCAATTACACCTTTTCTTCTGCAGGAGACAATTTGTAACCACGGAACAAACCTTGTGCAAATACTGGATTTGAAGTCTTTTTCCCTTTGAACTATCCCAATGTTAAAGCTGTCCTAAAGCTACGAAGTTTAACGTTTTGGTTTTGACTGAAATTGCTTTAAACCCTGTTTTAATCACGACGTTCAAACTACGTCCTTGCAAGCCCACCGATTCGTTTATCGGCGTCGGTTCGGCTATTCTTCGGGATATCGTCGTGATCAGTTTTGGAAAGCGTTCCTAGATGTGTCGAATGAAATCAATCTTTAAAATGAGCAAATTGAAGAGGGTTTTGCAATTAACTAAGACACCCTAAAAGGTCATCCGTCCAACGCAACCCCGTGCTAATTGCGTGGTTAACAAAAGCATTTGTTTTGCTTGGAATTTTTCTCCTCTACCTCAATTTGCATATGGCTTTCATGGATGTTCCGACGCTAAGTAACTGAATGGCAATGGAAAGCTAAGCTGACGTGTCGTCTTTCGTTTAGTTTCCTGTTAATGAAGCAGCGGAAACTTTAGGGATTTTCGACATTTTCGTCCGAAATTCTTCGGGAACTTAACTAAGAACGGAATTTGCTCCCAGACTCTACACACTGTCTACACTGTTTGTATTTCATTAACAAGGCCACCATGCAGGCCTTTCTTGCGGAAGCAAGCCGAAAATATCCGAAATTTTATTTTGCAACTACCGGTTAGTAACAAACACAGTACCGACAGGAAAAAGAAGTTTCGCGTCAGGGTAGCACTTCAGAATGCGCCGTAACAACGAAGAATTTCAGTAGGTTAGAACCATTTTATTACAACAGATCCCCGATATAACGAACCCTTTTATAACGAAGTCTCCGGCATAACGAACAGAATTCAGAAACCCGAACGTAAATTTACCCTAATATAACGAATGAATATCATCGTGCCACTGAAGTTGAACGCGAAACAGATCAACAGAGATGCATGGAGAGCCTAAATCAAGATTTTTAGTTAATCATTCAAATCAGGATAGTGAATTGCATGATTAAACCGAACGCTGATTGATGCAAAGTAAACCCTGTCTAACTTTAAGGCAAGATAATTATTGGCCAAACTTCGATAAACGAAGATTTTGGTCATTTTCCAAGGAATTCGTTATCACGAGGCTTCTTTTATAAAGAACTCCCGTTATAACGAACATACTTAGTTTCCCAGTTCCTAGGCACCTGGTTATACTGATCGAGCTTCCACTGGGCCCGGTTGTTCGAAACTGAGCCGATTAACGTTAACCTGGGATTTAAATTTAACCAAAGTCCCTGTTTCTCCTATTTCAAAAGAGTGTTCAAAGCAAATTCCAAGTGACCGTTTGAAAGCAACCAGATTCAAAATGTAGCGCAAAAAAAATATACAGGAATCCGTATCGTTTGGCTATAAAATGGAATTAAAAATTGACGCTTATCCAGGGTTAGCTTAACCCTGCTTTGAACAGCTGGGCCCTAGATTTTATGCATCAGTCAATTCCTGCAGTGCCCATCCCCCCCCCCCGGGCCAACCCCCGGGCATTAGGATATTTTTTAAAAATGGCAAATTCCCGGGGGTGGGGATAAACAAGTCCATCAAATGCCCCGGGTTGGGACCAAAAAAGAACGCAAATGCCCCACCCCCGGGGTCATCTACAAAGCAACACTGCTCAAGATTTAATAAATCATAACAAGAAAGTTTTACTCATCATTAAGACCATTAAGGCTGGTTTCCATATCATCGCTATGATTGCTGTAGTTGCTGGAAAAAACGTTCAGCAATAGTTGTGATCATATGGGTACCACACTTCAGCGATCGTAGCGCTCGCATCATTTCACAACGATCGCTCAAGAGTGGTTTCTATACGATTGTTGCTGAGCGTTTTTTTTTTCAGCGATCACAGAGATCGTAACAACCGTACGGAAACCAGCCTTTATTTTCAATACTTTTCGGTTGTTTGCCCGTGCGTCTATCCTCGATCCCGTTGTTCATTTGCTTTAATGCCACTTATCAGTAACACGCCAAATTGTGTACATGACAGTTCCTTTTGGTTCAATTATTCATTCATTTATGTGATTTTGACCTGCACAATTCATGTGTTTATTTTTAAAATATACTAAGAAATGCTTAAATATATTAAGTTATCGAGGAACTGAAAACGCATTATCCGTATTTATCAAACGGCCAAAATCGTAAAAGACTTTTACGAAAGTGATCATCTTGGATAGCTTTAAAATCCATATATTACATGCGAGACCAAAACCTGACAGAGATGTCAAATGCCCCGGGGTTCGTCCCGGGCGTAGGCAAATGCCCGACCCCCGGGCAGCGAAAAAATTTCAAATGCCCGACCCCCGGGATTGAAACATGAGCAAATGCCCGGCTAATGCCCGGGGGGGGGGATGGGCACCGCTGGAATTGACTGATGCATTAATGGGTCAATTTTATTCGAACCAGTCATTACAGCCTTGAGTTATGTCTAAAGGGTGTGTTTTGTTTGTTTGTAGCCGATGGGAGGGTGCTCGTCGGCTGTAGCCCCAGAAGACCCAAACGGACAGCAAGCTGCCAAGAGCAACTGGTGTGCCTGTTGCGGTTCAAGGTCAGTTCTGCGAGAATTAAAAAAAGTAAACAGTTAATAAAAAAAAACATCCTTAGAAAGCCTGAAAAGGCTGCTTTACATGTATTAGTCAAGCATAAACATAATTTAATGATACAAAATAAACATTTTGGGCAAATGCACGAATGGGCATTACACGTATGGAAATACGAATTATTTAAACTAATCCACGCGAGGGAAATGGCATTCGCACTCCTTATTTCAGGTGGGAGTAAACTCCAAAGCTTTGGTGAAGAACAGTCACCCAGAGTAACCTCAGGTTTAAAGGCTAGGGTAACCTTAAAGTTAAGAATTAATGATTAAGATGGCGTCGTTTCGTTAACAATCTTAAAATTGAGGGATTAAAAGTGACGTAAACTCGATTCCAGCATAAAGACAAGTATGTTCACTCGTAAAACAACCAGCGCATATACACAGGCGCAGTACCAATAAACTTTGCGTAGGGCGACGCAAAGCAGCAAGCATGTACACAAGCACAAGAAAAAAGAAAGCTAACTTCGTTTTCTTGTGGTTTCCTTGCGATCAGATACCACCCAAAAAACGATCGTTCACGTCCCCTTTACGTTTGAACTTTCACAGAACATGAAGGCACGCGTCAAAAATAAAAAATGTCAGTTTTTTTAGTTACAGGAAGTAAGTATTGAAAGATGGGGCTGTGCAAATTACGGCCGTTGAACGAGAATAAGAACAAATGGAGTACGCTAAAGATTACGTGCGAGCGGTGATGAGTTTTGTTCAGTTCATTCACGATTTTAATTTCGACTTAATACAATTTAGGCGGTAATTCTAAGGCAATTTATCATTAATTCATTAATTAAGGTAACCCCTTTACCTCATAACAATGACAGAGTACAGATTGGAGAAGTTTTCTAAAATTTTTTAATCTGTGGCATTGCAAAATAAACAGCACCACATGAAAAAATAGTATTACCTTAATGGGTTTTAAATTCAATGATCACTTCTTAGAGATTTATCCATAGACTCAAAAGATGGAACCAAATTGAGCGTATTAGACAGTAACACAAGAAATTACTTAGCTTTTATTTGAATGCTCTTGGTTTATGATTTCGTCAGACTAAAAAGTTAAAACCACCTTGTAAAGCATAAAAAACAGCACCACAGAGAGCACTGCTCAGTAGGCCACTATTTGAAGGGTCGCGCGTTAGGGTACCATCCCTACACTCAAAAGTTAGGACCACTTTTCATTGCACAAGATCTGAAGTTCGGTGATAAGGGATAAATTTTGACTTGCTATCTGATCGGATTCCCTCACTATTCTCCAGTGTGCACTGGGTTCGAATCCCGATTCTCGGCGTCATAAGTCAGGTTCTTGAGTTTGTTGTTGGTTGTCATTTTTGCTCATTGGTTTTCCACATTCCAGTTTGATCTGGAATCCAAGGGCCACAGGTTTGCCACTCTTAAAAATGTTAAATATCAAGGGCCACAGGTTTGCCACTCTTAAAAATGTTAAATATCCTCGTTAATCAAAGCCTACTAATTGACTGACTGATTGATTGATTGATTGATTGATTGATTGATTGATTGATTGATTGATTGATGATTGGTAGAATGGTTGGTAGGTCGGTCGGTTGATTGATTGATTGGTTGATTCGTGTTTGTTTGGCTAACAGGCTGGTTGATTGATTGACCGACTGACTGACTGACTGACTGACTGACTGACTGACTGATGATTGATTGATTGATTGATTGATTGATTGATTGATATTCGTTTATTCCTAGCAGACAAGATTCAACAGCTGCACTTTTAGCGAAAAAAGAAAGAGACCTTGATTGCGAACGGTAAGCACGTGAGTTCTTTTCCTCAATGGCTGAAAAATTGTTGAATTCCCCTGACAAATTGTCATGCACTTCTTTCAACATCTGATGATTTGATGTTTACATAAGTCAAAATGCAGGATTTAAATAACAAGTACTCCTTCAAAATTGTGCAATACCAGGCACCCAGCAATACCAAATCCATCAATAATAATTTGGATTACCATTTACAGGTGCTAAGACCGTAAGAAGGGAAGGAAAAACGGAACACGAAGAACAAATTGCAAAACTGCCACAATCTGAAAGCCCTTTAGCAGGCGAAATCCGGATGTGTTTGTTGAACTACACGAGTTTTGGGATATGTTCGGTAGCCCGAAAAAGCCCGGGCTGTCTTCGGGAAATTTTTGGCAATATTTGATTATTTTCGGGCGACACTCGCGCAGTCATGAGTTATCTGGATACTGATGCTTTTTGTTTGCCTCTCGATTCATAGGCCAACTCCTGAGGAGGCAAAGAAATGGCAAACGTCATTTGAGTCGGTGCTAAGGCACAAATTTGGAGTTCAACTGTTTCAGGATTTTCTTCGATCGCAATACGGAGAAGAAAACCTTAATTTCTGGCTAGCGGTGGAAGATTACAAAAAAGCTGACCATAGCAGTCGAGCGGAAAAAGCAAGAATGATTTACGAGGACTACGTTTCCACTCTTTCACCCACAGAGGTAAGAGACCTTTTTTCCTCTACAACATGATTGTTTCTGTCGAGGGACTATCGCCTGTTATTATGTACAGATTTCCTGGGTATGAACAATCGGGGTGCTCTGATTGGCTCCCTAATATAATGACTAAACCATCAGTTTATATAGCGAAAGATAAAGTAATTACAATATCGCCTTATATGTAGCCAGGGTACAAATCTCACTACCCTACGCGCTATCTTTAGTGTCCCATATTTTCGGCCTCCGCCCGGTCAAAAGTCTCAAAACAGCCTTTGGTCGACGACCGCTCCACGATAGCATGCAAGAACTCTTAACCTCCAATACCCAAGGAAAATCTTCGAAGCCATGGTAGTAGAGTTCCGCTCTTTGCTGTCGTCTTTGTCCATGCATTTTAAAAAGGAAAAAAAAATCGCGATGAAAAAAATTAACAACCAGACTACAAGGTTTTTATCAATTTTAAGCGCAAAATGGGGCCCTCACGATTCAGCCATATAACAGGCTTTATTCTGAATTCTTTCTTTACGCAGATAAGCCTGGACGCTAAAGTTCGAGCAGAGATCGACAACAACATGAACAATCCTACCGACGACACTTTCAAAGTAGCACAGGAACACATATTCACACTTATGTACCACGACTGTTTTCCAAGATTTATTAAATCAAAACATTACAAACAGCTCTTGAAGAGACATTGACGGATCGCTTTCATTCACTCCACCTGGGGATCCAAAGGTCCGGTTTAGTTTAGAACGCACCTGGGAAGGATCAATTTGGTATTTCAGCGGTTTTGATGTTACTGTCAAGTAGGATTCAGCTTGCTGTCAAACTCAAACTTCCATGGAAACTGACCGGTCCAATGACCGCCGTCCAAACAAATAGTGTTCAAGCAAGGCCGACAAGACGGAGACAATGATATTGTAGTAGACTACGAGCAGTCTCTCTTTTGCTCTAAAATCCCTGCCGGAGGAGCACCGAGAAATCGAGTGCGATATTCGAGCCGCGAGCCGCGAGTAGCGTGGGCGGGAGAGTGAGCGAAGAGCGACTTTTCGCTCTTCGCTCACTCTCGATCTCCCGCCCACGCTACTCGCGGCTCGCGGCTTCGCCGCTCGCCGCTCGCCGCTCGCCGCTCGCCGCTCGAATATCGCCCTCGTGACTTTGCCGTTCGTCCAGCACGGATTTTAGAGCAAAAGAGAGACTGCTCGCAGTCTAATATTGCAGGCAAATGCGTGCAAATTCATGCAATTGTGTGAAATGGGCATGTATGCAATTGCAATTCAATTTTGTGCAAATATTATGTCAACTGAAAAGAATTTTACACTCTCGTTTTTTGGCCTAACTGAAACACTGAGATGTTTGACTACAAGCTTTAGACTTCTGGCTGAATGTGTTGAAAACTGGCAGAGATTTAACTAACGTTGAGAAGAGATACTTTAACCTCTCAGATTTTCCTTTTACTTACTTCCTTTTAATTATCTCCTTCACTGTTACATGATCCCTCCTTCTTTTAGTGTTACTTCCAAGGAGCAATTCTACCATTTTATAAAAAAAATCAAGTAAGCAGTTGTGAAACTGAGGCGTTTTGATTATCTCGAGAAAAAAATGTCGCGTTATTTCAGTCACTGATTTCGATTTCATTCCAAAGTAATTGCATCAGCATTTTAAACGTGCGCCATGCAAGAACCTATCGTGTTACGCGAAAGAGAAAAGGAAAATGTGTTTACTGTTTTTACTCGCTTAAACCGGTGGGCCACAAGTGCTCTTCCGCAAGAAAATACGGTATTCCATTTTGAAAAATAAACATAAAAGTTAACAAATAATCAGTGTAAATAGATAAATCGGTATCCTCGACGCGAGTACCTTCTTTGCCAAGCATCCATTGTTGATGCTGATCAAAAGTGACCGAAAAGTGAAATCCGTGAAATCATGTGCAGTTGGTTTGTACAAATTCATGGTTTATTTCGCAGAATGGCTGGCCCGCCAGACAAGCAATAAATCTGTTGCTTATTTATTTAATTCTATCCAATTGACTGATAAGTAAATTTTGAATGTTGAATTGTAATAAAAATTTTAATTAAATTACATTGTAAATAAAACAGAGGTCGCCGTTGCAAAGAAAAATGTTTTCTTGACATTACTTCGAGAAATTTGTACAGAAAAAGTAGTCCGGTCATTTCAGAACAGTCCACGGTTGTGAATTCAACCACGTAATTCAGTGCCGCTGGAAAAGAAGACTTAAGACCCATTTACACAGGGTTAGTCTCGAAACCAAGTAAAATATTTACTTCCGAACGAGACGAACCTTGTAAAAACGCGTCTTGCGTATTTTTATGCAGCGGTCTTGTAGAACTCGAAACATGCGACGGGCACAAAATGTGATCACATCTAATTTATGTGCTTACTTTCGTGAAAAAGACAACCCTATCCAAGCCGAATTCCAGAAAGCTTCCAGAAAACAACCTGAAGGCCACAGGTGAAGTTAGAAGCTATCTTGGAATTCTGATTTGATCGGGGAAAAATGAGTTCTTAGTGAAAAATAAAAACATGAAATGTGCACACAGGTTTGCGCGTCACACTGTCAGTAGACTAAGTACCAACAATTTTTTAGCTTGACGGTACCACCAAGCTTGAAAATTGTTTGTGTGTTAGTAAATATGTACTATTAGTATGATAGGACCGTTGCAATAATCTTAAAAGAAATAGACACCTTGTAAATATGGGGGAAAGAATGAAATCTTACTGTAGACCTGACGAATAGAGTCAAATGTTTTCCAAGGGTTGAATAAATGATCTACAGCAAAATTGAAGAGTGATATTTTTTTCACTTGTTTCTCCTTTTGTTCAAAAGTTCTCTTCCTCATCGAACTACCTACTACTAAATCCTTCCCCCTCGCTGGATCGATTCTTGGCCTCTGCCATCCGGCTATGTTGTTGAACAAGACATTTTTAGACATTTTACATTCTGGGGTCTCTCTCTTGACAAGGTGGTTCTAACTTTGAGTCTGTAGATAAAATCCTCAAAAGTGACCATTGTATATGAAAGCTACAGAGCAATACTTTCCTATGTGCTTTTGACAAATGTAATGAAAGCTACCAAGTACTTTCCTATAGTGGTATTTAATACGCTGTACAAGGTGGTTTTAGCTTTTGAGTTTGTGTATGAAACCCTGAAGTGTGACCACTCAAATGAAAGCTACTGACTGAGCAGTACTTTCCTATGGTGCTGATTATCACTCTGTATACAGGGTGTTTCTTACTTTTCAGTCTGGGAATAAGATCCTGAAGTGTAATCCACTTACACGTAAGACAATGTGCAGTACTTTCCCATCATACTGTCTTTTTCCCAATATTTTTGCAAAATGATTTCTTGAAAAAATTTCTCTTCTCGAAATATGGCACCACTGGGAGTTACGCACTGTTCGACACTGTGCTTCAAGCACTAGCAATTCCACGCGACGCAAAGCTGTGGCCTTGTGTCTCACAGAAAGTACATGTACAGCGAAACCCTATTAACACGACACCCAGCGGCCACAAAAATGCGGACTGCATTACCTTTTTTGGGTCAAAACATGGCGTGCCTGCTATAACGAGGTGATCGTATGGAGGTTTCCTCTGTAATGAGGAGAGGAGAGTGGGTTGAGTAAAGTTCCTTGTCTATAGACTTGTTGGAAATTAGGAAGACTTACTGCGACTTTTAAAAAATCTCTTAAGTTCCTTTTTTACTGCCGTCAATCATCGTGGCAATAAGTCCCGTTTCACGGTTAAAAAGTCCTCTTCAAGCACTGTGATTGGTGGATTTTGATTCAGTTTGTCGATTTCTGCTGGTTGTCCTTGTAATTACGACTGACAGCGGTAAAAAAAACGCAATCACTAGTTGGGTTCTAAAGGGGCGATGTCGTGGGGAGTTTTACGATTCTGAATCGAAACTGTGCTGAAAGTAAGAACTACGTGCCCATCATCATATATAAAATGCTTCTGGAACATCAAGAAAACATTTAGTGCTTTTTTCAAAAGGAGAACAAACCGTACTCAATTTGCCTGTACATCACTTTTCTCAAGACTCAAGGAGGCACTTGAAAAAACTGGCTCAAATTTTTTAAGGTGCAATCCATTTCCACCCTGGCCAGTTTTTGCAGTTTCAGAAAACTAGCTAGCTAGTAAAAATGGAAAGGGTTTCTTTTGATAAGCTATTTTCAAGTACCACAAAAAGTAAGTGTTACCGCTAAGAAGGTTCGAGTGTTACTGAAAGGCGCGTAACCAGTGAAATATTAGCGCTTATCACATCCAAACAGATAAAACACAACCAAAGATTTAAGTAATAATTTAATAAGGTATATTCCTCCCAAATCTATCTCACAGGTTATCAAAAACACTTCAACGTGAGAGATAAGATATAAAAGGAGTAAGCACGTGGGACCCGCCTAGAATCTCTCTTCAATAAATCACTATTTTTATCAGTTACACTGTATTATTACTCCCTCTAATCAGACTTTCTACATGTTGACACAGATACCATTCTCACAAAAGGAAATCTGGGCTTTAGACAAAGTTATTTAAAACAGATTTACATGCAAACCTCGTTTCGAGCAAACACACGTTTCATAGAAACCCTACAAGCAATTCTTAATAAATAGGGCTACCTAAATTGAATGCTAAAGCGATATAAATTGATGCTGAATTGAAAGTTTCCTGTTGATTTAGATACCAAGCACTTGGCAAAAGGTTTACAGCAGCATTTCAGCACGGGACGGCACTCACCTTACCACGCTTTCTAAAACACATTTTCCACAACTTAAATTCAAATGAAGGTAAAATCATGCAAACTTACAAATTGTTACACAAATTCACGCAAATTTATCCAAATAAATGTACAGTTGCGGAAATGCAAATTTTGACAGCAGTGTGGTTAACATTTGGATCAATTTGTTGATTGTCTGTGATCAGGAACACTTGTACATGTAGAAAGCCCCGCCTCGAGGAAAGTAAGTTTGCAGGCTAAACCACTTATAGTGCCAACATCCTGTAAGTTAAGTTACAGAAACTTATTTTAATTCTCTTATCAGATCAGTAGTTTGCTTGTGCAAGCAGTGAATGAATGCCACAGGAGACCAGGTCAGACTAAAGATGAGATGAATTTCAGCAAATGAAGATCTTTGGTCAACAGAACTGTGAAAAGAGACAAAACACAATTAGGAAAATCTGATGTTTCTGGTATGCTTCCTGACATCTCTCGGACTCTTCCATGACCTTCCTTTCCTAACTAGTTGACAAACTGACCAGGACTCCATACTAACAGTGGTGAACTGGCCATTGTCCAACAGAAATAACAACTTAGCCTGTAGAACCAGTGTCAAGCCCTCTCCCAACGCTATCTCTTGACAGAATCATATGCCAATACCATGTACCAGTCTTAGTTTGTCACAAGATTTGTTTCTCATATCAAGAAACATGACTGACGATTGCCTTAGGGATGAGTACTACCTCATTTGCAAAGAGGTTAACAAGGATGACGCAGGGGCATAGTCAAGGAGGTCCAAGGGTGCCCATGATCTCCCCCCCTCCCCACCATGAAAAAGCTATCTCACAAAAAACTGGTTACGCTTTTTGAATGTGTAGGTTCATGGAGAGGGAGCTAGAGGAGCGCAGTGGAAACTTAACCCGATCAAGCCTAAAGTGAACTCTCGTTTCTACCAATGCACATTGAGTACCCCAACCCCCCCAATGAGAAAACCTGTCTATGCCCTTGTGATGTAACATTCATGCTTCTAATACATACCTTCCAGCGGTTACCACACTCTAAGCACAGTACAAAAGTGGTCATCGGTTCGTCAGCACTACGCGTTTGCAGCTGTGTATAGGTAGTTTTTCGTTGGCCACATTTATTGCATTTAAAAAGGCTTGTCTCCGTGCCTTGGTTTTTAGCCACCTGAGCATCGCGGATCCCTTCCTTGGCACACTCCTGACGAAACTGTTTCATCTCATCACTTGCCATTTCCTGAAAAGACAACTTGCATAAGTGCCCATTCTCTTTTTCAGAAGCAGTTTTTAGACTTCACGTGGAACAAGCTTTGACACAGAAGTGCAAAGGAAATTACACCCACACTCTTACAGTTTTTTAGAGTGATATTAATAAGCATTGCCTTCAGGCAGGGATGAAGATAATAGGAGGTAATAAGTGGCTACGTTTTCATGGACTGGCTATTTCTTAGGCCTGAACCTGTAAATAATTCCTTCATGGATGATTATACAAATTCCTAGTATTGTTTGATTTACCACTACACAATTATTTTGCTACAATGTTAATGGGATCAACAGTTTTCTACCAATATAATAATTAAACTCCAATTTTTAAAATTTTCTGGGACAGCATGTTCCTAGACTCCCTAGAGACTCACACCTATTGAGACATCTCTAAAAGTCATTTAGTATATGCTGGATTGAGCACATAATTTATTGGGTCTGCTACAAAACGAAATGTTATTCAGATATGCTACAAGAGGTTATTACAAGTTTTGGTACCTCTGTGGGCATTGAAGCAAACTTTTCTGGAGTTATCTGCCCAGAGAGAACTTTCACTTTAAGAAGTGGGTTTTTAGCATCACGAAGGTTACTGACGCGACTTCTGACACGCTGCTTGTATTTTGCATTTGTGTCTCTGAACTCCTGGAAAATACCTTGAAAACAACGGTCAAGGAAACAATAATAACTGTCTGTACTGCATCTCACAAGACAAACAAACATGAATCAGTGAAAGATCTATGGCCCCACAGACCTCCCTTGATAAAAAAAATTAGATGCTGAAGGAAGGTTGATTTTTCTTTTAATTCTCAACATTTTCACCCTTCCCCCTCCCAATCCATCTCCTCCTTCAATCACCTCACCCCCCCCCCCCCTTTATCAACTGGACCCTCACCTTATACATACACTAAGTCCTAGATCCACCGCTATAAATGGTTGACCATGTAGGCAAACGTTTGTGGTCTCAACAGGTAATAAAAAATGTTGCAGCTATCACGACCTAAACGACTTGAACATTTTAGCCATTTGAGGGTATTTCTACTAACAAGGTCAACTTTGATATATTTTGAATTTGTAATCCTTGTTAAAAAATTTTCCCTTGACAGAATATATACGATAACCTTGAAAATGTGAATCAGGTTTGGAAATGCATGCACATATTAGCTCAGACCCAAGGATAACAGCCAGCCATTGGGTAATGGACCATTCAGACAAGAAAAAGTCTCTGGATGAATGAGATGTCTGGGTTGAAACCAGAAAAACAACTTAAGTAAGATTTCTGTATTAATCCCTAGATGTTCATAAAGCAGGGCTTGACTGCAATATTAAAATGTGTTTCAGCATGGTGTCTGTGACAGATAAATTGACAAAGATCTTGTCTTCAAGAAATACAATGTATTGGAAATAATAAATAATATTGCTTCATGTTTTCCTTCAGCTTTGCTTTTGCATTATAGGATACATTCCTCACAAGCTGCAGCAAAGTCCTCAGCAGTAATAGCTGAAACAAGGAAACAAGAAATAGTTGATTTCATGTTCTTGTTCAAGAAAAATTGTAGAACAGTATAAAAAGTCAGAAAGTTTTACAGCACGTACACATTCATACACCACAATTTCATACACCTCAGGCGTATCCAAGCCCTTGAAATCTTTGTCTGGTTAACTTTCTTAGGTTAGTTTTGGTTGGCCAAGGGCTTTATATGTACCATTCATTCATCCATCTAGTTTTACTGTGAGCTGTCTAGCTACAATATAGTATGCATATTTCTACTGGCTATACCTGCAGAGTGTGCCTTGCTTTGAGAGCTCAAGGACTCTTAAAAATTCAATTTTCTTGTGGCAAGCATTTGTAATCACTTGTTAGTCAATAAACATTGTAAATCTTTTCCCACCCATCCTCCACCTTTTGGGTGTCATTTTTCTCTGTTTCCAGTCAATATAAGATTGGCTATGGTTTCCCCCTAGGGTTTGGTTAGGTCAAGTCTTGGCAGCAACTTCCCCCAAACTTTTGTTATTGTTTGCAGCAAGTCTTCTATTTTCTACAGCTGCCAAAATCCTCGTCTGATCTAGCACTGGCTGTTTGTGTGTTGTCAGCATACAGTGCTGGGGGGATAAGTGGAGCTTCAAAGGTCATGTGATTATTTCTGGACCTGCCAATACTCTTGTTCTGTCCTGTCATTGTATACTGCTGAGAAGATACATGTAAGTATGGTTTAAAATGGTCAAACAACAAGAAGATGCTTGTCCTGCCAAACCACAAGGGTTGTGTCCCCCCATTATGCCAAACAAGGTTTCTGTGCCTCTAATAAACATTCTACAAGACAAGGAAAAAATTGAATCCACATACTTTGATCAAATTCAGCCTCCACCTTGAGGGAATTAACAATCATCTCCCTACACCTTCCACGTATGGAGTCACCTGTGACCTTGGGGGGTGGGAAAGTGACAACTTTGTTGTCCTGAGGGGTAGTGGGTGCAGATGAAGATGATGACTTGGTGCTCTGTGCTGGTGAGCTACTACGACTGGATTTTTCACTGTTTGGTGTCTTTCTGTCTCCATTTTCCTCAGTCCTTCCTCCAGATTTTTCTTTGTTTGGCAAAAAAAAAACTACGTTTAAACAATAACTTGAAGTATTGGATACAATACAAAGCCATCCAAGCCATCCAATTTTGTTAAGAATCTTTCATTTGGTAGAGGGTGCCCAACTGATTTTCAGGATACAGGATTTGACCTATTTCAGGGGCAGTTTTTATGATCCATGGAAAAATGGCACTAAAACTCAGAACTACATCTTCAAGTATGGGTGGCAGAAGGGATTAAGGATTTAAAGAAATCCAGGATTTAAGTTTTATTGGATTTTACAACCCAACTGAGATTCCCGTGATTATCTCATCGAAAAAAGTTGACATGGAAACAAGGATGGAATGTTTTTATTACACAACAGAGAATACAAATGACACCATTTCCAATATTGGTGGAAAACCATTTAAAAGAAACATGATTTTAAAGTTGTTACTGAATGCATTTTTTTTCTTCTGGAAATCAATTCATTTGCAGGTAAATTTTGGGTGACATAAAAAACCTGTGGCAGATCTGTTTTTCAGAGATAAAGATCTTAGCTAAATGGATGATAGGAGGTATGGCTCCGTCTTGGGAGCAGAATGATGTGCAATGATCTCTACATGTACCAGAGGTATAAATATATGGAAACTGATGTTTTACTCCTTAAAGAAAGGCCTACAACTTTTTTAACCTTTTTTGCCTACAGCCTTTTTTAAAAGGTAAAAGAAGTAATGAATTTTAAAAATCAGGATCGGGTTGGGTGATAAAAGGGGGGGGGGGGGGGAGGGGATTGGTTTGGGATGGCAGATTAAAAATGACCTTTACGGATTACCCATTAGCCACCCTGGAGGCAAGTTGTGCCCGTACTAAGAATTTCACTCACCAGGTAAAAGTTTCTTCCATGATTTGATGAGTGATTTGGCTTGTGTCTGCAGATCTGCCTTCTCGCTCTTTTTTCTCAGAGTGTTAACAGACATTCCTATCCTTGTCTTTTGAAGCACCTCTAGTGTGATGGGGAGGTCTTTGAGCCTTTTCAAAAGATCTACTGCACTATCAGAATCCATCTGGAAACATCATATAATGAAAAAATAAATATACCAGTAGTACTATTTACAATGTACACGTAACACCAGGGCTTGAACAAGAATTTGATGAGCGAGGGTCACTTTGCCTCCTTTAGCTATCTTCTGGAGGACAATTCTTTTAATGCAGGTTAATGCGATATGGTGGAAGGTTGCACAAACAAGAAGACAAAATGATGTTAAAATTACACGATAAAAAATGAAGTTTTGATTGTTTCCCTTTTCAAAACACTGTAAATTGAAGCTGGTCAAGCTGTATCAAACAGAGAGAACATGCTTATCACCCTATTAGGAAGTGTCCAATCAGTTTTGGACAGAAATAAAGACTGGACCCAAAGGAGCTGCAGAATGTGAGCGTAAATATCTCATTAGAGTTGCTTTATTAGGGAACATTAATTTTTTAATAAGAAAAGACTGTTTTGAGACTCCAAAAAGTACAATTAGCTGTTGGAAGCATAAATGTGGTAGTAGGATTAATGAGGTTTTCAGATTAGAAAATGCCCTAGCATTTGTTTGGACCATAAGAAAGGTCTCAATAAGTAAGGTGGGATTTCCATACATGTATCTTCTAGAGTTAGCAATAGAACAATGATAAATTTAAAAAACACGAGACAACCTTTGAAAGACATGTTTCAGCGTAACTTATGCCATCTTCAGTTTAATGAAAA
Organism: Siderastrea radians; assembly: GCA_964017195.1. Lineage (NCBI taxonomy): Eukaryota > Metazoa > Cnidaria > Anthozoa > Scleractinia > Rhizangiidae > Siderastrea > Siderastrea radians. The sequence continues at coordinate 39,458,235 of OZ024897.1, read as the reverse complement.
TAATCAAACTCCAGTAGTGATAATGATGGTAATGGTGCCATGATGATTCCTCACCAAAAAGACTTAGGAAAAGACATAACACACTCCATTTAAGAAATGTCAAACATTAAAACCATAGTTCTATTTAAACAATAGAGTTCTTCTGTCAAAGGCAACATGTGTGATAGGTTGCCTGAGGAAATTCGATGTTCATAACAAATACTAGCCCGAGAACGTAGATCTAGGATGTGCCTTCCGCTCCCCAAGTTTCCGGTTCCGGTGACTGTGATTGACGTGTGATTGACAGTCGCTATGAACATGTGCGAGTCTAGAGTGAAAAAACATGTGACTGAGGGCAAGTGTGAAACGCTCTCTCGAGTTTAGTGCTGTTTTATTGTGTTTTTGCTAGAGTTTATCAAGCCAGCGCGTTGTGTTTAAAGTCGCCCAGTGACATTTGGTCCCACGGGCCGGATACAGAGTGTAATTCAGCGACAAACAAGCAAAAATCAAGCTGTCAAACGGTGCCGAGAGTACGAGTGCTGATCGAGAAAATATCCATCTGGTTAACAACAACAACAACGAACTGCGTGAATGAACAGTCTGTGAAATGAGTGACAAAGGACAAGGAGACAAAATGCCAAAATTATGACAATGGTGACTCCACTGTGTCTAGTAAGAGAACAATTCTGAAGAAGAAACTACAAGTGGAGAAGCTTGCACTCCAGCTAAAAATAGCCAAGCAACAATGCGAAGATGAAATGTGGCTGATACGTGCCGAAACTCTGCAGTGTAAGAAGCTGTTGGAAATTAACAAGAAAGCCAAAGAATCAAAGTTAGAATACGGGTGCCATGGCCCAAGAAGATTGCTTATCAAATAATTCGCCGAGAGATGATAAAGAGTTAAGTGAATTACCGATCGATAGTGTACAGGATTGCGTTACACGACTAGACGGGAGTTTTGCTCCCGATACAAAGACATCTGTTGCTGATGATCAACTTGTGGACAAAACAAATGTAACCGATCCAGACTGTGGTTGAAACAAGGTTGAAACAACTGAGCCTACTAAAACAGTGATTTGCGAACCACGTCGTTCAGGATTGCCAGTTGTGGGAGATAATTGTGCCACAGGGATCCCAAGTGCGTCAACTTCCAAGTTAGATCAGTTGTTTGAGAAAATTCTTCCTGCCTTCGTCAAAATTGTTAAACCAAGTGTGCCGAAATTTAACGGAAATCTGTTGGAGTATTCAAAATTCAAGGCAGCCTTTAAAGTGGATAAAAAGGAGGTCTACGATGACACAGAGAAACTGAAATTCCTATTAGATGCTGTAGAGGGTAGTGCAAAGCCATGTCTGTCGAAATTCATGCCAGGTTTCGATAAACATAAGGAAGCATGGACTGCACTTGAAGAACGTTTTGGTTGTGTGGACAAAGTTGTGTCGGCAGTTAAAAGGCACGTGGAGAAATTTCCTGTCATAGCAAAGGAAAATAGTGAACAGATCAGGCAGTATCAAGAACTGATTTCAGACCTGATAGGCGTATATAAGGAACATAACTTTGTTCACGAGCTTAACTCTCAAATCCCAGAAACAGTTGTTGCCAAACTTCTGATACACCTATGCGGGAGATGGGCCGAGTTCATTGAAGGAAAGCCCAAGTTATCAACTTGGCAGTCGTTTGGAAACTGGTTGGAAAAAGAGGCAAAAATCAGTGAGCCTAAGCAGCGGTGGATGCCTGATAAGAAAGAATGGAAGCGATCTGACTCGTCTAAAGGTGATGGACGTAAAATCACTGGTCACTCTGGGCCTGGGCTGTTTGCAGGAGCGACAGGAGAACATCCTTCACATACTGGAGATGTGGCAAAGAAGTGTCCAATTCACAAGTCTCACCACACATGACAAGAGTGCCAAAAGTTTGAGGGAATGTCAACCAGCGAGAAAGAGAAAGTCGTGGGTGAACACAATCTCTGTTTATCTTGTCTGTTACCAGGTCATTGCCTGAGCCAGTGTCGTAGTAGAAGCAGATGTACAATTGAAAACTGTGGGATGCGCCATCATACTCTCGTCCATGAGGTTGACCTGAAGTTTATTGAACGAGCGAGGGCGAAGCACCAACAAGAGAGAGTTGCAGAGACTGAGGGGGATCAGGCACCTCCCCCTCACCAGGAGGGTGCGAATGCACCTCAAAATCAGGCTGTATGCGAGCAGTATCATCACTCAGCGCACTCAAGTCGTGAAAGTGGTGGTCACGCATTAGTTGAAGTGCTACCTGTAGTCATCTTTGGAGTAACAGGGACACAGCAAGTAGTGTTGCGTGACTCAGGCTGTAACACAACGCTTATCGATGAAAGTTTAGCACTGACACTGGGGCTTAAAGGCAGAGAGATAGATCTTGAAATTCAAGGAATTAATGCACAGAAGGCATTTACTTCCCAGCACATTAAGAGATGTCATGTCGCACGGGTTAGAAAAGAGGAAGTCAAGTACCTATTGCGAGATGTGAAGACGATTCCTAACCTGAATGGTCCTGATCGGAAGTTGAAGTAGTCGTCAGTGAAGCATGAATATTGCCACCTGAGAGACTTAGACTTGCAGGACACATACACAGGTCCAGTACAACTGATTACTGGAACTAACAACTCAGACTTGATATTACCAAAGCGGATTGTGAAACCCTCAGGTCAATCGGGTGTTGATACAGTATCATATGCAGTTGAGACCCCACTCGTGTGGGCAGTGACTAATTGGTTGCCAGGGGAACAATGCGAAGCCTCACGATACAGTGCATTTAAAGTGTATGAGAGAAGTGCCTGTGAAGATGAGGAGTTGACAAGACTAGTAACAGCTCAGTCAGAGATAGAAACCTTGGGCATGGTGAAGCTAGCAAATCTGACCTGTTCAATTGAGGACAAGCGAGCGTTGTCACTGATGGAGCGATCAACCGTTAAGTTTGAGGGAGAAGATGCGTATGTCTCAGGGCTGTTCTGGAGAGACAAGGAGCCATCACTACCAAACAACTATGACATGGCTTTGAGGAGGCTTAAGTCATTGGAGAAGAAGTTTGAAAATGATCCTGAAATGAGAGACAGATATGCCAAGTCGATCCAGGATGATGTTGAGAAAGGCTATGTAAAGAGACTCAGTAAAGAAGAAGTGCAGAACGGTAGTAAAGTGACTTGGTACCTACCTCACAGATTTGTCATCAATCCCAAGAAACCCGATCGCCTCAGAAGAGTGTACGATGCGTCTGCAAAATTCATGGGTCAAAGTCTGAACGATAAGATCTACATTGGACCAGACCTTCTGTCCTCTCTGTTTGGAGTTTTCCTTAGGTTCTGCGAAGGAAGAATTGCAATGGCGGCAGACGTGAAGGAAATGTACCACATGTTATGCTTACCTGAGGGTGATAAGCCAGCTATGAGATTCTTATGGAGTGAATCGCTAGATGAGGAACCAAGTGTGTATCAGTTTGAGAGAACAGTGTTCGGAGAAGTGTCTGCGCCATCAAGAGCAAATTACACAATGAGACGTAATGCGGATGAGAATGGGGAAGATCTACCCTTAGGTGTCAGAGCAGTCTACAAGCACTTTTACATGGATGATGGCCTACCATCTACTGATTCTCGAGAAGAAGCTATTGAAATGCGGAAGCAAATGACGGAGTTACTGTGTCGTGGAAGTTTCCACCTGCACAAATGGCTGACAAATGATCCAGAAGTCTTAGCGACCATCCCTGAGCAAGACAGATCCCTGCGATTCCTCTAGCTGAGTGAGAATAAGTTACCAACTGATAGAGCCTTGGGCATCACATGGGATGCTCATGAAGATACGCTCAAGTTTACTGGACTCAAAGGTGATTCAGGCACAACAAAGAGAAAAGTCTTAAGCCAAGCGTTCTCAGTTTGGGATCCGTGAGGACTCCTCCCATTCTCAATCAGAAGTCAGATCAGAAGTACGGGTGGTATGACGAACTGAAAGAAGCTGATCTTCGAGAGTGGCGTGAATGGGGCAAGGAAGCTGAAGAACTCGATGAGGTGAAGATTCCAAGAGCGTTCCTGAATTGTGACAAAGTTATCCGAGAAACCACGCTGCACGTGTTCTGTGATGCTAGTCAAAACGCCTATGGTGCGTGTGCTACCTGAGACGAGAGTTTGAAGACAAAACGGTGGAGTGCAGGCTTGTTGCAGGGAAAGGGAGAGTCGCGCCTTTGAAAGCACAGTCTATTTGCAGGCTTGAGCTCATGGGAGCTCTCATAGCAGCGCATTTTGCTGAAACACTGGTAGCAGAGATGATGACGAAAATAGAGAAGGTAGTCTTCTGGTGTGACTCTACTATAGTGTTACACTGGATCCACCAGACGAGTTCTAACTACAAGGCGTTTGTTGGCAATCGAGTTTCTGAGATTCGCACAATCAAGAGCAACCTGGAGGCCACACTAGGGGCGGGCATGGTGAGCTGGAGATACGTGCCGTCGGAGTACAATCATGCTCATGACATCACTCGAGGACTTCGCCCTGCAGAGCTTAACATGGGCCACCGCTATAACGACGGACCCAAGTTTCTGTATGAATCTGCAGAACTGTGGCCTGAAAACAAAGTTAACATGCCACTAGAGAGAGCTGATGAGAGTGAGAAGAAGAAGGAGACATGGGCCGGAGCATCCTAAGAAATTGATGTTATTCTCCGATGGAAGAAGTATTCGTCTCTAGGCAAACTTAGAAGAGTTACAGCGTATGTGATGCAATTCACACACAATGCAAGAGTGAGGGAGCAAGAGCGTCTGACAGTTTTGCTTACGTCGACAGAACTCAGAGGTGCTCAGAATTATCTAGCGAAGAGAGCACAAGTTGAGTCATTCAGCGAGGAGATAGAGTGTCTGAAGAGAGGTCAGGAGATCCATGAGCAGAGTAGAATCAAATGTCTTCACCCGAGGATGGAAGATGGATTTCTAGTCATTGGTGGAAGGCTGGGGAAAGTGCAATCTCTACCATACAAGACGTGGCATCCGAAGATAATCGACTCGTGTCATGAGCTCACACAGCTCGTAATTGAGGAAATGCACCATACCTACCATCATCCACCAACTGAGAACTTGCTGAACCTGGTTAGGCAAGAGTATTGGATCATCAATGGTCATCAGGCAGGGCTCAAAGTTTATCTTTGGCTTTGGGAGCACTTGTGCTACCAGGTGTAAATTTGTAGGCGCACTGCCAAAATTTTAGGCGCACAGCTAAAAATGTTAGGAGCACAGCTTAAAATACTGGTGGCACCAGGCTGATACAGGCTTGAAAATAGATTCATGTAAGTTGATTACTACAACATTAACTCCATCAGTCGAAGTCCGGTGATTCCCATGAATCAGCGACTGAAGTTAATCCATCTGGCCACATTCTGTAAGCAAAGTTAGGACGCCTTGATCTCTGACCACTGTTTAGCCACTTGACAAATTCTAGCCCTTCCATGCTGATGCAGATTATGTCTTCTGTTGTGGACACATGAACACTGCTTCTCACATCAGACTTAATTCTCCTTTGGGCAGAAAATCCCCGCTCACACTGAGCAAAGCTTATTGGAATAACCAACATAATTTCAGCCAGATGTAACAGGTTCTAAAGAAAAAAGAAACTTAAAGTAGTACAATATGACAGCTCACATAATTCAAAATCATTATTACTAAATGAGAAAATAAAAACGTATAACGCAATTTGCATGCCTTGAAATCCTCCTTGTAGGGATCTTTTGTGAATATAACTTGCCAGAGGGCAGAGAATGATTTGTCCTGAAAGGTACCACGGACTAGCAACTTAAAATTGGCATACTCAGTTTGTACCCTTGTGTTGTCATTCTTAAGCGTTTCTTGACTCTGGATAGCCTGTTCCAGGCGTTCAGATAGTGGAACGCGAGCGAAAAATAAAGCGAGTGAAAGAGCGGGAAAAAAAACGAGGGGAGACTGGGGATGAGGACAAGGGAACGCCTGTGAAATTAACTTTAAAAAGCCCATGCCGCCCACTTTAGACCGCCGACGTGACAGCGGCAGAGAAACATGAACCCAGGGTCAGGTCAAAGTCGTAAACAAGAAAGTTATGTAATTATGCTCACCGAAATAGGTTTCACCCGAGTTTGAAGCGTTGGGAAAAGTAGACGATGCTTTAAGAAATCTGACATGCCGAATGAACATTGCAAAATTTTCTGTGATACGGAAATGCAAATGTTATCTCCACTATTGCAGCGGCGTTCCCAGACATTTTTTGGCAGTATGCACAAAGTCAGACTGATAATTAGCCAAAGGGTGATGAACATAGCTACACATATGATTACAGTCAGAGAAAACAATTATTTTTTCAATCGCATTCTTGTTCTCGCATAATAACCTTGGCAATAGCTAATTGCGTCTTCCAGCAGTGATTGGATTTCCTGTTATGCAGTTGCACGCACTTATGTCAGTCTTACCTGAAAGAACAAGAAGAGGGAATACAATACGCCCAGGCGTACTCTTCCGCAAGTGTGTTGAAGAAAATGCCAATATTGAAATTGCACAACATTACCTTAAAGTTAATTTCACAGGCATTCCCTCGTCCTCTTCCCCAGTCTCCCCTCGTTTTTACCCGCTCTTTCGCTTGCTTTCTTTTTTGCTCGCGCTCCACTATCTGAACGCCTGGAACAGGCTAGACTCTGGATGACCTTTCACATCGGCAACGCAAACTCGATTGCGCAAGAACCGTGTTTTAAAGGTAGCCTTCACTCACATGTCAGCGGAGTCTTTACAAAACCGAAATGAGTCTGGGATGGAATGGAAACGTCGAGAAAAAATGGACCTCGGAGTTCGGAGAAACCACAGGGGGAAAACAACCAATAAAACACACACTGATGCAAGGAAAATGATGAAACTTTATTATTTGGAGCCTGATTGTGTTACTGTATATCTACCTTTGAATTTATTATTTCAAGCTTCCGTTTCGTGTCTAACCACCCGGAGTACATAAGGATGATCAGTGGCACTGAACTCGGGCTTTTTTGGCGCACAAGTGCGATCAGACATGATGTTTTAGGCGCACAAAAAATCTAGTCGCATGTGCGACCAGCTGGTCGTTAACTTTGAGCCCTGTCAGGCCGTGCAAAACATGAAATTCAAGTTTAGTTACTGTCACCGCCAGACTGTAAAGCCTCAAGAGCAACACAGAGTGCAGACCTGAACCAGGAATAGTGTTCAGAAACACTGGTGTTGACTTTTTTGGACCTATGCTAATTAAAGCAAGACGAAGCGAAGTTAAAGTGTATGGCTGTTTTTTTGTTTGCATGAGTACTAGAGCATGCCATCTCAAGTTGGTTGATGATCTTTCAACAGATCATTTCATCATGGCGCTGAAGAGATTCATTGCACGGCGTGGACGGCCACAGAACATTATACAGTGACAACGAGACGAACTTTGTAGGGGCGAATAATGAGCTTCAGCAGTATATCAGACAGCTGAATGAAGAGAGGACACAAGACTTTTACGTGCCCAAGGAGATCAAATGGAACTTCAATCCACCAAGTGCTCCCCACTTTGGAGGCGCCTGGGAGAGACTAGTCCAGTGTACCAAGAGAACGCTGAAAGCAATATTGGCAAACAGGGTCGTTTCCAAAGAAGTGCTGAGAACTGCTTTACTTGAGGCTGAGGGGATACTAAACAGTAGACCTATTACCCACGTGTTGAGCGATGCGGGTGACATTGAGGCACTCACGCCAAATCATTTCTTATTACTGCGGGAAAATCCTCGTTATGAAGACGCTGACGTTAGTGACCGAGAGATTAACTCAAAGAACTTGTGGTGACAGTCCCAAGCGTTGGCTAACTTCTTTTGGAGGCATTTTATCAAAGAGTACCTCCCTAGCTTGACAGAGAGAAAGAAATGGAAAGAGAAGAAGCTTATCTTGAAAGAAGGAGATGTGGTGCTAGTTGCTGAACCGAACCAGTCGCGAGGCGTGTGGCCACTGGGAAGGATCGTGTCTACTCACCCTGGGCAAGATGGAAAAGTTAGAGCTGGCATGGTTTGTGCTCAGTGCAGGGAGTACAAGAGACCAATCACGAAACTGTGTTTGCTGGTGGAAGCCGAAGGCTGGAACGTTTAATTGTCTCAACGTTGTGTTTCGACTAGGGCGGGGGTGTGCCTCCCGCTCCCTGAGTTTCTGGTTCCGGTGACTGTGATTAACGCATGATTGACAGTCGCTATGAACATGTGCGAGTCTAGAGTGAAAAAACATGTGACTGAGGGCAAGTGTGAAATGCTCTCTCGAGTTTAGTGCTGTTTTATTGTGTTTTTGCGAGAGTTTATCGAACCAGGGCATTGTGTTTAAAGTCGCCCAGCGACAGAGGACTTATATGAAGTTTGAACATCAAATTTCCAAAGGAACCTATCACACATAGGGCCTGAGACAGAAGGACTCTACTGTTTTTATTGTACAACACTAAATTTTGAATGGAAATTGCCAAAAACTGGCACTATGCGCTGATAGGCATCCACTGAGGAGAGACACTATCGGGTCATGTGATCGATCCCAACCAGTGGGAGCACCCCAGAATTTAACGTTGCACTATAACAAGTTATAACAAAAAGAGTAAAAGTTAGAGAGAATGAAAAGCTGAAAATTCTTTCAAACTTTCCCTCTGATAAAAAGGAAACAACTACAATTTACCATGTTTCTACAAAAACAAGGTTGTCAACCAGACAGAGTGCATGTTCACTTAACTCATCTCTGTCAGGGCCTTTGAATTCCCGACGCTCAAGTCGGGAAACAATAAAAAATTCCCAAAAAATGGCGTTTCTTATGTTTCCCTCCAAATTTGGAGTACAGGAAGTTGATAAATGTAGCCAATTACCTGGCAATTTTGGGCGAAGACACTTAAATGTGTCCTACACAACAATTTTTTTTTAAATAACATATTTTGATTGTTCAATATGGCGTCCACCCCAAAGAGTTCTGAGTAGAATTTATCAATCCAGGAGAATCTCCCGACACAATTTAGAATTCCGATGAGGAGCTCGAAGGTTTTTCAAGTGACAAAGAGTGTTATTTGGAGCAGCAGCTCGAAAATCAGAGGGGAGAATCAAGGTAAGCGATCAATAAACTTTCCAACACGAGGTTTTGCAACAGTCACGCAGTTGAAAATATGTTCTTGAAATGCTTCAGAATTCTTGCCTATTTCATAAAATAATTATGTCTATAAATTCATATTTGAGAGTGAAAAGTGCAATAATTTTGGTGGAAACCTTTTTTTTTAAAGCAATTTTGGTCAAGCGAAGAGGGACGCGTAATTCAACCCCCCGCTGAGGCGATTATGTGGTTGCCACAGAGAAATGCTCCTAGGATGGTGGAGATAAAAAATCATAACTAATTTCAGTTTTATTCTCTTTCAGCCAAATTTTCAGGACGTTTTGCTGATATGATATGAAACATTTTTCTTTGTTACATCTCTATACGATTACATCATCATTTTCGAAGAATTTACTTTTTTCCTCAATTATATGAATAATTTATGTTGTTTTATGTTATGAAAGATTTTTTTTCAGAAATAGTATGTTTTTATGATGAGGTCTATTTTTTCTGAGAAGCCCATTTTATCCCCTTTCAAATGAGATATTCTAGCTCACATTGCTGTAAATGCCTGTCGAGATATTAAATAAAACATCCGTTGTGGTCAATTTTGCCCCTTTTTTACGTGACGGAAATGAAGTTTAAGGTGACATGTATTTTTAAACTGATGACTAGTACAGCTGTCATACTGGTTTCCAGTTTACCTCACCAAAGCTGGAGAGCACTTTATCATTAGTGCAGAATTTTTGATATAATTATTATTTTTTATATGAATGGGTATCTATTTGTGGTGTTGGTGGGTAAAAACACACTTGAACCACAGGCTACCCAATTGGCCAGTGCTTTACTTCAGTGTCTATGGCATGAAGCTACACTGGAACCCCAATATAACAAACCCCTATGTAACGAAGACCCCAAGGGGGAAGAAGCAAATTTACACTCCTGGCTGTTTGATCCTAGAGAAACTGGAAACAAGGTAATACTCTAGCCGTGTGTGACATAACCAGTGTACAGCTGTATCTTCTCTTACAGTTACACTTGCACTGCTAACAAAAGAGGCCTAGAACAGATGTATACGGCAGCTACAGTGAAGTTTGAAAGAATTAACATTTTTTGGTACATAAAAAATAAATTTAAGTATTATTGTCCAGGCGCTTCACGCATGAACGATCATGGAATGAAAATTGCATTCTCCACGAGCACATTCCTTTCCTTAATTGGATAAACGTATTCTTGTAAATAGATTGAAAGATAATTTTTTTTCGATGAACGAAATCGATTCTTCGAAAGTTCACACATAACATCAGAAATCGTCTACATGGCGCACTTGGAAGTGCTAATCAATTACTTCAGGGATCTCATCCATTATCAAGGATCTTTAGCTCCAAAAGAAAATTGTTGAGTCATCGCGTGGACCGAATAGTGTAGGATGATTTTATGAACAGGTCCTTTCGGCACTCTTGTGTTCCGTGGAATATCTGACAACCCCAATCCAGCATTAAAAAGGTTAACGATTTCGTTCCTTGCATTAGAAGGCAAAGGTTTACCAGGATCGTAAAATCCCCCAAGCGAATTTCTTGCCATTTGGAGTTAGGAAACCTAAACTTTCATGTTCCGATCATGTGCAAACATATGTACACTGCAACAAACCGTTGCAGGTATAAAATTGTGGCGTTGTTGTTGTTTATATTTTCTGCGGGTTTCCGATTAAGCCACGAAACCTTCAGCCAAAGAAGAAGTTACCTTGTTAAAATTAGAGACTCCTTTCGTTTTCTTTCTAAGGATTACTGATGTCGATCTTCTCTTTACGGGTCATTTTTGTCGGCTTTATGTTCTCGCCATTTTTTGCGCTGGGCTTGAAAGCAATAAAAATATTACGCATGACATACCGGAAAATTGATCTAAAAAAACTAGCTTTTTAGTTCCTGTTCGGAAAGTTTGAATTATTATTACGATGTTACAAAAAAAATTTCGAATAACTAAATTAGTGTTTCGAATATAGAATCCAAGTTTCAACGAATTGCTAAATTTTTCGAAGAATGAAATCGAAGAATGAACTAATCAATGAATATTTGAAGTTGAGCGTTCATGCGTGAAGCACGTTGACTGTAAGTATGATTCACTGAAAGTACACACGCCCTTAATCCTTTAATTCCAAAAAGTTTTTTAGACATCCTATTTTTCTTGCAATATCAATCAAGTAAAGCGGTAAGTTTACTGTAATTAATAAAGGCGAAAAGAGAAATAATTAACAAGAAAACCTTTCTTTGATACACCATTGAATTCCAAAAGCAAACATCAATGGTTTTTTTTCATGTCACGATTACAATTACATAACTCAATAAGGAGAACTAATATGCCGAGCATGGGTATGATTAATAATAGCATTTTGCATGCACATGGAATGCCTCGCCAATGTGTGTTCTAAAAGGCTTAAAAAAGTTCTGCATGAAGCTGAGATCAATCGAACACAAAATGATTATTAGGTACTATTCCACTTGATGTTTGCGAAGTAGAAAGGTTTGTTTGAAGGTTTTTTTTTCCTACAACGCTTACAAGCTTGAATTACGGTCTGTTTATGAAACATGGGGTTCTTCCGCTATCTGCATGCATGCATGACCAGCCGGCAAAAACAACAACAAATGTGACTCACCGTCCCTTCTTCGGTGACTATCTTTTCTAACTGCTTCCCAATCTTAAAAACCTCTTCCTCGAGATCCATTGTGCTTAAATCCGTGAGGACAGTGCAAAAACAGCGAAGGACTAACCAGAAATTTTCACATTGCACCAAGACATTCGCGCCACATCATGGCCGACATCTCAGCGCCGATTTGACGAGCCCACGTGACCTATCCAGCGGATACTTTCTACTAGGTACCAGTCTCCACAATTAGGGATAGGGCAAAGTCAGACACTCGGGGGCCTCAAAATGGCCGTGTTTTAAGGTTTTGAAAACCACAGGAAAAACCGTTTTCGACCAAACCAGCTCAAAAAGATATTAATCAAAATAAAATAATGGCATAAGCAAGTAGTCTGCGGAGAATCGTTTAGTTTTTCATGGAGCCTGTTCCCAGGTTAGCGACCATTCAAATGAAAGCTAGTTTCCTGTGGGACTGTTCGTTATCTTGTACATGTACAAAGAAAGTGTTTCTCACTTTTGATTCAGTTATCGAAATCCTTAAGTGTGATCATTCAAATAAAAGTGTTTGAGTAGTACTATCCGTGTGGTGCTGTTATTGCCGTTAATTATGCTGCACAAGATGGTTCTGACTTTTAGGGTGTGGATGAAATCTTAAGGTGCGACCAACACGAAATGAAATCAGCTATGTTTTTCGAAAGTTGATAATTGTAATTTGGAACCATTTTCGTACTCAAACATTCTCAACAAAACCACGCTCTCTTACTAAATTAAATTAAAATCACCGAACTATTTTTACACCCTGATTTCAGCACTGCACTGAGACCAACTGGCCAACCTTACTAGTTTCCTAACACGGCGGCAACCCGCAGTCCCGTGATAAATGAGGCGCGCATTTCATAGATATACACGCGAATCCCCTGACACTGGCAGCCTTACACTAGCTCGGACTACTCGAATAGCACAAAAAAATGCAAGCTTTGAGCCCTTATAAAGTTTTTATAAAGAAGTTCGCCTCGTGTTATGATTTTTTTCAAATTCCGTGAGGCTATTACTTAGGATTCTATGATTGCCATAAGAGTCTTACATTCGAGTGGTTGGTGGTACTGTTTTAAAATCCTGCGTACTGTTTACGTTGAGTTCAAATCATTGGAATATACTTCAGCCTGGTGATAAACGGTTTCAGCGTGATACACTTCTGGTTTTTGGTTTCAGTTATTTTATTTATTATCTTTTTTTCGATCTCCCGACTAATAGCTTTAACAGAAAAATTAGCTTTCTCTATTAGCCGTTAATTATTTTCTGTACACTCTGTACATAAGATGAAAACAATCTATTATTTTTTTCGTTTAAAGGTTGTCTGTCCCTCCCTCTTTCTTTGTCCCCTTTTGTGTTGCGTTAGTTGGGAATTGCGCTTTCTTGGTTGTCAAGGAAACATGGTTAATTAACACTTGCAGCTTCTCTGGCATTGGCTGCATAAATTATTCTTGGAGAATGGGTTTGTTTGCATATCTGAAGCGACTAGAAGGCCCAACAAACGTCTCGAGACTTTTGTCCCGGTGCGACATGTTTATAAGTTTGGTCGACCACATTCATAAGCAATAATGGCCGAGGGCAAGATAGCCGAAGAATCTATGCACGACAGTCATCCGGTCCTTGAAGTTGATGAAGTTAATAGCGGCGATCAAGTTGACAAAGCAAATCTGCCAATATTGTACGGCCAGACGGCTACGAATGAGGAGCATTTAAATTTGACTGACACTGGAAACGGTCCCGAAAAACATGGCAAGGAATCGGACAGTAAAGGAGACGAAAATGAGGCAAGAGATACTCAAAACGATGATGCAGAACGTCAGGAGCAAATGCCAGCTGATGTCAAAGAAAATGGCGGAGAGAGTGCTGCACACGATGTAAACTCAGATAACGCAAGTTCAAACGAAGGATCGAATGATTCTTCATCTCCAGCAAAGTCGGTCAGTCCACGAAAAGCAAAAAGGAGAGGGATTTTCATTTCGTATGCGCCGGAAGCGAGTTTCATCGAGAAACGCTTTATTTGCTACACAATCAAAGAACTAAAAAATATCGGATTTTGTGACGACATTTGGTTTGATAAAGATGACGGAGTACCAATCGAAAGTCCATTTTGCTTTCAGCAAAGATTGGAAATTGCAGAAAAGTGTCGTGCATCGATCATGTTTTTGTCCGAGTCCTACTTCAGCTCAAGAGTTTGTCGTCACGAGGGGCAAGTCTTGCTCAATCGGGACGAAGATCGAGAAAGCGCTGCTGGGAAAGGCGAACTTGAAAAACCTGTGAAATTGTTCTGTATAAAATATAGCCGCGGAAAGCTCCTTCAAGAATACAAGCAGTTAGAGGAGCGAACTCTTGACTTAAGTTGTTATGCTGCGTCCAGCGTGGCTGAGCTATCGTCGGTAGTTGTGGGCGCTTTCAGCGAGGACCTTGAGAAGTATGCCCCGTTGTTTGGTCTGCGCATTCCCACTCCTCCAGGTGAACCTGACATTTTGAAACTTGATCGAAAAAAACCAGTTTCTTCGTGGGATATATCCGATGTAATCGCGTGGTTGGCCTCTCTGAAAATGCAAGCACACTGCTCTCTGAGCTTCGAAGAGAACGAAATCGATGGGTACTTGTTGGTTTCCATGAGCGAAACCGACATGGAAAACCATTTGAATGTTGACAGTCGCGTGGCCCGCCGGAAGCTCTTGCAACAAGTCAAGAAAATTCAAGAGGATCAAGCACAAATCAAAGAAAATTGGTACCAAAAGTTTCTGAAAAGCAAAGTAAAGGAGGATTGTGTTTACGTTATTTGCGATCCAAATGATGACCCGTATTATTACCATCTACGAGCGGATTTAATCCAGAAAAACCTACAGGTAAAAATAGGATTACAATTAGGCAGTTAGTTGTCACGCTATTGTGTTAAATTAGCATGTCAATTGATTTTGGTCCTGATATTGGTCTTGTAATAATAGGGGCAATATTGTCTTCCGCCGATAATTGAAAGCAATTTAGTTCACTTCCATATCGTACAACCTCAAGGCAAGTTTATTTTCCGAAAATTTTTTGTAACACAATTTTCGATCTATTTTGCGCTGAGCAGGTTATTCTTTAGGCACAGTAACTGTTAGAAATGGAGGGGTTTTTATCAACCCGAAGCCCCAAAGCATTTCACTTAAAATTAGACTCCTGACACACCTAGCACGCTTCCCTTTCTAAATAGTCGAGTTGGCGAGTTTATCAGGCGAGTGGGCGTAGGAGCACAACAGACCCGGCGAGACTGGAGCAGCCTCGCTCATCGCGCTCAATTGCTCGCATGATTTATAGGCACTCGTTCGACTATATAGAAGGGTAACGGTCCCTCTCTCTGATGTATCTCGCGCAAGTCCTGTCATGCTCCATCCACGCGAGCGTAACTAACTGTTAATGCGTTAGAGATACAGTTTTTAAATTTACGCAGATGTTTATGTCAAAAAATAAGCCCCCAGCGCTAATCCGCAAATGCATATATAGAGACTTGTCTCCATAATGATAAAGCGGATACCAAGCGCTTTCACAGTTGCTATAAATTAAATCCAAGTGCCCCATGCCAAGCGCAAAATCGAATAATGAAGGAATGGCCTCACTTTGTCACGGAAAAGTAAAGGAGAAACACGAGCTAATAGCTGCTCCAAAAGACACAGAAGCTTACTTTAGCTGTGGCAGTTTTTACCAACTGGTTGTCTGGGTCAATTTTTGTCTTTGCTGACCAATGAAATTGGTGAAAAAAAATCGTGCAACCTGCTCCAGTCAGTAAGTGTCAAGAATCCCAGTAAAAGAGAAAACGGACAACGAAACCAAAACCAATCGAAAGTTGGGTTTCGCGCGTTTCCCTTCGCTTGGCACCCGTCGCATATTTTCCTGTGTTTGGCACCGGTTACACTGTGTTTGCCACTCTTGGCAGGCGTTGCATGCTTTTGCTTCGAGCTATGATTCGCTCGTTATGTTTGTCGGGATTAGGAAGACGTTTTTACTTTATAGAATTAATTTTAATAAATTGTGGTTATCTTTAACTGCGAGGGTCATCATCATTTCTTATTTCATCCGCAGTTCACATATATGATTATTTCATATATTCCCTCCCATTAGAATAAATTTTGGTTCTAGTTTCAGGCAAAAGCCACTTGTAAACTTAATGAAGGATATCACCGCATGAATATAATTCAAACTGGGTTTTCTTGTTTTTATCCGACTGACAGGTATTTAAGCATGAACGCCTCGGCCAATCACGAGACGAGTTCCTACAGCTCAACGCTGCACACCTTGCCAGCTGCAGTAACGTGATCATCCTTTTATCTAACGCAGCTGCCACGTCACTGTTCGTCTACAATGAAGTTCTGTTCGCTGATTGGCTGGGCAAACCTTTCGTGGTTGTCATGGCAGCCAATTCGTGGGATAAACTTCGGCCCAACATGCAAGCCATTCTGGGTAGCTGCCCGGCAGTGGATTTTGAGAGCAAGCCGTTTGACGATAGTATGGACATTTTGTCGTACCATCTGAAACCCTTTCGCAACATGCCGGCTGTTATCTTGGAGCAGGAGTTCCTAGATCGGATGGAAGAAGGTCTTAAACCTTTAAGAACGCTTGCTGTTCTTCCTGGTAGGGGATATTCTTTTTAACATTAAAGAAACAAACAAACAAACAAACAAAAACAGAATTTTGTAACAGTTCTATCAGAACAAGGGAAAAAGGCCACTTTTAAAGGTATGCTGTACAACTGAGTTCAGGGCTTGAAATAATTTCCCGGCTGGCGCCGGTCAAGTTGTCCGGTCAAACCTATTTTTGCTCGGACACCACCCATTTTTGGCCGGACAAATCTCCATTACGCCATATCTCTACAAAATTCCCCCCCTCCCCCTGCAGCATGATGTTTACATATCAAACAAGTACATTTTCTAAGCCTTTATTGTACATGGAGCCTCGAACTCATTGCAGGAAAAGTGGAATGCATGGTACAGCCACAACGTTCGGCAAAATCAATATTACATTTGTGCATGCATCTATCGCTTCAGTTCTATGTCTTCTATACCGTTAAATTTTGATACCTACTAAAGCTATGAAGTTGATGAAATTGAAGCCTGCGATCTAGTTGATCCTCATAATAATACAAGCTAACTGATGTGAATATACAACAAGAAACTCTTACAAGTAGAATCCATATCCACTGATTTGCTACAAAGTAAGCTTAGAATGAATAAGCTTGAATCTTGAAATGTTTCAGTACTATATCTTATTAAAAGGGGTCGGGGAAATGATACCAACAGGCAACTCTCTTTTTTCATTTGGAATACTTGAATGGCAACCTAATTTTGCTACTCGTTGTCAATTTCAAGTCTATACTGCCTGAGGAAAACATTGCCTTGCGAAGTAATGCCCGTGAATCCAATAATCACCAAAAAGCTTGGTAACCAAGTATTTATCAGGGGCGTGCCGGAAGTGATGAATGATTTGTTCCGTTTCAGCGTTTTTAGAGACGATATGAATCACAACTTTTATGGATGACTATTTGGCCATTTGGAATTACTGGAATTACATCAACGTTGTGCAATTAAGGAAATGAAAGCACTTTGTTGTGGTTTTAAGTGAAACAAAAACATATCAACGCCAAAAATATATACAATGTTCGGGAGCCTACTGATCCACTCCTGTGTCTTTTATTAAATCTATTGCTCTGTCTTCTAATTCGTCCTCATTATCTGAATCGGAATCTTCTTCAGTTGAAGAACAATCAATCAAGACCATTCCCCTTTTCGCAAACTCTCGGGCCTTGTACGATTTCCTCTTGCTTTGGTTCGGAGGGCGAGTGGCGCTCGTTACCCACAAGTGAATGGCTGGTGTAGTGTCGTAACCTTGAAAAGGGGGACCTTCCATTTTGACTCTTATCAGGTGGCTAAGGGTGTTCTCGCTGAGTGTTGCCCGAGAATCTGAGAGGCATTGTTATGCTTCTCACGTCACGTTTACAAAATCCAAGCGGACTATATATTATAAGAATATAGTAATTCATACTGCTACACACGCTACTCCGGAAGACCCGCTAATTTGCGGTGACGGCTTGATGAACGACAAAGCGAAGATTTGCAACCACCCGGAAATTTTACAACCACTATTATGAATCATTTTTTAAAAGTTCTTGGTCTGGTAGTATCTCTGTCTTTTCCCCTTTTTATTCACAAACGCCAATAATGTTGAACCTATAAAAATTTAAAACCTGAAGATCCGCATTGAATTTTTCTTTACAAGCGTAAACGACCGGACAAATTGTCCGGCCATCCAAGGATTTGACCGGACAAAACCTATTTTTGACCGGACATTGTCCGTTGACCGGCCGTTATTTCAAGCCCTGTGAGTTGGAGAGCAAAAATGGGAAACTTTGCTGGTGCCAATTTGTATCAACAGTTTGTCAACTTTACAACAACAGCAACAACAACAACAACAACAACACTTTATTTACATTCACAATTACAAATGGTATTGCACATAGAAAAGAGAAAAAAAGAAGACAGAAAAAGAAAAAAAAGTACAAAAGTAAAGTAGCGAGATCGGTTAATTTACAATTCCTGCATCTATTGATTCATTTCGTAATGTAAAAACTTCGTAAATGAAGTAACTTAATTTTTTTACAAATGAAAGCATCATTGCTATTAAAGAGAAATACAATTTTGTTATGAGCATTTAAAGAATCGAAACGGAATATTTGCTAATAATTTCGCCCATTAAAGATTTTCTAATTGTGTCATATCTATTGCAAGATAAGAGGAAGTGTACTTCGTTTTCAACTTCATTTGAGCTGCAGTATTTTACAAGCAGTCCCTGTTTTCAGTTTGGGATGAACGAGTGGCAAGAACACCCAAGTGCGCGCGAAAAACGTTTTCCGTGCGGAAACTTCAGCCATAAGACTGGAAAGGAGCCGAGAAAAGAGTAGGCCGTCCGCGTGTATCGCTTTTCGCTCGACTTTCTGTGAGAAAAAAAACAAACTAAATGTAAAGAAGACCCTCACAGTTATTAACGCAACTTATGCAGTTGCGAAAAGAAAGCCTGAAAAAATCAGGCTTGCCGGGATTCGAACCCTGACCTCTGCGATACCGGTGCAGCGCTCTAACCAATTGAGCTAACAAGCCAACTGGGAGCTGGTTATTAAATTGGTTCGTAATATACCCGGTAAAGATGAAGATGAAATTATGAATATATGAAATTCATATACACCTAATTGCAATAACGTTGTCATACAAAAATGAAAAAAGAATGAAGAAAAAAGCCAAATAGGAGTTAATTATAGCCATGCAAACTACATTGTCAGATTTAATAATGGTCAAAGCACTTATGCACTGCAGTATAATAGTTCAATTTTGTGTCAACTGAGTTGTTACAAGGTAAATTGGCCACCAAAAAGACCTTTCGAGCTTTAGCGGTTCGTCAGAACAATTCCCTGGATTTAATAAGCGTGCGTAATTTATTCCTATTTGGCTTTTTTCTTTTTTCATTTTTATACGACAACGATATTGCAATTAGGTGTATCTGAACTGCGGAATAAAGAAATAAATGTAAAGAAGATCCTCGCAGTTATTATTCTTTACATTTATTTCTTTATTCCGCAGTTCAGATATATGAATTTCATGTATTCATAATTTCAAAAAACAAACTGCTCGTAATCTTAAGAATTAATTGCATTCCTGTCTTTTATTTCAGAGAAAAGCATTTCAGAGACAAAGGAGGTATCCCCGCGACCCAACCTTTACCTCAGTTATCACTGGGACGTTCAGAACAAAGTGCAACTTCTGGTCCAGTATTTGGAGAGTCACGGCTTCCAGTGCTGGACGGACTTGATTAACGCAAACAAGCGTCGCGCACCGAGTCACTCACCTAACCACGGTGATAACCTGCAGAATCAGATTCAACGGAACATCAAAGAGGCCGCAGCAGTTGTGTGTTGCGTGACACCCAAGTACATTTGCTCCGAAAACTGCACAAAGGATCTCAGTATTGCTGAATCGATGAACAAGCCGGTCGTTCCCGTGATGCTTCAGTGGTTGACATGGCCTCCCGAGGGGGGACGGGTGCGTAGGATTTTGGCGCCTTTACCCTGTATCGACATGAGCAATGACAGTCTGTTTAAGAAGAACTTAAGCACTGTAGAAACTCATTTGAAGAAATTCGTGGTAAAACACAGTCCACGTGATGCCCAGGTGTTAGGTCACGCGCGGAATCAGCGGCATGTTCACCAGAAATCTCAGCAAAAAGTGCAATAAGTACTTATGACAAACGTGTCACAAACACTTAAACTAGCTAACTAGTGAGCCACTAGATGAGACAGTGCACTGACAGATCCACGCTCACACAAAAAAAGGTTGTAGGGGAGTGCTGTGGAGGGGGGGGGGGAGGGCAGGGTGAGGAGGCCGAGGAGGGGCTGGCTCTGCATCAGGGTTCTCCGTCTTCTTCCTCCCCTCCCCACACCCCTTCTTCAACCCTCAAGGAGTATGGGAATTTCCAAGTATCCCTTCATTTGACGTGATGGGTCTACAGTTAAAGCTTTCTGGAGGTATTTAGAAGAAACTGAAGCTACTAACGATTGCTACTGTACTGTCTGAAGTGACGATGTACCAAGAATACTAATTAAAACTGCCCCATATTAAGTTGATGAATGTGTCGGAAAATTAGCGATTTGTGGACTATCAAAGGTGGATTTCCAACACGCGAATGTAAAACGGGCTCTAATACGTGACTACATCCCAAGCGTATGTGTTGCATTCACACAAGCCCTTCACGCATTTAATATTTTAAGCAATATAAATCTACATCTTTCTGCAGGAAAGAAATTATGCGACAGTAGAAATCCACCTGAAGGAAAAAATGTCAAAAGGCTCTATGGAGTTAGCCATAGAGAAGCTCTTACCTGAGCATTTTCCATGACTAGGTACAAAGAGTATCTCGACAGGAATCAATTAAACGAAGAATTGAGAAAGTCAGATTGAAGAATAAGCGGAACCTTTAAAAAAATAGCGGCAGCAACAAAGAAGACGAATAGCTATTTTAAAATAGGAATGTTTGTACCTGCAATTAAGCCGAGATGAGTTTTAACAGAAAGCAATGTAAATAGAGAGTTTTACTTTACTTAATTGTCGGCCAAACAAGTGCAATTCAAACGATTAAGAGCTCTTCTGTTGATGACAAATATATACTGAGTGATTGACTAAAGTACATTAAGGTCTACAGAGTAGTGACATTTCGTTCACGTGAATAAAACAGAAATGGTTGGCAGAATGAAATCTGAAGGGAATATTCATCTATCAAAACTTAGAAAAAAGTTTTGGATTGAGTTTGAGTTACTTTTAAATTTGACCCGTGCTGATTACAAACTCCCTTTCTAACCCGTAAGAACCTTGTCAAAATAGCAGGTTCATGTTTTCCTTTTCTGGACAGACTTGCATCGATTGATTGCAATGCATTGCAGCAAATGGAACCTGCAGTTCCCACTGGTCACACTTGTTTGCTGTGCGCGCGCGCACGGACGTGAACATCATAATGGACCAATTACAGATTGGAATCTACGTCATAAAACGTGGACACATTCCCCCGTTGCGACTGAAACAAAATGGCCTAAGAGAAGTCGCAACTCGAGGGATCGTCGTTTTTCAACGGCGAGAACGGCACCTAACTGCCCCGAACGGAAAAATATGGATTGACTTGCACCCAAGATGCTTCCTGGAGGAAGAAGATTTTGGCGGTACCAGGTGGATGCTGGCTGGGCATGGGTCGTATGCTTTGCTTCGTTTTTCGTCCATAGTGTGCTATTTGGTACTATTCAGTCGTTTGGAACATTGTTTATTTCACTGTTAAATGATTTCCAAGCTGGCGAGTCTGCAACAGGTAAACATGCGAAAAAAAATACGAGTGATGTCGAAGTTGATAGATTTGTTCGATTAGCGGTTGTAAAATAATAATAAAAATAATAATAATAATAATAATAATAACAATAATAATAACAATAATATTAATAATAATAATAATATCTTTAAGCGTCGAAGTATTTAGCACTGCAATACTAATTGAGGACACTGTAAAGGAGAGAAAGTACCATTATAAATGGAGCATAAGCGTTTTTAAAAAAATCCCAGCTGGTGGGAGGCTTACCAGGTGGCTATTTACAAGCGTGGCTGAGGATTTGAACACGGGACTACCGCGAAACAAATCCAAGTGGTCAGAGAGGAAGATTTGAGCCCGGAACCTGCAGATTACAAGTCCAGCGCCCTAACCTCTCGGCCACGCCGCCACCCTATAAAATTCGTCATCTGTAATTCTTCGTCTTGGGCGTATGAATTACACAGTTATTGAGCACGGCACGTGCCTGAGCCGTAACAACGTGTAAGTGAGATGCAAGTGCAACCTTATAGTAAAGCTTTCTAAACACGCTAGTAAGAAAAAGGGATATTGGGCTCTGTAACAAAGATATATATACCGTATAATAAGTGCTCTAGAACATCAAGGTCTTCACTGTCCCTCAAGATATTTGGCCTGAAATCCAATTTACAACAACCATGTAACAATTTATCCTGTTCTGGTTTCCTACATAGCATGGGTTGGCTCCCTGGGTTACGGATTCCTCTTTGTCATCGGCCCCGTCACCACCGCCCTCTGCGAACACTTCGGATGCCGCGTCGTGGCCTGTGTAGGCAGTATTCTAACCACCTTCTCCTTGCTCGTGACGTCATTCGCGCCTAGCATCCCGAGCATGTACTTCACGTTCGGCGTCCTGTGGGGGACTGGAGGCAGTTTCCTGTTCTTCTCTGGTCTTCTCATCCTCAGATTTTATTTCAGCAGAAACCTTTCCTTCGCTAACGGCATCACCATGACAGGGGCTGGCTTTGGCACACTCGTCTTCAACGTAATGCTGCAGGAACTCGATAGCAAGTACGGCTGGCGCGGTGGAATGCGTGTTTTGAGCGTTTTTGCTGCCCTGACGTTTCTATGTGGGTGCACGTACATTCCGCCACCGGTAGACTATATAGCGTTTGAAAGACCAAGTCTGTTGCATCGACTAAAGAGGCTCATTGATCCCCGCCCTTGGAGAGACCGGGCTTTTCCGATGTGGGTGTTGGCGCTGTCATTTATTTTGTTTGCGTACTTTTTTCCATATACATACCTGGTAAGTGTTCTTTAATGTATCATTTTTGTCGTCCTCTCTTGCAGTAGATCCACGTGTTATTTTCTTTCCAGGTCAGATTCAGAAAAACAAGGCTCACCTCCCTTTACTGCTCCTCCTTCTGTTCCTTATTGTCCTTTGCATTTCCTATTACAAGCACTCCTTCTCTTTGAGGTTTATGAATTCGGAATCCAACGGTCGAAAATACTGCTAAGCAGATTTTAGTTTTCAGAGACAGAATTCTCCCCTGTAATATTTAGGATTGGAGGCTGTGGGTATTTTGGCTTATATTTTTAGAGAAACTAGAAGCCAAAGAAATTGCCGCCATGTGTGGTATGGGAGGCTAAAATCCTATCCCACCAGGGTTCTCAGGAGAAGTAACATTTCTAGTTTTGTCCAAAGATAACCTTAAAGTAGATAGAGTGGTTCTAAAATTTAAATGAGTCGCACAAAGTAAACGAAAAAAACAAGGAGTTAAAAGGGATGGCAGTTGTAACTTTAGCATGTACAAAGGCTTAACATTCTTACTTTTTTCTCTTTTACAGGTCAAAATGGCGTTAACACTGGGCATTCCTGTGTCGCAAGGAGCCTTGTTGCTTGGTTATTTCTCAATATCAGCCATATTTGGTAAACTCCTGAGTGGCAGATTAGCTGATCTCCCGCACGTCAGGCGTCTCTACATTTTCGTCACTTCAGCAACCATTCTGAGCGCGTCCTCCATGTGCGTCACTGCTGCTAAAACGTATCATGGCTTGTTGGCCTATACGATAGTCGCTGGATTCTTCGACGGTTGTTTCGTGGTGACAGTACCGCTTATCACACAGGATATCGTTGGGAAAGAGCTTATGGCAAAGGCAATTGGAAGCTTGTATGGTGTAGTAGCATTTCCCTTGACTTTAGGACCTCCTGTTTTAGGTAAGACACTGACCTTTTACATAATCACGCATGTATATGTATTGATGCCTGGCTTGCCATTCTATTGAACATTGTTAGACGTCCCAATTAGTTTTTAACCTTTTCTTAAATGAAACCATGTTACAATACGTAACCTTACTGGCATACTGTTCATTCTTTCTCAAAAAGGGGAACTCTACAAATCCACTGGTTCCTTCACCACCGCTTTCTTCGTTTCTTCCTGCTTTGTTCTGGTTGGAGTAAGCCTCATCTACATTGTTCAAAGGATTCGTCCTGATCTGGTTCGTAAGCCAGAACCAGCTCAGAGGGAAGAGGTGATTCCGTCACCAAGCATTCATTCCGCAAGCGTAGTGGACACTCTTAGTGGGATGTGTGTCACAGATCCAAACCTCTCCTTGTCTCACTTGGACCCAGTGGAAGTAGGTTCATACCAACGGTTCGATAGCTTTCGACGAGAGGATTCAAGACCAATTTTTTTGGAGCCTGTCCAGGGGCGACTGGCAAGTAAATCAGAGATTGAAGCCGTTTACAAGCAAGCAATTGACATGTCCAATACAGAAGGTAAAGTTCAACATCCCGGTGGTTCCGATGCTACTTCTAGTACGAAGTCTAACGTTCCTGTACATTCTCATTCCGCTAGTGTACACAGTGATTCAGTATCGCCGGCTACAAAAATAACCGGGGATTTCGATTCCTCATCTGGTCTACAAACCGCCTCGGTAGAAACACACGATGGGCCAAAGACACGCGAATCCTGTGATACATTAGCCAATGATGACGTTTTGCATTTGAAAGATGATAGAGGAATCAAGATACCAGGTGATGGGTCGGAATTACAACAAGGTGACAAGGAAATGTGCCAAACTGGTATTCATGGGGATGGACATTCAGTGACGTCTGAAATATTCCCTATTGCTACCAGCCCTACTAAGGCTTCAAAGACTACTCTGGAAGCAAACGACACCGACCAGCATGGTGGCTCAGTTGTTCTGCTAGAGAGCGATATTTCTGTTCCATTAGCAAACATCGAACCATTGCAAGTGGACCTTTTTCCAGAGTCAACGGTGACTAAAGATATCACGGATGCTGAACTCGAGGAGGAGATAGAATTGGTTAAAATTCCTCCGCCTCCAGAAAGCCATCGAAGAAAGAGAACAGAGCAAATAGACGCGTCATCAAATGTACAAAATTATGAAGACGAGACTGGAGAGGATGACAAAAACACATTCAAACCGACGTCAGAGGGTGCCTCTGAACAAATTCTAGACATTCAAATTGTTGCTTCAAACCTCCACGGAGAAACATTCCAAGATAGTGATGGCAGTGCAATGCCTTTTGTAGACGAGAAACGTTCTTCTGAGAACGTTGATGTTGTAGAAGAAACACAAGATGTAGATGAAGTGCTCGGGCTTGTTCGTATTCCTCCCCCTCCCTCCATTCCGCGTACGGGGCAGTTAGTAGCACTGGAAATAGAGGAAGCTAATGACTTCGATCAGAGAAATGTTACTTCGTCAGAAATAGAAAGTTCATCCGTGAGCCATGCTTCCCTTTCTGAGATAAAATTGGATGCTTGTCAAAATGACTTTCCTGACAAAGGGGGGGTTGATGATAACTCCTTTTATAAAGAAGGTTCTTACGCTCCACGCAAGGAACGACTGCATCTTGCCGTCATTGACCAACTTAATTTATTAAGTGAGCGACTTGAGGCCGTCGCTGCTCGCCAGGTCCAGGAAGAAGAAGAAGAACTTGAGAATGGAGAGGTACCAGACCAACGCCCCGTGTTTTCACCAGCCTTGCAGAGTTTGCCTTTGACACCTCTTTATTCAGCAAATCACAGTATACCACTGACACCTGTTCGAGCATGGCCAAGCTCTGTCAACATCCCAGGACCAACTCCATTACAAACACCTCCGAGTGCATTTCACACGACAGCACCGACACCTATTCCCACGCCACGGGCACCATCTCAGAACCTATCGGGCGTTTTCAATGCTGCCTCTGACATGTACACTCAAACCCCATGTGCGATTAATGTTCAAGATTCCAATGATGTATTTGAAGTTTGTAGTCCTTCGCCTTCCCAAGACGCTGCTAGTCGACGTCGAAGCAGGTGCTCCTCCTTCTCGGAAGTAGGGCAAGAGTTTATACTCAATGAGTGGAGTCACTTGGATCTAAGAGACAATGAAAGATCCACAGAGGGGTTCTCTTCAAAGATTTCGAGCGACACAAACTCATCAATTTCGAACAGTGCGAGATCGGAGGGTCAGTTGAACAGTGTAAGTGACCCAATTGATATCGGTGGTGATAATGATTATGAAAGTCACGGAGCACATTTGAATTCACCTGAGAATTACGTTGCAAGTCAAGAGCTCGAATCGTCAACACCCTGGTGCCTACCACAACAACCGTATCTACAGTCTCCAAACACAGGAAATCCATTTCAGCAAACATACTTGCATAAAAATCCAACAGAGCTGCAAGTGAGTCAACTACACAAACGGGGGAGCGATGTGGAAGACTCCAACCAACAAAAGCTGCCGATGGAAGTAGTAGAAGGAGAGCATTCCTGCAGTGAAGTTAACGTTTGTTTGCCGCAACAAACAACATGCCAACAATTTGACATCACAAACAATTCCAAGGAAAACCAAGTTCAGTCTGGTCCTATGGAAATAAAACGAAATCAGGTGTTCAACAATCACATACTCCAATCTACAAGCACCGTACAGCCATCCCCTCAAGGATATTTTGCTCATAACGATACGAACACTTCTTCCGCCTCCGAACCGGAACAAGGATGTTTACCAACAGAATCCACACCAGCTCCGATTGCAGACCTGTTGCAACAATTTCACGTGAATACGGGTGCGGTGGAATTAAAATTGACCCCATTTCTGGATTTAGACCGAAAAGATTCTATAAACGCACCTCATCAATATCCATTAAACGAAAACGAGATTTGTCAATCAGTCGGTGCTCCAGATGGATCTCAAAATGGCTACACATCAGATTCGATGAATGTATCAACCCAGCAAACTCACCTGGATCCAAGCCCTGTGAAATCAACATTAAATCCGTTTTTGGAATCTGAGCAAACAAGGTGTACAAATGAATCGCAGCAAAATCCATTCCAAGAAAACGGGATTTGTTCAACAGTCAGCACTCCAGATAAGTTCCAGAATCGCATCACATCAGATTCCATTCCTATCCCAATCCAGCAAACGCCTTTGGATTCAAACCCTCTGGGGACAATGTTATTTTTAGAATCAGAACAAAATGAGACACAACAGGTTTCTCTTAAGATGTCCCAGCAGAGTGAGTTCCAGCAGTACGAGGTTTCTTCGTCGGAAGGAGGAGCAGATGGGTCAGAAAATCATCATCGGTTTCCGCGTGGACTAGTCTCAGGGCAACAAGAACAGCCTCTGCTTAACCATCAGTCGGCAAATACACCTACTCGGCAAGACCAACACTGCAGCGTTGAAGACACAGATACTATCTCGCCTGGGGAAAAGTGGGTGTCCCACACCTCGAAAAAATTGGATTTGTTGTCTCAGACAGATGGATCACAATGTGAACACTCTTGTGCTGAGAACCTAGTAAAACACCACACAATAAATCAGCAAAATTCGTTCGTGGAAACAACTGTGCGTACAGGTATTAGTACCTCATCTGAGGACCAATCGTTATCCCAAGGCTCGGAAAAAGATAATTCAGCGCCTCTTGAAGATAAAACACAGCTTCATCAGTATCACACTGAAAGTTTAGTTGGCCAGCAAATGATGCAAATTCCCTCTAAACAAAAGGACTTCGATCAAGACGCAAGCTTAGTAGAGTCGGAAACTGATCGTGTAGAACGCGAATTTAATTCATTGAATAGTGGGGAAGGAGAAAGTGGTCCTAAGTTTGATAATGAAAGCACTTGGACTACATTTTCCCGTAGCGAGGAGGCCTTGATTTTTGAGATGGACACTGAAAGTGAGTCATCGTCAGATAGTAGTGCAAAGGTTTCAAGCGGCCCAACCAGTTCGTCTAGCGAACCAAAGCATGAAAGTAAAGATCCTTATGCTTACAATGCAGATCATGACAGCCTCTTTCCTCCCCTGCAGATCTTTTCCGATATAGTCGACAAGACTGTGAAAGCTACAGGGATAGGCGTTCTTCAGAAACTTCCACCTCCGCCTAGACAGGCCCAACGAAAGCGAACAAACACCCCAGTTTGCACTAACACCGAGCACGCTCGCATTAATACAGTTGATAATAACGTCAGTGAATCAAAGCAGAAAGCTATAACGCTTGAAGGAAAGAAGCCTGATGAAACTCAAAGTACCATGTCGCGAGACGAGCCCTTGGTAAAGGAAAGTGAAGCACATCCACTCTCAAGTGATGAAGATCTGTCAGCTACTGGAAATTCCATTAGCGAAATTGAGTCGGATTTGTTGAGCGACTCTAAGCTGGTGCATAACCCTTGCATCAGTAAAGTCAGTGACAGTTCGATAACTGAAGACATATGCGAGGAATTTGAATCCATCGAGGGTAAGGACGGTGCCCTCGCGAACGAGGAAGGCGATGACTCTAACCTAGACGGAGACTTAGTTAAGGCTTCAATTCATGATGACATAGCACCTCTTTTGATGCAAGGCGCTGAGCCGATACAGTACTTGAATCTTCGAGACCTTCCCGAAAATTGTCAAGTTCTTCAAAAGCGCCCCTCAAGTGCATCGTCCACAGATGATTCTAGTACCAGTAGCACTTCTACAGACTCAAGTTTTTCGGAAACTGAAATGCCTTATGCTAAATTACAAGAAGAGCTTTCAGATACCTCAGAGCATGGATAATGCTTGGCAGTTCGCATATTTGATTATTGTAAGATGATGCAACTGCGATTAACCAAGAGACCTAGAGGAGTTAAAATGTAGTACTTGTGATCGATAATCGATAACCGCAGCGAAGACAAAAACACTCTCTTTTTAAGTATCTATCGGTAGCAGTTGCCTCTTTAATATATTTTAAGTCAAATGACTTTATCATTTGTATTGTGAGTGTTTTCTTCATTTTCACACTTTTTGATTGAGAGCAATGCAATCGACTTGACTGGATTAAAAAATGTCTATTTTCGTTCTGCTATAATTCTTTTGGGGTGCGTTTCTGGGGATACACTGAAAACCCCACATTGCTCCGACTGCGAAGCTCAAAACGATATCCAAGGGGCAAAAGGAAATGTGACGACTTTGATTCTTTTGACTATTTTCAAAGGAATAGGTGTAGGATTTGGAAGCATTCTGGAATCAAGGGCCGGTTACATGAACTGGGAGGGTCGGTTAACCGAGATCCCGGAGGCCTGTGAACGGGATCTCGAGGGTAACTGGGAACTGGAAAAATCCCAAGCCTCGAACCGTTCGCACCGATCGCTCCACTCGAGGGTTTCTTGCACTTTATTCCTTACAAAGGAGCTTCTTCGAAGGCAAGGATCCCAACAAGTCTGCTAAACAAACCGAAAACCAACTTCGCGATTACAGCGAAAAATCTCAAACCAGTTAGCGGGATCCCGGAAACCCAATGCCGCGAAAATGTTCTAACAGAAAACACCCCGGGTAGGGTCGAGGTCACTCTCCCGCGCGACCGTTATCTGGGTTACGCAACACTCCGCGCGGCTAATTTGCGTAGGGTGCTAGGTTCTAGGTTTGAATTATGACGCATCCATTCTCGTTCTTAGGGCCGCCCGTCTCTCCTAGCCGGCAGCACCTGGGAACGAGAACTGGTTTTCATGCCCAGGTGCTGCAGGCTAAGAAGGACAGGCAGTTTTGGGGACGAGAATGAGGTGGATCAGGAATACGGTTTAGAGAAAAAAGACATTGGTGTATTTATTATCTCATATTGATGTTTCAAGTTCCAGAGATCTTCAGATGATAGACTTGAAATAAGATTAAAGACATTTCCTGTAGTCAACAAATAACGAAATTCTGACGATCTCGTGCAACCTTGACAGAGCACTAATGCGAAACCCTTATTACAAATACAAGTCCTGCTTCTTTGAAGCTAATAAACTGATAACCTGGCCCAGGAAAGTGAAAGTAATCCAGCACTCTTTGCTTCTTAGAAGCTTTCATCGTTTTTCTTTTGAAAAATTTACTTAACTGAGAATTACAAAATTTTAATTAGGCGAACAACTTTATGAAACTGATTGTTAGAAAAAGAGACCCATTGCTGTCTGCTTCTTAGAAGTTTCTTGTTTTTCAGCTTGAAATGAACATTATTTCACTCAAATATTTAAATTTGATAAATTGATTAATTAACTAAATTTGAAACTTTAAATTGAGTTGTTTCTTGTGGATTATAAAAAAGTGACCCTATTTAGGAGAACCCTTTAAAAAATATTTGCTCGAATTAGCAAAAAAGTATACTAGATTATTCGGCTCCATGCAGTCCTCCTTACATTGAATTCTTTTTTTAATTTCTCGCCCCTTCCCATAAGGGAACATTTTTATTCAAAATGGACACGTACGTGTCATTCTTAAAACTGATGTTCTCTGCACTGATCTGCGTACTAGGGCACTGATTGCAGCTGTGGTCACTCGGAACTTGTCGCTTACTCGAAGCAATAGCATTTTTCTCCTGCTTTAGTCTGATACAGACAATAATTTAAACCCGGAAACATCAGCTATCGTTAACTTGGAACAGTTTTGTTTGAACTATAAATTTGCCTGAGGAAAGGAACAATCTAAACTCGCCCAGAACCATCCTTAGAGACAGCAGGGGCAACAATAATAATAATAACAATGATGATGATGATGATGATGATGATGATGATGATAATAATAATAGGTAAAATAGAAACGGGGAGCAGATATTTTGGGGAGAAAGATCTTTCTCCCCGACTTTTCTTCTACCATCTGCCCCAGGGTCTCTGCGAATGGCTTCAGATCCTTCAAAATGTTCTTCATATAATCGTTTCTCGACAGAATTCCAAGTTGCATAACATTTCTTCCGCCTGCGAAAGACCAACTTCGCTTGGTGTTGTTCCTTCTCTGCTATGAGTCCTTAAGTCATTTCTTTGGCAACCATTCTCAATGAATGACGTCTGAGGTCTAGCAACTTCATTTTCTAACGAACTTTCAAATAATACGCTGAACATGTCCATTGATCCAGCGACCCACCCCTCCCTTACAAGTTTTTCATTTTGAACAACTACCTCCATGTCGTCAAAGCTCATAGCCGGTGTTACTATGGTTATAGAACAAATCTTGTTTTCTATTGGTTCATCGATAACTTCACTCGATTGTCTTGACGAGCTTTGCCTGTTGCTGTCACTCTCATATCCCGACGACCCGTTTAGCGAGTCAGTGCAGTGCAACTGGGCAGCGGCAGACCATGCGCGGTACATTGCTGACTTCATTAAAGGTGGCGTGTCACTGTTGGTCAGCATCTCCATGGAAACACTACGCTGTAACAAATTGTCGTTGTGTGTTTTACGCACAAAGAAAGCAGCATCCGTAGGATAACTGAAAATCGTTCTCGATGTTTTCCTGCAATTAGTTGTCCTTTTCATCAAATGCTCGCTCTCATTAAGAAACACTGTGCTTTCTTCGCTACTTAGATCTGTTTTCCTCGGCATTAACCATGGAACAAGAAACAGTAAACAAACTCCAAACGTCATGATTGCTCCGGAAAGGAAAAATGCCATGTCGTATTTTCCAAAGACGTCAAAGATTAATCCTGTTGTGAGAGTCAAAACAAAAGTAAACTTTTAATGTAAGCCAAAATCAAATTAGATTTTTAGGGTCAAAAAGACTTTTCCACGAAACTCAAGCAGATTGTCTGAATTAATCAGGAAGATCCATAACGTACGACTCCCCAGTTATGACTCCTGATCTTACTCTAGAGCTGATGAGCACGGCGGCAACATTGGTTGACCAAAATGATAGGGAATGTTAAGTAAAAAGTAAGAAAACTCGTTTTCCAAAAGGGACGCATTTTCTTGTCTCGGTACACCAATGTGTCGGCCGTGACGTCACATAAAAATGACCTAACGACATGAATGACGTACGCTACTGAAAATGTACCAACCTGCCACTGGCGGACCAAGTAAGTTTCCAATTGCCGCCGCACAACAAAGGTTCCCAAATGCACGACCCACAAGTTTCTCTCCTACAATATATAAAGTGCCCATCCCAAACATGACTGCTAAGCAACCATCAAACAGTCCAAACACAACAACATACACCACTAAAGAAGGGTAGGTTTTCGCTAGAGGAAACAGAGTTGCGTTGACAGCTAACACAAGGCCAATAATTTGAACTGCTATGACTCTGTCTATCCGCGGACTGTTCCCCAGTCTCCCAAAGGCTATTCGTGCGGCTGTTTGTGTGATGGCCTGGTAACCAATGAGTAAAGCACTCTTGGAGCTGGGAATGCCAATGTCGTTTGTTATACTAATCTTTTGAAACAAGAAACAAATGAATACGGACGTAAATTTAACTGGCTTTACGTGCGCTATTAAAATGGAGGATTCCCACTGTCGCGTAAAGTTTACGTAATCACCAACACTGTACGTAAATAAAATGAGAGGCGTCAAATGTCATAGTTTCTTGATTTAGTTGCACCTGCTAAGTCAGTCAAATTCACGTCCGTCCATACGTAAAGTTAACAAGGCAATGGAAATCCACATTTAGAGACCACGCGTGAGTGGATTGCGTAAAAGTAGGAAGTTGAGTGCTCAACTTCTCCATTCCATGCAAGCCTTTCATACATCTCCGAACGCACGCAAAATTTACACGACAGTAGAAATCTAGCTTAACAACTCAGGGGAACGGCTTTCCTCTTGGGTTGTATTCGACCGTTTTCAGGTTGCCTTCAGCCTGTTTTTCAAAGCAAGGCCCTCCTTCATATAAAAGGTGAGTTTTATTTGTTTGATAACAATTAAAATTAATATTCTTGTGAAAGATTTGGAACTAGGCCTCGTTTTGAGCAAGAGCTTAAAGGCAACTCGAATGTGGCCTATTATTATATCACCGTACGGCCCTGCTGACGCAATTCTATAGAAATAGCATTGACGATCTGTCACTGGTAGGGCCGGATGGGTTGACGCGAGCCTGTTTAGTTAGCGCACGCGCTCTTAAACTTTCGCATTCAGCATTCAAAAACATCTTTTCAACTGAATTTTTTAAATTAAAATAAGCATAACAAAGGTGTTATGATAAACACTTATTGACTGAGAAAAATTTGGCTCTCGGTACGCCATGACCTCGAGCCAAGTATTTTCCCGTCCGTCCAGACCTAACTCAGTCAATAAGTGCATAGTTTGTCCCTTGCAATTCAGTAAGTAATCTCGCACCATATCTATTCTTTTTTCTTTCCGTCTTTCAAGATATCAACTGCCAAATAAGGTCGCGCTCACGGTTAAATCCTCGCAAGGGAAGTACGTATCAATGACAACGTTTTCCAACCTTTGATTGGATTATGAAAAAATGAAACTGTGAAGTAAAGCGAGACAAGAAATCCCTACTTACCAAAAAGACGAAAGGTATAAAGTTACCAAATGCGATGAAACTCAAGGAAACTGCCCAAATTGCAAAAGCTTTGTTCTTCCAGGGATTTAAACTAAGGAATTCCAGTAAATATAATTTCAGCTTGTGACGAATACCGGTATCAACATCCCAGGAATCCCGTCTCTTTCTCAAGTGAACACGAAGGTCCTTTGCATCTGCAACTTGCCCATAGCTCAAACTAGCAGCGCACATGAAAAGTGTGATTCCAGCAAGAATACGCATAGTCACCCTCCAATCATAGTGATTAATAAGCTGATTAATTACCCACGTCATCGGTGGAACGCCCAATCCGGCTCCTGCAATAGCCATCCCATAGGCTAATGACAAATAGTTTCTAAAATGCAGCGGTAGAATTACAAGAGAAGCAAAATAGCAAAAACTCGTCCCAACTCCCCAAAGGAAACCATACGTGAAATAAAGTAGAGTGAAATTGGTGACGAATGACGTCGTTAGGAGTCCAACGAATGAGAGAAGGCCACCAGCGCACGTGACCACCCGGCATCCCACGTGATCGCAAAGAGCAGTGGTCAGTGGTCCAATGAAAAACATGAGACCAAACGCAAGCGAGCCCACCCATGCTGCAATTAATAACAGAAAACAATTTTAAACCAGCAAAATTTAAAATTGCCTTTCCCGACATCCTAACATCTAATTTCTCATGACATTATCATTACAGAATAAAGGAGACAAGTTATGAGAATACAGACAATCAACAAGTAGGAGAGTAAAACAAAAAACCAATTGCAAGGCTGATCGGCTAAACGTTGAATGTTTTATTCAACATTGCTGATCCTGATCTACACCAAGATCCAGCTTCACCTCGTTACTGTTTGTCCAAGTGGTCCTTGCATCGAGTTACCCAAGTAGAAGAGTAGCTATTCAAAGATTGCCGGCCTTAAGAGGCAGCATCTCAATAAGTAGATAGTATTTTTTAATGACTTAAGCTTGAAGAGGAGCAAGAAATTGGGGAAGGAAATCCTGCCTAGCTTTGTTCGATCTTGACGTCAAATCAGCCAAAACAAAACTCAATAATGTAAAGTCCAAGCAACCACAGCAAGACTGATGCAACGTAGAAATATTTGTATTTGACAATGTCAAGAACCTGGCACGAAATTGGTGATCCCTTTCATAAATTAATTCGCGGATTACTGTCCACTTATCGTCTCGATTACTTGATCAAATTGCATGCATAGACGCACGTAAACCAAAGCTTGAAAAAGCAAAACAAGGAAATATCATTTTTAAGCCTGTAGACTTTGCCCAGTGTTGACACATAGGGGGAGATTAATTCATTATAGCAAGATAGCTTTGGGTTAAACATATTACATGTATACTCTAGGAAATGAGAAGGCAGACCACATGTCCGGGGCAGCGCGCTAGTAATTACTTAGCAACAAATTAAACTTAGCTGCGATCTTCCCCCCGCCCAACACCAAAAACACACCCTCTGAAAAAAAAAATAAATAAAAAACCTGGAGAGGAAGACGTGTGCAGGATTAACGCTTCTTGAAGCTGGAATTCATTACTCACCGACGGCTTTAACTTGACCGTTACCTTTAGAAAGCGTGTAACATGTCAATCTCAAGCTTTTAACTATATTAAATGATAAAAGCGGGAAGTCTCGCAAAATATTTTATGCTGTTCCCATCCTCACTACAAAGGGTTGGGTTTAACATTACGTAGAAAAAATGTGGGCAACAAAATAAGTTGCGAAAATAAATGATTTAAAATATAAACATCCATCTCCGTCCATGAACTCAACTCAGCACTATGCGCCTCGCCAGCTGTTGACTTTATAGTATGTATAAATTGATTTCGTCAAATGATGGGCTCCTGATTCAGGGGGATAATTGCTAACTCCTGAACAAAGACTATATCGATGTACTGTATTCCGACTTTTTTTTCCATTGCATAGCCGTTCAGATTGCACGAAACAAAGGGCAACAGGCCAGCCTGCGTGCAGACGAAAAAGACTACAGGCTACAGTATGAGGCACGGTACGAAATTTCGGGTGGACAAGGTACTGAGAGATTATGCAGGAAGCTGTGGGGGACGGGGGGGAGGAGAGAAGGAAGAAGAAGAAGAAGAAGAAGAAGAAGAAGAAGAAGAAGAAGAAGAAGAAGAAGAAGAAGAGAGTGATAGCTTGATGGCCACATAAAAAGCATCCAGTGCTGTTTTTTTCTTATTACAGGCACTAGAATATCAGAGAGCGTAGGGAAAGCGTGAAAAATATTGCTAATTAATGCGCACTGTTAATTTTTCCTTTCAACCCCGGGTATAGCCCGCGCGCACGCGTCTCCTACGTCCATTGTTTCACGCTGGAGCAAGGAAATAGGAGACGTCTGCGCGCAGGTAACCCCGGCTACACACCACGAAGGCCTGGAACAGAGTTACTGTTGTGCGACAACATATAAATGTAAAAAAAACCCCCAGGATTTCATAACTTTTCCGAACTCCAAGGCAAATCTGTACTATTTCCACAGCTAGAAATTATCACGTTTTCCGTGCTAACCGGAAACAGTCCTTTGACCGGAAACTATATAGGGTTACCAAAACCGCAACAAAAATACATTTTAGTTTTGGGCTACCAACATGAACCCAAACCACGATAAACCTTTCTACTAAACTGGTAATTCTAGCAGTAAACAAAACTAATACTTTTATGGTATTCAATCGCGTATACCGAAATTTTGATTCAGCAGTAAACATGGCATATTACACTGCCATCCTACATAGTGAACCAATCACAACAGAAGATGTTCAGACATTGACCTTGTATTTTTTTACTGTTCTAATTTTCTGCACCCGTGTATTAAATCTTTTTTTTGTTTACAAATGCTCGCATGAATACCAATGCACTCGTACCCTACAAAGATTTTATAATCCGTTACCCTTTTTCTAGCTTAACTGGAATTTTAAATCTTTTCTAAAGGGCGCAACAGTAAACAAACATTAATTACCTGTAGCTGATTCGCTGCGGTGAAATTCCTTCCCAAAGGCAATGAAGAAAATCCCCACGGAACTGTGTATTCCAAAGATAACAAACTGTACGACGAACGAAGAAGCGCAAACGAACCAGGATCGGCGGGAATCATAATAATCTTTGGAGCAGTTCTTCATTCTGCGAGAAGACAGAAAAAATGAGTAATACTCTTGTGGCGATTTTCTTTCGTTACATCCTAGTAGATCTCCCGGCGACCTGGAGCATTTCGCTCTCGCGGTCAGGGTTCGATTTCGTGACAGTTCCGCTGTAAAACAGGTTTGTTGTTATGCTGTTGATAGGTTGGTTTCCAGTTGATCGGGATTTTTTATTCATTCACAACTGGTACCTGCACCATGATTGGAGAATTTCTTTCTAAACACACAAGAAGGTTATACTAGTTTTCTCTAGCCCTGACCAGCCGTTTTTCAGCAGTAAAGATGGCGCACGAGGGAAAAAATATTTTGGAAAAGCATTTTTTCTTTACTCGCCATCCTTAGACCAGTACCGGTTCCCGAGAATCCCCTTGACCGCCTGGAACAGGTTATTTTTATCACGAAACAAAGTCCTTGCGTACGTGATTATATTGATTTCACGTGGTGTACACGGGAAATGTAACGGGACTTTAAAATATCAAGAGAGGTTTATTTCACGGAACTCGCGCCTCGACACATCTTTCCCGTCTGATGTGGGAAAGCGGATGTGTGACGGGCCAGTTACGTGCAAAGAGTCTAGTCTGCACAGTGCGAGAGGTTCATAAAGGTCGAGGAAAGGAGAACTCTTGGCTCTCTTCTTTGTCGGCTCTCTAAACCTCTTCCGGCCCACCTGCGATCAGGCGTTTTCTTTTTTGTTTTTTCGGGAGAAGGTTAAGGGGCGGGGGGGGGTGGGGGGGGGAGGGAGAAGTGCGTTAGGAAACGCAGTACATGTAATTGATAACGTTCAATTGAATTGATGTTGGAAATTGATGACCAATCGTTGATGTAATTGCCTTAATTTTTTTCAACAGAGTATTTTTAGCTATTGAGTGACAAGATAATAAATAAATAAATTAGCAGTGGACCTAAATTCGACCTCAGTTTGTGCTGGAACCGACTGCCTGTGAATTTGATTTTTCTCTAGTTTCGATTCATTCAAGCTATGCTTGAAATTTCCTTCAGAATGAAAACAAAGAAACCAAGAAAAACACAAAATAAATGTGTACGTGGTCACAGCTTGGCTCAACTTTTTTCGAGCGATTTAGTCAAATGTGAGTTTGTTTGACTGCGTGAGGATCTCACGCGAGAATCCCACGCATGAGAACAGCGAGCCCGCGAGAACGAGTCCGGCGGCTTCTACTCACTGGCGTACAGCCAGCTCGATTGTTGCTTTCGTGTTCTCGCGTGTTAGTTTTCCTTGAAGTTTGACTTGCCATGTCCTAAAAACAACATTCAATGAACATTGGCTAAACCCAGCTGCGTTTGGGACAATATTTCACTTAATTGACATCATATTTTGACTAAAGTTTTCAGTGACAATAAACTTCAAGGCGTTTAGTCTTGGAAGTACTGACTTCAGCCGAACAAAGTGAAGTCATGGGAGGTATTCGCAGGAAGAAGAACGTTTCGTTTTCAAATTACAAGCAGCAACAACTCATCATGACTACATCTCAGTAGCTTTCGTAAAGAAGTGTTTTCGAGAATGGTCACCATTGGTCTTATGGTCACATTTTTGGATTTCAATAACGGACACTGAACGCCAGACTTGCCCATTCAAACACTACTGGGGCGTATACCTTCTAACGTAAGACGTTCACTCTAGTTAAAGTCACCATGTTAACGTCTGACGTTAGGAGTTTTGGCCGATTTTACTTTCAACTACCTCAAGATAGATAATTCAAGCCGGCTATTTCACTGAAAATCGGCGGACTAGATGTCACTCGGGAACAAACAAAATGCGGTGTTCAGCTGAGTTCACTTAGCCAGTTTGAAGTTTTTGTGACCTCAACATGAACGATAAACAAAACAGTATGAATTACTCGGCAACAAAACGATACTAAATCTTAATAAACTTTTCTCTATCTTTTAATACATACCTCGTAAATGTGTACATTTTTTCAATTCCCTGGCTATTTTTCCTATTTTTCTACTCCAGTCGCTGATACAAATCGTTATCTAGAATGCACAATGCTGTCCGAAATGAAACGAAGTTTAAGTTTGTTTACCTTCATCATCAGGCAGGTTTTGACAAGTCGGGATGTTGTTGGGTGCCAGCACGTGCAGGGAATTAATCCCGCAAAAGATAAACAAACTACATCTGCCAACATTTTTTGAAACTATGTTGCTGCATGCGTGCCTGTTTTTTGTTACCTTCACGTCCTGCCAAGAAGATGCGATTGGGAGATACTCCAGAACCAAAGAAAAAATAAACACTACCAGTGTAGCAGTTCTCGCTGGTAATTTGTTTTGCATATTGCTGATTTGGAGTAATTTGCAATTTAGAGGGTTTGTGGACTCTGCGGATTCAATTTTTTTCAGTTTAAAATCTTTTTGGTCAACAGAAATTACATTTTGCTGTTTCAGTAAGCAATCGGTAACTATCCACCTTAGCCTCTAACCTTGAAAGTACGTAACAACTGAATTTCACAAAATGCAATAAAACTTTACATGAAACATGTAAAATATGATATTATTGTCAATGACCTCAGCATCAAACTCACTGAGGTTGCTATTTAAGTTTCAGTATCGCCAGAGTCATGAGCGAAGAATTAGTAAATGATACTATCCGCATTCGACAGACAACTTTTAAATTAACTTTGGACTTGAACTACGTTACCAAAACAAAGTGTTGCATTAAAAGTTGTTCCCTGCTCTATCATACATCTGCCGAATTTTCAAAATGTACCCAGTTCGTTAAAAATCATCTCGCTTGTCACCTTAACAGCTTTTGCATTTGCGTAAAGCATCTTGCAGAAGAATTATCAAAGTTGAACTATACCGCCCAAACTGATGTATATCATAAAGAATCAGGGTTCAACAGAGTTTTAAATTCAGTTAATTTTACCTGAAAACTTACGTTCCTCAAACAGCCACCAGAATATGCCAGCTTCTGTCCATCGACAACTTTTTAAAATTTAAAGGAGCTACGTCACGGATACTGCATCTTGAAAAAGCTGGCAAGTTTTTTCAAGTTGGTCATCCGAAATCCATCTTAATCTCCCTCATTCGTAACCATCCTTGTTTAGTTTTGGTTTATTATTACTTCTTTCGTGTTTTTCTACCTTAGGAAACTAGTATTGTGAGGTTTTCTTCAATAAGAAAATAATTTTTTTCGCATCAGCAAAGTGAATGAAAATACCGTGACATAGTTCCTTTAAATTAAAATTTAGCAGTATTTAGGCTACTGAAACCTGAGCTCAGCAGGGGAAGAACCACAAGTTAAGTTATAAAGGATGCCATATGTTTTGGTTTTAGGAGGCCGTCAACGCCAGCTGTTGGGGCAAGTTCAAATTGGTGTCCGGCATATAACACTCAGTTCAAAAGGCCATAGTGCAAAGGCAAGTGAGGTCAAAGGAAGATTTGTTTCTTCTCGAATCCAACCGGCGCCGAGTGCACGAAAGTCGCCTAAGCAAATTTAATACATCAATTAGTTCACCTGATTGGCTATTGAAGAACATAACCACATGTATGTTAACAAGACAGTCAACACAAAAACATTTGCCTTGAAAACGAAATCGGCTGGAGGTTGGTTAAACCACATACGCCATAAAATTTTAAAATTCTTTAGCTTTACCGGGCTTATCAAGCCAAAAATATGAGACATGTTGCGTATCTAAATTGCTTAAGACGATAGGTTAGCGAAAAAATGTCATAAATGTAATATGATTTTAGCTGATTTTGTTGAGTCAGTTTTGGCAATGAAGTGATACTTTCCCTAGTTACAAAAAGCTCAGGTTTGACTACAAAATCCTTTAGGTTATTACGGTAAGTTTTCGTGTAAGAAATAAAACGCGCGTCGTATTCACATAACATGACGCTGTCATCAACTGCTAACTGAGTCACGGAAATGAACGTGAATTACAAGGCGGTCACACTTGGTATGTGCCCAAGCACCCTAGCGTGCACGGCGCCTGACGGGTACCAATGTGAACGTGGCAAGCCGTACCAAAGTTTGGAAACCGGATATAAAGGTCGTGACCTTGTACTCGGGACACTGAATGCGGGCAAATACCAGCCTGTACACATTTTTCCTGAGAACACAGGCCACTTGACCCACAAATCCCTGCCCTGAATAACGTCATTCAACTCTAAAATTGTAGAGGTACTGACAAGGTTCTAGCAACAAATGTGTAAAGAAGTTAAAATTGTGAACAAGTAGTCTGAACGACCCACAGTTTTAACACAGTCCGCTTTGCCTCTTGTTGGGCCGAGTTTCTGCGCGTGCCATAGCAAATTCGCGTGCTCCGGCGCGTGCTTACCTTTAGGTTTTTACTCAGAACTGTCTATGAGAAAACAGGGGCACCGCTCACTGCTCAATCTGTTTTGCTGACTGACAAACAGGTACGGTT
Organism: Siderastrea radians; assembly: GCA_964017195.1. NCBI lineage: Eukaryota > Metazoa > Cnidaria > Anthozoa > Scleractinia > Rhizangiidae > Siderastrea > Siderastrea radians. The sequence goes on along the minus strand of OZ024897.1, from coordinate 39,417,374 downwards.
CCTAATATTGCTAATAGGCGAAATCTTTCCGCAAGTAGGAGAGCTGTTGCCTTGGGATTCGAAGGAAAGAAAACAGAACCGGCAAGCTGAGAGTGGATTAAAAATTTCGCTGGAGCATTTTTGCTGAGTGCGTTTTCTCGGTACCTGATCAGGAGCGCGTACACAGGATTAGAATTTGTTGTTGTTTTGGTTATACAATAATTCGTGCATAACAAGTGCAAACACGATTACCAAACCAGAAGCTGATATTAAAGAACACATTTTTTTTTTTGCTGAAGCAAAACAAAATTTTTGGCGGAGTGCGAACGTCCTTAGTTGAAAGTTACGGTATTTTAATGTTTTATCCAAATTCGTGGCCATTTCGTGTGTACCGCGGAATGTTTTGATTTATATCTAACAAATAGACTGAGACTGTTTGTCGCGAAATAATTTTCATGTTGTGCCTGCCGTCTTTTGCGGCCTGAAATAAAAGGCGATATTCACAGATACAGATATCTAGATATTTTTATGTACAGCCAGGTCTATAGCTAATATAAACTGCTCGGTAGAACCCAAGGGTACAATACTCATGCAGTCAAATTCTTACCTGAATCGAATAGAAGCAAGGTAAATTTTTCACCAGCTGGATTCAAAACATTACGTTTCTAGGACAATATTGAACAGTTAACAGAATGCTTCGTTTGGGACGTACGTGAACGCACGTAGATATGCAAAATAACGGCCAGTGAATAAATTGACACTTGTACATGATAATTTGTCTTTATCACAGGTTATATGTATAGCAGATCCCTTGGTTGTCAAACTAGTCAGCTTTTATTAAATTTTGGCAAGAAAAATTAAGTTAATGAGAAGATGAATGAAGCCTTTTAAATTAGATCGGAATGGCCAGAAACATTATTTTCTCGGCTGAGAAACGAAGTTCTTCTAACTGACAGATAACAAATCTGCGTGCATGACTGTCAATAGAGATTATCTAAAAAATCCGGATATATTTCTGTGAGTTCAGATCGTGGAATCTTGGGTAATTGCTGCGAGGTTTACATAACTGACACGTTTTAGCTGATAGCAGGGAAATCTTCATAATTGAAGGGCCAGGTTCAAGAGAGGCGTAAGTAATCTTTTACGGCCAAGACCGGAAGCAGATTTTATGTGTTTCAACGTCGGTTAGTTGACCTACAATCGTTTGCATGTTTTTACTGGGATGAAGGGTAAATTTCTACGGCCGGATCTCGCCACACGGCCACAGCTTTAGATTTAGCTTCTAGATGACTGTATAAAAATGGCACTGCGACTGAGATGAGGCAAAATCCACAGTGTATGCAGCGGAAAATTTGAACTTTTGGAGCGATTTTGTTAATTTTTTTCGATATGGATTTTCAAGGCCAAAAACATCACTTTTGCCACTCTAGAAGCAATCCCTTTGATTCTGAGCCATTAATGTGAGACCGTGAAATCAGATTGGATAACCTGTGACCAGGCGCACAGCACTTTTGAAAAGGGCACCCGATTACTGACTGACTGAGAAATTGGAAAAAAAATCAGCTTTCAACTGGAGAATAGAGCAGCTACCAGGCAGAACTTGTTAAACCTTGTAATTCGTAAAGGCTATTTAACATTTACAGTCCACAAGCGTGTGTTGGATATGAAGTGATAAATAACCAAAGAGGCGCCAAGCCTCTGTGATGAGATGATTATAAGCAACTCGTCGTAGAGTTGCTTATAATCATCTCATCCAGTAATTATGAGCCCAAATGGAATAATTGTTTTATGAATTCTCCCGGCTTCGGTAACCGCTGCTGATTTTTTTTGCCATATTTTTGGATAAAACTTTTGCTTTGCAGGAAAGACTGCTGTATTGAACGCCCCGGCACATCACGTGGAATCCAAACTTCTCATAAGGAAAAAAAAAACTTGGGCATAAGCTGATAACGTGTGTGCAGTCAACCAATAAGAAACCTAGAAATTCAATAACCGCGGCACATCACGTGGCATCCAATCTCCTCATAAGGAAAAAAACGGGCTATAAGCTGATAACCTGTGTGCAGTGAACTAATAAGAAACTCGGAAATTCAATAACCGAGGTTGAGAATTTAATAATTCTCTTTTTAATCAATATGTCAATTAATTGTCACGGCGGACAGGTGAAGAAAATCATTAGTTAGGGGAGTCTTGTTTTCTCATTTTTCTGCTGATCTTGAAAATTTATTTAGAACTCGTGTAACAAGTACACATAAGAGGACAGAAAATAAAAATTAAAAGCCACCTGTTAATGTAAGACAGCCTTGAATCGTATACAGTGCAAAAAAAAAATAATAAAAAGTTAAGCGGGCACAGGAGCATATCACGTAGGAGCCTCGATCTCCCATACATATGGGCAACAGCGTATTTACACCTTCGGCTATTTTTAGAATGAGTGTTCCCGCGAAACCTTGTTGCCTTTTGCGTCCGCACTTTAATTGGTCCGCCAAGAAAAAAAATGGCGGATCGCCGTCGAGAAGAAGGTGGTAGAGTTGTAGTACAAATCCAGCGTTCTAAAGTCCCTTATTTGTTTGCACTCTCCGTTCCTCACTTTTCTGGCTATTTACCCATGATACAGTGCAGTATTTGCTGCATACCTTGTTCGGACGTTGCATGCTTTCACTCGATTTCACGGCGTTTGAGTGGGAAAGTTATCGGAGGTTCGTGTCTTCTGAAACTTGGACTCTTGGAGGCGACTGAGTCTTTGATTAGACACAGTTTTGTCGTTCATTTCCTATTATTTCTCCTACATGTTTGGTACGCCCGTGAGAGACTTAAAAAGCGGCAAATTCTGGCAAAAATGTTTAGTGTAGTTCAATAGTTTGGAGAGGCGCCGCTCCACGCATTTTGCAAAAAGCTCGTGTACAAATTTGCTTTCTACCCGATCAGAGGTGTGTCTACTGATAAATTGAAACGGGTTTGGTGAAACAGATTCTTTACAAGTCCAGAAACCAAAAAAGATTGCGGACAAGAGCGACGACTCTAGGTCTGGATTGCCAAGTGATAGAAGTGCTTAGTTTTTATCGCCCTCTTCGACGACTCCAGAGGAACAGTCTGGTAAAATCCTGATAAAGCAGAAAATCCAACATAAGCAAAGCATAGCAAAGAAGCATGGGGATTATTCATAAAAAATGCACAAGCATCTAGAAGATTAAGTTGAAAGTGATTAATTTGTAAAGTGATTTCCTAATTGATCGATACATGCCGTTTCTTCCCAAAGAAGAGAGTCGAATCTTTGATTCCAAGCTACAATTGCAGCCGCCTTCTCAACCGGTAATACTTTCAGTCGTTCGCGATGGTTCTTGGCGTCAACAGTGCCCGAGATTTGAATTTCAGGATGCAGTAAAGGGAAAACTATCCTTCCCCAGTTTAGTGGAATATTTCTGTGCTCTTTGTATTTTTTAGACCGTAATTAGATTCCTTTTAATAGATCCCTTTTACCAGAGATGTTGGCGGTACAGCTTCTTTACAGCTATGCAACGTGTCTGAGTTGCAGGGAATTGAAGGCTGAACTGTACTTCAGTCAATTCTACGTCTAAATCTTTTAATGTTAGAGATTCAAACGAGCAAACCCTAAGACATAAAAGCCACAGTCGCTAACAGACACAACTATAGAGGTCAAAGTCAACTGACAAGAATATAACACGCGAAAGCCTAGACTGCGCGTAGTCTCTAATTTTGGCGATCGCGATTGTGCTTCCCTCGCGTCGCGTCTCCTCGAAATTTCGCGCGCACGCGTGTGAGTATTTCGCCCGCCCCACAATCGCGATCGCCAAAATTAGAGACTACTAGCAGTCTAGCGAAAGCCACGCAAGATATCATTCAAATATCAGATATAAAAACAGGATATATGACCTCAGTGGAGATTTGAAAATCTTCATGCGAAGTTCAGTCACCATATAATTTTGCGTACCATACTAAATTAACCCGTTACAAATATACAAGAAACAAAATTGGCCGAAAGACTGAAATAAAAAGGGGCAAACAAAAACATGGAGCAGATATCCTCGAGAGAGCAACATTATACTGATCAGAATGGCCCGGCGAAACATGCACTAGCTTCTCTCGCTTTGGGATATTAGCGCTGTGTTGTCCTTTCACTAATATGGCAAATTTTCGACGAAAAACAGTAATTAAACTAAAAGGCCGAAATTACCCCACTGTTCTTCGCGTGTCAATCGAATCTCCGGCGCTCTTCGAACGTTATCAACCTAGGCGACTTCAAACGGCCATTCTCGTAATTCACTTTCCACTTTCTTCGCTTCTTCAGCAGAGAACACCTATAATGACAATAATTCCTCCATTTCATATGGACTCAGTCCCTTCTTTGCAGTTTTAATTTATTAGTATTAGGCTGTTTCATTCCCTGACTACCGCCACTCGTGCTTGTCTGACTCAGGGCGATATTTTTTCTCTTTCTGCCGGTTTCGAATTGTGACTCAATAGCTCTCAATGATTTCCCGGTGAGATCCATAGCGCCATTTTCACTTCCTTGGGATTCACTTTCTGTGCAGCGTGATTCTAATGGAAAGTTCTTCACTTATGTTGAAGTATTCAGATTGGAGAATTGCTCGCCATTTTACAATGAATGCGTTATCAAGAAAACAAGTGAGACAAATTTTTGATTGGTTGAAAGTTGGAGACGAAGTGGGGGCGCGTGAGGCTACGTAATATTATCGCGGGAACACCCACTCTAAAAATAACCTAAGGAGCAGATTCGGACGCAGCGATAGGTGAGCGTGCTACAGGCCTCTACACTAAGTGGGATTCATTTTTTTCGATCGCAGGTACAAAATTAATCTCATCCGCACGCTCACCTATCGCTGCTTCCGAATCTGCTCCTCGGCTTCATTGTTGCAATCCGCTCTGAATGATCTTAAGAAACTTTTGCTACAAAATGGTTACCCTCAAGGCGTTATCACGTACAACATTAACGATATGTTGAACAGAAATAAAAACAAGCCAAACGACCCTGTTGTGACAGTTACCAAGAATGACATCATTATCCTGTTACCTTACTTAGGTCTTCACAGCAATCAAGTCGCTAAACGTTTGAAATCCTGTGTATACAAATTCTACTCTTGTATCAACCTCAAGATTATTTTTCAGAACACACGCCGCATCAAATCCTACTTTCCTTACAAGGATCGCTTGAACCGCTCTCAAATGTCTAGAATTATCTACAAAGCTGGTTGCTGGGATTGCGATGAATTCTATATAAGCAAGACGAAACGTAGACTTCATGACAGAAAAACTGAACATTTCAAGGTCCTCTCCAAATGTGACCACACATCAGCGATAGCTGATCATATGAAAACCACTGATCACAACATTAAATGGGATCATTTTGACATTTTAGCGTCCGGCAAAACGGACTTTCATTGTAAAATAAAGGAGACTTTGCTGATTCAAGAATTACAACTATCTTTGAATGTTAACGTTAGCAGCGAGAAGCTGTTGCTTTTTTAGCTACAGCTTCTCAGGACAGACAGTCCGAAGTACTAAATTACTGTTAAGGGCGTTTTTCTTAATCTCGGTTCCAGACCCTTATTGCAAACTATATAAACAGTTTTCAAACACTGTAACGGTTACTTTTGAAAATGTCTGTTGACTAGCGTACGAAACGTCAAGTTTATCAAAATGCGTTTATTCACAATGTTTATCACCCCTGTTTGTATTTCATTCTTTTTCTTCACCTGTTTACTTTAAAACGAACCTGTGTTCAGCGGACACCTCCAATTTAAAGCAGACGCGGACACTAAAATCAAGCTATTGTTTCGCAATTGATTATAACCTGTATTGAGAGAACACCCGGCCCTTATTAAGCGGAGACTTGAGAGTAGAGGGTCCCATTGGCGTTTCACTGGATGTCAGGCTTGGGCGACCTGTGAACGCACGATTTTTGTTTCGCTATGCATGACGGGATGACGTTCCCGCCACCACATGGAATCGGACAACAACATGCCGGGTGTCAACGGAGAAGTGAAGAAAGATGGCCTCGAAGGTAACGAAGAAAAGCGCGATCTCGGCTCAAAACCGAAGAAAATGGACTCGAAGGACTCGAAGACTCGAAGGACCTCAGAACATGCGGGATTAGATGCGGAAAGACAGTGTTTAGTACAGCGACCCACCGATCAACAATGGCGTACGTACGACGAATTTTGATGAGTCGTTTCGAGTTTTTCTCGTTTTCCTTGGTTTATAGGCAATTGTGAGACGTTCTACGCTGACTGTTTTGCTTTTGGTTGATAGATCCTGCTGAAATTATTCACATTAGACCAGTAGAGGATGGAAAGTCGGAGTATTACGTGCATTACCACGGATGTAAGTTGTTGCGTTTAAGTTTTACTTTCGATTCCTCGAATTTTCGCTCAATATCTAACTTATAATGCAGTGTGAGCTTACTAGATGAAGTGAGTGACATTAAAACTAAGTTTTAACTAAACAATCGAATTAGTCGGGTCAGTTCGCTATGTTTGCTTGACAGACATGGTATCAATAATTTCTGTTAAAATTTAAATTCTTATTTTACCTTAAGCTTATGTGCAATACTGTATGTAGCTAATAAGCTTATAGTGCTATTTTTGCAGATGTTATATTTTCGTTTTGTTTTGTTAAGCATAACGGTGTCGCTTTGTGACTAATTTGGTTCGGTTTTTTTTTAAAAATGATTGTGAGTCTGCCCCAAATACAGTAAAACCTCTACAGGCCACTGTTGGACTGAATTGACGGGCAGTCACAGAGAAGTTGCTATTCTGTGATGTGGAATTTTAACATTACAAGAGTATAGTAAATAGATCGGCATCTGTTAGGACAAGAAAAGTCAGCCATTGTCAGGGTGACTGTTGTGGGGAAGTTTCAGTGAGAGTATCTGTGTGAATGGATCAGCTGTTGGGACAAGGAAACATGACCGTTAGAGAAAGGTGGTTGTTAAGGGGAGGTTTTGGATAAGCGTATTTGTGTGCATGCATCAGTAGCGGGAACAAGGAAACATGGCTGTTGTAGAGAGGTGGTTGTTAGGGGGAGGTTTTGAGAGAATATTTGTGTGTATGGATCGGCAATAGAAACAAGGGAATGTGGCTGTTGTAGAAAGGTGAAGGTGGCTGTTACTGGAGAGTTGACGGTGTCAACGAAAACAACATACAGGGTTATCCACAACTTTTCAAGTAGCTGGCAAAAATTTCCAAGTAGCCGGATAGTGATTATCGAGCACCAAAGGTGATCCATTCCAAGGGGGTCTGGGGGCATGCCCAGAAACGGAGTTTCCTTGATTCTGAGCACAAATTTCCAATAATGTCAGTTCCAAAAGTTATCGTAACTTTTCAATTTTATTTGTATAAACTGATGCCTTCAGTGGTTTTCTACATGTAATTCCCAGAACTCAAAGTAATCAACTAATAATCGTGTATCTCTGTTCCAACCAGATTATTTTTAAGTCAATAAACTGCAATGGGAAATAAGTTTCATTTTCATGTATCTGCACCAGTAAAGGAACAAATAATTTGTCTTGAAAAAAAATATATCACAAAAGTAGGCGGTCAATTCTGCCGGCTGCCAGCTATTAGGGACAAGCCTGAACATAGCAGGGGTAATGTCGTGTAACTTCGATTATCAAACCAATCGAACCAAATCAAACACAGTCGAACCTGATTCAGTTCCATTTTGTCCAGACTGCATCTCTAAAAATATCCAGGAATAATAATTATAATCAACCTTTATTATTATAAAATAGAATGAACAAACAGGAGTGTGGTAATCAAACGTTCCATTGTGGATTGATTGAGTTCAATTGCTGACAGTTCAGCACCTGAACATTCAATTGCATTCAATTGACAAGCTTTTCTTGTGAGTTTGATTATGTTTGAATGCTGAATGCAAATGAACAACAATCATTCAATCAGACAGCCAGGTGTTCGTGAGTGAGTCAAAATCTGCTCTTTTTCCTGGTAAGTGATACCAACCTAATGCAACTACAATGACAACACCAATGAATACATCACCTGAAAATGTAAATCCACATTATTTGAATTACCGTGTGATACATGACTGAACTATCCAGAAGCTGAGTTCGTTTGAACATCTTGCAAGTTGAGGAATGAGAAGGAATATTAACCATCATGACTGTTCACGTTCTCCATAAAACTTTGGCAATGGTCATTTTGCATTGTTTTGGAAAAAAAGGCAAAGACGTGTGCCAAATTGTATACCACATGTGTATAGCCATTGTTTTACTCGTAAAGATTTAATATTGTTATGTTGACATTGCAGTGCCACTGACGTTTTGGTCGGATCAGTTTCCTTATGTGTCAAGAAAGACTGCAGAACTTTGTCTTGATTTGTGTTTCTGTGTTATCAGAATGTAATTTTGCAGCCATAATTGGGAAGTTATTTTTACCTAGGAGCATACAATGTACTCCAAAATACTGTATGTTTTCCCAGTCTCAGTCTCATTTCAGGACATTGTCTAAAAAGGAATAGACTGAACGTAACCTACTGTTGTAGGACTTACTCATTGCTAAACACAGAAAAACACCTAAACTGCCAAAGCAAAAGTTATGACCTCTTTCAGCACCTTGGAAGATAGAAATGAGGAAGATTTGTAGGTATTCTGATATCAGGTCATCTGGGATATGTATGATAAAGCACACCCTTTGAAGCGTCATAGTTTAGTGGTTAGCACGTCTGACTGTTGGCAGTTTAAGTCCTGATCTCTCATGCGGTCATGGTGTTGTTTCTTTGGACGAGAAATATTGCTGCACATGGTCTCTCTCAACCCAGGTGTATAAATTGGTAATGGCTGGGGAATAGGTGATGGACTACCATCCTATCCAGTGAGAGAAGTAATGTTCCTACTTGCTTCTTGCTGCTAAGATGGGAGCAAAGTGTTTGTGTAATAAACTGTTGTCATTCCTGGTCATTCCACGTTTCTGGGGAAACTCCCCACCTACCCCTCTCCTAACCCAACATTTTTTACTTATTATCACTTAGAGCATTGGGTTAGGGGAGGGGTAGGTGGGGAGTTTCCCAGAACGTGGATCTTGTGGGAAACTGCTGCTGTGAAGTGAACTTGCTTCCTTTTTGTCTTAGTCAATAGACGTCTGGATGAGTGGGTGCCAATGGAAAGAGTTGATCTACAACATGCACAGAAAGATGTTAGTGTGCATGTGCCTATTCTAGAGGAGAAGGTTGACATTGACGGCCCAGAAAGAAAACTGACGAGAAACCAGAAACGTAAACATGATGAAATCAATCATGTACAAAAGGTATTTACAAAATATGTACATTGTATAGTTCTGAGCAAACTGGGTCGCACATAGACCCAAGTTGGAAACTCCGTGTGCCATTGGTTACTTGTGATGCATTGCTTTCACTGTGATCAAGCTCAGACTTGCGTAAAAGTTGGTGCAAGTTTTTCATCGTTAGTCACAGGATGCAGTCACTCCCAAGTGCTCTTGTCTTTAGTATCTGCCTGTGAGTCCACATTGCCACTCTGCATATCGAACTTCAATATTGCAACCTTGAGTTTACTTGTCCCCATTTGTCAATCGCCTAAATTATATGAAATGGGCACTGCAGTTAATCTCATCCCCCCTCCCCCCACCCCAGAAAAAATTCACCTAAGCGACCTAGGAAATTACTGTATTTTTTCGGTAAAAAGGCGCACCATTTTTTTTCTCAAACTCAGTATTTCTGTAAAAAATTATCTCTAAATTCGGGGTGCGTCTTATAGATGATTATTTACCGGCAACAAGCTCTAAAGATCTCAATTTTTCACTATAATTACACTATAAATGGAAACATTGTTGGTCGTTGACTTATTTATTATTGGATCATTGCAGACCTATGCTGAAATGGATCCCACAACAGCTGCATTGGAGAAAGAACATGAGGCAGTAAGTATGACATGTTGACAAAAATTTTATCAATAGTACACTGTTTATAATATGTACTGGATAATGGCACTATGGCCTCTGTGGTTTTCAATCCACTCCCCTCACCTTGATATAGTGTGATGAATTAACTGACAATCCCGGGGACCCATTTCTCGAAAGTCCCGATAACTTTTCGGACCCGGAAAGCTATTTTATGAGCGTTAGGTCTTCCTTAAAGAATCCAATTTTTGTTAGCTATGCAGTAAAATCGTAAGTTGACAAAACAAGTCGAGCTGGTTTGCGAGCTAAAGGCTACGTAGTTCTGGGCCTGAAAAGTTACCGGTACTTTCAAGAAACAGACCCTGCTGAGTTGGAAAATATGAGAGTGATCTTCAACAAACTTTACTTTAAAAAGTTTCTTTTTAACAAATGTAAATAGGAGATGTGTCCACTTGTAGGTTGTTAAAAATGTAGGTTGTGTTGGTTGTATTGTTCCTGACTGTCTGCTTAGGAGAGGTGTCTTCTGTTGAGAGTTTCAAAATGAAGTGTTGGTCATGGTAACACAACTGAGTGTCCACTTGAAAGAGGTGTCCATTTATGGGAGGTTTAAAATGTTGAATTTGTTTGTGGCTGGGACGACAAATGAGTGCTCGCTTAGGAAAGGTGTCAGCTTTTGGAAGGTTAAAAATGAAGTGTTTGTATGTGTCTGGGACCATGGCTGAGTGTCCACTTAGGAAAGGTGTCTGCTTATAGGAGAGTGTTTCTGTAGGGCTGGAGCCACAACTGAGTGTCTGATTTGCAGTGTTGGTCCATGCAAGGCATCCATTAGTTAAGATTTGAATACTATAATCTGTTTTTTTTTCTCAACTTCAGATTACCAAGATTAAGTTTGTGGATAAAATCCAGTTTGGCAAATATGAGATAGATGCGTGGTACTTTTCACCTTTTCCTGAGGAGTATGGCAAACAAACTAAACTGTGGATTTGTGAATATTGTATCAAATATATGAAGTTTGAAAAAACATACAGAGAACACTTGGTAAGTGAAAAAGCACTTTGTGTGGTGATTCTAGATATTTCAAACTGCTAGTGCTGCTACACTTGTAGTATAAGGTGATTCTTTTGCAACAGTCATTCCTAAACTTATTCATTGACAAGCTAATTGATTTGTGCAGGGCAAGTGTACAATACGTCAGCCTCAAGGGAAGGAAATCTACCGCAAAGGAACAATTTCAGTTTATGAAGTGGACGGAAAAGAGCATAAGGTAGATAACACGTCATGTTTGGTTGTGCATTAACACAGTTGTTTTGATTCTTTTGTTATAACTAATGTTGTTCCTTTTGTTTTCAGTTATATTGTCAGAACATTTGTTTATTGGCAAAGTTATTCCTGGATCACAAGACGCTTTACTTTGATGTGGAACCTTTCCTGTTTTACTTATTAACAGAAGTTGATAGAGACGGGGCACACCTTGTTGGATATTTCTCTAAGGTAAGAACTACAATCAGTGTTGAAAATGTATACTTTTAAGGTCAAAGAAAATGTCATGACTGTATCAGTCAACCAGTGATGGAGTAGGAATGGTTAGAACGTTTGCCTCCCAGAAGTGTGTGCCAGGTTCAGTTGCTTGACTTGCTATTGTAAGTGGGATGAAATTGTTGTTGGTTCTCGTCCTTGTCTGAGGTTTTTTCTTTGGGGACTCCAGGTTTCCTTCGTCAACTAAAGTCGAATTTTTTAACTCCTATTTGGTCGGGACAAGAAAAGCAACTCTGTGCAATTGTACCTTCCACTGCAATTTCAATTTATTTACCGTATTTATTTCCGTTTGTAGGAGAAAGAATCACCAGATGGAAACAATGTAGCATGTATCCTGACATTGCCACCATACCAGAGAAAAGGATATGGAAAATTCTTGATTGCTTTCAGTAAGTACACCTCACAGTTACTTGTCTGTGCAGTGAGAGTGTGGCAACTAAAATCATTAACATCACTTATTTCTGTCATGTTGGTTGTAACCAATGGCATCTGAAATCTTAGGCACTTTCCATTCAACCAAAATTTCCAGAAATTGAGGCCTGAAACTGAATGGAACAGTTCTGTCCAACCAGAAGGTCCACCTTTCGAGGTGGACTGCTTTTTTCAGACAGACCATTCTGATTGGAAATTACTGTTCTGTTCGAAAAAATTTCGGTTTGCAGTACCTCTCTGTTGTAAATTTCTGGAAATTTCTGCCCAAAATTGAATGGAACGGTTTGGACTAACCCAACCTGAAAATTTCCCAATTTACTGTTCCATTTGCCATGTGAAATTTTCGAAATTTCAAACCGGAAGTTTTGGTCGAATGGAAAGTGCCCCTTGTAAATGCAAGAAACTGCCAAATGCTCAAAGGGCTTCCATTCCAAATATATTGTCATGGTGCCTGTTGAGCTGACTTTGAACTTGATTTTGATGTGGCATTTTTGAAAGGAAGAACAAAAATCAAGTAAATTCTTGACTCACTCTAACCTTTTTCAGTTTGTATACATTTTGTTGGTTGGAACTTGAATCTGATTGGTCACAACACAATCAAAATTCCAGGAATATTTCCAGCATCACAGTTTCATAAGCTTCAATTTAAGATAGCAGCTGCCTTGGTTAGAACCCTCAGCCTTCTCAGTAGGCTGTAGGCTGATTCAGCTGCCCTCTCTAAAGCTGTATCGTAAGCTTCCCTCTCAAAAACTGCCCTCTCTGAAGCCCTCTCTAAAGCTGTGACGTAGTTAGTCACTTTTTAATTATCAATTTTGTCACATTTTTTCTTTTATTATATGTTATATTATAATTTTATACTTTTTGTTAAAATCTTATATTATTAGTTCTAGTTCGATTTATGCATTATACATGTATACTGTTATTGTATTTTATTGTTATTTTATGAGATTGAGTGTTAGTGAGCGTTTATGATATATCCTCTTCTAGTTAGGAGAGCAGTTTTTATATGGGAATTCAGTTCCCCCTATTGCTTTCCTTTACCTACTGTACTTTTATTTATTTATTTTTCTCCTTTATTATGTTATTGTACAGTGGTATAAGGGAAATAAACTTAAACTTAAACTGCCTCTGTCCAGCTGGAAAGTGTACTTTATGTACTGCATACTGTAGCGCCATCAACCAGGGTTCGTACAGAGTCTTGAATTCTTGAAAAAGTCTTGAAATTTGCAAACCAGTTTTCCACGCCTGGAAAAAGTCTGGAAAATAATGATAAAGTCTGGAAAAAATGGTAGGAAGTCTGGAGTTGTTTTGTTTTGAAAACTGCAACAAGTGCTTAATTGCTGAGTGAAATTTTTTCCAGGCAGTCAAATCTTATTTAATTTCATCTTTAGCAAAAACATTCGATTGCAGACTGAGAAGTCTCAAATCTCTCTTACGCCGGCATTGCATCATGGTTACTGTACGTTCACATTGCATCATGGGACAAACTTCGTTCCCGCTTTTGCGGAGGTTTATATCAATCAAGTATTTGCCTTTCGTTGTGAAAATGGGGAAGTGTGTTTTCTCTAACAAGTGGAAAGCTAATGAAAGATTTAAGGCCTGGATTGCAGCCGACCCTAAGCGAAGTGTACTGTTTGTGACAAGGCAATCAATATTTGGAGCATGGGCGACAAATGTGCAGTGTTTTTTGACCAATTATTTTCGTGAAGTTTTTGGTCAAGCTCAACGTTACCTCGACTGGTTGTGTGCGTTTTGTTGTTTTGTTACGTCGTCTTGTGTTGTGTTGTGATCTGTCTCTTATTTGTTAGTCTAGTTTGTTGGCTTAAAATTTCTCAGTTTTCCTGTACCTTCGTTGCCCGACTCGACGCAGCTACTAGAAGGACGGACAACGGTTCGATCAGCTCGACAATTTGACAACGGTTGGACCAACTCGACGACTTGCAACCAGAGGAAACCCAAAAATACTGGTTCAGTTTAGTTTAAAATTACTCTACCAGTTCTCTGAATATTAGTTTCTTGGAAAAATCGCCAGAAACTGAGTCTGGTTTGTTCTCCCTTTGAAAAACCTTTCTGTTAATAACGTTCTAGGAGCATTTCCGTCTACGAGAAACACAATGAATCGCAACAGAACGCAGGCGCAACGCAACGGATCGCAACACAACACAACACAACGCAACGCAACACAAGGGATCGCAACACAATGCAGCGCAATGCAACACAACACAACAGAACTCACCTCAAAACAACAAAACAGGAAACAAAAATCGCGCACATGTGCTAAACAAACCAGTTGAGGTAACGTCGAGCTCGACCGAAAAACTCCACGGAAAAAAAACGGTCAAAAAACGCTGCAGGTATATTGGGCGAAGCTGCGTTGGTCAGCCATGTGGTTGGCAAGAAACACAAGAATCTTATGAAAATCAAACAGTTGTCACCAAATGTCACTTGCTTCGCCGCTCGTGATTTTAAGGACAGTTTTGAATTATAACTCATGGGTTTTTATCTCAAATATCCCTTAAAACCATGCTATTACCTGTACTAACCTTGAGTCTGGAAAAAGAAATTATTGTTTTGGAAAAAGTCTGGAAAAAGTGTTGAATTTTGCATCCAAAAATCTGTACGAACCCTGATCAACCAACCTACTCTTTTAAAAATATTTTGAGAAGGCTGACCCTGTCTGTAAGAGTTGACGAAGTCTGCTCTTGTGTAACTTCTGGATATTACGTGGTTTTCAGGAGAACGTTATTTTATTATTGATCTTTCTGTAGGTTACGAGCTGTCCAAGATAGAGCAAATGGTTGGATCACCAGAAAAGCCTCTTTCAGATCTGGGCAAGCTAAGCTACAGAAGTTACTGGTCATGGATTCTACTGGATATACTGCGCAACTTCAGAGGAACCCTCTCAATTAAAGATCTTAGGTATAGTCTAAGCTTTGCTAAATATGATATGTAGTTTGACATGTCAAAGATATGGGCTTTACGTTATTTCACTGAATAGTGTTTATGGGCGTGTATCACACATCTATCGTAAATTTTGAGGTTAACCTTGCATGTAGGCTGATTCTTAGATGGTCTAAAACCATCCAGGGAGAGAGAGCAGTCGACATCTGACCATCTGAGTATCAGGCATGAGGATTCCTTACGGGGTGGCTCTTATGACTTTGTTCTCAACACAGATGACTCGTATGAAGTCAACAGGATTGGAGGAACTCCTCTCTCTCTAACTTCCTCGCACATCAAAGATAATTTACCCCAAAGTCTTTGCTCAAAGTGTCAATGTTGTTGGCCCAACAATGTGAAAACTGTTAGCCCTAATCGTTGGGGAATTGGCTCCCCGCTCTTGTGGTTACCCCGCCGTATTTATTCGAGTTCTGTGTTTTGCTCTGTTTATTGTGTTAGTGTTATAAGCAATTATTTAACTTCCTTTTCTTGTTCTTCCCTTTGTTTTCGTGTATTGCGAAGCTTATAAAATCAAAATAAAATAAATGTACGTACATTTTTTTGGATGATTGTGTTGTTTTCGATCACACATTTTGCTCAACAATGTTTTATTTTGCACACAGCAATGTTGGTTGACTTTTAAACGCATGTCTTACATTGCTATCCAACAAATTTTGAGCAGGTTAGCCAGCGATGAAGGAACGTTTAACCAGAGCTTAATAGTTAAACAGTTTATCTTTGTTTTTCTCTAGCAATATGACGAGCATAACACAGGAAGACATTATCAACACGCTCCAGTCATTGAATATGGTCAAATATTGGAAAGGTCAACACGTGATATGCGTCACACCCAAGCTAGTCGAGGAGCATGTTAAGAGTTCACATTACCGCAAACCAGTACTATCAGTGGACACGTCCTGTCTCAGATGGGCGCCGCCAGGAAAGAAAATCAAGAAGGTCAAGCACTGAAACTGCTGCTGTTGTTAGAATGTACCTAGTTTGGAGACGTTGGTTGGTTGCTTTTTTGAGCCTGGGAGTGAATGCCGAAAGCTAAACTTGAGTCACGTCAGACGTCATAACTGGTGGCTTCAGAAGCAGAGTCTGGAAACTGCAGAAGTCGTTTCCTTGGCTGATGGTTTGCAAGGTTTGAACGGCTTTGAGCAGCAAGGAATTAATGCCGAGTACTTGAAGTCATTTCTGACTTCTTAAACGATACTTAGATGAGAAATGACTTTAGGGGAAAATACTTTGGAACATTCCAAAGCCGGATCGACTGTAGACATGAAGTGTACTGCCCAAAGACAGGTTACGACAAAGCTTGGAAGCGACTTAAGGCGCACTGATACGACAAGCTATAGGCTACAGACTTGTGTCGCCAAGTGCACGTTGCCTTGTGTGAACATTGCAACATTTGGTAACATAGGTAACGATACAGCACAACCTAACAGCAGTTGTCCCTGTGGATCAAATGAAATCATATCACATCTCAGACCATTAAAAACTCATAAAGAATGCCTAATCTGTTGCCTAAACCTGAACAAGTTGCACTGCATTGTTTAATTGCTGATTGCATAGCTTGTTCGTGTCGTTAGAAGCAGCTGACTTTGTTTACAGTTATATTACTGTAGAGTTTCTGGTAATTTTATTTTAATCATCGTATTATGCAAGGGGAATGTAGAACTGCATATGTTCTAACTGTGAACTTAGCATCAAGCCAGGACACTGCTTTTAACGTGATAGAATGATTGTAAACTACGGGGCCTAGGTTTTCTTTTTCGTTCAGTAAAAAATCTTAAAGCAGAAATACAATCTAACACATGAAACACGTTGTTACCTTTTTTTATTGTACGTGTATAAAATCGTGAATAAAATCTCCTACTTTGAGCTAGTGTTGTCTTACATGTCAGAAAATTGTCTCGAAAGTCCAACCTCTACTAACGGACACATTCATCATAATACATACATATTCATGATGCTTAACACCTCCATGACAGAGACGGGACCTTGTCATGCGTATTAGTTCACTTGGCCCCAAAGAAACCAATTCATGTTATTAACCCCCCCCCCCCCCTTTTTAATTTTTTTACCTACTGTATTTTTGGACCTTTTTATTTCACGAGGGCGTTTTTAACGAGCCACGGCTCCTGAGCTCTTCGTGATTAAATATACTATTTGTACGTCTATGTCTATTCATGTACTCTACTTTCCATACATCTTCATAATACGAACAATAAGCTCCTTCCTTCTGGTGTCCGCATGTGAAACTGAAGACTGACGGAACACTCGGTTTTCATCAGGGCGTGTAGGGTGGACAGGCTGATTGCGGGTTAGAAACTGTGTTCCTGCCTCGTTGGCGACGGGGGTAGGGGGGGGGGGGAATAAAACACATCAATTTAATATCAACTGATTTGATATTTATACCTAATCGTACCTTTTGGTACGCTTCGGCGGCATATCAGGCGAGTTTCGTCGATCCCGGTTCGTATTTTGGCGAGACGTAGTCAAGCCAAAATACCCGTGGTGAGACCAAATGAGTCTGATATACTGCCGGAGCGTACCAAAAAGGTGCGATTAGGTATTTACCGTACCCAAATTCGTTCTAAAACCAGGCGTTATTTTTTCAGTTACCGTGATCAGTGAGGAGTTCTAGCCATATAGCGCGTGAACCGTGGGAAGAATAGTGCTTTAATACTCTACTCTAACTCCTTATCTGTCATTTTTATAATTCTTCTGTTTGGAGTTTCATTTTTGGAATCTTGGAAGTCCAAATTAAGAGAGAAATTTGGAAAATGCGGCTCCATTTGCAAACAAAAAAGTTTCAGCGCTGTCCGTAAACATACACGCGAGCGCCCACCAATGTGGCCTCGTCCAATTTTGGCGTGAAATTCTATTTTTTTTCTCTGTTAGCGTTAAACAAATTAATTTATCGTTTAACAAATGTAATAGTTTTACGTTTCGTTCTATTTCTGTTGTAATTTTCTTCTGTAAAGTCTGCAAAAAAGTGCGAGTTTTAGAAACTGTCTATTATATCGTAGGATATCAGGTCAGTGACTTGCTATCGTAGAAAATCATGACAATAAACAAGGCTACTGATTGGCTAATTCACAATTTGGGTACGGTAAATAGAGGATACTATAGGGCGGTGCGAAGATACGAATTTTCTTTTCGAATGGTAAAACTATTTTTTAATACTAACGAGCGTAGCGAGTAAAATATTGTTTTTTACCGCGAGAAAATAAAATCCATATCTTCAAGCCACCGTGTAATTTTTTTATTATGTAGACGAGTATTTTTGCACAAACAACAGTGTATTAAAAAGCGGGAAATGACTAGTGAGGATATGGAAAATACACCACTCGAGTCCCGGATGTAGTTTCGTATGAACTGTACGAGTGGTCTATTTTCCACTAAGACACTCTTGTATGTATAATATAAGGTAAATATGTCAACGTTAAGATATTCAAAGGCGCATGTTTCGATCAATAAGCCTCCCGAATCGAATCAAGGGATAATGGTTTGTGCTTGGTATGAGATTTATGGAAAGAAGAGCTGCGCTACTGATGGAGACAGGCATGCTTACGTGTGACAAGCTAGGGAATTTTCTGTTATTTAGGTAGAATAGAACAGTGACGATCAACGTTCATTTGTTCTCCTAACAAATTGAAACAATCCTTCCCCGGTTAAGAATCTATGAAGTGGTCGGGATCCATTTTATTTGGGATCTAATTTGAGACTGGCTGTGGTCTAGGAGAGGTAGGCAACATAGGAAGTTCCCAGAAATAGCGAAAACGGCTTTAATAATTAATGAGAGCTTAACTGCTTTAGAAAAATTCTTTTTCGAGCATTTTGAGCAATAAAGAATGCCAAAATTGCCGTGTTTACAAATTTTAACAAATGACAAGTAATGTAACGTCCTGCTGTCCATATTGTGCATGCCTGATCCCTAGAGATTCAAATGGCGTGGCGGCCATGTTTTACCATAACAAAAGGAGCCAATGAGAAAGCTTTTGTTAATGGTACATGAACATGGTGGCAATGATGCGTTCGGATCCACGAACTTTTGTTCGCATGATCAAAGATCTGTTATATCGGAATCTGGTTTTTTCTAATGACTGTCAACTTCCGCGCGCAGTACTGACGTCTAGCTATTACGGACACCCCGTTTATTTTCCTTTATTACGGACAGGAGCTGAAGTCCCGGCGAAGGTGAAGTACTGAAAATAACTCCTGCTACTGTAGACTTTCGATATTTGGAAACCAAATAGTGAATCCCAGAATTGTCAGAACGGCGACTGTAATCCCCAGCAACTGTTGCCAGGACCGTTCAATAGACTGGTCCACTACCGTATGAAGCGTGCGCTCTAAAATACAGTACAATAGCAAAGTGTCCTCATATCAAGACTATATGATGCACTGCTGTCAAAATGAAGACTGGCTCAAAAGCTGTATTAAACAATGAATAGATGTATATGCTCAATATTGACACAAACTTTGTTTGAACTAGAAAGCTAAAATTTGGAAAACTTATGAAGCTGTGCAAAATGCAATTACGCTGAGGCTTTGTTTGTTTAATTTTTATTGCCATGAAATAGTTGACGGGACTAAAATAACTTAAAATAACTTGAATCGTTGAAACGTTTTTCTTCTCTGTCGTCTAGTGTGTCAAGTGCGAGAATAACTATGTCTGCTGTGCCCACTATAAAATGCAAAGATCTCAACGATATTTCCTGTTCGGTCTTGAGGTTTGACTATATATTCAACGCGCGGTATAGTAAAAATGCTAAAAGCTTCCAAACAGACACTTAATTGCATCTGCTTCGGTAACAATAGATGTTTACATTTTCCATCCACAAAGCTTTCCGACATATCATTATAATAAACGGACATTATGGTGATTAAAGACCCATTGTCTTGTTGAGCTCTCTAAGATAATAAGGCCTCATTCTCTAAGCGTGACCGTGTGACCTAGGAATTATTTTCGCGACTATTATGGTTTGAATTACAATCACAAAGTGTCTGTTCAAGCATGAATCAATTGAAAATTGACCGAAACTACTAAACATGCCAAATGCGCCATTATAAGTTTCCGTTTTGAGCATACATTTATCTTTTTCACGATTTCGACATCGCTTATTTTGTGCGACGACTCGGCGGTCAAGTTGTAGGAAATGTGAAATTCAAAGACTTAAGGGAGCTATCGACTTTCCCGTACAACCTATTTGATTCAGTGATTTCAAAACCGTCAAGATATCATGGTTCATATGGACAAATGTTCGAAGTTCGTTCGCTGGACTCTCTTCACTTTCAACTGCTTAGTTTGGGTAAGTTATAACAACACCAATCTTTAAATTTGTACAGACGCAAAGAAAATGCGCGGATAAATTAGCGTTTTCGCGCATCTTTTCAATCCAGGAAGCTAGTGTGCTAGTGTGTATCATACACAAAATTTCGGTAGGCAGTGTTTTATTGAGCAAGAATCAGTGACCTTGGACACTAACGATCAATCTTCTTCTGACTCTTCGGAAAATAACAGTAACTTCGAAGATACGAACTAACGAAAATCGTGGACCAAAATCTACTTTTCCTTTACTGTTTGGCTTGACGATACTATGGTCACTATGGGAATCTCACTAACCTTTGAATCTGTGGATAAAGTCCTAAAATGCCGCCGACGACCACAACATGAAAGCAGTGATCACTTCTGTCTTACATATGGTAACCGTAATTCGTTTGTCATTTAACTTGTCCCCATATCAGTAGAAGTTTTAAAAACATATACTTCTCCTGCACTATTTGTACCATACAACTGCACAAACATCGATATTCATATTGAATGCTGAAAATCGCGTGATTCAGTTTATATATAGTTAC
Source organism: Siderastrea radians (assembly GCA_964017195.1). Taxonomy (NCBI): domain Eukaryota; kingdom Metazoa; phylum Cnidaria; class Anthozoa; order Scleractinia; family Rhizangiidae; genus Siderastrea; species Siderastrea radians. The sequence continues at coordinate 39,396,705 of OZ024897.1, read as the reverse complement.
GTTATAGTTTCGCGATGCCCTCAGGCATATCGACCATGAAGAGTTGGGTATATTCAGTGAATATGCATGGACGACGCGTATTATTTAACAATCATTCTTCGTTTTGAAATATGACAGATTCTAACGAAGAGTAAAACACCATTTTTCTTCGCTCCAAGTCTAATACTCGGTAGTGTCCGGGTCTTCTCAAATAAGAGGTTCCTTTTATTCTCGAGTTTCAAAATAATGGTCGGTCTGATCGTCTTAACGAGAAAGGAATATTACCACTTCAGTAAGCTGCTGAGTCTACTCGACGGCATTGAAAGGAACATTTCTTCAAGAGCATTTAATTGATAATGATATGACGCTGATGGGTTATCTCCGATGATACGGCGCTCAGACAGTAGCTTCATGTTGGTTCAGTAAATAAAATTTAATTTAAAGTAATGTACCGGTCAAATTGAAGCTTCAACATCCCCCCCCGGGCATACCCCGGGAATTTGACTCTTTGCTGTGCCTGGGGAGTAGGGAATTTGACAGTTAAAGTCTTCGCCGGGGTGGGGAATTTGAAAACCGCATGGGAAGGGTGGGGAATTTGAACAAATTGCCTCGGTGTCATGTTACCTGTCTCAGCGCTTGTACGTGACGAAAACAGGGCGGAGTTTACAGAGCGTCTTACATTGGAGGATTTTAGAGGAAAAAATTGCGCCTTTGTTTGCGACTGGCTGCAAAAGCTTTGCTCCGTATTTATTACGAAGTGTTAATCGATCTTGAGGTCAGAAAAGACGGAATAAGTACAAAATGGAATAACGGCCTCGGTGCTAATCTAACTTATATTGATCTATATCGATCTATTGAAATAGACCAAAAGTTTGTGTTTGCTAGATTGAAATTATGACGTTTGCCATCATGTATATACCATCTAGGTTTTTGTGATCAAAGTTTGTCAACTGTTTAAGAGTTTGAGGTTGGTTCTCTTTATAGTGATTTAATATATGGAATAAAAACTATCTTATGAACGCAGAACTGTCTGCTGAACAAGAAACCAGTCGTATTATTCAGTTTTTTTCGGGCTTGAGTTTAAGTGCATTTGAAAGCTACAACAGTTGAAAAATATGGTCTTGCATCAAAGATCTCCCGGGGATGGGGGCATTTGATCACCTAAAATGGACCTCTAGTGGTGCATTTGAAAGCCTTTTTGGCCCGGGGGAGGGGAATTTGACCGACACAAATTCCAAAAGTTCAAATACCCCGGGGGTTGCCCGGAGGGGATGTTGAACCTTCAATTTGACCGGTACATAATTTTACAGATTGCTTCTTATTTCACCAGTATATTAGTCCGTGTGTAGTCGGCTTGTTTTGCCGTTACGGCAAACTGAAAGGAATAAAGAATAACAAAAGTCCCCTAAAAGTGGCTGCCTGACTTATATCTGCCTATATCAAAGTAAGCCTGCCATTCGTTACATAAATTTTGGCTGAAAATCAACTTTTGGTTAAATAAATTTTTCTAGCAGGTTTTGTTTTAAAGCAGAGTCTTTAATAGGAGACAAAAAGTTACGACCTAAACTACATTGTGCTTGGTGCCGGACAATTCAATAAGACGCCGATTTCTTGATCCGTCGTTGTGTAGCCCGCAGTTGAAATATCTAAAATGTCATGCATATAAGGTATAAGGTCATGCATAAAACAACAGAAAGAAAAGATCTCCATATTGCATGTCATACAATCATTCGAAGAGTATTCAGCTGTCAGTTTGGGTAGCCAAAAATGAGACAAGTTATTAAGACAGAGACTTCCCCGCATAAATAAAGCTATGAAGTAAAATGCGATAATACCTTTTCACGGTCGAGTTGCCTGTATCACTGATCCACTGCAATTTTGAGCAACTTTTAGGTTCTTCACGGTGGCCAGCTCACGATATCAACCCAGTTGATAAATCCAGATTTCTGTGTTGTACTTCTTTTCAAATTGGCATTTTTGGACGGTCCCTGGTTTTCACTAAAAGTTGTCCTCGAATCAAAAGCGTTGCAAAGACACTGAAGAAGATACCTCACTATGGGAAAGTTTCGCCAAAGCAAATACTGATTTCGCAACACTAAATTTTCACTAAATTTTGTAATATTACAAGAAACACGACTTTCTTTCTCATGGCGACATTGCTGCGATTTGTGGTCGATAAACAAACAAAGAAATTAAAAAAGCAAAACGAATCAAAATCGAAAACGCAAAACTTGATGTCGCGAATTTTCGTGAAATACTGCAACAAACAGGTGCCACACGTGCTTGTTTCTACTGAAATAACTAGCTTTTTCCTGACATTCTCTCGACAGCTTGGTGGTTCTGTTATGCTTGGTCTTGGCATATGGGTGACCACACAGGACACAGAATATAAACATCTAGCTGGAAATCTGGTAAGTCGCAATTTTCTTCAGTGTTCTGTATGCGGTAACAGAATTGGAAATCGGAGAAAGGATAAATGGTCACGTACGGTAAGAGGAATCGTATGAAGGGTCACTTCGGGTATTTCAGTATAGCCTTCAAAAAACACAATCTTGTATTGAATTGCCATGTCTTTCGTTGCATTTGTTATTATTTTATTCTGTTTTAATTTCTCCACAGTATGTTACCATAGGTTATATTGTGCTGGCTTCATTCGTATTTATTATTGGTAAGTAAACCGTAACGCTTGGACTTCGCGTGTTTTTGGAGTTTTCTTTTCGCAATTAAACTTTTGAAAAACAAACAGTACAGTACTATATGAACGTTCTGCTCAAAGGCTTTCATTGCTCACATTTTAGAATTTCATCTACAAAATTACACGAGTTAACATGCGACTCGCACGAGGGCAGAAATTTTTTGACCATGTCATTCGGTTCCCAGCATGCTGTAGGGTCATTGTATAACGCGTAAGTACCTTCCACCAGCTGAACTTTTGTGTTAATGTTTCAAATGTTATTCTTTCAGGGTTTCTGGGAGCTTGTGGAATCCTTTTGATGAAACAAAACCTTCTCAAAGTGGTGCGTATCACGTTTTCATCGCTTAAACATGTCTGACTGTAGTGAGCTGTGCAATTCGAGGTGGTTAAAATATTTACCCTAAAGCCATCTAGTGGGCAAAACACACCTTTTTTCGACCAAAATGGTCAAAACTTGCACTTTTTTTAGGCCAAGAGAAAACAGTTAAAACTTGTACTCTACGTATTCTCCAAAACGGCTCAAAAACCATTCCTTGCGGGATGGCACATATCTCTGTGTCACCTATAGCCTCCAACGCAGACATTCTTTGGGCCTCTCACGCATTCTTCCCCACCAGGATTGCGTGACGAGCGCTTAGGACGTTGTGCATTGGACGCTGTGTCACGGTAGTTTTAGTGTATTTCTTTAAAACTGAAAAGACAAATTGGAATCACAGGAAACGCAAAAGGAATAATTCACTTTTATTTAAATTAATCTCTTCCGTTTCTGAGGCCATAATAAGTGTCTCTGAGTACGGATGACCGTAGCCTGCGTGCAGACGTCTCGTATTTCTGCACGTAGGCTAGGATGACCGTGACGGAAATGGGTTGCAGCTTAAAAAAATTGGGTCATTTTTTCACGTTCTTCTCCTGTGTCTTGAAAAATCAATAAAAATAGTTACTAGCTGGATATAGGGTGGATATTTTAACAACTTCGAATTGACAAGGGAAAGGATTTTATGGGTAAGTTATGAAACAGGGCTAGGACTTTGAGCTCTAAGCTACACAACCACACTGCTCTTTGAAAAAATCACTTGCCGTCTTCCTCCGGAGCATTTGCTTACAACAAAAGGTGCTTAGTTTTAATTTCTAGGTATCAACCAGAGGACATCAATTTCAATCATTATTTAATAATATTAAACACTTTCCCAGAATTCTGGGTGCATATTTTATATACAGGGGAATCTTAGGATTCACAGCAATGTCTCATTATTCTCAAAGATTGCAAGAGCAGTTGCTCTGAAACAAACATTGTGTTGCACCTCAGATTGCTGTCATTGCTTGACTATGTGTGCTTTATAATTCAATTATTATTTTTTAATCTCAGTACTTTGCCCTGATGTTATTATTATTAATGATGGAACTTGGGATAGCTATTTACATTTATGTGGAAAAGGACAAGGTGAGGACTTTTTGAACCCTGATAATTCAAACTTCTTAATAACTTGAGCTGATATGTTCTCTTTGCTTCACTCCTTACAATAATTTTTCTGCTGAACTTTCATTAACCCAAAAAGTGTTGCATTTCCCTTGATGGTTCAAGTCATCAAGATTCTACTGTTTAATTAATTGACCTCATAATATTTTCGTATGAAAATGATAAGTGAAACCATTATATTTTCATTGACACAGTAATTGAACAGCAGCATGAGCAATTTGGCTTGACGTCAACGGGAAGGCTGTAAATTTACTGAGGCCCTGCAGAAGCCCCTGGACCACCCTGCATCAGGGAAGGAGACTGCTGGCCAGCATTGTCACGAGTTTAACCTCGCCTCAATTACATTTAGTCCCATATAGATAACTCTAATCAGATTCAGGTATATTTCACGTTTTACCCTGTAAGGGTAAATAATCTGACCTGTCCAAGATCTTGTCGCATTTTTTAACCAACTGCCATGCAACAATAGTATTGTTGATTAACTTCTCATGCCGACTAATGCAGAGTGCACAAAAATAAAGGTTTTCAATAAACTTTACATTTCCATGTTATTATATTATGACTTAGATACAAGATCATATCGCAGAAAACTGGAACAAAACTTCTGATGAAGCTAGAATCATCATTCAACAAGAGGTAACCTATTGATTGTACACATTTAAAATAATTTTCTTCTAATTCCTCCCTTTGCTTGTCATAGTTCAATAGTTGTCCAAGATTTTAGTTGTATTTATTTATAGAGGTTATGTTAAATCCTGCTGTTTGAAAATCCTCCCATTTTCCTAAGAATGAAACACCTACCATCCCCACTCATGTCTTACATGAACACCGCATTTGATCTTTAGCCACATGCCATGAGGGAAATCTTTGGTGCAATTTGTAGATATTAATTCAACTGAATATTATTACAGAAGGTTCAGCTCAGATCAGACTAACATAACAATGCTGTTAAATTATTCACTGATAACCAATTCACTAACTATGGTTCTATTTTTTTTGTTATCTTGACAGTTTAACTGCTGTGGAATCAAACCAGTGAACCTTGAACACCAGTCAAGTTCTCACAAATCTTGTTTTGTTGATCAGGACAAAATGAAGGAAAGACTAAAGGTAATTAATAATAATAATAATAATAATAATAATAACAACAAAAGTTGATCAATTAATTAATTAAATTAATTAACAAACTAATTTTAATATCACCAAATCTGCCAAATTCTAAGGTGTTACAAAACCTGAGGAAAATGACATGCACTTAAATACCACTTAGAATAACCCCAGCTTATTATTTCTTATTAACAATTTTACCAGAGTGTTAATGAACATTATTTGCACTGTTATTTTGTCAGGACTGTTACACACATTTAATGGACTGGATCAAAGAGAATCACATCATTCTGGCAACTTGTTCCGTTATTGTGGCTGTATTGCAGGTAAATACAATGGAGCCCTCTTAATACAACCACTAGCAGGTCATAGAACATTGCTCATTAATTAACAGGTCAGATTCAGGGTCCCAAAGGGGTTTGGGGCTCTAGAGCTCTGGGCTAAAATATGCTGAGCTCCAGGGCTCCATCACTTCACTCCACTTCACTTCACTCCATTTAGCTGGAATAAGCATTTCTGCTTTGGCTCAAAGTCGAAACAGGCTTTGGCCTCTGGGTTCCACAGGAAAAATTTCTGGGCTCCATGGCACCAAAGACCCTCCTTTTGAGAACCTGCAGACTAACAGGGTTTTCCCCCCGACTGCATTAAGAGCTAGTAAGTCATATTAATGGTGCTGTCAAAAGGTGGGTTCCATTGTAAAATAAAAATAGAACATTAAACAACTTTAGGATAAAACCTCAGACCAAAAATAAGGTATTACAATACTTGAATAAATTGTTATTTTAAAACAAACAAAAATGTTACAACGTTAGTTAGCAAAAAAGCCATGCTAAAGAAAACAGATTGTAGCTCAATATAGTAATTATAAATTACATCAACATTAGATTTTTTAACTGTTACTTTTCATTTTTCCAGATGTTTATTCTGGGAGGAACCTGCAGACTTATTGCAGAAATTGAATCTGGTGACAGATCTGTGAAGCGTACAAGAGTGGTACCACTAAATATTCAACAAAATAATCCAAGGCAGGAGAACACACGACTTAGAAATACTGGAGAGACAAGCTTGGCACAGGTAAACACTGGACAGACAATCTCGGCAAAGGCAAGCACTGGACAGACAAAGGCTGGGTCCAAGCCTCAGCATGCTAATACACGTACAGTTCAACAAGAAGATGATGATGATTTTGAGGATGGAACAAGACGTGCTACTGCAAGAAGAAACTGGGCAAAAATAAATCCAAAATACAACTCAGTCCTCACTCTACTTGAAAAGTAGTTTTAACTTATTAACTGGGCTTTGAGTCACACATTGCATGTGCACTCGTAACAAGCTGTTGTTTTGTGGGTAAACTGTTGAAATCACCCATCACATCAAGGTCCCGTCAAGAGTGTTTAGTGCAACAGTGTTGATAGCAGCCCTGATTGGTTTTAAAAACAGTTTGTCAAGCATTCCTGAATAAAGTTCCTAGAGCACTATTTCCATTCAGTACCAAGGAGTCAAGGCCGCATTCCTTATCCTACTTTTCAAAACCCATTTTACTGCTGTTTTAGGAAAGAGATGATGTAGCAGTTGATACAAACTGTGTCTTAATACTAGTTTGGTGAACCCTGGTGGCTCCTAAAGTAGCTTGGTTAGGAGTAAATTAAGTACTAGCCTAAAAGTAATATTTATAATAGTTATTAATAGTTCTGTAATAAATTTAAGAGAAATTTATGTGTACATATACGGTTGCCTTGTACATGTACCTCATTACAGGAAATTTTGAAAACACTGCAATTTTAATTTTAGAAGGATGATATTTTGCAGTACAAAGTTCTTCCACAACTGACAAATTTGTTCAACTTTTGTGATCATTTAATATAAAAGAAGCAACTTTTTGTCACAGCATCATTTTTTCTCCATTTTAAATTTATTTTGAAAAACGAATATTATTTTGATGTCCAAAAAATTTCATGTAATAAGGTATTAAGTGGTCCATGAGAAGATATGTTGTAATATAAAGGAATTCAAAGATGTTTTATTTTGGCTAGTTACATCAATAAATTATGTTTAATGTAAGTATAAGTCAGAGTCCAGTTTAAATACACTTGTGTAGAAATAATTGGTTGTTTCCAAGTCGCACCATTTGTTAAAAAGCTACAAATTTATGAGGCTGTATAAACTGACATTGCATAATTTCTCTAAAATCTAGAGTAAGTACAGTCTGTCTCTTAACTTACCTTACTAGAGAACAATATTAGTGATTAAAATTGTTTGTTAATTTGCAGTGTCAAGTTTAAGAGATGTTCCTTGCATAGTAATACTTTAGGATGACAAAGCCACAATACAAAGTGCAACAAAGAGCCACAAAATAAGATCCATCATCAGTAGAATTCTTGTCGTGAATTAAACAGTTTCTCCTCAAGCAACCCTCTCAAGACGTTATTTCTGATAGGGTGTTCTTGGACAAAATTGAATGTGAATTAATGGTTACTGTAGGCAGCAAAATTGAGAGGGCTGATGAAGCATCAAATTTGATTGCATAAATTTCACCACTGACATTAATTAGTGTTCCAGATACTTTATACCACATGATATCAGCTGTAGAGTGTGTTACGCAAAAATGACACTTCCGGCAAATATTGTCTCACTCCAGGATAACACTGAACCTGTGTAAATGATCAACAACGACAGTACGGGATGTTAGTTTTCCACATTACAAACATTAATTTAATGTGAAAGAATGAAAAACAACAGAAGCACACAACACATGTGATTTCATCCCCTAGTGTCTAGAGTGTTCAATTTGCTGTGTTGGCCAAGTTTGACCACTGAGTTTAGGCAGCAAAATCTGGGGAGAGCAAAAACAAACTGGGGGAGGGGTGCTCCAGTTTACTCCCCACCCCTTAGCAATTTCAGTTTCTTATGCACAAATTTCACCTTGTGTTATTAAAGCAGGTGGATCAACTACAGTGACCGGGAACATTTGGACATAGTAGAGGGGACTAGCTAACTATGATTTGGAGAAAAAAGCCTAACGGACAAAAATAATGTACATTGTGATTGCAACAGGCAATCAAAGTTTGTGATTGCAACAGCCAATCGAAGTTTGTGATTGCAACAGGCAATCAAAGTTTCAGCCAGCTTTTGGTCTGAGTGTGGACCATCTGCAACTGAAAGTTATGCATCATGTTTGTATCATGAAACATCAGCCACTTAAGGTTGATTTCCACTGTTGTGTAAATTTTACGTGCATACGGGCGTGAATTTAACAGGCTTTATGTGTGTAAATAAAATTAGAGACAATGTGTGAACGGCTTATGTAAACGTAAAAAGTTGAAAACTTTCAACTTTTTACGTTCACGTAAGCCGTTCATACATCGTTTCTAATTTTATTTATGCACGTAAAGCCAGTTAAATTTATGCCCGTATGCATGTAAAATTTATGCAACAGTGGAAATCAACTTTTAATTGCTCCACAGGATTTGCAATATTCCATCTGATAGACACACAGTGAAACTAGGCAAAATCCTGTTAGAATTACCTCAGATCACTTTCAGGGAAGCACACCCCAGATTGCTCTAAAGGCTTGCAGCTTCAGTTCTCAACCAGTTGCTCTAAACTAAAAGGCTTGCAGCTTCAGTGCTCAAGATTTTGCAAATGACTCATATTTTTTACTGGATCTGTGCCTGGGTATCTATCTTGGCCAATGCATGCAGAATTAGAGTAACTGTGATCTTATTGATTGGGCCTTAATTAAATGTACAACGTACAAAACTAAATATTAAGCTTGCATCAGTGATGTTAGTTTTTAATAACATCTCACTTTAACTGATTAAACCATCTTGATAGGTTGATTATGCTTGGGCTGTTTATCATCAGAGTTCAAAACTTTACCTGATTAAACCACCTTGACAGGTTTATTAGTTCTTCCTTCTCATGAACAGTCAGATCCAACAACACAGGATGAAGAGCATAGTATAACATGATATCTGCTAGAGTCAGCTGATGACCCACCAGATATACTGTCCTGGACATGAATTTGTCCAAATCCTAACGATGGAAGATGGATGTAGATTAGCTTTTCTTACCAAAATTTGATGGGTGATAGTCACAAGGGTTGAGACACCAACATTTATAAAAAATGTTTTCCCAGTCTACACCCTTAAGGTTTTATCTCCTTCCCTGAAAGATATAATTACATTGTGCCTTTGCTTCTATGCAGGATGTAACACTCAATTTAACAAGTTTACAAATTTAAGTGGCAGGAAGGAAATTTCTGTCAAATATACCCTTTTGCGTCATATTCTTTGAACAAAAATGTGGAGCCTGGGCCTACCAAAGTCCTCCCTTAGATCTGCTAATACAATGATGTTTCTATTGCATCTAAGCCAAATTAAGAATTTATTCAAGGTGGTAACCCTAGACACTGATAAATTTGGGATTAAAACAAGAAGGAAATATACTGTTACCTTCAGAACTCCTTTAATTAGTATTGCATCATTCAAGGATGACTGCAATTGCAGCTGCCAGTATTCCAGCCACTGATCAACTTGAGCCCGCTCAAGAGCTGAGTTACCTAACAATGTTTGTTTTGATATTCTGGAGAGGTACGCAGCTACTGTTCGTACTCCAGTTACTGTTGGTCCTGACCTGAGAGTCAGTAATGGTACCTAACAAAACAAAGAAAGATAACTTTCACTTACTGTAATGACATACATTGTAACTAATGTATTTTTTGGAGATACAGTATGCAGCTAGAATTGAGGGGTATTGTGCAACTTAGCCAACTGCACCATAAGGCATTTACAGTTAGTACTGCTATCTCAAATCCCAACTGCTCATTATTTTTCAGTCATTCATTATATAATTCCTATCTTGAACTTGAGTCTATCTCAAATCCTCTGCTATTTGGCACAAAGCATGACTTTCCATGGCCTTAATACTCTGTATCTTGACCTGCAGTATTAACTATGATATCAACTGAATGACTTCGGGAAACAATGTGTGGTTCCAGAAAATACCCATCCCTCCTGATGGATGATCACTAGAAATTCCAAGGGGGTGGGATGTTGCAAAGGCCAAAATTTTTAAAGGAAAGTAGGAGGCTAAAATGGAATTTCTGGAGGGGTGGGGGGAGGGGTCAAAGTAAAAAAAAAAACACCCATGGGGTAGGCATGGATATTTTCTGGAACCACACAATGTTGCAAATTAGCTGTGCAATAAAAATTACTCTTATTAAATACAAAACTACTTGGTCCTTAAGTACCGATATATGTCTACATGGGTACCCTATAGCAGCCAACACGTTTGTTGAATAAGTAACAAGCAGTATGGGTAGCCAATATTGTATATGGAGACCTACACAACAGGCTGTGCAAGCACTCACAGTGCAGTAAGTTTATACTACAGTTTATGTTTTGTTAAAAAATATGAAAATTGACACCATTCATGCTTCCTCAAACGCCACTATCTTTAACAATTTTCTGTTTCCCTTGAGAGTTCTAGCAGTGGGTGTATACTGCACTTTAGCAAAACTTAATTTTGATGTTTGTATATAGAGTATATCCTTGCAGAGAATATTTCTATGGTAGATAAGTAGGCCTTGTGCATGTTATGTCACCAGTTAAAAATTTACCACCAAGCCTCATTAATTTGTACAAAATTCTTTGCAAGCTTGGGCCCAGAAGTGTATTTGTCTGAGTATTCATTTCAACTTTGCTTTGGGAATTCATGGAAGGGACACTGTCACCAATTTTTAGGATAAATTTGAAAGGCTAAAAGACATATTCTTCTCAGAGGAAACCCAAAAATACTGGCTGAATTTCATTTAAATTACTGTACCAGTTCCCAGTTGTCGGAGACTATAATTAAGTGTGTTTGGCTGTGGATCACTAGGATGGAAATAGATTGCAACTCAAAAAAGTCAGGCTGATGTTTTTAAGTTTTCCCTTTGTCTCTTGAAAAAAAAATGCCAGAAACTGACTACAGTTTGTTCTTTCTTTGAGAAAATCATTTGATTTCCTTCTCTTGACATCCTAGGAGTTTTCTATGGACGATAAAGGGCATTGAATTTAAATTTTGGCACATTTTTCACTCCAAACCATACAAATCCCAGTGGCAAAGTCCCTTTAATAACAAACTTTATAGATTCAGACTTCACAAGCGAAGCTTGGTGGTAAAATGAGCTAGTCTGATGCAAACATGCATAAGGGCTCTTGTATGGGGATTCTCCCCTCCCTCTCCCTCCCCCCCCCCCCCCCCCCCCGTTGTAGTAGGACACTTTGTGTGCTATTATATAGCGTGCCACAAGAGTCAGAACCGGTTAGAACCGGTTCGAGTGGACTTCGGAGAAAAGGAAGAAACACGTGCAGTTGTTGTTGAATCTTGTCTTGTCTTTTTGAGTTCAAATTCCCTACTACAAATTGGTGGAAAATCCGGGATTCAAACTGAACACCATGCCTGCCACAGTAGAAGAGCTACAAGGACTAATTGCTGGACTTAGCGAAGTTGTTAAGGGCTTAGCCACAAATCTAAACACAGTCGCGACTCAAGTTGGCGCCATTACCGCCGCGTCACATGGTCAACAATCGAGCGAAGCCGACCCTGTTCTTACTCAGAATCCAAATTTGCGCCTTCCAACACTCCAGTTGCCCACTTTTCGACAGGATACTACGGTTCAAGACGACATTTCTTACTTTCTGGAAAGATTTCAGGAACAAACAGCTCATTTAACGCCTCCTGTTCGACAAGCGCTCCTTGAACAACAATGCCTTGGTGAGTGGCCTCGATCTGTGCTGTCGTTTTGTCGATCGACCGAAGGATTCACCGCCCAAACTCCATCTCAGCAATTCGACATGTATGTCAAAGCCCTCCGAGAGGAATTTGAAGAGCCCAAAGATTCGAAATGTCGCCGCCTTGCTTCCGAGTTAAGTGCAATGGTGCAAGATCCTTCGGAGTCAATTGATCAATTTGCCTTCAAGTACAAGAATGTTTTACACAAACTGGACAAATTGGGGGAAAATCTCAGTAAAGCTTGTCCCACTTACGTTACCTCGCAATTCATTTCAAAGTTGCAACCGCACATTGCTCAGCACATCGTTTTGCAGGCGGATCAGATTACTCGTCTCGATAAAGCCATTGAAGCTGCTCGTCGAATTGAACAATCGTTCTCCGCTAAGACTCCTGCATCTCAGTCACTAGCTTCGACCTCACCTGGTTCAACCTCCACCTCCACTCTTGCAGACTGGAAACCTTCGCGTTCAGCCCTAGTTACTACGCCTACTCGATTTAATTCACCCCGTGGATCTCATCAACAGCAACAAAACTCCTGCTGGATATGTGGTGACACAAACCACATCTCACGTGATTGCACAAAGCGTACGAAGCGACCTACCAAGAAAACTCCTGAAGTCTGTCGAAATTTTAACAAGTTCATTTCAGCTAACTGTGAGCAAGCCAACAACAAATGCTCTGCGGGAAGATTGCACAAATGTTCTAACTGCAACAAATGGGGATGTAAAGCTGTTCGTCACAAAGAGACACCCCCTCAATCTCTGGTCGCTGGTCTTCAGTCTACAGATAAACCAAGTAATGAAATTGCACCCGTGGGTCAAGACACTGCCGTCTTTGGCCTGCCAGCTGTTACCAACCCTGCTGGATCACTCAAGGAACGTCACATCCTCTGGACCCCTGTCATCTCTGCTGGTGAAAAACTTCCACTACCCCTTGACAGTTGCTGCTCCGTATCTCTTGTCAGTCGCTCCCACGCTGACCTTGTTGCTTCAAAATGTCCAAAGTTAAAGTACCAGTCTCTTGAGAATCCTATTGCTGTATCTGTTGCTGATTCACAGTCTCAGTTGAAAGCCATTGGCACAATGGAAATTCCAATCCAATGGAACAATGGAAAAGAAAGCACCTTTCAAATGCTCGTAGTACCTGGTCTCTCTTGGCCCGTGTTATTCGGTGAGAATCATTTACATGCCACTCAGGCCTTGGTGGATCATGCTGAGCCTAGCATCCACTTTCGACACCCCAGCATGTCATTCAAAATTGCCTGTTCTCTCCAGAACCCATTGACAGAAGCACATGGTTGTAGCAGTAACACCCATGCTGGTGTCACCTGTCTGCTTACTGGTCCCTCATTTCCAGGCTATTCTCCAGGAAATTCTCAGCTAAATCGTGGACTGAACTTTGTCTCTGTCTGCCTTACCGTTGGAACTGCACTCATGGCTTTTTCACCTTCTGACTTATGGGTCGATGGTCAAGACATACAGCCTGGTGTCAAAGTTTTAAGTGGCCCGTTCCACATGACTGCTGCCACAGACCAACTGGTTCCAGCCAAGTCATGCCATGCATCAGTTGTTAACATCCCAGAAACTTCATCTGAATCCAGTTTTGTCCAACACATCTCAGATCCTCAGCCTGTGTACGCTCACAACACCTCTCCAATACCTGGAAAAGATCACGTCACTCCTTTCTTCCTGATGTTTGGAAGACATGCACCTTCTCCTGAAGTACTTTCCTATGATTTGCCTCCTGCACCTCTCTCCCAGTCTTCCTATGCCAAAGAGCTCATTAAAAGATCCATTGAAGCAAGGAAAAACTTTGACAGAATCAAAGCTGACCTTAAGAGAAGCCAACGAGAGTATTATGACATGAACTCCAGAGATCTTCACATACCTGATGGTAAACGAGTTTTTGTCCGACTTCCTCCGCCAAGCTCAACTCCAAAAGGAGCAGCTACCCGCTTCCTAAGGAAATACGATGGTCCTTTTCTAGTTATTGGTCACATTCGTGGTCGCCAAGATCTGCTACGATTACGTCATATGACCACTGGCAAAGAACTCAAAGCAGTTAACATTGAAAAAATTGTTGTAGTTCCTGATGGTGACCCACATGCTGACATTCGTCCTGATGATGACGCAGAGCAACTCAGGGACAATACTCCAACATCAGTACAAGGATCTAATGAACTTTCACATCAAGCTAGTCATAATAGCATAAGTCCTGAATTAGCTAAGGTTGCTTTTGCTTTCGGACAGTATCTTAGGACCTTACCAAAACCTCAGTGCTATGCTTCTGAGGCTTGTAAAGTTGTTTATCAGAGCTTTCCAGATGCTAGAGACATTCTTAACCGCCATGGTAAACTCAAAGGACTTGTTGCAAAATGCCCTTATTTATCACTGAACGGTGGACCGCATGGAGGTACATACCTCCTCACCTTGGACATGGGGCTTTTCCAGGAACTTAACAAGTAACACTCCCAAGAAGGGGTGGACTCATAAGCTAGCATTTGTTTTCCTTGATGTATTAGACTTTCTGTTTTGTTGAATTTCTAAGCGTTTTAAACCCAAGAAGGGGTGGACTGTAGTAGGACACTTTGTGTGCTATTATATAGCGTGCCACAAGAGTCAGAACCGGTTAGAACCGGTTCGAGTGGACTTCGGAGAAAAGGAAGAAACACGTGCAGTTGTTGTTGAATCTTGTCTTGTCTTTTTGAGTTCAAATTCCCTACTACACCGTGAATTAAAAAATGAATATACAATTCACAAAATGTTTTGTCATGTAGAGGGATAGCAGTTGACCCCGATAAGGATTCAAGCCAACTTACAATCTCCCTCCCTCCTTCATAAAATCTACCTAAGGATTCAAGATACTACATGAATTTATGGGTTACATGCGTTTTTGACGGATTCTGCCCGTATCGATAAGTTCTTCTTCAGTGTTCTCAAAATGTGACCGTGCTATAAGTTTTTTTTTTCTTTTTTTTGGTAACTGAATTTTTGCACTTACTGCTCGAACGTTGAGCGGAGAAAATCGTCTTAAAATTAATTTGGCAAAGCCCGAAAGTTGAACCATTTTCCCACGAAATTAGGGAGCTTTTTTCTTCATTAATATTAACTGAACTCGTACCTTTGATGAAATGAACTCTTCACCGTCTTCTATGCGTATTCTTTCGCCTGGTATTTCACAAAATTTCAGTAAATTTTCTATTTCAGTGCAGCCATTTAGCACCAAACTCGCGGCAGCCATTTTGGAACTCAGTCTTGTGGTAGACTCCGCTGACAGATTGCCATTTCAAGTAAATGATACCCAGGGCCTTACGGTCACAACACCGGAAACAAAGAGAATCAAAACAAAGCCATCTCGTGAGAGAAAATAAAAGAATCAATATAAAGTTGAAAACGACACATGGTGAAGGAATAATTCTGTTCTTTTAACAAGAACCATCGACATAAAGGTAAGATATTTCCCCTCATCGATAATCTAGCAGGTAGATTTGCCTACAAGTCTAACCTAAACGCCAGATTCAGCGAATTTCGCGGGTAATTTCCTCTTAGCAATAATAGAAATTTATTTGACAACGAAGCCGCTCTTTAAAAATTACGATTACCGCATCTAAATTTTACTTACTTAAATCGGAACTAGGTTATTCGAGTGTCTTTTGTTGCCCCTTTGATGTCGTGAACGTTTTCTTTCGCTGAACGAATGAATCCAATTGTACGAAAATTTGAAACTTATGAATAAATTTGTATTACCTAGATGATGGGCTAATGGATACTTAAAAAATCTGGCTTAACTCTGGTTTCCAATTTGCATTTTTAAAGGAAATTGATAAGAAATAAACGAATATTTATCGCTTCGCTATACAATAAAAAATACGTCGTACCTCTGTGTTTTGTCTGTTTCGCGTTTTATTTATTTACAAGGACTCTCGTGATGGTAAATGAGACAAAATTGTCATCTTCGAAATAAAAATAATAAAAATAAAAGAACAGAAAATTCACTCGCCGCTTTGAAATAATCATTTAACATTCTTTTAGTGCTTTTTAGTTTGTTTAAATATGCGATACTGTACAGGGTATAACTGATTCCTTTTTTTTCTATGAATAATGTACAAATACTTCCTGCGTGATCAGGCCTGGACTGAGTCAAGACTTGTGGATTGTATCCGTGAATATTGTGTTCGGTCCTTTGTAGTGGCCGGGTGCGTCCACACGATTTCTACATTCCTTTTAAACTTTTATTTGTACGCACACGTACGGGAAGTGTGACTCTGAAAGAATGCCCGTGTAGAAACTCAATTTCTCCAACTCCACGCGCGTACCCGCTGCTCTAGCCTGCTCCCTAGCCAATGACTAGAAAAAAGAAATCTTTTCATTTTTCTACGACAGTTGGTTTTGAGTTGAAACAGTCACGACGAACGCTTTCCTTTTTATTAAACGCAAACAAAACTGGACAAAAATCGTGGCACTCTGAGAAGCCATCGTACATCGTCAGCTTTCGTGGCACAAGATAGGGTTGACGTCAAACATGCGCGTGCTAAACTTTTTTCACGCTGTTGTTATTGCGTTTTTAAATCTCTTTCCTCGCAGTAGTAATTTTTGTTTTCTGTTATTTAGCTCGGGCAATTTGCGATAGTATCCAGGATTATTGTTCAATTGGTGCTTTGAAAAAGATGTGATAATCGATGATAGCTCGGCTCCCTTTCCCTGCAGGTCACAAGCAAGCTTCAGTAACTGGAAAAACCCTGGAAGATGCCAGGAACGAGGCGACTGAAGAAGGAGCAAAGTGAGTGCTTAGTAAAACTTTCCCAGTTGCTAAGTTTGCTGTAAGGAACTCTATAGAATTGGAATATATTTTTGTTCCGGATAGCAGTAAATTTTTGCCTATGCGCACGCGGATGTCGTTAAAGGCTGTATTCAAAACCGAAGCTTTTCTGCAAAAACGTAAGCACTGGCCAAATGGAGTCGCAAGTTTCAAGTTGCGATAATATACCACTCCGTCTGGCCAGGGCCCTAGGAACATATGTTTATGAAGAAAAATTTGCCCGTCTAAGGCGGAGTAATAAGGGAACTCTTTCCTGAAACTGCTGCATTGTCATGTTGCAAAGAGTAGACGTCACTTTTGCTTTCTGTAATATAAACATTTGCTGCGCGTGAAGGTGGTAATCAGGCCACAATTTCCGATACAACATATGTTACGGGACAAGACGGGAAATGCTGCTTGTATTACACGCCCTTGAACGTATTTTGGAATTGTAGAATTCAAATGAATGTTGCGCGAAACAATTTTATTGAGAGCACACGATGCAATTTGAAATAACGCGCAAGGCATGGTGTGTTTGTGTTTTCAAAACTGTTTCTCTGTCCTTTACAGGAACCCTGAGCATTTTCAAAAGATTCAAGTGTGATGTGGAACATTCCACCAATCAGAGATTAATTAACAGCCAGCTCAGGACAGCTATCAGCTCAAACGCATCACCAAGGCACCTTCACAGCCTGTTGTTACGGGGAGCTGACGTGAACTGCGTCGATTCTTTAGACTACAGCCCTCTTCTTCTAGCTCTCACGGCACCGCCATCAAAACACTTGTTAGACACCGTTCAACTACTGTGTGAGTTCGGAGCCAACGTAAACTATAACAGTAACGTTTTCTTTGGTGATACACCACTTCATTTTGCCTCAACGCTAAACAACTACGAACTCATAGAACTGCTGTTTTGTTACAAAGGAGATATACACGCGCGAAATTTCGCAGGATACACGCCTTTACACGTAGCAGCCCAACACGGTAACGAAGCGAGTGCAACGGCGCTGTTTCTTTGTGGAGCAGATTTGAACTGTAAGGAGAATTATTGTGGATATACTCCACTTCACTTGGCAGTGATTGGACAATTTGAAAACTTTGTCAAGGCATTGGTTTCATTCGGTGCAAGAATTGACCAATCAGATAACTGCAGCTTGACGCCGATTGACAGGTGTCACTCGAAAGAGATTCTGGGAATTCTGAACGGTGCTATTCATCCAAGTCTTTTTAGTCTTGAATCTTCTTGTCTTGCCGTTATCAGGGAAAAAGTAAGAGGAATTACTGGAATACACGGATTTGACGAACTACCTCTTCCATTCACTTTGAAAAAGAAACTCAAACTACGATGGTGATAAAGAATAAAGCTCTTCCGAATTTTGGCCGCTGACTTAGATATATTTTCACTACTTAGAGTTTACATCTTTAAATATTTTCACTGGACATTCCGCAACTTATTTACTCGTCAGTCTGACCACTTGATCTAACCAGTCAGAGTACACTGTTCTTGACCAGTCAGAAGCGAAACTACACTGCGAGCATAGCGCTCTGATGTTCCTGCCCGGCCATAAAAAATCCCGATTTTTCTAAGAAGATCGAAGGGAATCGGCTGGCACAGTAAAGCAAACAGGATTTGTAATTTCTCACGCATCGGCTAAAGAATTATTCAGACATGCATTTCGTAGTAATTGCTAATCGAAGTCAGCTGAATCATGAATCCTATAATTTTTAGTACACCTTACAAAACAGTAATCTATAGTGCACTTTGTGTGTATTTTATGTCGAATGATTTTAAGTTATGGAAATGGTTATTTATTTACTAAAAATGATACTTTCATTTTTTAATTTTATCTTAAATCATACTATCCACATGAAATTATTAATAAAAATTTATTTTTTATCGTATGAACTTCCCGCTCTCCACATCCTGTACTCCAGGCCCCAGTTGTTCGAAAGTTGGATAGCGCTATCACCCGGATAAATCTCTATCCAGTGGATAACGCAATTGGTTTCCTAATACTTATCCACTGGATAGTGATTTATCCGGTGGATAGCGCTATCCAACTTTTGAATAACTGGGGCCTGGTCCCTGGTCTGCTTCTCTTGGTTCCGAAATGCCAATTTCTCCTGGTTTCTCGGCTCGCGCCACCCCCCTTCCCCCCCTCCCCCCCCCCCCCACACACAAGTGAAAGCAGCTTACGTCTTATTGTCTGCCAACCTCATCACTGATTAGGTAAAAACAAAAAAGACGCCCGTCTACTAGAATGATGCCATGCCTCCGGGGGCCTGCTGTGTGAACGTGAGGGACCGGAATGGAAATCAACTTATATGGCAGTTAAAAAGCAGCCTCGTTTTCCCGTTTTTGGTTTTGCTTTTTCATTGCAAAAAAAAAAAAGGAGAGAGAGAGAGAGAGGTTTGCTGAAAAACTTCAGTAGGAAAATTAAAATGCTGTCCGACGTTCCGATTGTACTACCATCATTATCAAGGCAAAGTGACTGATCACAAAGAAAGAAAATGTCAGTTATTGCTTTCACTCATTTATATTTAAACCATGATGAAACAGTCACTTTGCCTTGATAATGATGGTTATACCGTCGAAACGTCGGACAGCAGTACAGGATTCGTACCCTTTTGACATTTTGAAATTCCAGGACTTTCCATGACCTTCTAACGTTTTCCATGAGCTAAATGTTGCCTTTCGTTTACAAAAAAAGTTGAAGTAGATCCAGTTTATGACTCATTAATTTTCTCTTCTTGTGATTTTCATTCACAGAAAAAGCAACTGCCAAATCTATTTTGTACAAAACCCTTGTAGAACTTCATTTTCCATGACTTTCCATGACCAGTGCTTAATTTCCATACCTTTCCAGGCCTGGAAAATGAAATTCTAAAATTCCACGACTTTCCAGATTTTCCACGACCCGTACGAACCCTGCATTAGTTTAAAAAAAAAAAAAATCAGGTACCCAAAATAATTTGTTTCCTCCCAAAAGAGAGGAAGAAAAAGGACACTTGTAGCCCGAATAACTATTAAGTGCAAGTTTTTTGGGCCCGAAGTTGGAGAAACGTAAACCCGGATATTAAGTTGGGAACAAACGAGGTACAACCGCCTGAAGAGGCTAGAAACAAACTCTAAAGCCGAATATGTGCAACTAAATATCGTGGTGTCAAATATTTTGGCATAGTTACCGCCCACCCAAATTCAGTGAAAGGAACATGTCACTACAAAACAACTGAGAAATAACAAGTTCTTAAGACTGGTTTTTAATCTGACACTTCTGGTCAATGTGTTTGTATTTACAATATTTTGCATTCATATGATTTCTTAGATAATTCACATAAATTGTCCTGTCTTTCTTCGGGCTTCGTGTAGACGACTAAGAATAACTTTAACATAAAAGTCAAATCTCTCGTCGATGACAAGATCTAGAGAAGATTTGTTGGTTATCTTCGGTGTCATAAAACATTGAGTCAGTACACTAACCACTCCCTATGATGACACGATGAAGAACAAGATTGAGGAAATATATTACAAAACGTTCGTTCGGCACCTTTTAACTGTAAGATTGAAATTAAAAACCCTTCTGCCTGTTTTATTCAAAACACCAGGGTCCAGATGCTCGAAAAGCTTGACGCTTATCCAGGACTTTCTCTTTAGAGAGCGGTTTTGACTCAAAACTACAGCAAAAACAACAGCCAAACTTATGACATGTTGGACAAAGACAAACCATCACAGAATAACTCCTTGGTAACTCAGAAACATTAATTTTGCTTATGACCTTGAAGTTTATGCTTATTTCCGATCAGAACTAAGCCCTGGTGAGAAAAAAGAGGATTCTAGGGAAAAATGTTGAAACAAAACTATTTTCTTGGGTTGTGAGTTAATTTTAGACAGAAAATTAGTTGACGCACGCACTGCAAAGCTGGGCAGCACTGATACAGTCATCGTGACAGAAGGCGCCGCACTTCCTGCACATTTGCATGGCCTTTAGCCGACATGAACAACTCTTGAGCAGCATTGATCTGTTAAAGGATTTGGAAGTGACGGCATTAGCTGGAAAGCCTTTTGAGACACCGCCTGATGCCGGACGTTGTGTTAAGTTCTCTCTGTTGCCTGCTTGCTGACGCATAGCAGCCCGTGATGGAGGTCTCTGTTTTATAAGTGTAGCAGGTGCACGCAAATCCACCGTGTCGTTAGAAAGTATAGACGCGCTAGAGATAGGAACAGCAGACGACTCTCTGGATAATGAGCCATCAGAGGCAGTCTCACTACAAGGAGTCCTAATTGTCCTTTTTCTTGAGTAAACCGTACTTGCTGTGAGCATAGTGTCCGGTGCACAAGTCCTTACGGCCTTAAGAGCCTCTGTAGCAACAGCCACCGTAACCATACGAAATATAGGTATTGACCGCGGCCGCTGTGCCTGGGCGCCAGTTGCATTTGCTCTGAGCTGTTTCGCAGCCTCTGATCTCCTCGAACCTGACACCCGCTTTGGAAGACAGTGAGACGGTAGTTTCTTTACAGGTACCGTCAAGGGTTGTATCACGGCACTAGTTATCCTAGGTGATTTTGGTTGGGTTAACTGTGATCTGCTGTGGCTGGGATCCTTGTGGCTTGAGGGCAGTGTGCTCCTGGGTGGTGGAGCGGGAGCTGGGGAGAGTGGCTTGGTGAAATAGGCATGCGCAAGGTCTTCTGACGAGCAGTCAGATTCAGAAAGTTTCCTGAAAAGAGAAATAAATACATTACAAGATGGCCAAAGAGACACGTGCAAGTAAAAATCTTGCTCGAGATGCTTTACCAAAAACACGACGCAGTCTTAAGTGTTCTATATATCCCTTTAAACAAATCACTACATGACATGGAAAAACAGAAACAAAACAAAATCGTCAAAAACTATGCTAACTACAAGCAGGATTCCAGACCTCCACCACTTCAATCAAACTAGATGAATTATTAATGAGTTTATAAACTTGTTATCTCAGTCAATCATAGGTAATGAGTGACAACCAGCCTGATGAGGACCAGCAGTGAGAGGCTGAAACATTGTTATCCACATCAAAGTGACTACAATCAATGTACATCATGTGACAAACGATTAAGAAGGCTCTCACGAGTAACGTGTTAGCATACAGAATCTGTCTCTCGCTCCAGAAGCTAGGTGTCTTTGATTCAAAGTGCCACCAGTACTAATAGTGACCTTTTGTCAGGATAGCACCTGGCTGTCCTCCATGTATAGTACATGTCCTACATGTACAGCCAGTTTTTGGAGAATTTCGTGGAAATCCCCCTCCTCCCCAGGGGGCAGGGCTACCCCTCGTAACCTTCGCGGTTTAAGGTATGTGGATTGGTACAGCATGGGGTATGAAAATCTAAAAGGTCCACGACTAGAATTATCCTGGTACTTTTTAGGGGAGAACCTCTTAGGGTTGAAAATGAATTTAAACTACACCCACCCTTGTTAGGGTATCCTTTCAAGATCTTCTGGTAAGCATCCCCGTTACTTTTACATGAAGAGAAACTACCTAAGCTTTAAATTTTGTGAGGGAAACACCTCTAGGATGGCCACATTTCACTTTCTACCCGAAAAGGTGGACTAGTTAGTGCAACAGTGAAAAGTGACTCACCTTTTGCCCCAGACAGGTTCAAAGAACTTTGCCTGCAACACACAACAAGCAACAAAGATTAAATCACAAGTAAAATAACATTTTTCTGGTTTTCACTTTCCTGCTGAGTTCTCTTCTTGATAAACCTTAACTAAACCAACTGCAAAAAATTACCTTCCATGGATCTAACTTAGCTAGCCTCTCCTCCTCCTGTTTCATCTTTTGTTGCATGTCAGTCATAAAATCACCTGAAAAAGAACACAGAGAGCATACTGCACTGTGCAAAAGGGTACTACAAGAAAATTACTCTTAGTCACCAATAAATTAATTTTAACTTCACTTGCTGCGTTCAAAATCGAGAAGCACTTCTAAGTTTTGAGTCTATGGATGAAATCCTAAAGGGGCAACCATTCAAATCAAAGTTATTGTTCCATGTTAGTAAATGTAAGTTCTTTTCTATGGTACTGTTTATTATGCTGTACAAGGTTGTTCTAGCTTTAGTCTTCTAAAGTGACCATTCAAATCAAAGTTATTGTTCCATGTTGGTAAATGTAAGTTCTTTTCTATGGTACTGTTTATTATGCTGTACAAGGTTGTTCTAGCTTTAGTCTTCTAAAGTGACCATTCAAATCAAAGTTATTGTTCCATGTTGGTAAATGTAAGTTCTTTTCTATGGTACTGTTTATTATGCTGTACAAGGTTGTTCTAGCTTTAGTCCTCTAAAGTGACCATTCAAATCAAAGTTATTGTTCCATGTTGGTAAATGTAAGTTCTTTTCTATGGTACTGTTTATTATGCTGTACAAGGTTGTTCTAACTTTAGTCCTCTAAAGTGACCATTCAAATCAAAGTTATTGTTCCATGTTGGTAAATGTAAGTTCTTTTCTATGGTACTGTTTATTATGCTGTACAAGGTTGTTCTAGCTTTAGTCCTCTAAAGTGACCATTCAAATCAAAGTTATTGTTCCATGTTGGTAAATGTAAGTTCTTTTCTATGGTACTGTTTATTATGCTGTACAAGGTTGTTCTAGCTTTAGTCCTCTAAAGTGACCATTCAAATCAAAGTTATTGTTCCATGTTGGTAAATGTAAGTTCTTTTCTATGGTACTGTTTATTATGCTGTACAAGGTTGTTCTAACTTTAGTCCTCTAAAGTGACCATTCAAATCAAAGTTATTGTTCCATGTTGGTAAATGTAAGTTCTTTTCTATGGTACTGTTTATTATGCTGTACAAGGTTGTTCTAACTTTAGTCCTCTAAAGTGACCATTCAAATCAAAGTTATTGTTCCATGTTAGCAAATGTAAGTTCTTTTCTATGGTACTGTTTATTATGCTGTACAAGGTTGTTCTAACTTTAGTCCTCTAAAGTGACCATTCAAATCAAAGTTATTGTTCCATGTTAGCAAAATTAATGTAAGTTCTTTTCTATGGTACTGTTTATTATGCTGTACAAGGTTGTTCTAACTTTAGTCCTCTAAAGTGACCATTCAAATCAAAGTTATTGTTCCATGTTGGTAAATGTAAGTTCTTTTCTATGGTACTGTTTATTATGCTGTACAAGGTTGTTCTAGCTTTAGTCCTCTAAAGTGACCATTCAAATCAAAGTTATTGTTCCATGTTAGTAAATGTAAGTTCTTTTCTATGGTACTGTTTATTATGCTGTACAAGGTTGTTCTAGCTTTAGTCTTCTAAAGTGACCATTCAAATCAAAGTTATTGTTCCATGTTAGCAAATGTAAGTTCTTTTCTATGGTACTGTTTATTATGCTGTACAAGGTTGTTCTAGCTTTAGTCTTCTAAAGTGACCATTCAAATCAAAGTTATTGTTCCATGTTAGTAAATGTAAGTTCTTTTCTATGGTACTGTTTATTATGCTGTACAAGGTTGTTCTAACTTTAGTCCTCTAAAGTGACCATTCAAATCAAAGTTATTGTTCCATGTTAGCAAATGTAAGTTCTTTTCTATGGTACTGTTTATTATGCTGTACAAGGTTGTTCTAGCTTTAGTCTTCTAAAGTGACCATTCAAATCAAAGTTATTGTTCCATGTTAGCAAATGTAAGTTCTTTTCTATGGTACTGTTTATTATGCTGTACAAGGTTGTTCTAGCTTTAGTCTTCTAAAGTGACCATTCAAATCAAAGTTATTGTTCCATGTTAGTAAATGTAAGTTCTTTTCTATGGTACTGTTTATTATGCTGTACAAGGTTGTTCTAACTTTAGTCCTCTAAAGTGACCATTCAAATCAAAGTTATTGTTCCATGTTAGCAAATGTAAGTTCTTTTCTATGGTACTGTTTATTATGCTGTACAATGTTGTTCTAACTTTAGTCCTCTAAAGTGACCATTCAAATCAAAGTTATTGTTCCATGTTAGTAAATGTAAGTTCTTTTCTATGGTACTGTTTATTATGCTGTACAAGGTTGTTCTAACTTTAGTCCTCTAAAGTGACCATTCAAATCAAAGCTATGGAGTAGTAAATCCAAATTTCCTTATTTGGATTTGTTGGGAGGTTAAGAGTATGACTCACCATCTTGAAGCCGATCTTTCCATGAATGACATGCACTGGCAAAGAACTCATTTGTGAATGCAGTGTGTGATGGTCTGCAAAAAATAATGATTAGAAACACACTCAATGAAATATAGGTCCTGGTGCCTCTGTGGTCATCTGGTCACAAATTCATTTTTAACCTTTCAGTGATGTAATTTTTCGGCAACTTAGGATATATTTTTAGTCTTTTTTTAAAACAAAACCTTTGGAATTTGTCATTGTTATATTCTATACATTTAATGTATATTTTTAGATGCACGGTCCTTTTGGATACCAGCCTTCGAGCTGAATGGGCCACCCTGCTAAAATAAAGCTTACTCTCTCTCTCTCTGTGGTTCAAATATGTATTGTATCGTTCCCATGCAAGGTTTTAGCTAGAGGGGTGTCCAGGCCTCCACAGGACACCTACTTTTTGCATAAACTGATTTTAACTTCACTTAACCTCTTATAAAATTTAAAAGAGACATGCCCCTCGGATGCCCAATTTTCATTTTCTGGCTAAAAGCCTGCTCCCATGGCTGAGGGTTCCCCAACCCAGTCATGGTCCTCTCCCTTTTCTCCCACGACATTGAGGTAATCATCATAGTGTTCTGAATATCAATAACTTTTTCATCAACAATTCCAAATCTGTATACAGGAATAACAAGGTGGCACATAAACACAAGGTTCTTGACGTAATGCTTTATAAGTTACCTCAGACCACCATCACTGCCCACTGATTTGTCAACTCTTGGTAGCAGTTTTACTAACTGGTATTGGTACAGAGCAGGAAGCATGTTGAATGTTCGCTGGCTTATGAGTGACTACAACAAAAACAAGCTTTTATAAGTTAACACTGTTTCAGTGCTTGGTCCTTTCATTGACATTGACATAACCGGTAAAAAGTGCAACCTTGCTCCTAACAGATCTGAGAGTCAATGATTTAGTCCTAAACAGAGGTGACTGTTGCTTAGAAAGACAAAGAAATTTTTGAAGTGCCACATGTAAATCTATGTTAGGAAAAGCTACTCCAGAAAACTGCATCGTTTCAAGAATTTTTAATACAGACACTAATAGCACTAAGTTGAGTGTCCATATTATGAAGGTATCCATATCTATAACAAAAGTAGAATTAATAATTATGAATTTTGGTCCATAATAATAAATTCCATGCTTACTGAATATATGCTCAATAATTACAGTAAAAATAATCTGTACAGCCCTGTACACTTATTATACTTCATGGGATAGCAATTACAGTAAATTTCCACTCACTAAAACACACACACGTTACTGTTACAGTTTCCACAGAGCAAGGCAAAATCATGTTTAAGAATTTTACCGCCATCAAATTAAAAGTCCAGATACTCACTCGAAGAGGAATGCTGGTCAGAATGGAATCTGGTGTGGAAATATCTATCCGTCCTTCTTTGGTTCTCTTCAACTGGGCAGCTAAACAGGAGACATACGAAATTTAGCTCTCCTGTAACCTAATTTACTAATGCAAAGCTCTTTTAAAACATGTTAAACATTAACTTTCTAAAATGCCCATAAAAGTTTGGTCCTGAGGAACTGCCTTTATGGTATCTTGCTTTGCCTTACTTGTCTATTTGCCATCAGAAACCACTTGATCACTAAACTTAACAAACCCTGATGTTACAAAATCTGAATTATAACTTGATTTGGTATTGTCTGGATTGTGTTGCCTGAATTCTATTTTTGGGCACAAAATTATTAGATTGTGGAACAATACCACATGTAATTATGTCATGCAAAGTAACAGAACTGGGCTGCAAAGGAATCCTATCTTGGAATCAAAGCAAACCCAAGCACAGTATCACAAACTGCAAACTTACCAACACTCATTTTCTTGTATCTTCTTGGCTAAAATAAAATGAAATTAATGTTGTTAAACAACGCAATGACTTGTTTACCAAATAAAGAGTTGGAATATTACAGTAATGCTTTTCATTACATGATGCGTGGCCTTCCAAGTTGGACACAACAAAAGATTGTCACAATTACAAAAAAAAAAAAGGATGAGTCCCTGAAAACTGACAAAGAATTGAAACCCAAAACCTACAACTATGACCTTTTGAAGCTGCTGAACCAAAACCGAGATGCTTGTGAATCACTATTAAGAAACATACCTTTGAATTTGTCCAAAGGTCAGAAAATTTCTCTAACTTTTCTTTGCCATCCACGTCATCAGCAGAGCCACGAAGGTTTGGGTAGCTGTGACTAGCTATGGCATTAGCTGTTACAGATGCACTTGATGGGGGAATGAGCTTGGATGAAGGTGGAATAAGGACAGAGGGAGGCTTCACCTGTTTAATTGAGGAAATTTTAGATTAACAGTGATTTAAGGATATGCCAGCCAAGTAAACAGATTTGTGAAAGTTAAGTTCAACAGTTTAAATAAAAAAATCAAGGAGTTGCTTAACTCAGTTAAACGTCAAATGTATGTGCTACATTTGGTCAAGTAAGTTGAAAACCAAGATGACAGAAGTACACTACACTGTCCATGCTTACAAAATTAATGCTACTCAGTTGTTGTGCAGTTGATTTTTTATAACAATTTCATCATTGATCACAATAATTATCACAATCAAATAGCTGAGCGACTAGCTGCTTCACTTCTGTCCATGGAAACCTGTTTTTGCTGTTATTTCTGTGCAAACTCTGGTGTCCTCCCAACCACAAACATTGAATCTTTACAGGTAAGCATTAACCATTTAAGCCCTGATATACAAATGCATATTCTCATTACTGATCTCCATATATTTCTTATGGTACAAGTAAGGAGAATTTGTCTAAACATCAAGACATCTTATCCTTGGTGATCACTTCCTTTATTCTCATCACTTGAATGTTTGAACAAGAAGTGATAATGTAAAGAGAAATTTCACTTTCACCACTGTTAGGACTTCAACGGTTGAACATTAGTTCATTACTATTTTGGCCTTTATGTACAGGGAAATGTCCTTGGTAAACAACTTGTTTTGCTACGAAGAAAGTGCACTTACAGCAAAGGACATTTACAGCTGATTTCACTGCTTTGTACAGAACCGAGTATTTTAACTCTTTAACTCATTAACGGCCGTGCCGGCCTGAGCCGGCCTTGATTTTGCGCGTGTTCACTTTTGGCCCCAGCCTCTCCTAGAAAGGCTTTTTTGGTCCCCTTTTGTCCTAGTTGTCTTTGGGAATGTTCAACCAATCAGAATCCACCAACTGCGCATATATTCCCGATATAACGTTTGACATTTTTCAGCCCGGCCAATATTATAGTAAAATGTATGGAACAAAACCCTGATTTAACGATCCACGGTATAACGATATCCCCGATATAACGATCACAATCTAGCAACCCAAACGTAAAATTAACCCTGATATAACGATAAAATCAATCATCACGTGACCAGAAAGGAATGGCAGACACTTCAACCAACCCAAGACGTTTCCTTTTTTGACTTTAATGTATCTGTCAACAGTTTACGCGTATTTTCCTTTATACTGGTGCCTTGTTAAGCTAGTTTTGTTCAAAATTCTAAGAATAAAAGTTTATATATACATATGATCAATTTCAATTATAACTATTACAATCAGCTTAAATAAAACGATATATGCATAAAGATAAAAGTCATACAGTATGTATATATAGTAATTGTGCATGAAAAAATATTTATCCCCCATACCCCGATATAATGATAATTGTGATTGTTTTTCTCCAACATTGTCATATCGGGGATTTGTTTATAACGATACCCTGATATAACGATGTAATTTTACCAGTCCCTTGGTACATCGTTATATCGGGGTTCCACTGTACTATGGATATATGAAAAATCACAGCAAGTTTCAACATGAAGTTTTTATCATCACGCGTACGCGAGCATTCTAGCGGGTTTTAGCAACACGTGTATATGCGGGCATTTTGTCCATAATATTTGGAATAGGCTTATAAATTCAAACGTACTAATTTCAAACTAACCTTTCTAATTGTGGAGGGGTGGAAAGGGGCTTTGGAAGACAAGCAAAACACCAAAGAAGCTCAAGAACCTTTGAAAAACGACTCCATAAACAACATAACCTTCGCTGCTTAGTAACCTGGCATGATGCCAGGTTACTAAGCAGCAAAACTTGTGGCGTTTGTGCTCGAAGGAAGAAAGATGTTTTCTTCAAGCAGATTCATGGCTTTATTAACAGGAACTGTCAGTTCTTTATTTCGAAAGTGTGCCAGTAAGTGTCTACAACATCAAGGTTTACAAATAAATCTTAATGCATGTCAACTTGAACTGCTAGCATTTTAAGACACAGGTCACTAAACAAAAGGACATCGCAACCTTCACTGTCGTTTATTAGATAAAAGACAATTATCATGCTAATTGTAAAGAACTTGTTTAACTGGTGCTTGGCTCTCAATTTTTGACCCATGTATAAGTCGAGGGCGATTTTTTCGAACGATTTTTACATCGTGAAAGGTCGACTTATACACGGGTAAATACGGTAATCACAATTCAGTGATCTTTTGGTTCCTTTGTTGATATCTCAGAAAGCTAGTATTTCTTCTTCCATTGTTATTTCGTGACCATGGGCGAATTACCACAGTCAAGTCATGTTTCACTCAGGCTATGATTTGCCTACATGTACCATCATCTGCCCATGGGGACCAGATAATCATGGGAATTAATAATAATAATAATAATAATAATAATAATAATAATAATAATAATAATAATAATAATCCAGGGTGCCCACATCACCAAGGTGTTTTTCAATGGGGCCCTGCAAATGAAATTGTGCATTAAATGAGTTTACAGAAGAAATACTAGCTTCCTGAGATAAAACCAATCACAGAAAAGCAGAACATCTGGTAATTTCCTTCACTGTTTTGTAATTATGGGAAAATCGTTACGGGCAAATCGTAGCCAGCGAGTCATGTTTGAAAAAAAAGGTCAGCATACAGCATTGAAACTGAATGTCAAAGTTTGTCCTTTAAGTTTTCTTTTAGTCCTGCCTGAACAAATGAGAGGTACCATAAACACCGGCGTATAAGCCGCACCTTTTTACCCTAAAACTTCGCTCAAAATCGGGGGTGCGGCTTATCTGCGAGAACATCTGGAAAAAAAATCTGTAATTTTCCATGAATCATCCCCAAAACACCAAAATAAAGTCAAAACGGTACCACTCTATCTTCGAGAACTTCCGTGGTAAATGGCCCACTGTTTCTCCGTTGTTGACAACTTTGACGGCAAATTTGTCAAAGCAATTATCGAACTCCCTTTTACAGGTGAGGTTGTCACCAGTTTTCTCTCCTCTCATCAAATGCCTGGCTACTAAGCCAAGATACGCAACCGAACGGCCGAACGAACTTACTTGCAAATTTTCGCACTCGAATAGTCCCTGAATAGCTTTAACTGAAAAAATGCTGGGGAAAGGTTCAGCGGGGAAAGCGGTCTTCTGTTCAAGTACGTTTACATACCATTTTGATACTTGTTACAAGGACTAAAATGCGTGTTTGAGTCTT
The DNA here is from genome assembly GCA_964017195.1 of Siderastrea radians. Classification (NCBI taxonomy): domain Eukaryota; kingdom Metazoa; phylum Cnidaria; class Anthozoa; order Scleractinia; family Rhizangiidae; genus Siderastrea; species Siderastrea radians. The sequence continues at coordinate 39,366,224 of OZ024897.1, read as the reverse complement.
ATCCAGACTACAAATTGGATCACCGATCCATAGTGAAAAGGACTTCCAGCCATTATGTTCATTTAAGTTCTTAATAAATGAAATGACGCGGCTATTAATTTTTGACAAAATTTTTTCTTCCAAATCTTGCGCTTCTAAACTCAGGGTGCGGCTTATCTTTGAGTGCGGCTTATACGCTGGTGTTTACGGTACTTTATTGTAACCTGTAATTAACTAAATAAATACTACAAACACACCTTTGTGCTGCCATTTTTCCCATCAGTTCCACCACCACTTTCAACTGTCCCCACTTTGAGATTTTTTAACACCATCTTCGGGACAGGTCTTGTACTGGTCAATCTTGCTCTTTTATTTGCTGTTGAACTACGAGGCCCTGGCTTGGGGCCACGTTTCTTCTGCAGTCTCCCATCTTTGGTGAGTGAGGGTTTTGATTTAGGCTCCCTAGGGGATGGGTTGGGAGGAGGTGGTTTCAACTGCGGCATCACAATGTCGTTTGTTCCCAAGGGCATCTTAACTTTTCCATTACTGAGGTGAGGACCATTTAAACTACCCTTATCAAGGAAATGGTTAAATTCTGTGTCATCAGCCATGTCCATTAGGTCTGAATCGGAGTCTTGTGCTGCAAAAAAGTAAATAATTAAACAAACAATTCAGTTCAAGGTTTTATTCCTGAAGGAAGAATATACATGTAACAAAATAATAATATTACTAACAGTCAACACGCTTCACGCATGAACGCTCAACTTCAAATGTTCATTGATAAGTTTGTTCTTCGATTTCATTCTTCGAAAAATTTAGCGATTCTTTGAAACTTGGATTCTATATTCGAAACATTAATTTAGTTATTCAAAATTCTTCTTGTAACATTGTAATAATACTTCAAACTTTTCGACAAGGAACTCAAAAGTTAGTTTTTGTACCGAATTAAATTACCTCAATTTTCCGGTATGTCACGAGTGATAGTTTTATTGTTTTCAAGCTCGGCACAGAAAATCGCGAGAACATATTAAAGCCAACAAAAATAACCCGTAAAGAGAAAATCCTTAGAAAGAAAATCCAGAGGAGTCACCAATTTTAACAAGGAAACTTATTCTTTGGTTGGAGCTTTCGTGGCTTAATCGGAATATAAATAACAACTGCCACAGTTTTATACAGGTAACGGTTTCAGGTTATAATGAGATTGGAACATAAGTTTTGGTTTCTTAACTTCAAATGGCAAGAAATTCACTTGGGGGCTTTTACGATCCTGGTAAACCTTTGACTTCTAATGCGAGGAATGAGTAAACCTTTGCCTTCTTATGCAAGGAACGAAAAGGTCAACCTTTTCAATGCTGGATTGTGGTTGTCACGGAACACCAGAGAAACAAAAGGAGCTGTTCATAAAATTGTCCGACACTATTCAGTCCACGCAATGATTCAACCATTTTATTGTGGAGGAAAAGATCCTTGATAAGAGATGACATCCCTGAAGTAATTGATTAGGACTTCTTTCAAGTGCGCCATGTTGACGATTTCTGATGTTACGTGTGTACCTTCGAAGAATCAATTTCGTTAATCGAAGAAAATGTGTTATCTTTCAATGTATCTACAAGGACACGTATAATCTAATTAAGAAAGCAATGCATGCATGAAGAATGCAATCTTCATTTCATGATCATTCATGCATGAAGCGCGTTGACTGTAAAAAATGCTTTTATGTTGATCACTTACCAGAGTTTTCTGCTGAGGTTTCAACTCTGTTTGGCTAAAAAAACAAAGTTTTGTAACATGAGCAAAATAATTGGAAATAACTTAGGGAAGAGATAAGCTGCACTATTGCCCCAGGCGACACACACGACCAGGGCATAGCTCTGGGGTTTCTGAGGCAAGATGCAACAAAGAAGTTTACTACCCACAGCCTCCTGGATGGGGTGTTAGTACACCATATGATTAAACCCAGAAATACTCAGGCTTCCTAAACATTTAATTCCATTTATACCTCAGGGCGCAGAGAAGCACAATGTGAAAGAGAGTGTCTTGTCTATTTACACAACATGGGTTGTTTGAGAACTTGTCTCCAAACGGCCGTATGTATCCCATTCTGAGTTTCTAGTTAAGAGTGCTTCTTTCCACGGAAAGGGGAACAACATTTCTCATCTTCTTGTACTGTCACAACTTAAGATTTCATGGTTAATTGATGGACAGGGAAAAATTAACATTTTGTTTGGTTGAGTTTGTTAATAAGTTCCCTTACTGTTAGATTAAATTCTGAAGTGGATTAATTTCAGATTTACAGTGAAATAACTACAAAATGGTTCCAAATGATTGCATTCAAAAAAGATACTCATACAAACCAATGTATAATTTTCCACTTGTAATCGAAATATTACCTTCCTAGGAGAAATTTTGTGTGCCACACTGGACACGTTAGTGAAAATGTAGTAATCCTACAATGCCCTGCATCCTAGAATAAACCCTGTACACCATTCAAAGGTCTACCATCATGCAAAACCATCAAAATATTAAAAACAATTCCAAACAGAAGTTGAATTCTAAAAGCCAGACAACAAAGCTCTTCGGATCAAACTTGTCAAACAATGGATATAAACAAAAAAGCTTGTTCCCTTGAATTGTCCCCATCCATCAATTTTGCAACAGTAGCAAACAACCTCACTTACATTGAGCCTGTAGCAGCTCATGCGTCCTTCCACCTTTATAAAGAGATCGTTGGGACCACGCGAGTGGTGGTGAAGCATAGCGTTCAGACATGCTAGCGGAGCAGTGCCACGACTGGAAATGATCAACAGAATATAATCAGAGACAAAGAACATTTACGGATATCAACTTGATTATAAAATTAATATTGTACATATAAATCAAAAAATAGTTTCCCAATTTCTGTATACATCTAAATCTACATATAACCCCTCTTTCATCCATTTTCCAGAACCTGAAAATTTTAGCACATATTTCAAGATACAACACATAATAACAGGCCAGGGCTTTTTAAAGTGATACTTAAGGTGATCCTGGAGGCTAGAGTGACCCTTTTCAAATTGGTCCACTTTAAAGCAGCTTGAAGATAATCACAAAATATGTTTCTTTACAAATTTTTGGTTCAAGCGAGATATAAGCAACTGAAGTTTTGTCTCCAAGGCAAAATTTGCGGGAAAAATTACCACAACAAATGGCTCAAATTGTAATTGAGGTTTATGGAAACATTTCCTATGGTATGCGAAATTGACAGTTTGTGATCTCAAGTTTCGATTGCAAAATTGCGAAATTATCACAGGTCACATACTCTTTGCTTCGTGTGCCTCATTCATGCTCGTTTAAATGGAAGATCATAAGTTACCTTTCTCTTACTAGATATCCCAGTATTTCGCCCCTACCGACATACTGAAATGTCTTTTTTTTGTATGAAGACGGAGCAATGCATGGTTCGTTATGTGACATTGAAACACTAGCCATTGTCTGGAGTTATTGAACACAACTTCTTCTTACTGGTCGCCGAAATCGCAGTTTTGTCCTTTGCAAAATACAATTAGTGCTCACAAATATCTATGGAAGCTTCGTTTCATCATAAAAAGCCAAGGTTCTTTTCTATTTCATAGAATAACTCTAAAGTTTACAACCCGAGTTAAATAAATCTGTCAGTGCTGCACTCCACGATATCAGTTGCCAAGGAAAGCTGTCATTGTTTATGCTGGTGCTTCTGATTGGTTTCGCAGGAACATAGACTCTCTTTATAAGGGCAGAAAGACCTTCTATAGAGCAAAATTTTGGAATTTACCACTGGAAATACGTATTGCTAGCTTGGAAAACATGGCAGAGAATCGATCGGAGAAGGAATTACGAAAAATTATGGCATGTTTTGAGCCATTTGGGCGCTTGTGACAAATATGCACTCGCTGTAGACAGAATATCTCCTGTACGATTGATTTATTTGCTACCAAACTTGGCAGCGTTCAAATACATATAATTACGAAAGTTTTCACTGGAATGCATCATGAGATGTTTGATGCCGTTTGCGTGACATGGTAATGTATTCACTACAAATCAAAATTTCAATTCTTGTTCCTAAAATCGTTACTTTTTCACTTCTTGTGATGCATTCCAATGAAAAGTTTTGTTATAGTGTTTTATGTCTTTGATCAAATTCTTGCTGCAAATGTTCAAACTCCCTTTCAGTGATGTCTAATTTATGTTAAAATGGCAGTCACAATGGCACCCTTAAATTCTTCAAATTCCACAAATTCCTCACATTAAATGAAAAAACTGCTTTTGTTTTCAGAATCCTGATAAAATTTTGTATAAGCTGTGGTAATTACATAGTTTTTGGACTAATATTAGTTACATTTTAGTCCCAGTGAAAATGTTAAAAAAATCACTACATTAGGGTCCAGGACCACCTTAAGAAGTTTCTGGAAAAATAGTTTTTATTTTCAGTAGTGCAGAGATTTTTAATTAATATCCTTCTTAATGTAGTGGTGAACACTGATTCTTTGCAACATTTTTAAAATTTAGTGAGAAAGGTATACTTTTAACATATTTTTATAAGTGCAGTTTTTGTGTATGCGTAGCTTGATTACGTTTTCTTTTAGAAGACTTAATTTTAAAGGGGCATGGTCACGAGGATTTCGCAGATTTCTGGTCAAAACTGTGCTTAAATTATCGGTAGTTAACTTTATCCCTGCCCAACATTGTGTTTGACCATTTTTACGAACATATTAACTTAATTTCATTAAGAGAAAACAAACCATGACCATTAACTATCGATTTAATGTCAACACGCTGAAAGAATTTGAAAAGTTTGGCCTAATTTTTTCAAATTGCAATCCATTTTCATCCGTGCCATCCGTAGCAACAGGCGACAGAAAATAGTTTCAGTGGAGTAATATAGTCTTTGGTAACAAAATTAGACGTTTATTTGTGGGCGTTCATTGATGTGAGGACATATTTTTTATTTTTAAAGTGAACTAAAATAGCGTGACTATGCCCCTTTAAATAGTCTCTAAAGATACTGTATTGTACCAGAAACTCATAAGGACTTGAAACGTGTAACTCGCATATATAGGTTTTGAACGATGCTCGTAATTATTCATTTTCGCAAGTACCATATTTGGAACATGAAGAGAGAGAGAACTGACCAATCAATCTTCGTGAACGACGTGACGTAATTTTACACCAAGTTCGCGCACTTGTTCATAGATTAATGGCCGACAAACTGGGGAAAATGAAGCCGAAAAACTTCCAAACGTAGGAACGACAAAGCGAAAAGAAATACCGGTTTCGAATACCGAGCAGAGGCAAAAAAATTAGTAATTGAAACAACATGGAGCAAAGCGCTGGGGTAAGAACTAAATCAGACTGTGAAACCAAACCAAAATAGTCTAGCGTTGTTTTTATGATTTCAGTCCGGCTTCTTTCACCGTTGCACTATCAACAAATGTTCACAAAAGGTAGATTTTATACGGAAAACTTTTGACCCCGAAATATCAAGACATGATACAAAAATAAAACACAGTAAAATTGAAGAGAACCGTTTAATAATATTGAAGTGTCATACGTTTTCAGTGATTCGCTACCAAAATCAAGCTAAATAAGCTGAATAAGAAAGGACAACTTTTTCTTCGGCTATATACTACAAAAATAACATCGTTTTACCTGCAGTCGATGTAGCTTTGAGTTCAAGCTGCTCCAAATGTTCAAATAAAGAGAACGTAATGCAAAATAAGTTGAATGATCGCTTTCCCAGTTGTTTGATTCATTGTTAACATGTTTTTTTGCCACATCCCGTCCGCGACCTCTGAACCTGGAACCACTACGTTTTGTGTTCGTTTCAACTCTCCATCTACAATGTTAAAATCATACAGCTTCAATCCGCTTTGGGCGATGAATACAACAATTTTTTTCAGGAAACGTCAAACCTGTACCACATTTTAGAGCCAATAATTGTACGACTTTTGCGAAAAAAACGTATTCCCGGACGTTCACTTCGGAGCAGTTTCATTGATCCATTCAGGTTTGCAAAGAAACGCTGCAACACTTCGCAAGGTTTTGGCGCCTTTATCTCGTGCGTGGACTGGAGCGAGGGTTTCCAAATATGGTACTTAGAAAAATGAATATTTACGAGCATCGAACGCGAGTTACACGTTTCAACTCCTTATGAGTTTCTGATTGTACATAGTTACTGTTAACCCTTTGAGCCCAAATAGAAACAAGCATCTAATTTCTCCTTACAATATCACTATTATTTTGATCAAATGTGCAGGTCACAAAAATAAAGGAAATGTTCAATAAAGATAAATTTTAGAAATTATATGAAGGGCCCGGTGGAAAAAGGGAGTAAGTGATGATTGCAGGTTGAAAATCTTAATTGCTGCTGTTTAGCTGAACGTTGGCACACAGGTTGGTTTTCCTGTAAGGAACATTGCTGTGCAGTTACTTCTTGACTTGAGAGCTTCAATTTGAAGAATTAGCGTATTACTTTTGCTTAAAACTGACACAAAGAAAACAACAGGACCGCGGATTCTAGGTTGAATTCCTTTGTTTTAGTTCAGGCAGAGAACAAAACTTTTCACGCAGAAGTAATATGCTAATTCTTCAAATTTTAGATCTCAGGTCAAGAAATAAGTGCGCAACAGCGTTCCTCACATGAAAACCAGCCTGTGTGCCAATGTTCAGCTAAATAGGAGCAATTTCGACTTTAACCTCAAATCATCACTTACGCCCTTTTTCCAACGGGCCCTTCCTATGTTTATGTTGATGTCTTAATGTTTAGCAAATCCTCCAGTCAAGTACCACAAGAAATATATGGAGAACAGAGAGGAGAACATGCATGGTTAAAAATAGATGTAAAGCTTTTCTCTACCATTAATTTTTCAAATTTTTGCAAGTCTTGATGTGCAGTGCAATATATCTACCTGCAATGGAACCCTACCTTACAATCACCCCAATATTGTGATGTTATGCTTAAATTTTGTGGCTTATAAAACGAAAGCCCACTAATTTTCTTACATCAAAACCCTGTTTCTTCAACCATCCTATTAACGCAACCAATGACCACCTTTTAGAGCCCTAAAAGGCTATCTTCTAAATACATTTACCGTAAACACCGGCGTATAAGCCGCACTCGCAGATAAGCCGCACCCCAATTTTAGAAGCTCAAGATTTGGAAAAAAAAATTTTGTCAAAAATTCATAGCCGAGTCATTTCATGTAATGAACATATTGGCTGAAATGAAGTCCTCTTCACTATGGATCGGTGATTCAATTTGTAGTCTGAATAAGACACAAACGTGCATTTTAATCCTTATAACAAGTACAAAAGGTACGAAAAGGTACTTGAACACAAGACCGCTTTCCCCGATGAACTTTTCCCCAGCATTTTTCCAGTTAAAGCTATTCAAGTCCGAAAATTTGTAAGTTCGTTCGGACGTTCGGTTGCGTATCGTGGCTTAGTAGCCAGGCATTCAATGAGAAGAGAGAAAACTGGTGACAAGTGTTGTCACTTCGTTCAATTCACAAAGCAAAGTTTAGCGATTTCTTTAGCTGTTCGTGGCTTCCATGCAAGTTTACAAGGATATTTGGAAGCCATCCATCGGTGACAAACTCGCCTGTAAAAGGGAGTTCGATAATTGCTTTGACAAATTTGCCATCAAAGTCGTCAACAACGAAGAAACAGTGGGCCATTTACCACGCGAGTTCTCGAAGATAGCGTGGTACCGTTTTTGACTTTATTTTGGTGTTTTGGGGATGATTCATGGGAAATTACAGATTTTTTTCCAAATGTTCTCGCAGATAAGCCGCACCCCCGATTTTGAGCGAAGCTTTAGGGTAAAAAGGTGCGGCTTATATGCCGGTGTTTACGGTAACCTGTTTCTGTGACCATTTTAAATGTCTGATGGCTTTAGACAAATTACAGCGCTCCAAGCTGCGACCGTTTTGGTCGCCATGGCGAGTAGAAAAAAAATTTGGCCACTTCTGTTCTGGTGGTAAGGAGCTAAGATGTTCTCTCTCTTATTTAATTGTTAATACAGACAAAATGAAGTTTGACCATGTAAACACAGTTTTTGTCAGTATCAATTTCCGTCATACTTTTCCTCAGTTCACTTGTTCTGGTTGCGTGAAGTCTTGAACGGATGCATATGCATCACAATTTGATTTGGATGTAAGAGCGGCTATTCATGAAAACAAAAATGTACATAAGAAGATAGATCTAGAAATCTTTAGACTACAAGGCACAAAATCAACTTTTCTCCAGCCCTAGCCCCTAGTAGCTACACAGATGGTGCAAAGTTGTCTAGTAACAACATGGAGAAAAGTTTTCTTTGCAAGGTTCTTTTCCCCGGGTGATCGAGTTTCAAGTGAGAAGAAAACGAGACAGTGTGATATCAAATTTCATTCTACACAAAATTTGCAAACCTCTCAGCTTTGAAATCACAAGCCAAATAAATCACTCAGTCTATTAAAATGGGCAGAGCACTGAAAAACAACAAGTAATTCTGTTCAGGTTTGTTTTTTCTTTTCAAATGGAAGATATTTTTATTCAGGAAAACGAAATTTTCTTTCCAGACATTGCAGTTTTTCTGAAGTTGAAAAACAAGTGCTTAATTAAATTACAATACAGACGCATTAAGCACGCAACAGTTTTGTAGAAAGTTAAAATTTTTGCAGGACATTACAGCTCCACATATGAGGAGAACGGTAATGATTTTCACTTAGGAATACTTCGTCGGCTTTCTGGTTTATTTCCACTTGATTTAAAACCTCAGAGAACAGTGAGACTGCTCAGGTAATCTGTACAGGCTACAAATTTGTTGGATACAAGAAAAGGTATCTTGTTTTTCAAGGCATTTAACAGAGCTCTTTTATTATTATGAATGTTGTACCAGTCCAAAATCACTAGCATTTAAACAACTACTGAAAATAAACATTGTGGATCGCAGAGTTCAAGATAAAATGCTTGTGTTATGGGTGTACGGTCACAATTTCGGGGGCCTGAACTCAACCGGGTGTTTTTCGATTTGTATCATCTTTTATCATTGTTTTTGTTTTTTTTGGATGACTTAAGTGCTCTTCTGAAAGACCATTGGTACAGAAAAAGTACATGTACTACAAGGTACAGGTATTCGTAGTAAATAAATTCAGGAATCGAGTCTTAACTACACACATTCTATTACTTCAATTAAACTTCTCCGGTACATCTTCCAATATTAGAAATAGAATGTAACGGAGACTTTTGGCTACTTGGGTTACCACTTTTGCAACAAACTTGGGCGCAATTTAATGCCCTGTGATGCCAGAAAGACTCCATATTTGGGAAAGAAACATGGTAATGGAAAAAAGAATGTTTCAAAGCCAGGAATTAGCATAATTAAGTGTATATCACTGAGGAAAAAACACTTTTTGGCGACCCAAATTTTGTATCTGGCGACCTTTTTACCGGTGCGAGTCGCCGCAAGGCGACCTGGGAAAAAATTCAGCTTAGAGCACTGCAAAAGCGAACATAAATTGACAAAAATATGTCAAAATACTACCTTTAAACTGTTTCTGGTAACTGGTTTCAAAGTTATTTTGCCTTCTTATGGATGCTGCTGTCTTATGTTGCATTTTACTTGGCTCCTCCTTCCTTTTTGTAGGCGCATTATAAATTAACACTACCCTGTGAACATGGTTACTCCATATGACCAAAATTTTATGGCAGTATTAAAAACATTTCCAGTTTGTAATAAGATGTAGACATATGCTCTCTAAACCAGTTTAAAATTGAAATTTAGATTCACAACAGTGCAAATATTTGGCATCTCCAATTACGGTTCAGAATTTTAAGATCTGTTAGGAAGGTAGGATGGCATGGAAAGATCAGTATGGATGACACGAATTGAGCTTCTGTCCTAGGATACTGCTTCACATGATTTCTTTTTGTATTCAGATGTTGTTTTAGTTTAGACCATTGTTTAGTCTTGTGTCCTAAATCTTGTACTTTATATGAGTACAGAACCACATTTAGGATACCCTGCTAGCAGAGGCCCTTCAATCTTCCTAGATAAGTCGGGAAGAGGAAGGGACCTCTGCCAGCTGCCTCGACTTTCCCTGTTGAGCATGCGCTAAATTCAAATGTAACCGAGCCTTGTCGGCCTCGCTTCAATTAATATGTTTACTGAATGACAGCTGCGTCCTCTACAAACTATTCTGACTTCGGTCATAACACAAGAGATTTGAGGAAAGCTTTAATTAAACCGTAAGGCTGAGAATAATTGTGTTCGAATTTATGTCACAGGTTGAACACTTCACAGGTCACAGGTTGAACACAGGTTAGTTAGTCATTTAGTTTATAGATAATTTCGTTTAAATCATGTAATTTATTATTAGAGAGGATTTTTGAAATTTGCAAAGCGCTTTTGATCATATGTGAATGTAAAAAGCACTATAGGGGTATTAAACATTATTATTATTATTATTACTTATCAGCCTCGAAATATTTTTGCTGATCGAGAAACTGCGCTTTCTTTGTAGAAATCTTGGTCTTCGAAATATACATTTTATTTTGTCCCTATTTTTGTCCCTGTCATTCACAAGTATTTTCGTGTTGAGTCTCTTTCGTCCTCAACATTCTCGGCTTTCATTATTTGCCGACTGGCGGCTGCCAGTCAGCAAATAATTGTTTCTCTTGCCGTTTGCTTGTCTCGCCGTTGACCAAAATAAATGTCATTTCGCGATAAAAATAAGCGTTGAAGTGCACATTCGCGTAGCCCTTCACATCGATTCCTGCTCAAACCAGAAATAAAATTTTTTGGTCCGAAAACAACCGCAACCCAGATTCTTTTGTTCCAGTTGGTAAATTAGCGATTTGCCATGGCCGGTTGGCAAACAGACAAAAGAATCTTTACCACACAGAAAATAAAGCAAGACCTTCGACTGGTGTTGTGTGAGATTACTTATTCCATGAGTATTCACTCTTCCCAGTGCACTTTTCACGACTTTATCAAAGACATCTTTCGAAAGAGAAACGTCCGCTGTCGTGAACTTCACGAGCGTACCAAATGTACCGTGGACGCGTATTTGGTCAGCAATTTCTAACAAGGCACATGTGCACTGAGCAAAAACGGGAAAAACTGGTTTCAAACCGGACTGACTCACCCGTTTCGGTGGATGAGCGGTAAACCAAAGAAAGTCGAGGCGGCTGGCAGAGGTCCCTTCCTCTTCCCGACTTATCTGGGAAGATCGATGGGCCTCTGCTCGCAGGGTACATTTAGGAAGCCTATGGAAGACGACCCTTCTTTTCATGGATTCCCAAAAATTGACATTTCGTGTTTACAGTGTTTCCATAATGCCTGGAAAAAATTCCTCCCCAGTCCCCTTAGGAAATTTCCCTTCATTCAAAGAAAAAATAAAACACTGTTTCTCAGGGAATTCCACTTGGTCAAAATAAAACATAAACCTTCACGTAATTTTTAAGCACGAGTTTGATGAGTACCTTTTGGGATGGCTACTTCTAGGATATTAACCGTGCTGTTCAGCGAGTAAGTAAAATGATGTAATCTTACGTTTTCTTATACTGGCTAGGGCTTGTCGTGGCAAACGAGAACCAATAGATTGCTTTCCTGTAATATGCAAACCTACAACGCAAAGCGGCGATCGGCCGCCAAGCAGGGCTTAAAAATAACCAGCCGAGTTAGTAAGCGGCCTCTCCCAACAAACATGAAGCACTACCGCTTTATCTTCTGTCAATCATAGGACGTTCGCATAGCTTCGCTTCACCTCACCTCAAATCGCGCAAACCCTCCTCTTGTATGACTTTGAGGATATCTTTGTGTGTGAGAGGATCGGCAGACCTCTCTAACACCTAAAAGCAACGGAAAAATTACTAAGTTAGTGAAATAACCACCAACAAGTCTTCACAGAACCTCGCAGTCAGCTAACACGGTCTTCTTTGTGCGTCCATATGTAAGTTACCTGTTTCGCCGCTTCAGCCCATGTCAAACCCTTTTTCTTCTTCGTTTCACCTTTTTCCGCGCTCATTTCCCGATAGACCAGTTAAAGTGTGATCCCACCGTGAAAAGCTGACCTTATTAAACGGAGAAATGGCCTGGCATGGGCGAAATAAGGAGTCTAATGCCAAATCATTCAGACGGTCAAACCGCCATTATGCTTAGCGGACCAAACGAACACAACAGATCACGTGACAAAGAGTTACAGGAAGTTTTTTTTCGCCCGAGCGACCAAGCCTTTATTCTAGTCCGTTTACGCACGTGAGGAACCCGGGTCGAGGCTTTTTGTTTACGCCGAAATTTTTTTTGGCAAGTGTGCCAAAGAGTGCTATAAATGACAAAAACAAATGTGAAAATGGAGCGCGTAACCAGGGTCAAGTATGATTAAAATATAAAAACGTTCTGCTCTGGTTAACATAATTTTAAAGTAATAAGTTCTCGGCTACCTATTTGCAGCATTTACCTTGGTCCCAGAGGTGTTTCTTCGTTATATTCTTCTCAAACGAAATTTGGTTTCAGAAAAAGAAAGAAAAATCTGTGGGACCAGGGTAGCAGCCTTTGAAGAATGGTGGAAATGGCGTAATATAGTTATACTTGAGAAAGCACAAGTAAAAATATACTTCGGAAAGAACAAGCAATCCAAGATCACTTTTCACTCATATTACACTGTACTAGATCTGCAAAACTTGAAATCGCTACACCTTCCTCACTGATCAAAGTCACGCGATCAGAAGCGACAAAGTGTGCCCCGACGACCGTATTTCATTGTAAGCGTACCTGAAACAAACCAATGGGTGACTCGTCGTTGATAGCTCTTTTTATAATCAGCCAACCAAGGCCGGCGGGCCGGCCACATCGAACCCAAAGATAGCCATTCTACACATACAAAATGAATCATGGGTATATATATCTCAAATGTGTACTTCTTAACCATGAAGGCAGCGCAGGAAATCAAGAAAAACCGTGCTCGCGCGACCGCACACCCAACGGAAGACAGACACTAACTGGCTCTCCAGTCAATGGAGGAAATATCGAGGAAATGGCACTCACACATACGATAAGTGGAAAGCAACGAAAGATTACACTCTCTTTTTTCCTGCAAGCAATTTTTTCCCTAAAATTTAGATCTTCGCCACGACAGACCAGCGCGAAGTTTTTTCTTCCTATTTTTTTCCGCCAGAGAGCCGAGGTATCACTATCCTGGAACTGAATGCACCTTGAAGCACTAAACGGAATTCCTGATATATTATGAAAGTCGTCTCTTGCCTTGAAACAACTCTCCGAACGCTCAGTAAAATACTGGCAATTTTTCTATGAATACTTTTTACACAACGAATATCTTGCACATCCCTCAGAAACTTAAACTGAAACTAAAAAGTTTTTCATCTTTTATGCTAAACCTCACTATTTTATGACAATGAGGAATCGAGAATATCTCTCTCAAAATTTGTAAGACCTTGTAACTTTCATATTGTTAGTTTTGTTGTTAGCCAATCGCAATAAACGCCCAGTCAACCAAGCACTCGAAAGAATGTGCAAAAAGAGAGCAGGAAAACTGCTAACCCTTCACCAGGGCAAAATTTTAGCAGCGCTCTGTCCCTCGTTTCGTGTTTCCTGGGGAAATAGTTCACCTGAAACAAAAAATAGGTCCCTTATGTATAGAATGTGTCATGGTTTCGCTGACATGACACTTCTAGATCTACAATCTCGGACGGAATAACATGGAACAGAAACCCCCCTACCCCCCCCCCCCCAAAATCGATGTTGAAGTCTCCGGAAGAGAAAAACGCGCCATTTTGCATCCTTGATTTGGGGGGGAGGGGTGGTCTGAGTGTTCCATTTAAAAAGTCCGAGACTGTAGCTTCAGACATCAAGACAGACAAACCTGAGAACCTGTCAAGTGATAAAGTTTACACCTTTTCCTTTAGCAGCCAATAGGCGTCTGCGGATTGACTATTAAAATAACTTTGCATTTTAAGAATGCATAATTCTTAGAAAGTCACCTGGTTCAATCCATAACATTATTTTCCTGTTTATTCAAAGCGAAAGTTCAGCCAGCTTGGCTGACGAGAAAGCGTTTCCATTTTCGCGGTTTCAATTTAGTCAGTTCTGAGTTCTGCTGCTTATCACAGGCCTGTAAGTTGTAAGGTAGGTGTGTTGTTTTTGAACCCTTTTTCTTTTAAATTTAATTTGCCAAGGTAGAAATAAGTTTTAAAAAATTGTGGCTCGAATCCCGTTCAAGCCTGAATGCTTCTAGGCGTTCTTTTTCGCAGCTGCTTAAGTTGCGTTCATAACTGCCATGTTTTTTTATTCACGAACCGATCTTTCTCCTGCAGTGATGCATTGACGAATGTTTCAGTTATTCCACTTCCATCGTAAACTTACAGCTACACTCGAAAGCATTAAAACTTACTCATTCAACAGCGTTCGTTTGAATGGCCACTGCATGTGCAAGGATTAGGATTTCAGATATATGTTTAGTTCAATGACCCTAAACGCTACACGACTCAAGTTCTCACAAGTATTAAATCGGAGGGAAAAGGCTATTTGTCGAGCCATTCAGTCCAAATGGGCATTTTTTATTTTTTTTGACCTAATTTTTGAGTCCGTAGAACCTTGACTTCCGCAGCTGTCATGTTTTCAAGCTAAGGAAGCCATATTTATAGTTATGGGTAAACTGCTGACGTTCTTGATGTACAATTCAGTAAGGTGAAAGAAACTGCTGACAATAGTTGCCATGCTGTACAAGAAATTGTCTCGAAAAGTTATTTTTGAAATTGAGATTGCTTGCCTCGGACTAAAAGGCGTCGTCGTTCTAATACCAATTATATATCCAGTTTCACTCTCATCCGACTACTAGCATTAACGACTGGCCCAATTTATTTAGAGCCATATACTGTGTTTAAACAAAGCAATACTACTGAAGAGTTATTAACAGATCTATTAAAAATAGGCTTTGACGGACCAGGAAGCAAAAAGGTCAGCAAGTGAATGAAATGACTGAAACTACTGCTATTTGTTTTTTTGAGGCAGACTCGTGGATAATCGACCTGATCACGAGACAGCGTACATGTATACAACATATTTTCCTCCCAGAATCGAATCAGAGTTTTAGCAAACCTTGGTAAAAAACAGACTGAATATAACATTGGGTCCAAACCTTTCGATAATTACTCTCTCAAAAAGCAGAAAGATGCTGATTTTTTTTTCAGAAAATGGTGAGGTTATTTTCTTTGGACGTGACTCGGTACATGACTTTATCTCGTTCCGCATGCCAGCTGTCACTAGAACTGAGGGAATATTGGCCTCGAGAAAGAACCTGTCAAAAATAATAAGCCGATTTCAACTTTTGAACCACAGTATTGTTACTGATTGGCCAGTACTAATGCATGCACTTGAATACTCGACCCAGCGTTATGGTGAATATTTGAATAATCATCAGTATTTTTTTGTTTTTCACTTTTCAGGATATATCAATTTAGAAAATGCAGGTATAATTCTGCAAAATGGGCCAAATGGTTTTCATTCAAGATTAAACCTAGGGATAAGGAAAATTGAAAAGCTAAAGCTCATAAAAAAATCTTCATCTTTAGATGTCTATCAACAGATTATTTTTCGATTTTATCCCTTAAAGTATAACAAGTGTCCGGGTTTAAGAAAATAAGAGTGACTTACTACAGGACAACTGATAGTATAATTATTAATCAGACCAAGCTCACTCAATGGAACGTCCCTTCTTAGTTTGATCAGTGAGAACCTGATGCAATATATCCTAAATACTAAAGTCAAAAATAAAAGTTGTCATTTTGCCAAACGCGATTGCACGGCTTTAAAAAGTCTTCTTGTTAACGATCCCGCTCTACCGCTCAAGTAAAATCGTCTTATGACCATTCAAATGAAATCAGTATAAAGATCAATGTACCACTGGTTTCGCGCCATTTTGTCAACTGTCAACATTTTGTAACGTTGAAAGTAACAAACTAGAAGCCACTTAAAGTCATACAGCGGTTTCTCTGATGTGATCTGCATGGATTTGAGCCATTCCTAGACTGTCGACTCGTTTTGTCATATACATGTATTTTGCCATATATGTAGACACAATACGAACTGTAATTGTAATTTCTGTTCTCTGTCTTTTCGGCCTTTTTCAGGTCACAGCATTTGCCGTAAATCATGGCTCCACCTCAACTCCGTGGATTTGTTCAGCGTGATCTAAGAAATGCTATCCTGCGAGCAGTAGGACTCGGCCTGGCCGGCGGGTTCAGTTACAAGTATTTTGTTGCTTGGCCAACGAAACAGAAATATTTAGATTATTATAAGAACTTTGACGCCGAGAAAGCTGCTAAGGAGATGGAAATGGAGATGAGCACATAGGATGGATTTTATCATGGTTGATTTGTAGCTTTATATGTTGTGGTAAGTGTTTCGGCTTTGCATCGAGGCATAGCTTGAACCCTTTTGCACCTAGAACCAGACCACCCTGAGCAGAACGTTCCTGTGGTACTATTCCCTTTCCTGTGGTATTGTTAATTATGCTGTACCGCTGAAGGTGATTCTAACCGTTTTGAGTCTCTGGACGAAATCTTCAAGTGTGATTATTCAGTTGAATGGGGTGGTGGCCTATTTATTATAATTGTACAGGTTTTAACTGTCCAAGTTTTAGACTCTGGTGCTTAGCCGGTTAGAACGAGTATTTTATGAAATTCACACTCTTCTACGGAGAGTTTTCCCTAGTTTTTTGTTTATAAGAATCTAAGTAGTTGCTATAGGGTACTGAACATCGATTCCACTGAGCGCTTGTTACAAAAAAGTAGTACAGTATAAAAGTGTCAACAACTCCAATGTTTTATCTGTTTCAGGTAATTATTACATTGTGTCATCATAAAGTTGCGTGGAGTGAGTTTCTTTCCCTCGGTGGTCCCTTGAACTCTTACATCCATGACTGACTGTTGGTGGATGATATCAGTAATTATGAAACAAGCGAAATGAAGAACGCAGTGCGTCTAATAGCAGGACTAATCATTTTTTGGCGGATCAGTCAACGATGTTTAGGATGTGCGCTCCTGTCTGTAATTGGAAGAAAATCGAGGTCAATCCCGCACAGAATGTGTGACATCTTTAACACGCAGTTGTAAAAACTATTGTCGTCTTTAACACTAGACAATTAAACCAACGTTTAGATTTTAAACATCGGTGTAACACGACTTGTCATTTCTTCTGTGATTTCGCGCTACACTCTGGCAGCTCTGGGACTGTGGCTCTAGTCTCGAGTCTATATCTGAACAAAAAATTTTGCTTGCATAACTAAATATTGATTTTACAACGCTCAAGAAATTAATAGCGGTGAGTGCTCAGAGTTGGTAACAGCCAATCTTCACGATGAGTTGCTGAACTGTCGACTAGGTGCGTTTTTAATTACAGCCTCTTTGCGCGTTACAATGTGCCGCGCTCATAATTGGTCAGCAGGCTTTCCCAAGAAATCTATGCGCATTTCCCGACACACGAACTTTCATTGCATCCTTGGGATTTTGAAGATTTTTGGCTCTGTTTTTACGGCTTTTCAGGTAACTTAGATTTTAAATATCAATATAGGGAACATATTTTTGTTTGATTATGTTTTAGAGTGCTCCAAATTATTTTTCTATTCCTTTCGTGGACCGTAATACGGACTTATATTTTCGGCGAGGCCGCTTACCGGCCAATATGTCAGGCAAAGTTTTACCGGCTTGAGAATTTTACAGCGGTCAAGATTAAGTTTTCGACTTTCGATGCGCAAATCCGTAATACTGATGACCAGAAAAATGTTCTTCGGAAAGTGATGATGAGCTCATGGTAAAAATCTTGATGTAAACTTATGATCAGCAGACACGTTTGTTTCAATTATTCACCTCACAGACGGTTGATCGAGATTAATCGGTATTGAAAGCTTAAGCTTCACTTTACTGAACAGAAATAATGCCTGTTTGTAGTGATACCGGAACTGAGTCGATTTCAATTAACAATTGACGGAGTAAACCTGGTAAAGTTGTGTGATCAGCTGATTTGAAACAGCCTGTACTATAAAGTTTGATCAATTTGTGGCCAAAACTACTTGGGAATACACCTTGCATTTCGGTGCAATCGTTGTCGATTTCTTTACAGGCCTTTGTCTCTCTAACACTGACTTAGCAGACTTGGCTAAACTTTAGAATAGCCGCCCACCTATATGCATGTCATTGAATAACAATTGTCCCTTTTGTTTTCATATGCCTCATTCTACAAATAATAATAATAATGATGACTTTGTTAGTGTGTCAAGCAATTAACGTGTCAAACAAAACATTTAGAGATATGCAAATAAGTGGCTGGGTATTCTAAAATCACTCTGTAGTCTTTCTTTTAAGGACGTTCTCGCCAATTGTTTATGTGCATCCTTACTGCGCATGCAATTCACACTGCAATGTCACACCACTGTCATGCATCGAGCGTGCATGCTGAGGAAGAAATATAGACAAATATAGCAGTGGGGTGTTGTAGTATCTATAAACGTCTTCAACTTTGTTACATGCACGGTGACTCCGTACTTTTTTTTTGATAGATCATTTCCTTTCCTGGCTCTCTCCATTTTATCAAAAACCAAAAAAATTCTGAACATGAGAAGTTTTAATTTTTTTGCTATTTCTACTGAAATAGGATCAAATTTTCTACGAATGCGAGTATGCACAACTTACAAGTATCCTTCTGTGAGGCTAATTATACCTGAAGGAATGACATCAGCTGGAAAAATTTACCAAATAGGCCTATTTGCATTGAAATCAATAGATTGGCATTATCTAGAGTTCTCCACTTATAGTCAAAATACTCAGCACGTTTGGAATCAAAATTCCATTTTCAAATTAAAGGGGCACAGTCACGCTATTCTAGTTAACTTTAAAAATCAAAAATATGTCCTCACATCAATGAACACCCACAAATAATGGTCTAGTTTTGTTACCAAAGACTATATTACTTCGATAAAACTATTTTCTATCGTTTGTTGCTACGGATGGCTCGGATGGAAATGGATTGCAAGTTGAAAAAATTAGGCTAAACTTTTCAAATTCTTTCAGCGTGTTGACATTAAATCGATATTAAATGGTCATGGTTTGTTTTCTCTTATTGAAATTACGTTAATATATCCCTTTAAATGTTCAAACACAATGTTGGGCATGGATAAAGTTAGCTACCGATAATTTTAGCACTGTTTTGACCAGAAATCGGCAAAATCCTCGTGACTATGCCCCTTTAAAGGTTGAAATCTTCCAACGGTATACTCATTCGAAATAACGAGTGTTGATTGGGTTATTACTTACAGAAACCAAAAGTTCACACGCGAATTACGAAACTGTTGGCGGCTGTTGGTTTCAATCGGTTTGACATTACAGGGAATTTTTCTCAATTTTCAGGAACATTTCTTGTGCATTTACAGCAGACTTGTTTTTAAGAAAATATTCTTCATGGTTTTATAGCAACAGACTGCTTCTTCACTTTTAAAGGTATTTGCGATTAATAGTTTGTTGAGCGAACACAAATCAAGTCAGATAGGTCAAGCCGTCAACAGTCTGCTACTTGCACGTGAACATTCGCCTCATGTCAATAATAAACCAATCAGCATTCCTTATTTGGAACAAGGCTACCATTGTAACAATATTCAATTTGCAAGTGGAATTTTGATTCCAATAACGCAATCCATTCCCGATTAATGAAAGTCATTCCCAAATAATAAGCGGAACGCGCTGAGTATTTTGACTATAACTTATTTTATTTGCTAAGAGCAATGAAGCACTAAGTTTTCAATGTACTTTGTCTCTGAAATGAGCACAGCGACCCCTCAATTTTTTGCTCTGTTGACATAAGTGGACCATTATCTAACTGTAGGAAAAGTTTTAAAAAATCTGAATGTGGGAAGATTTTGGGCATGAACATCTTTACATGCCTTATGGCTCATTTACCGGTAACATTCCTGGATGCAATTATGTAAAAACTATACAATTATTTTGTTCACAGCTGTTTGTGTATTTGTGATGTTGGAAAAAAATTTTCAAAATGAAAAATTGAATAGTTAATTAAGTATATTGCTATACAATACAGAGATTGTTTCTAAGTTAGAATCACATGGGAATTGAGCATTTTATAAAAAGGTACCCCCCAATAATTGAACATGCTTGGACCTTCCAAGGCAACCAACTGTCAGGTTCCATTTTTAGTTTGCCAGTATGGGAAAAACAATGATTCACAGAAGTATTAAAACTGGAGTACTAGAAAAATGGCTTCTGATTTGCAAGTTAGGTGTTCCACAGGGTAGATTCATGGCTGCTGCTTTGCTATCGTTTGGATTAAAGCTCCACTGAGCAGTTTACAATAGATTTCTTTCAGTCATACCTTATATGGGAGGAGTTAGTAAACCAGCCTTTTGTCAGGCATTGTGATGTTCTAGTCACCTTTTGACTTCTTCCTTGTGTCAGGCATTGTGATGTTCTAGTCACCTTTTGACTTCTTCCTTGTGTCAGGCATTGTGATGTTCTAGTCACCTTTTGACTTCTTCCTTGTGTCAGGCATTGTGATGTTCTAGTCACCTTTTGACTTCTTCTTTGTGTCAGGCATTGTGATGTTCTAGTCACCTTTTGACTTCTTCTTGTTGTACTTTAGACTGTGTAAGAATATTGGTATCTATAAATATTGTGATGTAGCAAAGTTTACAAAGACCCACTTTATGGTAAACACCAAATAGAATTACCAAACCTCAAGGAAACAAACATTTTAAAACAATATTCAAAACAAAACAAAACAAAAAAGAAACATCAAAACAATGTACTGCATGCTCAATGCCACAATCTAGAACAATCTACACACACAATGCCGCAATCTAGAACAAACTGTATTAATGAAATAGAACACTGCACTATTCTGTGCCGCAAAAAAATTTGCTTTGCTTTGGCAACTTGCATACCAGCAAATCATAAATCTTTTGCATTGATGCTTATCTATTACGTTTTTCCACTTTGTGTAATGAAATTGCTATCTTTGTTATGTCAACTCTGTAAAATTTTTGGATTTCAAACTTTGTACCCCTAATTCAGGTGGCTTTACTTTTGAATATTAAATGTATCCAAAGATTTAGGCTTTTAGTGTATGTTGCATTTTAAATATATGTTCTATGCCACTTTCCTTCAAAGTAATGGCACCTCCAGTACTCCGTGGGTTTGTGCAGAGACATCTTAGGAATGCCATCATGAGGTCTATAGCGATTGGTACAGTTGGTGGATTTATATGGAAGTTTGGCTATGCTGATCCCAAGAGAAGGCAGTATGAAGAATTTTACAAGAACTATGATGCAGAGAAAGTGGCAAAAGAAATGGAAGCCGAGATGGAACCCCTTGCATAGGAGGTACAGTGTGTATGCTGTAAAGTTCAGAAAGGCCATTGTCTTGAAATAATTTGATTTGCTGATGATTCCAAGACAGTGGCAGTAAATTTCCCGGTGTGCTTCCTCCTGGGATTCAAATGGAGATTTAATATTTCATTAAACAAGTTTTAAATGGCAAGGATTTCTATAGCAGGCAGGGAAGAAAGTTGATTGTGATCTTAAAGACAATTCCTTGACAAATCAAATTCATGGCAACGAATGAAAAGAATTGCTTAGTGTGCCACCAGCTCAATGAGAAGCCAGGCTCTCTTTAAAGAACAGTTTAGTATTGCAATCAATAGTTAGAGTTTCACAATTTTAAATATGTTAGAGATTCACTCATTGTTCTTGTACATTGTATACACTTGATTTAAACCTACGACTGTTTCTTTTCTTTTCAGATGTCTGCTGCCTTAATATGTTTGCATTGAAGTTGTATTTTTTGTATGATTATTTACATGGTACTTTGACAGTACTTGTGTCAATATTTCTTCATACACTGTAAAGGCTGATTAAAGAGTGACCATCTTTAAACCTCTTCTTAAAATTTGAGTTGTGTGACTTCAGGTGCTAAAGTTGCCTGTGGAATGATAATGATAAAGCAATGTGTTTGAAATAAATGGAATAAATTGGGTAATGACTTTGTTTATTCAGTGCTAGCTTGTGCAGCTGGCATTATTGTTTGAACAAAGGAAGAGTATGAATTGCAAAGCTGGAAAAGCAAACATTGATATCACAAAAAGAATGCTGAAGAAGCATCAACATTTTTCTTCCTCCTTCTGGCTTTGCTGTTTTTGCAGCAAAACTGCTCAAAACTTTTCTTTTACCCAAACAGTACTTCAAGCTATGCTGGCTAATTCACATTGTTGCTACAGAGATACAGAGATCAGTTTTCAAAACTCCCCGACTTTTCCCTAATAAAAGCTAAATTTCCCTGACCAAATAAATAAAAGTCACAAGTAGTAGTGGCGTACAACCTTCCTTTATGGCCATCCTTTCCAACCATTTTATTACTGACAATGACAGCTTCCATAATTCATTCAGCAGAAATAATCGCGGAGATGACAGTCATCTGAAATTTTCTTCCAGCCTTTGATACAAATAAATCTGAATGCTGTTAAAATTTACATTTTCACTGACTTTAATTCGAACTATTTTTCTGTGACTCGGAATACAATTTCCTGACTTTTCCCTGACCTTGAAGAATTTTTGTTTTCCATGACCATTTCATGACCTGTGGCAACCCTGTTTCAGTGTTGTTTGGTGTTCATTAGAATTCTTGCTGAGGCAGGACTTGTCACTTACTCAGTTGGTTAGCTTATGTCACATTTTGCATTTGCACATTCTTTAACTAGTAGTGCTGATTTTAACGATGAAATTGGTATGCATTTTGAGTTTTGACTACAGGGTATATCAGACTTGGGCCACAGGCTGACCAAACAACTTGGGTTGACCCAGTTTCTTATTACTACTATTGCAACTCCCCCTGAATGTGATGCTAGTGGACTTGCAGCATTACCCCAGCATTTTGTCAGGTTTCACCCCAGATGGGGGGGGGGGGAGGGGTACTCCCATACAGAAGTTATATGGGTAGTGCCGCTGTGAAGGTATGGTTTTCAATCAGTTTAGTCTGGGTTAGGAGTTTATAGAAATCAGAGAATTTTGGTCTAAAATCAGGGCATCATTTATTGGAAAACTAGGGATTGAAACTTGGCGAGTTTTGGATGTGATAGGCATATTTGGTGACGAGTCTAGAACAGGGTTACAAAATGCAGCTGATCATGGCCTGATGTAGGGTAAGGGTCTCTGAGTCCCAGTGACACACCCCCACCCCCAACATTTTACAGAGTCCCCACTGGGGGGGGGGGTTACTAACTGTATCCATTACCATTCATATACCTTCAATCAGGCTCTACCTTTGTTTCACTTGCCATTCCCATAGGCAAGTGAAACAGCAGTGTTAAACGCGGGCTTATCTTAGGTTAAGTTAGAACAACAATGTCAAGCAAAGTGTCTTATCTAAGGAAACAACACAACAGCAGAAACCACTGACACAAGTTGACCGTTGTTATAATTAAAACTGGTCAGGGCACTTAACTATTTTACAGTATCTAACTAGATATTACCATTAGGTATTACACATGTAACCAAATGTTAGCTTAATAATACAACATTACCAAAAATTGTGCAAGATGTTTAAGGACCAAGGACATTTATTAACTTAGGCTTTGAACTTGGTCACCATACTAGGATAATGTTTTGTATTTTAGAACACTTATGTTAATAGCGTGAAGGGGAAAAGGGATCTGCCACCCTCTTACACAAAGCACCCTGTAGTAGTACACTGCAAATTTTCTTATAAAATTTGAATAATACGTTTATGAACATTAAGATGAAATTATAAAAAGGCATTATTATTAAAACCTGGGACATGCAACATCCTAGCATATATCCTTAAAAAGCTAACCCTCTACTAATCAGTGTTGCAATGGACTTTACAAGTTCCCCCTCTTAACTTGTACTCTCACACTACAATACAAACTTATTTTCTAAATTATATTTAACGTAATATAGGGCTTAACCAAGATGAGCCTTGACAATGATAAACATTTCAGTTCCCCCTAATTGCTAGTGCTCAAAAAACAATTCACTGTGAAGTAAATCGATAAACACTAGTCCAAAGGAGAATTTAATTCACAATAGTTATAATATTAAGAAATTTCTATGCACATGCATATCTATGTTTGTCTCCTTTCAATAATTAAGCAATTTGAGGGGAGACCTTTTATCACTGTCATGCATGAAAGGGTTATACCCTCTGAAAATTTCTGGTACTTCTTTAAAAACATCAATATTATTGTAAAGTGTGGATGAAATTAGCATAATGTAAATACATGTACTAAGCTTTCAACTGTTGTCTGCAGTACTAGTTGAATGTAGATATGATAACTTAATTCCAAAGATGTCTTCTCTGCCTGCTTCATTAGTTATCACTTTGTGTCTTCCCTGAAGATTTGAATTGTCACAATTCAACTGTAGTTTATTCTTTGCATACACATGTATCAACTTTTACTCACTCAATTTATGGACAGGGCCTCTTTTTGTTACTGTACATATGTTCTGTGCATCTGGGGATGGTCTCACTCTGAGAAAAGCAGATCATAGCAAGGGCTGTTAAAAAAAAGGAAATATTGGGGATAACCACGCTTTTTTCAGAGGTAATTGAGCTTAAATCTGGAGAAAAACTGTCATACACTGGTATTTGTTTTAAAGTTTTTTTAGAATTATGGCTGCTTAAAAGTATTTCTCACAAATACATGGTTACCCACAATTTTCTTTTTGGGTTCCAATGTCCCTTGCTAAGATCTGCTGTTCATTCATTGTCATATACTGTGCAAAAATACCTCAGGACATTAAGAAGCACCATCTTTAAGAAGCTTTGTGGTGGTGGACACCCATTTTTTGATATTGCCTCTTATGCAAGGCTACTGAAAATGTAAAGATAGCTTTGTCCATTGCAACTGTACTTGGAAGCTAATTTGTGACCCATTAAGTGCAAATTACTCTGTTTGACCCACTGCATGCAAGATTGCACTTTGACACAAAACCTAAACTGTACAATTTCTCATTGAGAAACTGGATGTTTTGCAAAACGTATTCCCCTGTTCACTATGTAACAACATCAGGTACCATTCATGGTCCATCATAAGATAATTATACTGAATGTAAATATAATAAAGGCTACTATATACATTTGAAAAAAACAGTGGGTATTTGCTTACAATTCACAGCTTGCTGCAGACAGTATATACACACTGTATTATGCATCAGTCAATTCCAGCGATACCCATTCTCCCAGAGCATCAGTGGATATTTCCTCATGTTATACGATTATCTTTCTCATCTGGGGGCCATGCATTTACCCTGGAGGATTTGATGACCTCATGATTTTGAACTCCAACAAAAAAGCTCTGTTTCACTGCAGAGTTTACTGTCAAAGACAGGAAATTTAATCTATGAATCTATGAAACATAATGAATTAGTTTTGTTAAAAATTACTCTTCTGCTTTTTGAAACTGTAAATAAGTGTTTTGGGGTATAGATGGCCGGGATGGAATTTCCCTTGTGTCATGAAAAACTCACTAAAAACCTGTTTATGGTCTGTTCTCTGTATGTCTGAGAAAATCACTTGGTATCTTCATTTGGTGATCTAGGACCATTTCCTTTACAAGACAAAGGTTCAGTATTAAATTCAGCAAAGCTTTGACTTAACTATGTAAAATCTCCATGACGTAGCCACTTTAAATAATGCTAATGCCTGGGGTTTCCAGGCATTGCTAGAATTTTCTGATGTTCTAAGTACTGCATAATTATCATTATGCACTAGATAAATATTTCTATGAAATACAACCTCACAGCAGGGATCTAAGTTGGCTTGGTTTCTATTCTTTGGGTCTCCACCCATCAATAAGTCTTTTGATTTTCTTGCACTGAAATGCATTCATTCCAAGCGACTTTAACTCTTCAACATCAAGACTGACAAGCAGGCCACCATCCACTTCATTTTCAGCGAAGACTTCAACAAACCCATCAAAGTGGAAGTGCCTCAACAACTGGCTTACTTCTGATATTGTCAGCTGTGACAAGTCTTCAGGTACTTTATAGTTTTCCTCTCTCTGCTGTGGTGCAGACTGTGTTCTTTTACAATATGGTTTGGGCTTCACAGGGGGAGGTGGCTTCTTTGCTGTCTCAGGTTTGTTGTCGTCCACAGGTTTTTTCGTCTCCAACTTAGTCTTGCGTGGTGGAGCAACAGGCTCTTGCTTTTCTGTTGTAGTGTCGCTACTCTTTGGTTGTGTTGGCAGAGAATTAGTAACTACTGGTACTGGAAGGTACAAATATTCACCACTGCCAGTATCATCATCACAAGACGTTTTACTGGTATCTTTGTCTAGTTCAGTCATTCCTGGACCTTGAAGAGCATGACTGGCTGGCAGTGGTGAGGCATCGCTTTTTTGTGATTCTTGCTTAGCATTGGGAGGGCTGGGCAACTCGTAGTCTTCAATGTAAGTATAGTCATGGTTATTTTCATCAGAATCCTGCGATTCAGAGATGCCTGTTGCGGGATCCTGAGCATTGGAAGTGTAGGTGTTATCTGAAGAGCTCTTGTCACGCACAGGGACAGGTGGTGGGGGTAAAATATCTTGTATGTACTCATATTCTCTAATGGTATCTCTTGAGGCATATATGTTCTGAATTTCCATGTTTTCAATCTTCGCGAGGCTCACACCATCATGGAAAATGCGGCAAATTCGAACATAGTCCTTATCATCTGATAGTGCACCACGGGCTACATTGATTGTTATCGGAAGATGCTTGGGGCAATTGACCACTGTCCTAACACCACCCTCTTTGGTTGTGCAAATCACAGTTGCATCTTCGTAAACCCTTTCAAGTGACAGAACTCCAAGTGAAGTGTTGAAAACTTGCTCGCTTGATAGTCGAGTTATGGACGGTGGAGTAATGAACTGAAAGTAGAGTGGCAGCTTTGGCGATGAAGAGACCAGCTCTTTGAGGTAATATTCCCGTCCATCGAATAAAGCCTGGAAGCCAGCCGACACACTGAAAGATAAACGGATGGGACTGCGCTCTTCATTATGAAACAACACACAGTCCTCCTTTCCTCCAAGACCGTGTTCGACGCGCATAACTTCAAGCTTATCTCCGGGATTAACGCACACTGAATCCTCATCCAGACCATAATAGCCCTGAGTGACTCGCACGAACTTGGTTGGAATCCTACTTATTTCTTCCACTGTTTCATAAATGCCTCGGAAATCAACTGGACGAATTTCAACTTTTTGTGAACAGTTCAAAGGAATGTTTAACTCCCTTTTCTTCCTGTCACGCGCTAAAACTTTTTCCGTTGTCTTCACACAATGCAAGGTAAGTATTTGCTCTGCTCCGATGCAAGACTCTTCCGTTGGGCCATAGTAACCCTCGGTTACCTTGACTATTTGCGGCAATGGAAAGCGGTCAACAAAATTATTCAGTTTGTACTCGACATCACTCCAAATCAAATTGTCGAGAATAGGGTCTTTACCTTTTGCCGTCGACATTTTATCGCCTCACTTTTTATCGTGAACACAAACAGACTCAGCTCACTTTGAGAATAATGTAAGGTTACGATCCCTTTGCTTTTTCACATTGACTTTTTGCCAGGGAGCGGTTATGGAATTTTCGAAGATTCGAGGTTCACACTTCCTCTATGCCAGCGGTAAATTTGCAAGAACGCCTTTGGTGTTAGGTATCACGCAGTATGACCTCTACCATTCGATGCGGTGACGCAAACGTGTTTTTGAGCTGAGATCCTTTTGAAACCTTTTTTGAGAATAATCTGGTGTTTTGTAGTGTATACTGCTTTTCAGGCAATAAAGTTGATGTATATGTAAATGGTTCTTAATTTTTTGTGGTCCACGTCGCAGACGGAATCGAACGCCGGTAAGTCCCGTCACTTTTTCACGAAACACTTTGTGTTGTCGTAAACAACGTTACTCGGGTCCCTTACTTGGTTCCCTAAATAAAACCCAGTTCCCCAAGGTCAACGGATCAAAACACCAGTTCATGTGCTGCCTTCAACATGGACTGGTTAATGATCCTTCTTTCTCCGTTTGTTGTCGTTTTCGTTTATCCTGTAGTTCTCGTTATCATGATGTACGGAAGCGCCGTTTTTCTCCACGTTTATCGACACAGACGGCGGCAAATTTACGACGCGTATGCGGGCAATTCTTGGGATGGCGCGCAACAGACCGTAGCTGCTGTTTTTGATGCGCATGGTACCCTATGGCACGGTGAGTGACTTTATCAGAGATAACCAACCAGGTGTTTAATATCTAGGAAGATAGGAAAGCAAAACGGGGGAAAATGGTACAAGCGAAACAGAGAGATTGAACTATAAATTTCGGTCGCGCTTTTTCCCGCGCGTTCAATTTTTCTTTTTTCTGGCTGCACCGGTTAGGCTTGGATAAATTCTGCTCGTAAAATGGGTTATTCTGTCAGTGCTCGTAAAAACCGCTTATTCTGCTCGAAATTCTGTTCGGACACCCTTATTCTGCTCGAATTCTGCTCAGTACCCGAAAAATTTTCGGCCCTTCGGGCGTTACGTATTTTTGCAGATATGGAAGGAAGCCTGGGCCCCCTAAATACTAATTAGATGTTCATTGTGCGTAGCAAAATTGTAATTCATCTTACTTTATATCACTTATATTAGACGAAACAGTGAATCATGTGAGTGCGTTTTAGCTAATAATCACATTAATCACAGGGGATTTTCCGTTATTCTGCTCAAATGCTCGCCTCAAGAATCGCTTATTCTGCTCAAAATTCTGCCGGCAGAATTTATCCAAGCTTAGCACTGGCAAACGACCCATATTTTGGCTTCTTTACACGTTATTTTGTTTTATTGCCCTGTGTGCATTAGAAAATTTATTTTGGTCAGTTAGTGTACAAAAAATATAAGCTTATACACTATATTATTTTACTGTAAAAATCTTGTTTTTGGTTGTTATGTCCACGACGTTGTATGGAAATTTTGAGGTAAACTTTAAATCTTATGAATTTTTTAAACTGGATTAGCTCTCACGTGGATTTTTTTCGCAGAAACATTGCGTATGCCGGTGAACGTAATGTTAGCATGATAAAAGCCTACCTATGCATGTGATCTTGAAATACAATGAGAGCAGGAAATCCTCATATTTCTCCCGCGGGGATTACATAATGCACACAACTGTTTACAGAAAAATAAAGATTTTCTTATAGATAGATATTTCAAGATCCTCTTAGTTCTCTCATTCGCAAGTTATGTTTCCATTGGATTTTTAAAATAAAGAACCAGTTTAGCCATATGGAGAACCTGCCATAGATTTTATCTACCAGAAGATTATTTAGTAAGCACATACTTTATGAGACAGGAAACCTAAGCAGGAAACTATAATAGTGACCCTCATGAATCTGTCATGCAACCTTTAACAAGAGGTCTCTGTACAAAACACCAACTATGAACTATAGAATATGGACTGGGTATAAAACACAGACTATGGAATGTGTCTACCTCAAATCATTTGGTCTTCTCCAACCAGATCATTTCACTGCCAAAAAATTGAAAAATATGGACTTCACAATTGCGTTACTGTTGACAGCCATAATTCTCATTGTGCCCTTTTTAATTTGCATTGACTTGGTAGTCTATTGCAAGTCACTGTTGTAAAGGCCGGTTTACACATGGAATTATTTGTCGATTTTTCTCGCACTTTTCAGTGCAATTTTTGTCACGCTCAAGCTCGCCATATATATCGCAAGTGTAAACTAGTTGTAATTTCAGTGCACTTTCTGTGCAATATTGTCACTGCGATATTGCAGAGGATTCGAACATGTTCAAAACTTGCTGCAACTTGCCAGCGATGTTAGGGAAATTGCAGGAAATATCGCACTCAAACTGGTGAGAAATCACAATGAAATTGCTGCTAGTTTACACTTGTGACAAATTTGCATTGGAAAGCACAACAAAAATTGCATCAAAAATGGTACGTGTGAATGGGCCTTAAGATGTCTCTGGCCTTGACAGGTTCTAAATATACTGAATATGATGGTCTGAAGTCTGTAGTCTGTGTTTTATATAGACAGATTGTTGTAAATTTTTTTTAATCATTTAAAGCAGTCTGCAATACTCTGTTAAGAGTGAAGACTTAACTGGTAAATAAATAAATAAAACACATATCATGAGCCCCTGGCTCGGGAGATTGGGTAACCACTCCCTGTGTTCCTGACATTAAATTCTCAATTTAACTCTACAGGATTTGTGTCGGGGACTCAGATTTTTTCCTGTCGGGGACTCAGATTTTTTCTTTGTCCCACGCTCGTGTCATTGTTGATTATTTCATCTTTCACATTTAATTTACCGAGCTGAAAATTCACCATCACTTTCATTTATCAGGATTTGTGTTGCTGCACAGGGGATGTGATTTTAAGTTAATGGAAAATGGGTGAAGTAAATTGGGGAGTTGTGAGTAAGCCAAATAGGCATATACCAAAAAATACCTCTAAAGGTAAGAGGTCTCCAGTTAAAATCCCTCACAGGTTTTCCAGGTATATTGCATAAATGACCAGTGAAATACTTCCTGTTTAATAATAGCACTGAGACCACAAGGCTGTGCTCTAGCAGTGCCCACGGGCCTCATGCCACTAACTTTTGTCTTTGGATAACTGGAAAAAACTGACTTTTCTCATAAAGCTACCGGGGAGGACCCGCACCGCTTCCAGACGAGGTCTAGGATTGGTTGAGGAGAACAATAGATAAAGAACGAACCAATAGCCCTAATCCTGATAACAATAGACGGTGCAGGTTATAGGGACCAATGAAATTAGAGGTTTGGAACCGTGCAGGTCTACCGAGCTCAAGGGCTGGGCACCCCAGATTTCCTGGTTGGGAGCCCTTGGGCTCCCTGTAATTCTTCTAAGAGCACAGACTTGGTAACCTGGAAGAGTCTGGGTAGAATGGGATAGGGGTGCTCCCTTCTGTCAGTTTGAAAATGCTTTTTGTGTTTCTATGAAGAGGGGAGATTTTGGAAAATGAGAAAAGCTTCTGTTATACTGATCAGGTATGTTGTTGTTGTTGATTTTTATTTTCATTGACTAGGCTATGAGCTGGTTGGAGTGGATAAACTTCCAGATGAAGGTCCGGCATTATTGATATATTATCATGGAGCACTCCCACTGGATATGTATTACATACTTGCCAGGCTTTTACTTTGTAAAAAGAGAAGGCTCAGAAATGTAGCAGCCACATTTCTATTTCAAATACCAGGTTGGTTATTTGGTTAACTTGCTTCTTATCGGTTGTCACCTAAAATAAAATAAAGTAAAATTTGAAGGAGTCCAAAGTTCAGCAGTTAGAAGCCTAAATGACAGTGCAGAAAATGCTCAAAGTGGTCTTCAATGCTATAAACACAGGTTTTTCAAAATGGCCACCATGCATTTATTAATTCCAGTGGTGTTTTTATTTTAGAAAAGCAAAGCAAAAGGTCGAGTTCCGAGTTTAGTGATTATAAGATTTTTCTTTGATCCAGGTGGCTGGATTAATTGTCTTTCTAACTTTTACTGGGAACAATTTTTGTTTGGGTGGGAACAGGGAAAAAATTGTTTCAAACTCCCAGTGCCGCAGTAAAAGCTTTTTGTGGCGATGTAAGGAAGGTTATCATTGTGTTGTTCAGTACTGTCAGCCTAAACTGTGAAATATTAGCTGCTCCATTCTGTAGATGTTAGTAATGAAAGGTAAATTAATTAATGTTAATGCTATTTTTAAAGGCATTCAGTTGCTTCTTGAAGTTTGTGGAGCTGTAGAAGGACGTTCTAGGGAACAATGTGTGCAGATTCTTAAGGTTTGTTGCCCTTTAGATGCTTGAAATTAAAAAAAAAATCAGTTGCGAGAAACACTTGGCATGAAAAATCAATTGAAATAGAATCTTTCCTTTAGCAGAGCTACAATATGCTTTTCTTTTTTAACTGATGACGTCATCCAGTTGATGCTGTAAACCTAGAATAACGGTGCTTGTATCTGGTGTGTGTGAGGCTGGGAGTACTCTGTGAGGTGCTGGATGGAGGTGTGCCACTGGGACACTGAAACCCTTACCTTTTAATATCAGAGGGACACATCCATATGGCTTATAGATGGGACTACGACCCCCAGGATTTGAAGTGTTGGCATTTGCGAGGCTCAATTAATGTAATTTTACTTCGAATATGCTGTTTTGTATACTTGACGTCTGGCAGAGTTTAATTCGTGTTGTAGTCCTGCATTTACTTAGCTGTGGTAAAAATTTCCGCAGCAACAAACACAGCAGAAATTTTACACAAGACAGACTCGTCAGTTTAAGAAAAGTCAGAACGACTCTTGGCCGCAACAAACCAGTTTGGCTTACTTAGCGAATTCATGCACCTGTAATTTGTTTCTATACATTTTTTTTAAATTTCCAAGCAGAATTATTAGCTTTCGTACTTCCAACCAGCCTGACGGAGTCAATTCCAATACGAGACAAACATTTTTAGTTTTCTAGTGGCATTACAATTAAAGATCAAAAGAAAATAATAAGAAACCTGAGCTGAAAAGCAAGCGGTTTTTGCATAAGGTTAATGAAATTTATTTACCGTAAACACCGGTGTATAAGCCGCACTCACAGATAAGCTGCAAATTTTCGCAATCGAATAGTCCGTGAATAGCTTTAACTGAAAAAATGCTGGGGAAAAGTACGTTTACATACCATTTTGATACTTGTTATTTTACGGTTTTGGGGATGATTCATGGAAAATTACAGATTTTTTTCCAGATGTTCTCACAGATAAGCCGCACCCCCCCTATTTTGAGCGAAGTTTTAGGGTAAAAAGGTGCGGCTTATACGCCGGTGTTTACGGTACTCTTGAAGAAGTAAGCTGGATATAAATATTTCGGTCCTGTGCGATAGCAAAGCGAAAGAATCAGCACTACAAGCCGAGAACTGTGAGAACATTATAAACTCCTGCATAAATGTGTCTTTGTGTGTTTGGCATAAACTAAATTTGGTATATCAAATTTCAACCGGCTTATGCAAATTAGACCGTGTTTACAAAGCATTGCTTATCACTAAAAATACGCAGAATAAACAACAGAAAGCTTTTCCAGCCAAAAATATTATTCAAATAAACAATAAAATTATATTTACTTTTGGGCAGGAATAAAACTTTTTATTTTCCTGTATGCATGCACACAGGCATATAATTTTTGCAGACACTTAGGTCTGTTCAATGGTGACTAGTTAATCAATGTCTTGAGTTTTACCTCTCCATCAAAAATACAGATATCTGGCAACCCAACGGATTTCAAAACTGAAATCCAAAAACATATTCTGTACAAAAAGTGAAAAAATACATCTAGTTCACGTGATCATTATTTCAACAGCTTGATCTGTCCATGTGTTAAGCTCATGTTCCAAAAAATGTCACAGCACCAACAAAATAATTCCGCGTGACACATGCGTCACACTACAAACAAAAATAATCTGTGACAATCAAAAGAGGAGCGGCTTTGCGAACAAAATTACAAAAATTTTAGAAATCTGGATCAAACATTCAGTTAATAAACAATTTTTAAAAAGCAAATCAACATTTAAAAACAACATTTACCGTATTGTAGCGTTTACCCAGGTCTTGTAAAATCTGTTTGAAGTGCGTGGTTCAGCTAACATTTTAGAGCAAACTTTACAGACTTTAGGTCAGGGTCTCTTGCAAATCGAAAGAATCTCAACGCGAAACGGCTTTTTGTTGCTTTAAAGAGCTCTATGTCTTCTTTTGAGAGATTGATTATACCTCGGCTTGATTTCTTTCCATTTTGAGCTTCTAAATAGAAGTATCTTAATTTTAAGAGAAGAAAAATACATCTTGAAGATCTAGGACAGATCCCATGTGGTACTGGCCAAAAATCGGCCTTTCCCCAACCTCGTCCCCAGGGTCTTCTCGGTTTTGAAAGAGCCTGGTGACGAGGTTGGGTGTTTCCCCTACTCCTCAAAACTCACAAAGATATGTGCAAAAGAGAGTTTCTGATTGGTTTATATGTCTCCTTAACAATTGACATCACTAGAGGGCAGAAGAATGCATAGTAGGGGAGGTAGAAGATAAAGTGTCCTCCACTTAGAACATGCATGGAGCACGGCTGGATTTGGCCGAGCGGCCTAGCTCGAAAACAAGATATAAATAATTCATCAATTCGATCCAATAGCCCTTTTCACAGTTACCTTTTCTTATTTGCATTACAATGTTTTGGAACATGGATGTGAGGCAATTTCGGGCAATTTTGCTCTTTTAGCCCGAAATTGCCTCACATCCACGTTCAAAAACATTGTAATGCAAATGAGAAAAGTTAACTGTGAAAAGGGCTATTCCAATGGCGATAGACCTTTGTCACGCGGTGGCCATGTTGAGTCCCTGGAGAATAAAAAGCTTTGTTTTTGCGCGTCTAGACTCGTTTTCAAGTTTTTCACTGCCAGGCTACACGTGAAAAATGTTTTGCTTTTATGCTAAATAGTAGCCGCATGAAAAACGTCTATTACAGACCGTTGACACCATCCACCACCCGTTCACTGTGCAAGCCAAATTCACGATTTAAAAACGTTATCGGTTCTGCACGCACTGCGTGCCTATGTTTTTGTTTTGCATTTCCGCTGAAATAAGGTTTATGTATGTATGCGTGTATGCACATAATGGAATATCCCTAAGGAGATCTCACCACCCATGTGGGAGACCACGAGTTTCACTCAACAAGTTGGGATAATCTGAGAGATGTTTGAATGCACATTCCACTTAGTTAATGCACAACACTTTTTGTAGAATGGTGAATTGTTGGCCATTTCTCCAGGAGGAGTCAGAGAGGCTTTGTTTTCTGATGAGTATTACACCATGATTTGGAATGGAAGGCGTGGATTTGCTAAGGTTGCACTTGAAGCCAAAGTGGTGAGTTAATTTGCTTAAGGTCAATAAGCAGTTGATCACTGAGTTGGTAGTCCAATAGATAATCAATAGTATGTTGCACTTCTGATCTGGGGGTTGGTAATTTGAGGTTGGCCTCTGCACCTCTGCAACTTTACTCCTATATTATTTTTATCTCTACCTCTGCGTATAAATGGGCTCCGGCAAAAAGAAAAATTCTGGGTTAACCCTGTGATGGACTGCCATCTCGTGGAAGAGGAGGCAGTAATACTCCTGGTAGCCTGTACCAGGTGTTCAGATAGTGGCCTGCGAACAAAAAATCTTGGGAGCGGAGAAAAAAATGAGAAGAGAGTGGGGGGAGAGGGAAGAGAGTGCCTGTGCTCATTCTTAACAAAAGATCATTCTGGTATATACCAGATTGTGGTATACCCTCTGGTAAACCTCTGGGTTTGATACTGTAGAGGTTTTGCCTCTGTCTGGTTTCAAAGCTGTTGTGGCTAGAAGCTAGTTTAGGTTTGCAGTTTGGAACCTCTCTCTCTTTTAAAATCGCTCAAATTAACACGTCCCTTACAACAAAACATGAAAAAGGGGTGTGCTTGCAATTCGTTTGTAGAGCATTGAGGATTCATAGACATCAAAA
The DNA here is from genome assembly GCA_964017195.1 of Siderastrea radians. Classification (NCBI taxonomy): domain Eukaryota; kingdom Metazoa; phylum Cnidaria; class Anthozoa; order Scleractinia; family Rhizangiidae; genus Siderastrea; species Siderastrea radians. The sequence continues at coordinate 39,330,677 of OZ024897.1, read as the reverse complement.
CCCAAGCAAGATGAAAGAAGATGGGTTACATCCACAATGTAGGATCATCCTTCCTGGAAAATCTGCAACTGTTTCGATTGACAACTGAAAACCACAACTAGCAAAATCTGGGTTCATGTTACCGGACCATTGTTGGTGGTTTAAAGTGGGCGGAAAGGCTTTCTTTGAGAAAAAAGCACAGGTGTTCTCTATCCTCTCTCCCCACCCTCTTCTCCTTTATTGTCTACTCTCAATCTTTTTTCTTTTGTGCAACACTATCTGAATGCCTGGAACAGGGCTATACTCTTGGTTGCCAGTGATATCTAAAAAAACTGGTCGGAATGAAGTGTAAGCCATGTGAGCTACCTGCGGCCTGGATGTTTGGGACTAAATCTTACCTTTAGCAAAACAGTGAAAAAAAAGAAATCAACATTCCCAAAAAATACAGAACAAAAAAATAAATTAAAAAACAACAAAAAACAACAAATCTGCACGTCAAATTACCTAACAACTCAGCATATTTTAGGGAAGAGGCCGTTTAAGCTTGCTTGGACCTCTATTTGTCACAAAATAGACAGTGACATAGGTCATGATCATGCCTACAACGTGTCACACCTTCTAGGAAATTGATTCTTGTTGTATTGGATTTAGAAGCTTGCCAATTAAATTCTAATAAATGGCTTCTTTTCTCTGCTTTTAGCCCATTTATCCAATATACACACAAAACATCAGAGAAGCGATCCGCTCTGTACAGATAGGACGCAGTAAGTTTTGATAAAATATTTTTTGGTAATTATTGGTGCATGCTTCCTAGAGAGGCTTTTTGTTTTTCCTGGGATTTCAATCAAACGCTGTAGTCCCAATAAAAATCCAAATTCTTCCTAATGGTATAATTGCAATACCTACATGTAGTATGGCTGATTGCTTCCAGAATAATTATTATTAAATAAAGTTAAGTATGACATTAATTCATGATTTTCAGTGAGCAATGGTACATCACCCACAGGAGGCTTTCTCAGGCTTTCGTGCAGGTTCTCCATATTGCAAACAATTAAATAATTTGAATTTTCAAGGAAGAAAAACCAAAGAACCCAGGAAAAACTCTTGAGCATAAGGGAGGAACAAGAAATTCAGTGATGCCCAATCTGAGTTCAAACAGATTGATGGGAAGCTATCATTTACATTGAAACAAGAAATTCTGAAGAATTTACGGGCACCCAATAGTCTCTCCCCCCCCCTCCCCTTTTCCTAAGGAAAGCAAAAACTTCAGTAGTTCTTGGTTTTCGGTGACCTGTTGTGGACAATTTACACTTCCGGTATGTAAGAAATTTGTTGTATGAGGTTGCTGGTGACAGATGACTGTTCACGATGCATGCTTATGGATGTCCGATCGATCGGCTGATGTGGCTTAGTTATAGTTTCGGGTCAATTCCCTTTATATCTCTTATGTTATCAGTAACAAGTTCGTTGCGAATTGTAAGTGCTAAGGTCACACATTGGAGACCGAGGATGCAACGCGAATAAAAACAAGTATAACCAAATGTCCTCAAAAACAGCGACATGAACATTTAAGACGGATTCCGTTCAACGTTCGAGCAATAAGTGCAAAAAATATTTACTAAAAAACTACTCGTAGCGCGGTAACATTATCAATGCTATTTGAAACATCTCACTCTAGTTCACTTGCCCAAGTGACCCCGCAATGAAATCCTCAAACATTCTCAAGAAAATTAATCTCAAATCTCGCAAAAGTATGCTAAAAACGGGCGTCGTTTTGTTTTAAACTGACATGAAGCGTCTTTTTAATTGAAATATGGATAACTTCAAATCCAATTTTCTCTCGCGGGGTCAGCTTGGGAGCAAAAGTAACGATAAGTTCTTCTTATCTGTTCTCAAAATGTGACAGTGCTGCAAGTATTTTTTTGGTAACTTAATTTTTGCACTTACTGCTCGAACGTTGAGCGGAAATCGTCTTAAACGCTTACCTTTACTTAACTTCCATATGCAGCAATACTCAAAACAACGGAATTAGACTCCTTTCTAGCTTTAATTTTTTCGTAACCACCACTTCTTGAGAAACAGAAGTAAAAGAGATTTTTAACATTGGCTTTCGGTGACCTGCTTAGCACAATTAGCCCTTCGTGTACTGTCACTGTATTCCCTTTAAAAACATGACTTAACACGTCTGCAGCAATTGTAATGTAGTTCGTCAATAAATTCCCTGAAATTTTCTGCGATCATAGATGGAAAATTTATAACAGCAATACCATTCTCGTTCAGTAAGCCTTATGTGCAGTTGTCTCTGTTGGCCGCATGACACCAAGAGGACTTATGACTAAGTCCAAGTGACGGACCACGACGAATGACGAAAGGAATGCAAAAGGAATGCAAATTCCATTTTATGAGACGGCGACGTGCGCTAGTGCGCAACGGCCGCCTTATCATAGATCATAGATGGAAAATTCAGTAAAGGTCATGTTATTCTTTATGATGAGGAGAAAGTCCACTATTTGAGAGAGTGGTTTTCAAAACTGATAACATCAATTGAAAAATTTAACTGTTTACGCCATTGTAACAGCAAGGCCGGTTGGCCTGGGATAACACTGTTCTAGTTCTTTTGAATTTTTCACCTTTAACAGGCAAGGGTTCCATTTGGTGCACCCTCTTGTTATAACAGCAATTATACCATTCTTAAATCTAAAGAAGATCCTCGCAGTTATTATCGCAACTTATGCAGCTGCGAAAAGAAAGCCTGAAAAAATCAAGCTTGCCGGGATTCGAACCCTGACCTCTGCGATACCGGTGCAGCGCTCTAACCAATTGAGCTAACAAGCCAACTGGGAGCTGGTCATTTAATTGGTTCGTAATATACCCGGGAAAGATGAAGATGAAATTATGAATATATGAATTTCATATATTTGAACTGCGGAATAAAGAAATAAATCTAAAGAAGATCCTCGCAGTTATTATCACAACTTATGCAGCTGCGAAAAGAAAGCCTGAAAAAAAAAAAAAAATCAAGCTTGCCGGGATTCGAACCCTGACCTCTGCGATACCGGTGCAGCGCTCTAACCAATTGAGCTAACAAGCCAACTGGGAGCTGGTCATTTAATTGGTTCGTAATATACCCGGGAAAGATGAAGATGAAATTATGAATATATGAATTTCATATATTTGAACTGCGGAATAAAGAAATAAATCTAAAGAAGATCCTCGCAGTTATTATCGCAACTTATGCAGCTGCGAAAAGAAAGCCTGAAAAAATCAAGCTTGCCGGGATTCGAACCCTGACCTCTGCGATACCGGTGCAGCGCTCTAACCAATTGAGCTAACAAGCCAACTGGGAGCTGGTCATTTAATTGGTTCGTAATATACCCGGGAAAGATGAAGATGAAATTATGAATATATGAATTTCATATATTCATAATTCATATATTCATATATTTCATATATTCATATATTCAGGCTTTCTTTTCGCAGCTGCATAAGTTGCGATAATAACTGCGAGGATCTTCTTTAGATTTATTTCTTTATTCCGCAGTTCAAATATATGAAATTCATATATTCATAATTTCATATACCATTCTTGTTCAGTAAGCCTTATGTGCAGTTGTCTCTGTTGGCCGCGTGACACCAAGAGGACTAAGTCCAAGTGACCGACGACGACGACGACGACGACGACGATGACGAAAGGAATGCAAAATGCAACTTCCATTTTATGAGACGGTGATGTGCACTTGCGCACGATGGCCACCTAAAAAGACAGTGTTTTTCAGCTTTCAGGTTCCCAGAAACACAGCTGCAGTAAATCTTGAATCCCACCAAATAGATTACTAATTAAAAATGATTTTCTGGCACAGAAAAAAATTATTTGTAGTGGTGCCTGTTTTAAGGTCAAGCCCTTTTCATTAAGCTTTAGCTGTGTTGACCATTTCTCTTGAAACAGTTAAGATGATTTCCGCTCAACGTTCGAGCAATAAGTGCAAAAAATATTTACCAAAAAACTACCCATAGCACGGTAATATTTTAAATGCTATTTGAAACATCTCACTCTAGTTCACTTGCCCAAGTGACCCCGCGATGAAATTCGCAAGCATTCTCAAGAAAATTAACTTCAAATCTCGTAAAAGTGTGCTAAAAACGGGCGCCATTTTGTTTTGAACTGACATGAAGCGTCTTTTTAATTGAAATATGGATAACTTCAAATCCAATTTTCTCTCGCGGGGTCAGCTTGGGAGCAAAAGTAACGATACGTTCTTCTTATCTGTTCTCCAAATGTGAGAGTGCTGCAAGTATTTTTTTGGTAACTTAATTTTTGCACTTACTGCTCGAACGTTGAGCGGAAATCGTCTTAATCTTTCTTGGCTGCATTAAATGTTTGCATGATTATTTTGTTGCAGAGTGGTTCCGTAAATTGTTTGAATGGACCAAATTACCTTTAGTACCTCTGTATGGTGGATTTCCTGTTAAGTTAAGGTAGGAATACAATGGACCTTGCCCTGTCCACTAGGGTTTAATTAACCCACTGTAACTATTTTGTCTCAATGAATAGAGTGACTGTGTCTTTACAAAGGCTTTTAATCTCTCATATTTACTTTTACAGTGGGTGTGTAAGAGCTACTCTGTTCACATGAAAAGGAATCCTGGCTAGTTTTTATACTGGTACATTGTAAAATCTGAATGGTAGTTGCTGCACACTAAGCAAAAAGGTTACTAAATGTAGTATAATGATAAAAAAGGTCAATCACTGTCTGTTAACCCTTTCACTCCCAAGAGTGCCTTAAATCAAAATTCAAGACAAGTCTCAAATTTCACTTTGTAAATTACTTAAATATAAATAGTATCACGTGAAAGTAGTGCTGTCATTCTTTTAAACAAACATTACCGGTAGTTTTCACACTTTCAGCATTCTTACTTTACATTCTTTCGCATTTATTATTTCTCTACTTTTTAAATATTTATTTTACATAGTTGCTTTTTTCTATCCGTTGAACACAACAGGATGGTTGTCGAAAGCTCATAGATTTTTAAACTTTTAACCAGAGAATGATTTATTATTATTGTTAACCTGTATACAGTGAGCCAATGAGATTTTAAGCTAGAAATTCAATAACCTAGGTTGAGAACAATTAATTAAAAGTAAAATTATTCATTTTTTTAGAACGTTCATAGGAGAGCCCATTTGTTATGATCCTAAACTGTCAAGTGATGAGCTAGCTGGAAAGGTGGGCCTTATTTAGTTTAAATAATATGCTATTTACATTAAGTTTCTCCATATGCAGATCCCACGTTTTTTTTCAATTGCTTGCATTGTTGCATTTATTTGGTTGTGTTTGTTGAACATGCTTTAAAGCAATGCATGTTGGCTATATCCAACATAACGTAAATCCTTTGCTAACCCTTTAAAGCCCGAAATGAAAAATTAATGCATATTCTCCAAACTGTTCTCCATACATTTCTTAGGGAACTAGTAAGGAGAATTTGTCTAAATATCAAGACGTCTTATTCTTGTTGATCACTTTCTTTATTCTCATCACTTGAATGTTTAAACAAGTAGTGATGCATAAAGAGAAATTTCATTTTCGTCACTGTTAGGGTTTAAAGGGTTAAGCATCCCCTCTCTAATAAGCCCTCCTCCCATAAAGGAGCCTAAAAAATTTATGAAGCCCCCTCCCCCTCTCTTGGACCCCCCTCACCCCCTTGTTCTACAGAACTGAAACACTGGACAGCAATTTTGCTGGTACACCCTTGCATGTTCCAATCCAGAAATTAATAATTAATTTCTGGATTGGAACATACACATGGTACACACAAGCTTTCTCGCTTGTACTTAATTCATAAATAATTAATGAATCATGAGCACAACACTGTAAATATGGTTATCCACATTCTGGAAGTTTGGTGCATGTACACACCATGTACATAATTAGTGGATCACTTTTTAAACGATAATTCAGTCTTGAACTTCAGCTGCATCACTTTGACTAAATTAAATAAGCCCCATTTCCCTTTCTATTAACCCCCCCCCCCCTAAATAATTTCCCTCAAATGTGCTTGAAGTAATGAAGCCTCCTGCATCCCACCCATGCCAGGGGCTTTGCAGAGGATTTGCAGTGTACAAGGACACTTTTTAATCTAATCTGTGATGTCCTCTATGTTTGTTGGTGTAATTTAGTGAAATTCCTGGACAGATAAACCCTTTTAAATGGTACATCATGCATGGTCTTGAGGTTCTCAGATACCACTTATCAAAAATATTAGTATTTTCCATAGGAAAGAAAGGGTAAAGTTCTAAGGTTATCAGCAATTTAGCTATGTTTTTAGACTAGGTGCTATGCTATATTTAGACTAGGTGTGTTTCCTGCTATGCTACATGTCCCAGGAGCACGGAATTGGACAAGCAATATTTTTCCTTCTGTTGACTTTGCTCTACATCGTGATTCTTTGTGAAATTGAAAAAGCCAGTATCATTCAGTGGAACTGCTAGTGCTATGTTTAGAACTGTGATACATCATATTATCAAATGACAAAGAAATCAGAGCCACAAAACTAAATGCCTTTGGATACCAATTTTCTCTTTACACTTGCAGGTTCAGAGAGAAATCCAAGAAATGATATTGAGACACCAACAGTTACCTGGCAGTATCATTACAGCTCTGCAAGCAAGGTGGCAATCCACTAAACAACAATGATGTCAAACTTAAATTATTCAATATCATTACTGTGCCACTCAACGACGTGCATACTCTGAGGTTCAAACCCAACTACAGTTTTGTTTAACTGCATAATTGACAAAAGTGCAACCACTTTTAACTAATTTGCATATTTACGTGAGTTGGACTATCCAATACTATCATTTGTTGGATGATTGATCTCCAGGGAAGTCACGTTGTGCCGTGTAAATGTTGTGGTTCAATTTTATCCTTCAGGGTTAATTCAGTGGGCCCCATTCTGTAATTTTATGGGGCCCTTTTTCAAGAAATTAAAGGGGGCCCAAGAAAGGAGTGACAGTGAGACAGCCTGGACTCAAGTAACTTCAGAATACCAGATGTTTGTCTAATAAAATAATGGCTTTCGTCACTTGCAAATGGTGACTTTCCCTGTTATGATTATTATTATTATTATTGTTATATATGCATGGAAGAAAAAATAACTCAGAAGCAACTCAAGAAAGTGCAGAATTTGAACACAGAAACAAACGAAGAAGAGAAATGCAATTGAGACAGTAAGAGGCTATAAATTTCAAAGTATAGAGTGGCACCCATATCAATCTTATCGTCAGTGATGTTTTCGAATGCTTTATTTCAGAAAATTAGTACTTATCCTTGGGCACAATTTTGTGCCCCCTATTTGACTTGCCAACGTAAATTTTATGTGGCATTTTTATTTTCCTTTATTTTAAACTCATTATCATACATTACCAGGATACACACAAACAAAGGAAAATGAAAATTGAACTACGACATAAATACCTTGCTTTGTATCAAATTACAAGCCTGTCAATGAAAGACCCACTGAAGTATACCTCTGTGTTGTGTGCGATTTCCACTCAGATAATTGACAGAAATTAAACTGTAACTATGGATTGAGGTTTTGACTTCAGAGTTGGTTTTTTCTTGAACAGTGCAGTAAGAGATTTTAATTCAGTCTTTCACAGCTGATCCACATAAAACCCAGAGGCTGGATTTAATATAGATAATAGTTTACAATAATGCTTCAAGAAAGTGTGTCAGTAATATTTACTGGCTACTTAATTGATGTATAGATTTCATAATTTTTGTTGAATGAGCTTGTCCACAATGTTTATAGTATGCTTGATACAGGGGGTTGGATGCAGGGCTGTCATTAATTTTTGAAGTAGCTGGGGCAAGAACGGTGGTATTAGTAGTAATGTTTTGTTTGTTTAACAAGGTAAGCGTGACTCAAACTTGTTATGGCTGAGGAAAATCCCTTGCCTCGGCCTGTTAGGCATTGGTCACGCTAATTCAACATTATTCAACGTTGTTGAATACAACTTTGTTGTACATTGTTGAATGAGGTGGCCAAATGAATTCAATATTGTTGTTCACATTGAATGAATGGGCACCATTCAACAAGGTAGCAAACATGTTTAACATGGTGTTGAATGTAAATGTTGAACCTGTTTGTCCAAAGCCTCATTGACAGTACTGTGGATGCATCAATACATGCAACAGTAGAGAAAGAAAGATAAAAGAGCATCTTCATTTTAACTGCATGAGGAACAAAAAAATCAGTAACTTTGTATGGTACCATTAGTAGCCTTACAGAAAACCAGTTCACAGTATGTACATGCAAGACAGTTGCTTAATTAACACTAAAAATCACAGATTGGCAGTTTTATTGGAGGGGAATTCCAAAATTGTCAGCTATATTGTATAGTTTGTTCTATTTATAAAATAATTGACAAATTTATACAGTTGCTCATACAAAATCAAATTTAATATATCATTGTATTTAACACTTTTGCAACAACTGAATTGATTAATTAACATCAATAAAATCTTGTTAGTAAAATTAAAATAAATTGTTAATATATTGCACTACATAATTTATTATATTATACATTCCTTTCAAATTAAACAAATATTTTTGAATTACATATTTATATCAATCGGCCATTTTGAAGGCATTTTGTGTTCTCACAGGGGGCTAGCTCACTGGGGATTTTTGTTTTAAAAAAGGTCTCCCAACAGGAGTTTTCATTGCAAATTTGTCCCATTTAACTGTGGGAAAATGAATATTGCCTAATTCAGTATTCCTAAGTACAATCTTTATTTTAAATTATGTCAAAATGCAAATTACCATATTGTATTTTTGTAATAATATTGTAATATTATTGAACTGAGTCTATTGTTTTACAAAATTAAAGCAGTGAAACTTACGTAACTTTTTGTGACCTGTTTGCTCTGTATTATTATACAGGACAGTGTGAAATGCAGACTGCAGAATGAGTGCGGACCATTGTTTTCTTGTTCTTAAAACAATGGGACTATTGTTGTCACCCGCTCATTTGCATAGTCAAAACAATAGTGTGCAATCTGCATTTTTACACTTACCGATTAATATAGTGGTAGCGAGATTTTCAGCCAACAGGCACCGAAAGGGGAGAGAGAGGTAGGAGTCTGGGAGAGCAGAATTTGCGGGAAGGGAAAAGGTACCCACCTTCCTCTTGTGTTTATTGTTCTTGCCAGGTTATTGATAGTGAATACCCCTTTCCCTCTACGTGTGGTGCCTGCCATGCAGGCTAGGTCAATGTTGGTTATACTGTGACGCTTACACTGTTGAACCTAGTTACCCCGCAGTCAGGACAGGGTCTGGTAATACCCTTTTTTTCTTGTTTGTTTGTTTTTTTTCGTGGTCGCTTGCCCCAGATTCCCTGTTTTCACTTAGCCAAACAAATATTAGTCGCAAACTTCCGCTACACCACTTGGGCTCGTATCTTGAGTGACCGTAATATATTTTGCACCCTGGAGGAGGGAGAACAACGGCGGGGTCTAATGCCCCCTGGGGCTTTTCTTGTTTTAATGACATCAGCCCTCGGCTGACTGACCATGATTTTCCCATGTACATGTCATCATAAATTGCGGGAATGGCAGGGTGGGGGGGCGGGGGGAATGTCGAGGAGGCCGTCCACATATTCACAAGTTCCCCGCTTAACGTCCACTGGACGTTTAGGGGAGAGGGGGTTGAGGAAAGTCAAGAATTGGACGCTAAAGTGGGAATTCTAGGACAAAACCAAAATAACGCGTTGAGAAAACACATTTAATTATGCTGATAACAGAACATGAAGAGATAAAGGTACCACAGAAGAAAATGAGAACAAACTTGGTGCCGCTGGGATCTACGTAGTTTGTCACTAATAAAGATGGCGCAGAAGGAACACGCGCTCGCTAGATTTTACAAAATTAAATTCATCGTCTCTAGAAAAACATGGAGTGCCAAATTCCAAGTGGACGTTAAGGAGGAGGGGGGGAAGGGGGTCTGACCTTAACGTCCAGTAAGAAGCCAAGCAGATGTAGGCTACTTGATTGTTCTTCCCATTCCCACTAATGGTAATTCCACTGCATATATGAACATTGCAAAATTCATGGGAGTTAACATGGGCCCTATATATATTGGGTTTTCACGGCGGCTGGGTTTTAGCACATGCCTTGTGGGAGGCTAACAGCAATTAACACTATTTGCATTCCCAAAGGAGAACCTCCAACATGGCCGCCGTGAAAACCCTCTAAAGACTCTATAGGGGAGGAGTTGAAAACAATGAGCTCCTTTCACCTCTTTTCCTTTTGATGTTCTCCTCTTTATTCTTTTTTATGCCCGTCTGTCTTAACGGCAACAAACAGCTAGCATTTATAGTGCAGAGAAAATGTAGATACAGCTATACAGTATGGTTTAGCGAAGCGTGACAAAAATCGGCGTTCCGATTTACACTTGCAATTTTTATCGCGAGCTCGAGCGCGACAAAAATTGCACTGAAAAGTGCGACAAAAATTGCACAAAAAATCGCATATGTAAACTGGCCTTTACGTAGCCTCAACGCACAGTGAGCGGAGCGGTGACAAACCCTGATATCTCAGACAGAGCGATATCCCAGGTACTTTGACTTTCTCCTCAAATAGCCCCTTGGTTATTTCGAATATTACTTCATGTGATTTATTTCTTAGGGCGGGCGGCTATACACAGACTACTTTAGGCCAAGAAGCACCGTTCAACGTGCAGAAAGACCAGAAACCTATGGTGCTTCGCTGAACATGTATCATCTCATCTCATGTATCATCTTCAGCTAGTCGAAGAATAATATCCAGTGTTTTCTCGTCACATCCTCGTAGGAGTGTTACCAACATGCGAGTGAGCGAGCCATGCGAGTCACAGTGCGAGCCATCCGAGTCAAGCGAGTCACAATGCGAGCCATGCGAGTCGAACAGTGCGAGCCATGCAAGTACATTTTTAGTAAAAGCAAGAAAATTAGAAGTAGGGGATGCCGCCATTTTAAATAAGGCCTGGATGAGGAAGCTTTCAAAAAGCTGAGGATCCAGTCAGAAGCTACAAAGCATTTACGGACTGTAAAAGTCGTGGTTTCTCTGTTCCAGACTTCGCACTAGCTGACCACATACAAATTATTCCTGAATTTATAAGTTACTTCCAGTTTGATGGCTCAACTTGGAAGAAGATATTTTAAATATATATCAGAGTCTAAAAAGTTAAAAAATCACGGTTTTCGTTTCGTTTCGTCTTCAGCGCGCCTTTGTCTCACCCCGAGAATAAAGTTTCCCATCAGTTAGACAACAACTCGACTTAGTGTAGTACAGAATGAGTAGAAAACAAACAAACCAGCAAAGCAAATTAAAGGCTCTTTGGGATATTTATTACAATTTTTTTCTTTTTGGGCCGTCGGTTGTTGCTTGGATGTCGCACTCCATTATTTCCCTTCTGCAGGTAGTGCATTTAGCATTTATCCATTTTATTTTACATTTTATTCTACTTAAGTAACAATGCGTGTAAGAACTAGGCAATCCTCTATTGTTCTGCGGCATTTCGCTTTCCCCACATAAGATTGTTTAGATTTTCTTACTGAGAATACATCAGCCTATGGACAACACGTTTTTGAAATAAAATGTACTGAAACTTTATTTTAAAGCGATATTTCTTTTGTGTTACAAGATTTTATCCAATCATGAGACTCCAAAACAATGGCCAAGAAAGGCTTCTAATTTTCCATGTTTCCCACATAGAAATTTTGCTGCATTAAAACTCAGAATAGTTTTCACTAAAAGGGAATCAATAAGTAAACTAGAGAGAAATAAATGCGCTACCTGATGAAGTGATAGTAGATTTTCATGTTTTAGCCAATGAGGTGGACCGTTTCAACAATATCACAATTAACACCTTTCTGCATTCCTTGCCGTTGGGTTGCCTAGTTCTTACTAGGACCATTACTTAAATCTATATCTTTATTTTCGCATGGCTCGCACTGCGACTCGTTTGACTCGCGTGGCTCGCATGGCTCACACTGTGACTCGCATGGCTCGCTGGCTCGCGTGTTTGGCAGACCCTCCTCGTAGGTAGGTTGAGGGTTGAAAAAAGCTTTTTCGTTTATAATACCGCTCTGCAAATTGAAGTAAACGTTCGCATGAAAGTCAATTTAGACTTCATCCAAAATGTCATCCGAGGGCTACAACAACAAAGAACCGAAACAGCGACTTCAATCTGGTGTCTGAGAAAGTGCTATTATAAACTATTAAGGAAGAAAACTTGAATTCTATTAGCTTTTTAAAAATATTTACCATTAATAAAAGCGTTGTATGAGTCGGAACGTGACCTTTCAGCGAAAGCGGGCGGGTTTTGAGTTACACGGCGGCCGTCGATAATTTTTCACGCTTACAAGACATGGGAGAGTGGATTCCCGGGGGGGGGGGGGCACTCAACAAAGTTTTATACGGGGAGGCTCCGCCCCGAGGTCCAACCCCTTACTCTTTTATATACCATTTTTAACAGAAAAGGTACCCCTTTCGTATACCTTTCACTGAAAAACGGTACTCCTTTCACATACCTACTTAAGAAAAATGCATCCCTTTTCTAGACCCTTGGACGGAAGTCTACTTTTCGTTTTCATGTAGCGTTTAATAAATTAAAATGATACAGTCATAAGGTGCGTCTACTCGAAATATTTTAATTAAAGGCCCTTTTAAATACCTAAATGACAGATTTCCCTACCCTTTCATATACTTCAGCTCGTGAAATCCCTATCCTTTTTTAGTATAAATCTACTAGCGTTCTATCATTAATGCTGTTCTCTGATTGGCTACGCTACTCACTATCTATTCTGTTGTGGATAGTGAGTAGAGTGTTTTCCGCGCGCGGTGTGCCCTATTTATATCATTTTTCAATAAAAACATGTAGTGTCTGCTGTTAAGTTTTGAACGTCTAGTAGATTTATACTAAAACAATTAGATTATTCGCCCTCGATTTCTATGCGTGATAGTTGATTTGGCCTTCGGCCTCATCAACTATCACGCGATAGAAATCTCGAGCTCAAAATCTAATTGTTAAATATACCTGAAACGTGAAAAAGGCACCCCTTTCGTGCGGAGCCTCCCCGTATAGGCCATCATAGGGAGTACCCCCTCCCCCCCGGAGTAGATTCCAAACGTTAAATAAAGCAAAATTTTAAGGTACATTCCACAAAATATATACAACAAACATACGCCGTGTGTTTTTGGGTGGTTTGGATTTATTTCGCCGTTGAGAGCTGTTCTTGTTTCCGCTGTATGAAGGGAGTAACAGAGGAGAAAAGAAAAGCTCTAAACAGATCAGACCGCTTTCGCTAAGGTCACGTTCCGACTCACACAGCGCGCTCATGAATGAGACCTGTGGTAATGGTTATGGTAACGTGAGGCCAGGGGAGACCAGAATAAATTTAAAGTACATGATGGGAAAGACTGTTTTTCTCTCCAGGGGTGGACTGTTCCAGGGTTATCCCTCAGAGGCGTTTTTAAAAATACCACGCTAAAGAAAACCAAGCTTGGGCGTGCGCGAAAGTCGGCCTCACACCCGCGCGTCGTGTGTCCACGAACTAGGCGGTTTTCGTGTGCGCTTGGGTGTTTTCCTTTGAGTGGAAGGAAGGACTGCTGGCAGTCTAAGGCGCATTTAACAAAAGCGCAGGAGCTCCGTTAAGCAGAAGTTCCCCCTGTTCACTCAGCAGAACTTCTGACACTCTTTCTGAGACTCTCGGATAAGAAGTCTAAGAGAAAAAACAACTGTGTTGCAATCTATCGTATTTCTGGTAAATTGGTGTCTACTTGTATGACTTCCACTGAAAAGAAAATTTTAATACTTTCAAATGGTGGAATTTTGAGTTGGTATTAGCCCCCCTCCCCGGGGGGGGAGGTACTCCCAGATATAATTTACATAGGTATTTGCCGCTGTGTAGGGTATGGTTTTCAAGCAGTTTGGTCTGGGATAGGGTATAGAAACCAGGGAGTTTTGGTCTAGAATAGGGTATCAATTACCGGGGAAACTGGAAAGAGGTGTGGCAAATTTAGACTAAAATAGGGTTTGAAAAACTCGGAAATAAATGTAAATGCGATCACGGTATATAACTTTGTTGATGGACAGATGGTTTGCCATTATATTGAAAACACTATGTGGCTATAATGGACGGAAGATTTTTTGAAGATAGGATGTCTAGGATAGGGTAGGGATTTCCGGCATCCAGTCTTGGATAGGGTTGCAAAATAAAGCTGAAAGTGGTCTGGTATAGGTTAAGGGTTTCAGAGTCCCAGCGGCACACCCACCCAAAAATTTTCTCAGTGCCCCTCAGGGGTATTAGCAATTCTCCCTGTCACGCTGGGTAACCCGTGCAACGTTAGTTGTCGTCGTGGGTGTTACTGCGCTATTATCGGAAATCTTGTAGATTATGATAGCAACGAGTGAACGAACGTGACGCGTTAAATTGTACGTTCTTTCGTTCGTTTTCATGAAATAAAAGTAAGTAGATGGATCATACAGATTGTGTAGATCAGGCCAGAAAGATGCGAAGAAAGTTCAACTTTTATTCGACGCACGGTTCTCCCACATCATGTCCAATTTTACTTACCCGAGTAAAAATGCGTGTAACTGGAAAATAACTAGAAAATCTTTTAACACTTCGTTTAGAATCGGATATCGGTTCTTGAACACCGCGAGAGAAGATCTTCATAGCCATTGCTGTCCTGAAGACTAAAACCGCGGACAAATTTACGTCCTAATAAAGAATGTTTTCTAAGGCCGCCATTTTGTTTGTTTTTCCCGCCAAAATGTACAGGGTGACAGGTAGTCTGCGTGCAAAGGAAATAGGAGATGTCTGCACGCAGGCTACAACGTACTATAGTTAGAAAACCGGAAATTGAAAATGGAAGTTCGAATTCCGTTGCGGTCAGTATAAAATATGGACTGCGGACTGCGGACTGCGGACTGCGGACTGCGGACTGCGGACTGCGGACTGCCGACTGCGGACTGCGGACCGGACTGGGTCTAAAACAAGGACTGGGTATAAAATGCGGACTGAGTTTAAAAATTGCTGTACTGACCGATAAATATAAAAAAATGCTACTTTTTCAGTTTTCTCGAGCGTTTTTGAGTTGTCGAAGGCCAAATCTTGCTTCCCCGGCCGTTTAAGCTTTTTAAGCAGGTCTGAGTCGAACGCTAACAAAAGAAAACATTGCAAATTCAAAGTGCGTACATAATTTCAACTGTGCAATAAAAATCCTTCACATTTAGCACTTCTACTTTGGAGATGACTTTCCAGCCACGTCTTTGGTTTTCCTATTTAACTGAATTTCAAAATTAAGAACGTCGTTTAAATGTATATATTTTTTATTTCGTGACCTCAGGTTAATCATGACCAAAAGTACAAAATGGATAAGAAACCAGTCGGGAAAGAACTCAAAGTTTCATCTGGATCGGCTCTTTAGAGGGAATAAAAATTTGTCTGCGCCAGGATTCAGTTTCTTGATTCCATTAATTTCACAGTGCAAGAGCCAATTTTGCACTTGTTGATTAAAATTCAGTCCGCATTTTATACTCAGTCCGTAGTCAGCCAGTCCATTTGTTAACCGACGAAGTCGAGTTAGAGCAGTCGTGTCAAGAGGGTCGACTGGTTTGGTCGGTCAAAATACGTTGTGTAAGGCTCATAAGGTGTGTATTTCGCTATGGCCCACGGGATGGGATGACGTATTCTGCAGTTAAGCCCATCGATTAGTACACACACGCACGCACGATAGGACAAGGGTCCACATAAAAAGTATCGAAGGTATAGAAGGACACTTGCTCCGAGCAGTGTTGGTTTTGACCGGACTGAAATATCTGTGCAATACTAGTGAAAGAAAGCAAGGAGGACTGATAATAACAGGAGGTGAAATCCAGTGGCACTGTTGATGCTGGTGGGACCAAAGTGTTGCTGAGACATCGTAAGGATAGAATCGTTCTCAGTAAAGGTTATAAAAGGAAAATTCTGGTGTATGTTGTTGTGGTTATGTTTATTACTTGAAAATGTCTAGCCGCCAACGTTAAGAAAGGTTATTGGCAGGTGGGAAATGAATTATGAGTCGGTGTGTTTGTCTTCATCTATAATCTGTTTTTATAGTGCCATATTCACAACAGTATATAAATACATCGCTCACAACTCTCGGTAACGGCATGTTCAGTTGTGGACAAAATTTATCTTTAAATTTTAATTTTAATTCAACAAATATTCAAAGCGATAAGACAGATGAGCTGAGTCATCAGATTTTAAACATTACGTCATTCGGTAATGCAAAAGACAAAATACTGTCACAATTTTCGTCACGCCGGTTAGCACGTTGAGATTCTGACGATGTGTTTTTCTTTAACAATAATCATGTTTTTATAGTGCCCTTTTCACAACAGTATATAAATGCATCGCTCACAACTCTCGGTAAAAGCATGTCCAGTTGTGGACAAATTTACATCGACATTTAATTTTTTAGTTTAATTCAACAAAATTAAATATTCAAAGCGATAAGACAGATGAGCTGAGTCATCAGATTTTAAACATTACGTTATTCGGTAACGCAAAGGGCAAAATACTGTCACAATTTTCGTTACACCAGTTAGCACGGCACGTTGAGCCAAGTAAAAACATTTATCGAGGGTGGAGTGGGTCAAAACGACTGGTAAACATGTGCTTATAATGCGCTTTCTTGTAACCTGTACGATAGAGCATAGCAATGATTTATTTCGTATTTGCATTC
Source organism: Siderastrea radians (assembly GCA_964017195.1). NCBI lineage: Eukaryota > Metazoa > Cnidaria > Anthozoa > Scleractinia > Rhizangiidae > Siderastrea > Siderastrea radians. The sequence goes on along the minus strand of OZ024897.1, from coordinate 39,313,926 downwards.
ACAATTTGGCTTAAGGAGCCCTTGACATGATTAAAGGAAACTGTTCACAAAGTGTGGTTCCCAGGCGTGGGGAAAAGTTCAATTCTTTTGGGCTGTTACGGTGCCCATGCTGATCAATCGTAAATATGTGGTTACTTTTAAATTGGGAAATTTATCGCCCATTTTTGAAATGCGTCTGTTTTGAGAATTGTGATGGCTTTTTGTTCTGGGTTTTGAGGAAGACCGACCAAAAGACAGCGAAAAATGATTTTAAGTGAAGAATGCCTGAGGTCATGGGCGTAGTCTGTGGGGCTATGTTTGGTGAGGAGAGGGTGAATAATTCAGTTGACCTCCTTTCCAGGGCATTAGTCGCCTTTTCAGTTGGTCAAATTTCAGCGTTAGTTACAGTTACGCACTTTTTTCTGGAACTTGCTGTTACAGATGCTTGAATGTTATTGAACCTGCAGTCACGCACGCCTCGCTTGCTTTCTTTTCGAGACGAACCAACACTTCGTCGGTTCTGCACGCATTGCGGGCCTATATTTTAATAGTGATCGACTCAGAAACCGCTTAAACGGCCGGGGAAGCAAGATTTGGTCTTCGACAAACTGTCTTTAGCAGATTTAATAATTCTACGGCTTTGTTTAGCATATTTTTGTTCTTCTTGAAAAGGGATGAGGTAAGTCGAACAAATGTTTCTCTGTAGCGTGACATCAGGTGAGCAAGTCGCTGTCGGCTTCAAAAGTACTCTAGCTGATTTCAACGTGCAACTCCAGGAGCGCTTACCATTTGTACGGAAAACCCGGTAATTCCGGGGAGAATTCAAATGGAACAGTTCATTCCGGTGGAATGTTTTCGGAAAAAAGGTAATACCTTCCGACATATTCCTTTTTCTCGCTTTTTCCGGAATTCCCGGAAATTTCTGTACCATTTGTCCACAATTACCAGTGCCAGGCTATTTCCGAGAAGACAGCAATGCCCATGACGGCGGATTTAAGTGATGAATCTTTACTGTTCCAAACCGTTCGTGACGTGACAGTCGTTTTATTCTCGCGGCTACTGTCAACGGACTTCTTGCAACACAATTGTAGCACTCAAGATGAGAAAGATTTAAGTTTTGGCCGTCGGTTCTTGTGTTTTACTTTTGCTTTCATGATTCGAGCTTTTGAGCTTAATGGCGTGGGAAAACACTTGCATCCGAAACTTCCAATCAAATGATACGGCTCAATCCGTTCCGTTTTCTTGGTGAAAAAAAGTGCAGTTCCATTTGTCCAAAAGAATCCACCGAGAATTCCATTCAAATAAGCGCTCCAGAACTCCCTAGCCTGAGAAAACAGCCGACGTTTCAGATCTTGGTAGTGCTTCTGATTGGTTGGAATTTTCTTTCAACCAATCAGAAGCACTACCAAGGATCCGGGCAGAGACGCGTCATCAGTATGCAATTTCTGCGCTCGTTACTCAGACGTCGTTTTGCGAGGGCTGAAGACCTCGCGAAACGTCGGCCGTTTTCTCAGGCTAAGAACTCCCAAGCTAAAATGTGTAATTTATCTTACCTAAGCCGTGTGACAATCCCACTCTCAACCTTTCTATACAAAAACTGTGTTTAAACCTAATCTCCCTCCTTTAAATTCAAAGTTCCTTGTTGTTGTCTGATTTGGAAGTAATTTTCAGAATTTTCAAAGCCATATTTTAAATTACTGAACGAAATACTGTAATTAAAAGACACCCAACTCAAAAGCACTGGAGAAAACTGAAAAAGTACCATTTTTGAGATTTATGGGACAGTACAGCAATTTTTAAACTCAGTCCGCATTTTATACTCAGTCCGCGTTTTATACCCAGTCCGGTCCGCAGTCCGCAGTCCGCAGTCCGCAGTCCGCAGTCCGCAGTCCGCAGTCCGCAGTCCGCAGTCCGCAGTCCGCAGTCCGCAGTCCGCAGTCCGCAGTCCGCAGTCCGCAGTCCGCAGTCCGCAGTCCGCAGTCCGCAGTCCGCAGTCCACGGTTTCGCAGTCCGCAGTCCGCAGTCCGCAGTCCGCAGTCCGCAGTCCATCTTTTATACTGACCCAATTCCGTTGTTCGATGCCGTAGGAAAACGGAAAACGAAATGGCAGTTCGAATTTCGTTCCCTCATTTTAAAAGAAAACGAAAGAAGATAGAGGTTCGAAATCCGTTTTCCCATGTCGTAGTAAAACGGTTGACACTATAAAGGTATACACATAATGAACCAGGCGACAGAGGAAATAACAGGGCTTACAGTAATTTTTTATTCACGCTTTAGGCATGGGGCGTGATGTCATATGCTTCTGGTGTTATGTATGGTCTCATTACGTATCGATGAATCAAGCTGTCGGCTTGGTATTTATCTTCAGTCATCCATCACCTTGTGGTCACGACTGCCAAATAATCTGAATGCCACACAGATACACGCATTACACTGATGTAAACGTTAGAAAACTATCGTGAACAGTCAATGCCCAGATAAGTTATTGCGGCATTACTTGATTTGAAAATAACTTGACTGCCGCGGCATCATCACTTCTAAATGAAAGAAAGCGAGGCAATGTCAAGTACGGGTTCTGCTAACTGATCGGTCTCTTTCTGTCATCTGATCAGTTTTCCTGACAATATTTCCCACGAGAAAACTTGAGTGGAGCTTGTCTCCAGCTTAGATAATTAACAAACTTTGCATGACTTCAGAAATACTCCACATGCCTTTTATGTGACTAAACATTTGCTTTTGGCGCTGAGTATGTGGTATTACCATCGAAGCCGTCCTGATTCCACTGTCGGTTAATTTTTTGACGTCAAAATTAATTTAACGTCATAAAATTACACATGATGTGTTATTGGCTTGCGTAACAACTTTCTACGTCAACGCAAGCCGTTGATACATATTTCAACTTCAGCGCCGGCTTCAGGCCTGTCATGAGTCGTCTCTATTTTTTATTTACCTCCGTAAAGCCAGTTACATTTACGTCCATAAATACGCAGAGACTGTCATGTGGAAACCATTCTTTAGATGCACTTGTACGGTTTATTACGTATGTCGCCCATCCTATTACAGCCTTTTAAATTATGCGCCACCTCTGCGCGAGGAGGATAAGTAAGCCGAAGGCCTAACACTTGAGTGAGTGACGTTATGTGACGCCTAAGTCAAAACAAGACCTTCGTGTGCATATCTATTTTTGTCGGTTACTGGGTACCCGTTACTGGGCGGTAAAAGAGTATATTACACTCAGTGTGGAAACTATGACAGTCTTCGCAATCCTAAACTCGCTAAAGCAAGTCGAAAAAGTGTTTACATCAGCACTTAGAACAAAACCTTTCGAAGATCAAACGAAGTTTTCGTCTTTGAAGGAGCAAGACTATTAAATAACTTAAGATCTCCGCTGTTTTTCTTTCTTTAATTGAGTCGTGGAAATACTCCATCGAACTTCTATCTTTCCTGGGAAAACCTTATCGTGAAAGATCTTTCTCAGAAATTCTGCTGAAGTAAAACCTTTAGAATTTCCTCTATTTTCTCAGCTTAGGCAAATGAAACTGATTCTCTGAAATACTACTGCAGAGTAAGAGAGAAATTTAATGATCCACTTATCCTTCGGACAACCACCACAAAGAAGGTTGAAAAGCACAAAGAGGGTCATAGGGTTTGTGCTCTTGAAAATGGCATGTTCACCCCTTCTCACTTTTCTATTTTGTTACGGTTCACTGACCTAGTTTTCTGAGACCCGAGACATTTTTCCCTTCTTTTGTCTAATAAGAAACTAAATTTTATTCTTTTATTTCAGTAATTGTACTAGTTGAGGAAGAAATACACTTGGCCCCTGAACAAGTCATGTAAAAGACAACCTTTTCCGAATCGAATTTGCACTTGCCCGGGATCAGATCGGACATCGGTTTTGGTGAACCTTGTGTAACTGGATGCGTGATCGGCTTTCTGAAAGAAGCTCCCTTATCCAATTGATAACTTCTCAAGTGGGTTTTAAGTTAGCTCCTGACGGCGGAGTTACTTTACTATTACAGCTCCAAAACGAAGTTATTTACTGCGTTAATAGACCTAAGGTAACTCCATAAAGGGCAAGAATAACTCCATTTGAAGATTGGAGTTGCTTCAACGGGCGATTTTGGAGTTAAACTGAGGAGTTGAAATGACTCGTTATCTTGCACCTAAGAACTTTAACTTCCCCCTTTTTTTTTCATTTGGGTTCGCGGGATTATTTGCAGTGCTGTACAGTCAAATTAGATCTTTGAAAATTTCTGAGCAAAGGTCACCACGAAAGACGCACATTGTTTGATTATTTATTAGATGCATGTGGCCGCGCACGTGAGCCTCTTACAGAGAATCACGCAGAACGCAATGTGGACGTATTCCAAGAAAACCGAAACTTCTTTATCAGGCCTTCGATCTTTCCTAGAAAACGTTATCGAGAAAGATCTTACTACGAATTCGAAATACTTGAGTTCACTAATCACGCCGATCTCGTAAAAGTACTTAAGTAAAATCTTAAGAATTTTCTCTAATTTCTAAGCTTGGGCATGTGAATTTAGTCTTTCAAATACTATTGGCTGCGTAGCTTGTATCGGCATGGCAATTGTCTAAGGTTGATAAAAAAAACATGTTTCTCAACGAAGCTTGCTCATCCACTAGATAACTAACAATGGTGATGGAGGGTAGCAGTTCATGTTAGAGATTTGTTGCCGTATTCTACCAGTCTGCCTTGAATTGGAAAAGAAAAATGCTTTGTGTTTAACACCAAAGGATTTTTTTGTTTTGGAATCCAAAGGTCAGGATGCCGAGGAAAGGCGCACTTTAATACAGATCATTTTTTTAGCTGTGGCGGTCGCGTTCACGAGCTTTTTATAGAGGATCAACACTGACACAATACGTGGACATATTCCAAGAAAACCGAAACTTCTGTATCACACCTTCGATCTTTCTTAGAAAAGTCTTATTGTGAGAGATCTTTCTACAAATGAAGGTGACTCGTCTTAAGATTCCAGGGTGTTGGAAAACGTCTGATGGCTTCTTTTGCCAAGTTTGTAGTTATTTATGCTATTATGCTCTGAGGAAATACATGTAGAGGAACCGTGAACATCCCCACCTTGACAGCAGCTGACACTGACCTTGATAAATTTTTGAAATGGGAGTATGGTTGTTCCTGGGGCTAGAACTTTTTTTTACCTTTATTACGTAAAAATCCGTTCCCTCACGTTGTTGGCACGATTTGACGCACGAGACTTCCACGGGACACGACATCATTATCAGTCTGTTCACCTTTTTTGGACGAAAACTGATATATTTGTTTTAAAAATATCACAACGTATGTAGTGTTTACAAAGACGAAGAAACTCCTTTTTTGATTGTTTGTATATCAGTTCATTTTTCTGTAAAAATCTTCCTTTTGATGGTTCTTTATCGCCAGTTTAAAGTACGTTTTTATCGATCGTTAGAGTAGAGTGCTTTTTGTCATCAAACATAATCATTTAAACTGATTGATCATTAATCTTGACAGCTGGGCATCGGACATTGTGCATGTTACGTCATTACAGGAAACCAAAACAAAGCACTTCAGCTTGTCAAGATAAAAAGCTGATCAGCACACGGTTAGTCTCATTTACTCCTTCGCAAGGTCAACAGTCAGACGTCTCATACGAACCGAGCTAAAGGAGAAGCTACGAGGGAAAGCATGTTTTCAAAACTAAGCCCCAGTTTTGCTCGAAAAGGGCACCAGCAAATTACAGGCAGCGATGCAGACGAGAAGGACCGCATAGTAGCCGGGGTTCAATTCAGTGTCCGCTACATTGGTTCTACAGAAGTGGCCTGCGCGAACGGGACAGGCAGCGGAAAGACTGAGAAGCCAGTGGCTCAAGTATTTGATCAGCAGAGAAAAAATGCCAACGGAAAAACGCACAAGAAAATGATAATGACATTGTGCTCAAAGAATGTTTGCGTCAGCGATGAATCTTGTGGCAAGCTGGTCGCCAGTTTTCCTATCTCCAAGATAACATTCTGTAACATCGATAACTTCTACGAGAAGGCGTTTGTGTTTGTTGCACGTGACAAACCGGAGAATCCCTTCAAAGCGTTTCTTTTCACTTGTGAAAGCAAAGCCAAGGCAAGGGAAGCTTTCAAGGCGCTCTCACTGGCTTTCATTATTAACTATGAATGCTACCAAGCGTCTCTGGCCCGTGGTGCGCTGAACGCGGGGAATGAAACAAACGGTAACCGCTCCCCCGACAACAACGAAAGCAACAAGTTTTTCGACGGTATGGCCGAAGCCCGGTATGAAGAGAAATCCGCAGAGGGAAGTTCAAAAACTGAACTGTTGCACTGCAATGATGTAATGCCTTTGCGAAAAGAATCTTGCCCACTGTTGATGAATGGATTCCATTCTAGCCGAGAAAGAACCCTAACCCCGCCTCTGGCACGGCCCATGCAGAACAAAACCCTGCTGCAAGTCGCAGATTGTCGCAGGCATGTAAGAAGCGCCTCAGATCCTATACAGTTCGATAAAACGAAGGCTCCAGCCACTCTTCCTTCGCCTCTTGCAGCTGTTTCCGCGGGAACTCCTTCCGTGACACCCAACAACAACGTGGATGCTGAGATGGAAGATGCGTTTACTGAATTTGCTGAACTGAGATCAAAATGCCGTTCGAGTTCCCCGGTGGATAATAAAATAAATTATCCCGGAAATGTCTGGGAAGGTTTTCAGCGCCATGAAAGCCCAAATGTTTGGGGAAACTTTCAGAACGCTTGTCCTCCAATTTACTAAACACTCGAAGCCTTTTTTCCCCGTTTATTTAGGAATGCTAACAAACTATTTAATGTAAAGTAAAGGTGACACGACAATAAGTACTATTTGAATGTAGAAAGTAAACAAAGAAGAATAGGTTTGCGAGTGCCTGAATCGAAGGCGTCGGTCATGCGGTATTGTATACGCTTGAAGAGACCTTCTGTTGATTTGTATGTTGCATGGAGCCCTTTTTTCCGAAAAGGCATTTGACGTAATGTTTTACACTTGAAATATGCGTGAAAATTAACAACTAAGGGCGTGAAAATAATTAAAAGCAAAGAATGCCATGTGAAGTTCTCGTTTTCACGGCGACCCTAGTGACCCGTGTTTCACTTCACTGATTTCGCCGTGACATGAAAAGTAGAAGTCGGAAGATTATTGAATATTTAAGACCATTTAAGGATGTGAAACTCTCATTTCACAATTTATATTTAGATTATGTTACTGAACATCTTGGTGGTGACGTCCTGTCACATAGGCTTAATAGAGATGTAAACTAGTTAATTATTTTCAAGATACCTCACTATTCAAGTTGTTCTTCTGGGTAGAATTAAATCTGGTGTGAGTGAACCGTACTATGGAATAAATTCTTGAGGGATGTCGAAAAATAAAACATTGTACTAAAAATGTTTCTGTAGGTTTTAATTCCACTGAAAGTAATTACATCGATCTCAGTCACCGGTTTTACAGGAGTTAAGTTTCGGCTTAGTTACTTTTACCGCAATTTTCGGAGTCGCGAGTCCAGTAAGAACACTGCGAGAAGATATCAACGTCATAAAAGGAATGGGATTTGTTTTTTTTTTTTAAAAAATGCCAACAACTTTCCGGTTGACTTCATATGGCGATGATAAAACAGTGGTGTTAAATTGCAATTAATATTGGATTATGTCAGTCTCAGCTCACTGCGAACAGTTTCCTTTGCTATGACCCTCTGGCCGTCAGTTTTAGAGGACTTCAAACGTTTCGACTTGAATAATTTGGAGTCCAGTGAGAGCATATGAAAGTTTCGTGTTCACTTCACCGGGGAGAGTAGCGTGGTGCCCAGTCACCAAATGGGGAGGAGATGGGGAGGGAGATAAGCCGGGAGGACAACTGGGACAGCCCTACACGTTATATCGATGTGTCATCCCAAAAGGCATTCGGTGATCTGGGCTAAAATGTAAAGGCCTTTGAACTTCCTAAAATGGAAATAGAGTCCTGAAATATAGTGTTGGTGTAAAATTAGGTGAGTAAACGGTGTTTAATACACAGTTATTTAACTGTCGTAAGCGATACACTCCTGTTTAGCCTTCGTACTTTGGCCGTGCACATCGCACCATTGGTGTCATCTTCTTTTTTAGACTACAATATGCCTTTGACGTTCCGCGGGACATCGAGAAAAGATCTTGCAAACAAAAGTAGAAAAAGGAAAAAGTAATAAAGGGAACGGAAGATTAAAAAAAAAAACGAAATGTCAAAATTCTGAGGTGTGTTCTTAGGTTTTTAAAATTTTTGCTTCGAAGTTGAGGAATATTGAGTTTACTGTAGCAGACGATGTGTTAGCGTTTTTTAGGGGAAATGCAGCATTCTATTTATCAGTTTCTTTCAACCTTCCATTTCCCGTAAGCGACCACTATTCCTGATCTCAAGAGCAGCTCTTTCTAAAGATCTACTGATATTAGTTACCGATTAGTCCGATTATTGAACAGGAAACCTCGCGCCGAGGTACTTGAAATGTAAGGTGCGCGCGGAAAGGGGAAAATGGCGGGAAATCATGACCATGTGGTTGGTCCAGCCGTTTCACGTTTCCCTAGTAATTTTAAGCGACGTTTTTTATCTCGTGGTTGCGACAGGAACTACGGAATATTTTAGTGCAGTTGCATATTCCTGCGCGGGTTATTTTTCTGAGCTCTCGTGAAGATTAGCTGATGTTCGCGAGATGTTTGGTATTCCCAAAAGAGGAACTTCGCTGTATCATCAGGCTATGTCGGAGACACTTTCGTTATTTTTAGGCGCGGATGTATCAGATAACTAGTTTGTCCGGGGTCCGACAATTTAGCACGATAACTTGTGTTTTTTATCAATGAATTCACGCTCAGTAATATTCAACACAGCGAACAGCAAAAAGGAAATCTTGATCATACTGGTGTTGAAAGCACACAGTCGCTGAGAAAAGTCGATTTCCGGTTTTGATTACATTGATTGATGGTGCAATGTTTCACTTTGCTGATATGACTGAAAATGGAATTCTGTCGTGAATAATTCAATTCACCTTTTGGCAGAAACGCTTTGTGATGGTCAATAAACAACACAAGGACAATATTTGATCTGGTATGTAAACTATTTGTTGTCATTTTAGTTTCCTGACTAAATTAGCGATCAAGTTCCATACAAATCCTTCTTTTTTGGCCACAAAAGTGGTCTGCTCGTGAGCCTGGTGCCCTGGCAACAACCACGAGATCTCGTCCGTGGGACGGTTATTTTCTTTTACTCCCAATCGTGCGCCGTTTAAGATTTGCACGTTCCATCACAAGGATTGCCTAGAGCTACAAGGTTAAGGAAACAGGATATATTAAATTTAAATCATGCAGAGCTACGAGACAGTTCAAGGAGCATATCACTGCTTGAGTAGTCTCATTTGCTACATTCCAGGGTATTCGGTCAAAGTGCCTGAAGTACAGTAGACACTCGGAACTGTAAGAATGTTCTCTAATTCAAGTGAAAGCATGTTTTCAAAACCAAGCTCAAGTTTTGCTCGAGAAGGACACCAGCATATAACAGGCAGCGACGCTGAAGAGAAGGACCGCGTAATAGCCGGGGTTCAATTCATTGTCCGCTACATTGGTTCTACAGAAGTGGCCTGCGCGAACGGGACAGGCAGCGGAAAGACTGAGAAGCCAGTGGCTCAACTATTTGATCAGCAGAGAAGAAATGCCAACGGAAAGACGCACAAGAAAATGATAATGACAATATGCTCAAATAATGTTAGCGTCAATGATGAATCTTGTAACAAGCTGGTTGCCAGTTTTCCTATCTCCATGATTACATTTTGTAACCATGATTGATGACTTCTACGAGAAAACGTTTGTATTTGTTGCACATGACAAGCCCGAAAATACCTTCAAAGCATTTGTCTTTACCTGCGAAAGCAAAGCCAAGGCAAGGTAAGCTTTCAAGGCACTCTCGCTGGCTTTCATTGTCAACTGTGAATGCTACCAAGCGTCTCTGGCCCGTGATGCGCCGAACGCAGGGAATGGAACAAACGGCAAGTACTCCGACTACAAAGAGAGCAACAACAAGTTCTTCAATGACATGGCCAAGGCTCAGTGTGAAAGGAAGTCCCAGGAGAGAGGTTCAAAACCTGAACAGTCACACTGCAAGGATGTAGTGCTTTTGCGAAAAGAAGCTTACCCGCCGGTTATGAATGGATTCAACTCTTGCCAAGAAGAAACCCAAATCTCCGCTCTGGCACGGCCCTTTCAGGACAAAACCCTGTTGCAAGTCGCAGATTGTCGCAGACATGTAAGGAGTGACTCAGATCCTACAAAGTGCCATAAAACGAATGTTCCAGCCACTAATTCTTCTACTCATGCAGCTGTTACCTCAGAAACCCCTCCCTCGACACCTAAAAACTAACGTGGATCTCGAGACGGAAGAGGCGTTCACTAAATTCCCTGAACTGAGATCCAAATGCCGATCGATTTCCATCACTGTTGCCAGCAACCACTTTAATGGCTGGTTTAGCGTTAAGAATGATTGCTCTTCAATTTACTGAAAATCGTAATGTTACACTTTGGAACACAAAATTTTTTAACCAGATTAACATTTTTTTAATACTTTTTATTATGAATCCATCAGGTTGCAGATCCATTTTTAATCGTAATGTCTTTTCCTTGTTGTTCTTGTTGCTTTAGTTGCTATTTTTGATATGACAGCTGTAAGCGATTTTCGACGGTAAAAAGTCATAAATAGCCGATCAGTGACAATTTGATGTGGGAACACCGAAACAAAATTGTTGTTGTTGTTAAATAGAATAGTAAATGCTGGACTGAAGGCCAAGGACATTGGGTATTCTAGAGACTTTTTGTCGTCTTAATGAAGTTTTATTGTGCACGTACACATTGTAACCCGTTATTTTTAACTGAAAACGCCTTGGAAGATGAGCGACTGGGGTATTGTAGCAACCCATCTGGGGAGTGGAAATAACAACGTGATGTGGAATGCCCGTATTTTTTCGTGTAACCACAAGGTAAACTCACGTTTTCTTTTCACCTCGATGGACCTCACATCTCAGCGGTGGTTAGCACTTTGAAAGTAGGCTGCGAGCAGTCGTCTCCTATTTCCTTTGCTTCAGGCGTGATCGAAACAAAGGAAATAGGCGACCTCTGCACGCAGGCTATTTGAAGGCTGTTGTTGAAATGTAAACTATACTTTGTTATTCTAACGTATTGTGGGAAGTAGTTTGCTAAAAAAAAGATTGCCGTAATGCCTAAAATAAAATGAATCACGTGTTTTGTCTAAAGTTTACACTTAGCTTGCTTGTTGAAATTTCGGCCTTTGGATCGCATAGAACGAAGGAAATGCGGTTTCACGCAAATATACACCTATCCGCCTGCGAGTCCGTTTAGGCCGGCTTTTCATGATATGACCGCCAGATATGAATTAGGGCGAGGAGCTCTCTCCTCCGCAGAGGCTCCTATTAGTAAACACCAGTGAAAGAAAAAAAGAGGAAAGCGGGAGCGCTGGAGAGAGAAACCGCGACTGTAGGAGGCCTTTGCGGAGAAGAGAGGGTGAGGAGAATAGAAACAATTTAAGAGTTCAAAAGTGGGCCAATTGAAGCTAATCTGGTATTGAAGTTATTCATGGCTCCTGTTTCCCTGGATTGCATGGAAAATGTGTTGGATTGGCCAACAGCGTAAATCAATGATTAAGCTATGAACATCGTGGAACACACTTATTTGCTGGGTGTCTAATCTCAAACGGTCTGAAGTGGAAGTCACATTTTGATGCCATCTGTAAGAAGGCTTCGAGAAACGCTACGCCTTACTGTTGCTTGAAAGAAACGCGCTTCCTGGTACTTGCTTCCTTTTACCGCCGCGCGTACGTGTGTCAGACCTGTTCTTGAATATGCGTGCGAGGTGAGGCATACGACTTCCCTTATAGCTTAATTAGCAGCTGGTAGAACTAATCGTCATAAGCGCGTCAGACCGTTTGAAATACTCAGTGAGCAGTACTGACTCGGATAACAAAGGGCAATGAAATTGATCATGATAAGCTGTAAACTGCATTCAAAAGTCGACTAAGTCGTAAAAACGTTTACCCTCCCACTTACTTGTCTATTTACCTTGAAACTAATCAGGCGTGGGTTAGTTTACTACAGGTATAAAAAAGCCCGGGTAAGAGGGGAGGGTTACCTTAAAAAGTTTATATGAACGTTCCTGACGGGTACGGTTTTTAGGTGGTTTGGTATGCGATATCAGTAATACTGGATAATTTTAAACATTGTAGTTGAAAAAAGGGACAGTAGGGTATGCATGTCTCGCCTATAAAACATCCCGAGACTACGAACCTGAAAGTTAAGAGTAAATGAGAAATAACATATATTGGTCTAAGATAGGTTTAGGTTTTGAACTCTAGGTTTGTCTGAAACAGGAGTCAGGATTTTGACCCCCCCCCCCCCCCCACCAAACGTTCTTAGCTGACTGGTATTTAAACTTTCCTGGTTTCAAGATAATTTTATCCGAACGCCAATGAATATGCAAAAAGTGCCTCTAAGCCTGGTCTTGACAAGGTGTTTTTTCTCGCGTCCCTGTACAGGGTATTGCTGTTGGCCATTGTCATGGTGTGTACAACCTGAAGCTGAGATCCACGATCGGATCGGTGGGAACAGGTATTACTGGATTTAAAGTACAGAGTTATGTAACGCTGTTGAGAACAATAAAGCAAGAGAGCTGACTGATCCACCATCCCCATACGCATGCCGTGGGAGGACTGCCGTGCGGTCCCCAGCCAAGGCTACCACATGTTTACGGTGGAGCTGGGGCTTAAAGGTGTGCCTTGCACTCTCCTAGGCATCAAGGGTAACGAGATACGCGAGACTATTAGTTCGGCTCTCTCAGTGGCTGGGGCTATGACATGCTGATGAGTCCTAACAAGGACGAAACAGCTGTCCATGGCTGCCACTGCCCGGATGATATGACTGTGCGCATGTGTAAAATAATGGCCTGGTTGCGTAAGGTAATGGCCTGTCCTGGACTGGACAGCCGTCCATGGCTCCCACTGCGTAAGGTAATGGCCTGGTTAGTGTTCGTGTGTCCCACTTGCTGCATTGTTTCTAACCCTATTGGGCACTATACGTGTCTCTAAGGATAAGAGCTAACGGCAGACTTAAAAGGCGATGTTGCCACCTTGTAATGTTTGATTATGCAGTTGTACTGAAATGCACCAATTTAAGTAAAAAATATTGAGCCAGCTACTCCCAGTGGCTTGCATGGAAATCAAGAAAGCCTCTCGAAATTGCGGACGGTGTCCATATGCAGACCATAGTTCGAACTATGTGCAGAAGGTATTTGAGACTCAATTGAACAGTGAAACTTTTATTTATTTCTGTTAATTATGATTACAAAAAACACTGCGAGCGATCCCTTCTTACACATGGATATTCGGGAGACGAAAAAACAAACGCGTGCGATGGTGGAGCGCGTTAGTTCCCGTGCGCAAGTTTCAATTCTTACTCGATTATCCACGGTAAAACAAAGGTCTCACAGTAAGGTTACAAAACGTCGCCATACATACAATGGGTTTATACAGAAGTATCTTAAAGGTGCTCCGCCGATTACAGTTGTTCTGGGAATACTCAGCTGATTAAGGTTTTGATTGAACTGATAAGACAATTTGTATGTGTGCAACTGTCTACCACTGGAATGAGCGTTACCTAGTCCTGTTCTTTTCTCAGGTCTTCGAGGCAGTAACCGCACGTAGGCAAAGCTGCCCTCTAAACCATTGTCTTATCTGAAATGGATTTTGCTAAGGGAGTTACCCCAATTAAGGTAAGTAGAAGATATTGATAACTAATGGAAATGCACTTATCACTGTACATGCTTTTCACTGTAATGTGCATTACAACTACAATACGATGCTATACACTTAATTATCTACGAAAAACTTGTATTAAAGAAGTTCCACAACAGAAGAAATGGCTCTACCAACGGGTTTGGAAATTAGTAATCTCTTAGGTGTTACTCGTGACGACAGCTTGTGGCCTAAAGCGTTCTGTAAAGTATACATGCTAAAGAATATCACATATTTAACAAAATCGGACAAATTTCAAGTGTTTCTAACATGCAGAACCTTTTGAGGTAACAAACTCACTTTATTAGAGGAAATCGTTGTTTGTTTGGTCTGTTTTAAATCGCTCGCCGACGGAGAAGAATGGAATGGCCAGATTAAATCTCTTTGTATCAGAACTTCTTTTTGAAAGTTAAAAGCCCTAAACATTAAAGTTGCTATAAAGTAAATTCACCCAGTTACAACGAACGCTGTCTAATCTAAAAACGTTTAGAAAAAACCGAGTCACAGAAACTTGTCAGTTATGAAAGGTGCGACAGTCGACTTTACTCATTTGCTCAGCTTACCACTCAGCATCGTTGGCATCATGAACTACGCTGCAACAGACAAAAACGAAAAAGAATTAGGTTGACAATGCATACACCAACAATGTGTGGAGACATTTTCCTTAACAAAGATTGATGCACGCTCGTTCTCTGCAGTATTTGCAGAGCGAAGCCTTCACGTCGTGTACCGCTTGCCCAAGGTCCAAGAAGAATAAAATATTTAACACAATTCTCCTTATTGGTTACCACTGTGGGGTTTCCTAAGCAAAAGACTTTGTTTTTACATTGCTTCTCTGTACCCATATAAGTGAGAAGTGTACAGCGAACCGTTTAGGAAACCTTAGCAAATGCTGGTAGTGGGTTTTCGATGGATTATGTAGCGTCCCATTATGCAAGGGGGAAGTAGTAATGCTTATTGTTGTGTTATACGACAGAAACCGGAGTTGAGTACGAGCCATGCCAGCTGCCCGAGAATCACTCCAGACCACGCACTTCTTTTCTGATAATTGGGTGGCCCATCAAAACAGCACCCCTGAACCGAGTTGATGAAGTTCGTTTTTCTCCTTTCATTTCCTCCTAGCATTGTTAGAATATTGTAAGGAGAGATTAGATTTTGCGAGTCAGTGTTTAGAGATGTCTTGTTGTTTTCACTAAGGGTTTGCACTTGTGAACCAGAAATGTCACTTACTTATTGTTACACTTGAAGTTTGGCCTCCATGGTTCAAGGTCGACTCTCGGTAGCTTATTACAGGGCACCTTTATCTTACTTTGCTCGAAGACCCTCCTGTTAATGGCGGAAATATAGTCGCCGTTGTCGCAAATTATTTTGGCGAAGGTTGTCTTCCTGATTTCTCGTAGCTGGCAAGTGGTGAAAGCTGTCTTGTCGGTGTGTAAGGTACTGTTTGGTGCGTTTTCATGCCAGAAGCGGTCTCCAACTTTGAGGCGGCGGAACTGCTCAGCTAATATGCATTGGAAGGTCGGCCCAAGAAGTCCGCCATTCTCATCTGGAGGCTCTATCATCCCTAAGAAGAGAATAAGCGAAGGTTAAACCTGTGAAGTTTTAAAGACAGAAGTGCCTCTATTAGCTGTATATGTACCATTTGTGTTGTGCTGGTTAAAGCCTGATTGCCGATTTTCCAGATTGCATGTTGGTTCATCCTTTGTGATATTTGACTCTGCAAAATCCTTAAATTTGATCATTCAAATGAAAGCCACTAAGCAGTACTGCCTGGTGCCGCTGTTTATGGGGCTGTACTCGGTGACACTAACTTTTATTCTGTGGATACTAAACTGTGACCTTTAAAATAAAAGCTATTGAGCAGCTCTTTTCCGTAGAACTGATCGTTTTTGATATAATGGCAACGAACATCTGAGGGAATCCTGGTTATCCACCTAAGGGAGACGGGTTGGCTCCTGGAGGGAGCCCTGACCTTTCTGTTGTAAAACCTGACTTCAGGAAAAATTGAAGACAGAGTTTTTCATGGGGACCGACTTTGTCAGCTTCACCGAACTAACGGCACTAACTACACACAGTACACTTACCCCCAGTAAAGAGGTCAATATCGTGTACTGATTCATACTGTGATTCTAGATTTGCCTTGTCCTCCTCACTGAAGCCAGCTACGGTTACCAAATCGTCGAACGTGTTAACCTTCCTCAGATGGCAAAGCTTGAGGTTTCGGTAACTGGTGTATCCGGGGATTCCGCGCTCTCGTCCTCTTTGAATGTTGATAGAAACAAGATCAGACAGATCCCCTGCACCTCGGAACAGGTTTTCTTGTACAGAGCTGGAAAATTTCCTAAATGACAAAAAAAGAATGCAAGAATTACAATGGGACTCCGCCTCACGGTCAACCAGTAATACGGCCATATCGTTTCTCACTGGGGGGTCCCGTAGGAAGAGTCACTAATAAACGTGTGCTATATGTGCCTGTGCAATAAGCACTGTGCCAATTTGAAAGCCTATTATTGTGTACGGCAATGAATCACTGAACTTACAAATCCAAAAAGCGTGAGTGGGTTTTCACGAGATAGCTGATTTGCTTTATTATTATTATTATTATTATTATTATTATTATTATTATTATTTCATTCCCAGGGGGGGTCGCGGGAACGCTAGGACCCCCTCCCCCGGCTACGCCTCTGATGATGGGCACTGTTTTGGCCGAACAAATATACCAGCTCACAGACAGTCTACTGTTAGATTTTCGCGGTTCATTAGCAGCCGGGTTAACTGAGTTCTACTGAACGTTTTTTCCTTGTAAACACTTCTCTTGCAAAACCTTAGGAATGATATCTTTAACAGACGGGCTTTCTGAGCCCTTCGCCTCAAATCCTCAAGTCAATCCTTGTTGTGGACACCGATCTCAGTTGAAAATTTACAGTGCAAGCATGCAAATAGCAGCCACTTGAACAGTACTTTGCTGTAAATAGTAAAAAATCTCCACACGGAGGCGTACTTGTGTGGCTTCTATTGGATCTAATCCTTCAGTAATTAGTGTATGAGAAGATGGTATTATTAGTGAACGTACTTGGTCCTTGTGTTGAGTATAGCTTACTATACCGAATTACTAATAAGGGAAATATTTAAGTTTACGAGTAAACAAAGACCGCTAACATATTGGATAGCGCACATATACGTCACGCGTGGTGACTTAGTGACTCTGAGCCGAAGCCATAAAAATGAGGGCAAATTTTAGGGCAAATCCCTCGTTTGGTTTTTTGCGCGTGAATTTAGCTTCTTGTTCAGAAAATTATGTGCAAAAAAGGACTGTTCGAGGGCTAAGCTATTTTTTGTTTTTAGGAAGGTTGTGTCTAGTCTTACCCATCTGGCTTGGCTGCCGCATCTTTAAGCAAACCTCTGAAGATTCCATCAACGCCTCCGTTACACTTGTCGTATAAGTACTGCGGATTACCAAAGTCCAGTACGGGAATAGGCATGTATTCTGTTTTCTCGTTCCCATCGCATTTGTCGCATTTGTGTTCGAATCCGTTTTGACTGAAGCGTCTAAACTCTTCTTGAACCAAGCTGTGTCCAAATCGGTAGGCAGCCACGGCGAATCCGGCGGTCATTTGAGCATTTTTGTCCTTGTCGTAACCTTTAAAATACTCTGTTCCCTTGAGTAACTTGAGATCAAACCTTCGGATCTAAATGAGGAACAAAATTAGACAAAGTAAGCGTGAGAATAAATTCCAGCAAAATCAAAGTGTGACAAAAGCAAGCATTCTTTGGGAGATCAAGAGTCTTCAATATGTCATCGTTCCGAAATAACAAAATGCAAATTTCAGACCTCAATTCCTCATACCCACAAGGCTTACAAAAAGGAGGTTGCTTTATATGAAAAATTGAAGTTTGTATGTTAAGCAAAGATGGAAAATATTGATCTTGGTTATTAAATAAATTGTGTTCGATTTGTTAGCGCCATGGTCGAGTGCACTTACTACCTTTCTTATTAATGATCCTAGCATCCCCCCAGGTGGGTGGGGGGGGGGGCACTTCCTTATTTGGCCTAAACGGGTATGTGCCGCCCAACACGGTATGGTTTTCAGGGTCTTGCGTCCTAAACAGGGTATACATTTTCACTTTTTAGCGTCTTGAACAGGGTGTCTTTCTGGGTGTGAACGTTGGCAGTGCGCAGTCTACATGTGTGTTACCAACAATTTTTTGAAATCCAATTCCATGATGTCATTTATTTAAAAAAAAAAAAGACTTTCCGAAATAATTTCTTTCTGGTCAAGAAAAAGGTCTCTTGTCTTAAACAGCCTAGCGAAATAAACGGATTTTGTCTTAAACAGGGTGAGGGTTTGAAGGCCTCGGCGGTACACCCCCACTCAAACTTCCTTTAAGTGCCCTCCCCCTCCCCCGGGCTGGCAGCACGTACGCCACCTATGAGCATAGAAAACTGATCTAACTCTTCACTATCTAGCTGTAGCTGATCAGTTGTTAATCCGTGTGGAAGTTCATTAGTTTGATTGCAATTCGGGACTCGGATGATTTTCTTTGCTCTCCAACGTTCGTGACAAGTTAAATGCAGTTTATTAAAGTTAAGGTTTATCGATAACTTTCCGTTAACAAAGAGTGAACTAAAAGTCAACAAAAAGGATTGCTCTATACAAAAACGACATGACATCAAATAAACTGTCTAGCTGCTTTATTCAAGTACAAATTGCACATGCAAATATGTAATAGAAGGAAACTTACATTTTTTTGACTGAGAAGTAGTGGCAGGAATTCGTTGTATGTTATTACTTGCAGCTGTGCCCCGATGATTTTTCTTGTTTCGTCGTAAATCCTGTCGCCACTCCACTGGGTCATTTGACCAAAAAACTCAGCTATTCGGTTGTGGTGCCGCACGAAGATAGTATGAACTGAATTTAGACCTGTTGGTTTAGAAAGTACAATTGAAAGAATGTGAAAAAGGGTCTCCAGCGGTCCTATACCAGTGCGTTTGCTGTTTTCTTCCTTAAAAAAGAAAAATCTTTGCTTAAAAAAACAACATCAACAAGAAACAGGTTTTTAGCCAAACCCCTACCATAAAAGTGAAGATTCGCTACATCAACAAAATATTAAAATGAACAATGGATCATTTCTTGATCTTGCAGATGGTACAGAGATCATTCTGTCGATGACCATTCTTCACTTTTGCAGGCGCGAATCTTTTTGGCGCTGTTAAGTTTTTCGTAGGTCATTCTGCTGGGTTCGTTGGATTTGGGAAGTTATCAGCAAAGATAACTTACTCTTTTCTATTTGAAGATTGGTCTTTTCTGGCTTTCCTTGGAAGTTTTATAGCTGATACGACACCGTGAAAAGAGGAAAATTTGTTTTGATTCCGAAGCGGTTTTGAAAATCAGAGAAAGAAAGAAGTGATTGCAAGTTATTTGGGGCAAGCAAAAAATATATGTTGATGTTGTTTCATTTTCGGTATGTGCTGCTTTTGTTTTGTGGCTGTTGTAGTTTGTGGTGGATGTAATTAACTTTGTTGCTGTGGGCCTAGCAATAATGACTTGTCTTGTTGTTGTTCGCATTCCTTGTGACGCGTCGTTTTTTTTTTTTTGATTTCTCAGGTGTAAAAAAAGAACTTTGTGTTTGCTCTTGTTTCAGCTTGAACATGTTGAGGTTTCTATGGGTGAGCCATACTGAATGTCTTTGGTCTTACGTTTCCTATCACAAACTAGACCTATTTGAGATTTTGAATGCGTTGCTGTTGTTTTCAGATGCACAAAAATGTACGCTTGTATTGGAACTTGTTGTTGATTTGAACTTGTTCTTGTTTTTTCCTGTGAGTAAAACGATAACGACTGTTCTTACCTGGGTTTTCATTGTTTCGAATATCTCCTGACACAAAGCATGGTCTGTTTGGATCTTTGGATACACAGAACTCGTCAGGCGACTGTGGAGGGAGCAGATTTTTTAAGGGGCAGCCGTATGGGTGCTTCATGTCTAACATTGTGCCGTCTGGGCCGCGAAGTGAATCAGCAAGTTCTTTGGTTGAGCCGTATACGTTCGATGCGTCAATGTAGGCTGTTATTGTGTTGTCATGTTCTCGTTGGATCAGCTTGCATTCGGATGCTGGCTTATGAGGGGCGTCTCTCTCCACTTCGAAAAAATCAACACCCCTGTCCCGAAATGTGTCATCATCAGCTGGAACTTCAATGTTGATGCATTCCGGGTTAACGTAGTACTCGTGCGGTTCGCAGTTTAGGCCCTGTGCCTCTGCCAGCGTAATGTCATGGTCCATGAACTGTCCAAAATTCATAGTCAAGTGGGTCAGTATTTTGGAGTCGGGATTTGTGCGGTCAGCGTTGCTGCCATGGACGACCCGACTTACGTTCCGCGCGTTCGGAAGCTCGTGGCCACTAGCCGCCCTACGAAGTGTAGAGATGCCGTCACCATAGTCAGCGCCGCCTGTGATTCTTAGGAAAGGAGTCTCGGTTGCACCAAACAATTGTTTGTGAACGTTATTGCACGATCCATCAATTCTGCGAAATCTTTCGTTATTATTACACGGTGGCTTGATCTGTCGGACATGCTTGGGTTCAACGTCAAGGGCGAGGCGAACGATTCTCAGTTTACACTCTCTTTCTTTCTCTTCCCTTTAAAAAATGTATGGATTTTGTTTTTTATGTATACTTTTAGTGAAAGTGTTCCTTTTGGACAAAATGGGGGAATTATATGTGGATTTTCATGAAATAAAATTTGAACTAGGAAATTAATAACTCCGGACCTTTGCGGGTGTCCTCAGGGAAACAATTCGTGTGCGCGCTGCTTTAAAGGAAAACACGGCAAATTATATATCGTTGGAAAGCTTAATAAATGTAGATTTCGGAAAAAAAAAATAAATTGCCGGTTTCTTCAATTCCACAAAACAAAATCGCAATCAACTGCGAAAATGACCACGTGTCATTCAATTGCATTAATAGGGTATCAAATTCCAGCGCATTGGCAAAATAACTGAACAGTGTTAATCCCAAAGGATCAATCATCAAAAGTGTATCAGCATTTTTCGATATTCTGACTGGTTATATTTTAATTAATCTTTCAAGTTCGAGAAGCAAAGAATGCGCCATGGGCATTGCATTGAAGATCGCTACGGGAGAAATATTATAAATTTCAAAAATCCCCTGCACAGTTTTGTTTCACAACATCTAAGGAACGTTTAGGCCAAATTTCACAGAAATCTGCCGAGTTTTGGTACCCTATTAATTCATTTGTTTGCCGGAATGGCGCATGGTCATTTTCACGGTCGTTTTTACAATTTTCTTTTGTGGAATAACAAAAACTGGCAATTCATATTTTTTTTCTGAAATCTACATTTATTAAGCTTTCCAACGATATATAGTTTGCCGTGCTTTCCTTTAAAATGGCGCGCAGACGAATTTTTTCCCGGAGGACACGGGAGGACACCCGCGAAGGTCCGGAGTAACCTTAACACTTCGGGCTGATAGCGAGATACATCTCTAGTTTGAAATGGATACAAGTAGGTTGTAATCTCCTCATACTACGCCTATGTGATTTGTTTTCTTTTTTTAATTAAAACAAATGCGACAAATCTGAAACTATTTTTAATAAGTTCAGGATAAAATAATTCTCAAGTCACACTTTTGATTTCTTTTGTTATTTAAAAAATTATCAATGCCATTAACAAAGACGTTTTACCAAAAAAGGGGAGACCAACCTACCGCCCCTTTTGTTAACGCTGTTTTCAGTGTAGACAAAACGACATTTTTTTCCCAAGTGTGTATTACATATAAAATGAACACTTACGCTGACAATTTAGATGGGATCTTTAATATGGAGTAAATGTCTGCCCGGCCAGGTGCACACAGTTTCTTCAACACGCATCCGCTGCAATTTTCACTCTTCTTTGCGGCCTGCCACTTTTTGTCGTCTACAAAATTTTTGCCATGCTGAATGGCCTGGTAGTGTTTTCTCAGGGCTCCTAGTTCCTCTTTCTTTTGATATCTGGGCGGGACATACTTGTTGCACTCATTGAGATGTTTCTTAGCCTCAGCTTCGATCTTAGGACCGGCGTCTTTAGGAACGTCTTCAGCCACTTCTTGTCCTTCATTTAAGTTCTTAGCACGTTTTTCCTCCAGTTTGTACATCTTGTCGGCCAAATTTTCGATTTCGGCTTTTTCGATGTCATCTATCATGGCCGCCTCCATGTCTTCCTGTGTGGATGTTTCCTCAATGACGTAAGCTGACGCCTGCGCCAGGGCTAACAGCAGAACCAAAGTACACAGTCTACGGCTTGCCATTTTGACTAGGAGATTGAATAAAGGAAGAACTATCAGCAACAACTGCAACGATAACAACCATATAACCAGGATCAGATTAATCACTTCGACTAACCACGGCAGACTTAAAAAAAAAAAGAAAAAACATCGTAAACCAATCAGAATTCAAAGCAGGCAACTGTAGCCAAGCGCGGGAAAACGCGTGCGACGAAGACCCAGTTAGTGTGGGTTTTATTTTTGGTTTTACTCCCAGCTGGTAAAAAAAAGTGACATGAGTGAAATGAAACGAAAAAAGTGACTGAATAAATGACCATCACAGTTAGTTTCTGTTCGAATTTTGACACCACTTCGACTCCAGGTTGTTATTCGTTGAGTAGAACGAGAAAATTAAATTCTTTGCTGGCTTTTTCCTACCTCAAACCATTGACTGTTGGATCTAAATAAGGCATCTAAGACTCACCTAAGAGTAAAACACTATATAGCTCTCTATAGTAATCGTATAATTATGGAAATAATTATGGAACTATTTCCTTATGTGTTTCTTCAGATTTCTCTTGCTGCAGTATTATATTTTCCTAGCCCCTCCCCCAGAGGAAGTTGGCAACACGTCACCAACTTACTCAGTCATTGGTCAATAGAAAACAAAACCTCACATTTAACTGTTCATTTGTAACTTCCGATTTCATGATCAATGTTTTCTTACGATTCGAAGAAACTCGTGATTTATGCAAATGCCGGAATCTACTTTCTTCGTAAGTATTGTATTCGGAATGTTTCTTTGTAAGGTTTTTTCTTGTCATTTCTTTTCGATTTTTTACAGTTTGCATTTGTATCCAGGGTGATCTGGCTCTTTTGTTATGTGTTATTTTGGTTTCTTAGTTACGCAATGTAGATGAGAATTGTGGTTACAATGTCTTTTGATGATGTCTACTGGGGGTTTCAAAACGTTTTGTATTCAAGTATGTCTATTGTCGTCACAAGGTAAACAGGAAAATTCGTATAATTATTTATTCCTGGTTGGTGTATCACGCTATCTTTGTCTTTTTCAGCATTTTTGTCACATAATAGACCGCTGAAAGAGAGAGACTAAGCAATCGAAAGATAGACCGGCCGTATGTTTAATTCATATTGTGTTGTTCTGTCAACCTTTTACCATTTCACTTGGAGAACATGCCACTGCATACGTAGGAATGAAAAAGGAAAAGTTCAATATACATGTCCGATACAGTAGCTAAATGGGAACGTAAAGAACTGTGTATATTGAGCCTGGATTTAAAACACGTTTGAGTTCGGCGAGGGTGAATAATTTTAATAAAGTTAAATAAACAGAAATTAGTGTCTATTGGTGGCTTTAAGGCGCGCGTTTTGTACTCAAGAATGTGTCTATTGTCGCCACAAGATAAACAGGAAAATTCAAGCATAATGATTTATTCTTGGTTGGTGTATCCTGCTGTCTTTTTCTCTTTAAGCATTTTGGTTGGATAATAGGCCTTCTCAAGCTCAAGGGAACCCAGCAAGAGTAAGCAAGCAAACACAAATTAAGAAGAACGGTTTTTGAAACTTTTCTGTTAGAGAACGGCCGTAACGCTGAAACGTTTAATTTGTACAGCTGATGTTTGACTAACATTTAACCGTTTCACTCGCACATGCCTAGGACTTGTTGATAACCAAATTAAAAAAGGAAAAGTTCAATGATATGGCCGATACTAGCTAAACTGTTACGTAAAGGATTGCAGATGTTGAGAGTGAATAAGTTTAACAATGTTTAAATCAACAAACAGCGACACAAGAAATTAGTGCTGAGTATATTAATAGCATTCATTAAAATGCGTTTAATGTTCCACAGCCTTAAACCTTGGACCCTTGTACAGCATAATATGTAGCAAGAAAATATTGCTTATATATATAGCTTTTCTTTGAATGGCGTCACTTTAGGATTTCATACACAGTCTCAAAAGTTAGAGCCCCTTTGTGCAGCAAAACAAAAAGTACGCACAGCGAAATACCGATCAAAGCTTTTATTTGAAAGGTCACATTTGAGCGTTTAATCCAGAGCCTCAAAAGCTAGTAAGATATTACATAACTCAAGCCGGGTTGTTCTTAAAGGGAAAGTAGTATTGAACTAATGCATCTACTGAATACGAGGCGTTCCCATCGCCTAGAGAAGCATCTTCAGCGCAAGTAGACGAGACTCGACACACTCTATCGGCTACATTGTTATTTTGAAACGTTTGTATAACCTGCTACTTGTTTTCCTCAGTGTCACGGATATTGAAGGGAAAAATTGGTTGTTCGCCAATGAATTATGGTTGTGTTATAGCTTCAACATAAAAACAGAACTGTCTCAGTCAAAGATGTTGTGCGCATAGAATATTGTAAGACGAATTCCGAAGGAACATTTTTGAGCCATCAACTCCCGGGTAAAATCTTAGTCCACGTTGTTTCTTTTTATCTATTTTCAGTTCTAGTAGAGATTTGTCAATTTTTTTCGTTATAGTGTACCTTGGTGCTAAATGTAGATACAACGTTTAAATGCCAGATAGCGTTGAACAAAATTCGTGTTTAAGTGACTCGGTCACTCGGAACTTCAAAACTCTTTCTGTGCAGCTCGTTTGCACAAAAACAAAAAAAGAAGAAAAGAAAAAAAAAAAGAAAAGCCATCAGCCTTATTCTTCAAATGTAGAAGACAAGTCTTTGTTGAACCAGTTACACACTATAGACTGGCCAAGTCTTACCTGCAAGCCTTCTTAGAGACCTCTGGCTACCTTGATTTTACAGACGCGGTTTAGCCGAACGGGCTTTGAACTGCGAAATTTATACCAGCAACCCGGAAATTTTGGGCCATTATCGTCCCCATTGTATTATCCATTATATTACGTCTTTTCATTCAATAAAACTCATTTGAATTGTGCAATTGAGTGTGGGAGAACCAAGTAATTTATGCCAGCGTAATCGGTAACACGCAAATTGTCTAAGATGGAGAAATTGTTGTTTTATTTTATTATTTCTTGTTTTGATGTTGTTACAGGCACATTATAAAACGCACATAGACACATGTTTACAAAAATACAACACTCATGTTGCTAGAAAAAATATAACTGATTGCATCACTAGGATAAAAGATAACATCAGTCATGTTCTTCAGAACGAATGACGTTGGTTTCTTCAATCTCAAAAGAAGACAGTTCCACTTACATTTAAGTCATTTCCTCGACGTTCTTTTTACATTTCCCAAAAGCTAGTGCAATATAGAATGTTAAACATGGCACCAGTTCGTGCGGGGGTGTTGTAGTTTGTTAGTCGTGCTATTGTGGTTGTTCCAGTTGGATAGTTTTTCCGGGATGGCGGAGTACTGTTGACGTATAGAACCAGTTGGTACTATTTTGGAAGCAAATGTTTTTAATTCTGGAACCCCAATGTTTTTTATTCTGTAACTTGACGACTAAGTTAGTTAAAATTTCCTGCTAAGAGCATTTAACTTTTAGTATGGAATGGGATTGAGCAGGTTTCTTTCATATAACGGTGAATTCCGTTTCGTGTCGGAAACCGTAAATGTAATTATATTTAAGTATTTCTAAGAATTCTGAAGAGGTCTTTAAACACTAAGACGTTTCGGTTGAGTGGTACTTGCGTAACTTAGTAGCAAAAATGGAAAATTTAGGGCGAAAATTGTAATCTTCTTTGGCTGGACACCTTCAATATCAGTCTAACTAAAATCATCTCCAAATATCCCCTCCATACGGACTGTCGCAGCGTCGCATCAGCTGATGGCACCAACTAAGATCAGTTTTGTTCAAACAGTGATTAGGCTAATTTTGTTTTCATATATGTAGCAAAGAAATTTCAATATCAACCTTTCAAGTGCTTTAAAGATCAACGCACGCGTATTCACGAGCAAAAGCTCACGACAAAAGCTAAGAAGCATCAATGGATAAAACATGCGCTTTTATTAAAAGTTTAACGTGGCCCATGCAATCTTTACTGAGACTTGTTATTGTGATGTATTATACAACTTCAGACATTGTTTTCATAACTCAGTAGTTCATCAATAACTTAGCAGAGTACCGCGAACATTTACTTACATTATAAGCTTGCTGTTTTCTAATTCATAAATCGACGACTGATAACCCTTGACCAAACAAACATCGTGAACAGAAATTTCAATCACAGGAACATACTTTCCTGAATGCTAACACGAAATAGTAAAAACATGCATTCTGATTGATAACAAGTGGCGTGGCTGCGTTGGCAAAGGCCTCATATCACTGGTTATGGTCTAATCACGCCTTCCTTCTCTTGCCTTTAAAAACAATTTGAAGGAGTAAAAATGAACTTAATAACATCACATCTAAACGGAATGTGCCAGTTGTTCTTTTATCCTGCATTGACAAGGCTGCATTAGTCAGCTTTAAAACAATGCTCTGTCTGATCCATTAGAGCACTCTTGGGCGTCCGGAATTTTTTCCTGTTTGGAGCACAAGTTTTAAGTCACAATTAAAGGCGTAAATTACTTCAGAAATGGCACACACTTCGGCTTTTAGTAAAAAGCTTCCTTTATTTAATCCAGCTGGCTTGTTACTAAATACTGAGTGAAAGTAGTGCTAAGATCTTTCCAAGGCTGCCGTAGAATTAAAATGGTACCTCATTCCATCCAGTACCTCAGGGCACATAGCATAATCAATTCTATAATTAGCAAACGTTATCAAGCGGTGCTGCAGCTTAAGACATTTGGCTAATCTTATGTTTAGACCACACTACTTCAAGGGTGAAAACGTAGTTTTTAGATGATTTGTTTGCCTGAAGGGTGGTGTTTTCATATAGGTGGTCCTCATTTAAACTCCTAATGCATATACAGTACTTCTGCTCAGCCATTTTCAAGATAGTGAAACGTCATAATTTAAGCTCTCGGTGAAACCAGAACTACCAGAAACAGAAATGTAAACAGTTCTAACAGCAACCTCTCTCTTTAAGGGACCACATACACGTCAATGTTAGTTACATTTGGAATTTCTCTTTCTTATGCATCAAAATTACAATCAGTGATACCTCTCTTAAACTACCACACCCCTTTGAACGACCACCGTAGTTTGGGTGATTTACTTTACGGAGGTTCGATGTGTGAATATAAGTAAAGACTAACTAGTGGGCATGTTTTGGAGGTCTGTTTTAAAAAGGGAATATGTTACATTTTTAAATTTTGTTTCTCTCCTTTTTGCGCTTTCTTATACAAAATGCCTCAGGGTGCAATAAAATTAGCTGAATTGGTTATGTAATTTAAACCTAATTTAAGAGTAAGACAACCGCGTGCAATGTTAACACGCAACCTGATGTGAAATATCCATAAAACATAACCAACTCTTTAAAGTAAGTTTAGAAGTTTAAATGGTAGTGTACATACTTTATTTGTTTGTCAAAGGCATCTTGTTTGTTTTTCTATTTGATGAGCGATAAGTTGCTTAGTCTCAATGTAGCATGTTGAAGATACTGTTCACTAAAATAAAAGCCAAATTAGGTTTGTGAGGCTGATTGCGGTCAGTTTTAATAAAGAAATTCTCTGCGTACATGTTTCGTTTTGGAAACAGTTGTGTGTATACATCTCGAACCGGTTTCTATTTCTCGTTGTCATGGTTAATGTTTTTCTTTACCAAAAGTCTGCCTCATGTGCTATATCGACGGTGCGTAAATAATGCGAAAAAAGGCTACCTAATCATTTAGATTACAAACGGCACTACCAAAGCTGCACAGGCATCATGAGTAGGTGGCAAAATACTCAAAATAATCAAATGATGTCCCCCTTTGAACTTATCTCTACAAGCATGAAATCTCATCTTAAGTGGAACGCGATTAAGCGGCATATGAAAGACGCATTACATTGGGTTTAATGCCTTTATGCTCAGGAAAATTGATTGAACAACTAGTGCTTGAAGTTCACGTATTGCACGTGTGCTCAGATAATGGAGGGAAACAGAAATCAAAGAGACCGAGAAAGCAGTTCACCGACGATATTAAGAAGTGGAAGCGAAGAAAAATTTTTGGATGCGCGAGGGGACAGAAAACACTGGAGCCACCACAAATGGACGTTGTGAGCCTGTGCTCCATAGTTCGTTATTTTTTCACCTCATATTCAAGAAGCGAGTGTGGTCTGTTTTTTAAAATGAAATTCCTAACTTGCCAAACTCTTAAACACCGCGGTACTTGACATGGCATCCAATTTTCAAAAACCAGGGTTATTCAATGTTAACCCATGTGTGGTGAACCAATGAAAACTTGTAGAAATTCAATAACCGAGATTGAGAATTTAATACAGTAGGGTACGGTACAGGACAGTGCAGAGCAGTGCAGTCTAGTCTAGTCTAGAATGATAGAGTAGAGTAGAAAAGAGTAGGGTGGAGTCGAGTCGAGTCGAGTCGAGCAGAGCAGAGTAGAGTAGAGTAGAGTAGAGTAGAGTAGAGTAGAGTAGAGTAGAGTAGAGTAGAGTAGAGTAGAGTAGAGTAGAGCAGAGTAGAGTAGAGCAGAGTAGAGTAGAGTAGAGTAGAGTAGAGCAGAGTAGAGTAGAGTAGAGTAGAGTAGAGTAGAGTAGAGTAGAGTAGAGTAGAGCAGAGTAGAGTAGAGTAGAGCAGAGTAGAGTAGAGTAGAGTAGAGTAGAGTAGAGCAGAGTAGAGTAGAGTAGAGTAGAGTAGAGTAGAGCAGAGTAGAGCAGAGTAGAGTAGAGTAGAGCAGAGTAGAGCAGAGTAGAGTAGAGTGGAGTAGAGTAGAGTAGAGTAGAGTAGAGTAGAGTAGAGTAGAGTAGAGTAGAGCAGAGTAGAGCAGAGTAGAGTAGAGTAGAGCAGAGTAGAGTAGAGTAGAGTAGAGCAGAGTAGAGTGGAGCAGAGCAGAGTAGAGTAGAGTAGAGTAGAGTAGAGTAGAGTAGAGTAGAGTAGAGCAGAGTAGAGTAGAGTAGAGTAGAGTAGAGTAGAGTAGAGTAGAGTAGAGTAGAGTAGAGTAGAGTGTGATATAGTATTGTAGGACGTTTTGCTCACAGCAGAAACTTACATCGCAGTCGAGAGCAAACACATGTAACCGACGCCAAGTGCGAGAAAACGCGGCGTGAAAGTCACAGTCGTCCGTATTTTTACCTCCATTGGGTAGGAAAAAAACCTACCCTACTGTTGTTCACTAAGTTACCATTCCAGGTTCAAGTGTTTTTAAACAGCATCAAAAATGCATTATCACTTTTGAATACAGTTCTGGGATTGGTTAGTAGTCACATTAGTTACGATAACTGAATTTATGCAATGTTGGGGGAGACCATCGCACGTACGCTGACTTGTGGGTGTGTAAGTGACTGATAATCTCGGGATATGACGCAAAGTTCAACCCTCATTGGCTCATGGTTCTTCACGTTTTATTTTTTACGTGTACCTTTTTTTGATGTTACTATTGTCACTTTCCCATTGATAAATGCGGAGTCATCTTTGACGTTCACGTCAAGAGTGAACTTTATTCCTATTCACTAAACCAACGTCATTTCATTGTGTAGGTGGCTTAATTTTAGATGCTGTTAAACGTGAATGCGTTTCTTTAAACTGTGATTCCTGCTAGCTGGAATTAGTAGACTGCTTGCAACACGAAGCAAAAGTAATTACAAAGCTTTTTCAAACTTAGCAACTTAAAACACTTAAGCCCGGGTGCAATCCAGTGATTGAATGATCAGCCGGGGGGGGGGGTGGGCTCTGGTTTCTGTTGCATGAGGCGGCTAGGATGATACAACAACAACAACAACAAGCTTTATTTGCATGACTATAAGTACATACAGTATTGCAAAAGCGTAAACTTAACTAAAGCGAAACTTATAACAATCATAATCATGTAATAGGAAAAAAAGCAATTATGTATGCGTTACATTACTTTCATTCGATAGAAGATTATTTCGTAAAGATAAGCATCTCAAAATGAACTTCATCAGTTGAGTATTTAAATAATAATTATCAGAATTCATTAATTTTTTGGTGGCTACTGTACTAACCCCTCCCTGACCTCCACCCCCCGGATAAGACTGATATTTTATCATTTCATACATTGACCTCGATAAAATCTTTCTGACACAGCTAAAAGTCCTCAAAGTAGTCTTAGTTTACAAAGATCATTTCTTACCGCCCTCTCCCCCCCCCCCGCCTAAAAAAAGAAACGTTTACTTGAATGAAAACAAAAATCAGCCTGTACAGTAGTTTATTGTTGATTATTGCTCAGGTTTTCTCTTTTGTATTCTTAAAGATCTCTATTTTATTGTTATTTGGAGTCTTTTATTTTTGAAACGGGAAAAGACTCAATCTTTACTTAATTTTTCCGCCCTCGCACCTGTGTGACGTTATCAATACCCCTAATGACTCAACCACAGGTAATAAGCTTGGCTGTATTTCCAAACTAATATCTCAAAAGCAGTAATCTATGTTTGGTTCAAGATAACAATACTAGCCACACAAATTCGTGGTTATTTCACAATCTAATTTTTTCCGACCCCAAGGTAAATACATCCTACCCGTATATGGAGACATATCTCTTTTTGAAAGCCGTTAATGAAAATAACGACACACTTTAGTGGTTATTTCACACAACCCATTATTTCTCGACTTAAGGTAAATACGCTCGTTTTAGGAATGGACCTTATCATGCACAGGTCGGAAGAAACAGTGCTGTGCATGATTGAACCGCAGGTCAAGCAATTCTTTAATTCTAATATTACAAGGAGCTGAGGGTTTGACCTGGTTTCAGCGTTCACTTGCCTAAAAAACTATGAAGACTTGACTTTTTCAGTGTGTGTCAAGTGCCTCGAACAGAGCCCACGTAAGATGAAAAAGTGCCTTAGATTTTTGAATTCACTGCCTTGAATCCTTTATCGTCTTGCTTTTGTTGTAAACAAAAAGATTGCCATGTCCCCTCAACAAAAGAATTTGATTCACAAAAACATCGATGACAACACGGACCAATATCAACTGTTTGTTTCTTTTCTAAAATGATACAAATTGATTTTTTGCTTTTGGACCTAACATTCTTAGAAACTGGCTTTTACTACATATGGCAACCTGCAACTAATATGCACTGACCTCGAGTCCACGACATGCATAACTTCACTCTTTCACTCTTTTGCCCGCCGGCTGCTAACGGACTTGCAAATGCACCAGGGAAAACCACCTTATTACCGTTGTTTAAAGGATTTGATTAACCTGGGTTAACAGAGAAAACAGCAGTAGACAGACTAATATAAACACGGTAGTCGGATTTTCGTCTGAATAAAAAATTGTCAAAAGCAACTGTACCAAAAGGTGATTTTTTCGTCCCTTCAAAGAAAAGATCATTCAAGGTTAAGGCCATAAATTATTCTTCATTACTCATGCATGTAGATACAGATCTGTGCAAGTTAATAACAGCAGTAACCAGAAAGGAAAAGAAATATAATACAAATATTTCCCTGTGTTTCGTGTTGTATCAATGAGTTTTGCTTGTGTGCTTGTTTTGCTAATAAATATGGCATAATTAATTGACAAATATAAGCACGCTTAGCTGACTAAATTATTCAGCAGAGTTGAGCACCGCGTGAAATTTTCTCACCAGTCTTATCATATAAGTGCACCAAATTATTGATAAATTCTCTTTAAAATGTAGTAAATAAGCGAACTATATTAAAAACGACTGGATTTAATTTTTTCCTCTTTCGTAAGTACGTGACGTTATCAATACCTCTAATGACTCAATTATCAGTAGTGGTAATTAGCTTGGTTTGTTTCAAAACCTCTGAAGCAGTGATCTTTGTTGTTCAAAGTTAACAAAACTAGCCGCACAGATTCGTGGTTATTTCATCACTACTTATTTGCCCACCCCAGGGTAAATACTTCGTGCCAGTATATGGAGGCCAATGATCTGTTGTCCAAAGTTAACGAACAATGATAGCATACAGTTGCATGCACAAGTCCGAATGAGCAGTGGTGTCCATGACTGAACAGCAGTTGAAACAGTAATTTAGTAATGACTAGGAGCTCATGGGTTGACCTGTTTTCAGCATTCACTTGCCTCTTAAACCCATCAAGACTTGACTTCTTCAGACTGTGTTAAGTGCCTCGAATAAAACCCACTTAGAACTTATATAATGAGATAAATAGGAAAATTCGGTTCATTCGTGAATGAAAATAATTGGGATTATTGAATTCACTGCCTTGAAGGTCCTTTATCGTTTTGGTTTTGTTGTAAACAAAAATATTCTCATGTTCCCTCAACAAAAGAATTTGATTTACAGAGACATCTATGACAACACGGACCAATATCAGCAATATCAAGTGAGCTTTTTGTTTCTTATCATAAAAGATACAAATTGACTTGCGTTTGGACCTATCATCCTTAACAAAGGAGCGTTTACAATGCATGGCAACTTTTAACTAATGTTCACTGAGACCAAACCGTGTCTGGAGCCTACAACACGTACAACTTCACTTCGCCAGTTTTTTGCCGGCGCGCTGCTGACGGACATGCACTATACCCTTCCAGGACTTTTTCCACTTTTGACATGGACCAGTTAGTGAAAATTTATTGACACTGCTGGAAAGAGCGCCTTTAACTTTTAATAAACTTGCCGAGTTTGAGAGTGATATGTGAGTGATATGTTTGGACTTTGCGGAGCCATATCTTTGTTAGGTTTCATCCTATCACTCTCAAACTTGACAATCTCACAGATTTTAAGGCGCTCTTTCCAGTGGTGTCGATGGGTTTTCGCTAACTGGTCCATGTAGAAAGTTGAAAAAAACCATGGAAGGGTCTATTACACCAAGGAAAACCACTTTATTACCCTTATTTAATGGATTTGATTTCTGTGCATTTAACCTAGGTTAACAAAGAAAACAGCAGCAGGCAAACTAACATAAGAGCTATGGAAACAGTAGAAGTGTGAGCGTTTGGAAGAACTCGAAATAGCCATGGAAACACTCGCAATAAACTAGCGTTTTCACGGATGTTCTCGTTCTCAATATAAGGATTTTTCTTAAAGACGTCTTCAGTAGGTTCATTAAAATAGTTTTTTTTTTCATGTATTGGCTGAGAAAACTGTTGGGAGATACACTCTTTGCGAAATTACAGTGTTTGAACTTTTCGGCTTTGGTTTAGCTATGAGATTTTAGAGACTGGTTTGCGCGTTCTAGAACTGCCTATAGAAATGGAAGTTTCCAGAAGTTATTTTTCGTATACTGTAGTGTTCTAAAAGGGCAAGCTACTGGTTAAACCAGTGTGATAGGTTGTGATTATGGAAAGTTCTTTGACAGCTTATAAGCGATCGTGTATCATGTCATTTTCTCTGTCTGCGTTGAGGTTACCTTGAATAAAGTTGAGTATACGAGTGCTGAACTTGTTCGCTGTTGTGTTTTCTGGCTGTTGGCGAAACGTTTTAACAAAAAACTAGTTTAGCATTTACTAAACGTTTACTTAAAACTGGTAAATTTATTTCACTCTTGCGAGCTGCGATCCTTCAATTAACCGTGCCACTTCCAGCGTCACTGACGCGAAACTTCGTCTCCGTTCAACATTGGTACTGGTAATCCATCTAGGTCCAAATTAAATAGTTTCACAACTTTTGTGTACAGCTTTAGGATTGGTTCGTAGTGTCAATAGTTAGGATAAACTAATGTCAACCAATGGTGAGTTGGTGGCGCATAGTCTCAGGTTATAACGCTAAGGTCTACCTGTGTAGGCTTGTATATTTTCACGTTATATTTCATCTGTGTTCTTCTTTTGATGTTACTACTGTCATATCTACTATGATAAATGTAAAGTCATCAATGGTTTTCAGCGTAAACAAAAATGAACTTGAACAACAAGATTATACTTAGTAAAAGTCCAATAAAGCACACGTCATTTCATTGTGCAGTTTGCCCAATTTTAGATGCAGATAAACACTTCAAAGCGCTTCTTTAATTTATTATTGCTTTTAGTTGGAATAAATAGACTGTTTGGAATACGAAGCAATAGTGATTACCAACCCTTTCAAAATTAACAAAAAGTTTAAGCCGGTGTCCAATCCAATTTATCAAACTAGCTGGGTAACCAAGGTTTCTGTTGCATGAAGCGACTACGTTGATTCTCCCCACCCCACCCCCTCTCCCGCCAGGGGGGGACTGATATAAGGTCATATATTTACCTCCATGTATTTACTAAGTACCAATTTCCTCTCTCCCCTGCCCCCAGTTTCCGATCTCTAGTTTATTGTTGCTCGGGTTTTCTTTTTTGTGTTTGTTGCCAAGGTTTCTTCAAAATATCTATTGTTCTTTGGAGTCTTTTATTTTTGAAATGGGAAAAAATTAACCTCTGATTTAATTTTTCCGCTTTCGCACGTGCGTGATGCTATCAGGTACCTTAATAACTCGATTAACAGTTATAAGCTTGGTTGCTAGCTTCATAAGCAGTGATCTGTGTTGTTCAAATATAACAAAACCAGCTACACAAATTCGTGGTTATTTCACAACTAATTGTTTGCCGACCCACAATATTAAACTACTTCGTACGAATATCCGGGGACAAATTCAAGATCTGTTGTCACAAGATAACGAAAATAACGACACACTTTCGCGGTCATTTTACAATTATCTTTTTCTCGACTTAGGGTAAATGCCTTCGTTTTAGGGGTGGTAGTTATATATCGGGCATGATAGTATACAGTTGCATGCATTAGAATAAACCGTGCTTTCCATGATTAAACTGTAGGTCAAGGAGTTACTTAGTAGGGGCTGAGGGATTGACCTAATTTTAGCGTTCACTTGCCTCTAAATCTTCGTAACGACTTGATGTCCTCAGCCTGGCTTGTAAACAAGGATATTTCCAGACCCCTCACCAAGAGAATTTGACTTAAGAAAACACCGATCGCTTCACGAACTAATATTAACTTTTGGTTCCTCTTCTTAAGGAGTGATTTATGCGTGGCCGTATCTTCCTGCGGTGTAGGTCCTATGCGCTCTACTTTCTCAACCAGTTTTTTGAAATCAAGAGTAAAACCAAAGCAAATCTGTGTCTTGTCACATGCTTTTTCCCCCGCTTAGCATCTGTTACATGTCATGACTGTTTCGGCTTCTGATCGGTACAATAGAGTTTGCGTTCATTGTGATTGTTTATAGTGATTACTTGGTGCGAGTTATACGAAAGCCAGTTGAAGACCGTATTACTTTTTCGCAAGCTAGTCGTCATCATCACCATTACACATTATTTTACTTTTCGCACTTATTTTTCAGTCATCATTTATTTAACTCATTAAAACCACGATTATCACAAAGAAATAATGTTTAGCTACTGAATTAACCCTACTCTTTTTTCCCATTGGTCAGTGTCTAAGCTTTATTTTTTAATCTTCCATTTAGTGAGGTTGATGCTCGGTAAACCTTTGCAGGCCACCTGACCAGACTTCACCGACAAAACATTTTTCGAAATTTTCTTTGTGTCCTCGCTGTTATCACAAAGCATGCGTGCCAGGGAGACCTTCCTTAGCTCTTTGAGCTGGTCAGCGGTGAACCCCACCTCACTCTAGTTCTCGTACCAAAAACGATCTCCACTGCGCAGTTGCTTGAACTGTTCGGCAATGAGACAACCAAAGGTCGGTCCCAGGGCCCCTGTACCCACTTGGCTTTCTGAAAGACCTCCTACATACAAGTCAACATCATCGGGATGTTGGTAGATTTGTGCCATTTTGTGGACATCAGCTGAAATTGATGCAAGGAAGTGGCCTTCTGTAGTCCACACAAAGAGCGAAATGTGTTGTATCCCGGTATGCCGCGTTCTCTTCCTCGTTGAATGTTGATAGCAGCTAGATCACTGACGTCACCAGGGCCCCTGATGAGCTGCTCTTGAACGGCTTTGGTAAAACTCCTATAAGGACAAGGTTGACTTATTCAAAACCACCTATCCAGTTGAGTATTTGTTGCTAAGAAAGATAAGACTGAATATGTATCACAGCGAGAGGCCAGCCGGATGGAGTTTAAAAGGTAGGGATCAAATACTTTTCTTGCCATGATTAGTGTTCCTCATAACCAGTCCAGACTTTTTTATTACACGCCAGTCTAGTTGCTACAATGCAACATACATTACTTTATAAAATGTAGCCGAAGAGAAGTTAAAGATGCAAATTTCAAAACCTAGGCTCAATTAACACTGATTAATAAACACGTAAATTATGACAAGTAATACACCGCGATTGGCAAGATCCCGAACGTAAGCGCACGGATCTCTCCATTTACTCCATATCCCACAATCAATCTTAACCAGGAAAAATTGACTGTCAATAAGAATGCGAAAAGTTCTGGCAATACTGTAGTGGTATGTAATGTGGTTATTGTTGTCTAAATGCTTTGTTTTCGTTGCAATTCCAACAATTTTAAAACTCACCCGTCGACCTTCTGTGAGTGATCTTTTTACAAGACCCCGGATGAGACCATCCACGCCTCTATGTAACACGTCATACATGGATGCTGGGTCAAAGTAGTCCTCTGTGTGGACAGGAGTGTGCTTTTTTAGATACCTTTTACCATATCTACTCATCGTATCTCGAATTTGACTATGGCCAAATCTGTACGCTGCAGCGGAGAAGTTGTTTGAAACGGACGATAACTCTCAACAAAGAAACAACAGTTTTCAATTTACAAAACA
Organism: Siderastrea radians; assembly: GCA_964017195.1. Lineage (NCBI taxonomy): Eukaryota > Metazoa > Cnidaria > Anthozoa > Scleractinia > Rhizangiidae > Siderastrea > Siderastrea radians. Next base: position 39,277,176 of record OZ024897.1, on the reverse strand, counting down.
TGTTTCGACATTCTCATGTCATCTTCAGTTGCAAATGAGCCTTAACGGTTGTACATTTGAATTTTCGTATTAAAATACGTTACAAAATTACGCTTTAAAACTTACGTTTACAATTTGAATATGAAATACGCGGGAAACAAAAATAGCGCGCGCATAGTTGCTTTAAGTGACTTAGGAACACACACACACACACACACACACACACACACACACACACACACACACACACACACACACACACAAATACTTCCAATAACAAGAATGATGAAATAAAAGACACACCGAAAAAAAAAAAGAGAACAAAGTAATTAAAGGGAAAGAGATAACTCTAGATGCTTTAGCTGCTGATTAAGAGTAGGATTTTCCCACTTAATATGCATCGCCTCTTCGATCTTAATTTGGAATTTCGAGACGGCAGAATCTAAGATCGTGAAACATTCTGCAGTGCAAGAGTCATGGCAGGCCCTCGCCTGTAAACCCGTGAAGACTTGTCCGACAAGAGGTGCTCACGAACACGTGCACAAATGTGGCGAGTGGTCTCGCCAATGTAGCTGGCATTACAGCCAGTACACGAGAATTTATAAACAACACGCGAACGTAGACTCTGCGGTACCGAATCTTTCACGCTAAACATGTTTCTAAGTTTAAATGTACTAAAGACTAACTGAACATCTAAATCAGCTTTACAATAACGTCTGAGTAGTTTTCTAAGCTTAGTCTGGGCGATTTTAGAAAACCGGCCAACACAAGGGAATTTATAGAAGTGCGTTTTGCCGGAGTTAGGTGAGTCGATCTGCCCATTTGAAGGATTCATTTTCTTAGAGACATAGCTGTGAATAATCTTGTCGATGACCCAAGACGGAAAACAGTTTTTCCGCAATATGACGATAAGCTTTTTAACGTCCAGATGAAAACCAACCCAGGAATTGTTGATCTTATAAACCCTGTCTACTAGTGTTCTGACTAATCCTAGTTTGTAATTCAAAGGGGCAAAGCTAAAATAATTAGTTAGAAGTCCAGTGAACGTCTTCTTGCGATATACACTAGTAACGATGGATGGATGACTGTTGTCTAACAATATGTCTAAAAACGGTAATTTCTTATCGATTTCCCTTTCCATTGTGAAACGAATACTCGGATGCCTGGCGTTGGTATAATCAAAGAACATGAGCGCGTCTTCTTCTTTATTGAACAAACAAAAAGTGTCATCAACATAGCGTCTATAGAACAGAACTTGAGAAGACGAATAGTTATCTAACCAGTCTTTTTCCCAATGTCCCATAAAGAGGTTTGCAAGGACTGGAGCAAGGGGGGAGCCCATGGCAACCTCATCTATTTGATTATAAAACACACCTTTAAATAGGAAATGGATCTCTGCTGTTGCGAAGGAGAAAAGGGTTTTAAGGTCAGTGGGACTTATCTTAAGTCCAGGATTACCCTGATAAATGTATTTGATCGCCAGATCAATGCATTCATCAAGAGGTATGCTAGTGAACAAACTCTCAACATCAAAAGAAACCATAAACTTCCCAGAAGTTGATAACTGGTTGATTTCCCGTACAAAAGAAAACGTGTCGCGGACGTTGTAGTCACGGCGGACATGAGGCTCTAAAAGATTGCAAAGGAAGTTTGTAGGGTCAATGCTACTGTTGTAGCCGTAACACAATCCTTCTTTCTCCAACTTGAGTCCGTACTTATTAATCTGCAAAACAAGTTTAGGTTTTGTGTTCGTTTGCCACACAAGCCACACTTGAAAAAAGTTAAAAACCACAAGATATAATTTAAAGCTTCCTCGTTACAAATAACAACTGCAAATCAAGAATTAGCACGTAAAATTCCATTAAAAAAGAAAGATATCAATAAAGAGGCCTCGACCAGAGAGAGCAGTCGTTAACCTTGGGGATTAAGCTTAAGATCTCATAATTTATTAGCTCCTAGTTTCTTCTTAAAATATGAAACTCTAGAATTAAGCAGAACTTGAAAGTAATTTAACAAAAAAACAAGAATAAGCTTACTTTGTATTGATGTAGTGCTGACTCTGTCCTATTAATCGGCTCGAGTTCAACAATGGAGAAACAAATTCATTAAATTCCAAAATACTGAAAGTGTAGGTTCCTTCTGTGAGTACCGGAGAACGAATGACGTGAAACAAAAGAGATAAAACAATTCAACTCCAAAGTAAAACGAAAGCACAATGTCTCACAAACAAAAGAAGGACAATGTGCTCCGGTACCTGCAGAAAGACCCAAAGTGTACTTCCGATTTTGGAGGTACTGCTTAGTAACTCAATAAAGTTAGAACCACCTAGTTTCGGGAAGCATCAATCCCAAAACACCTTTAGGGGTTGGACACTTAGTTGCACTCCTCCCCCCTCCCCTCTCCCCCCCCGCCCCCTTTCCCTAGATCCAGAATCCGCTCGTGGCCCACATTACTCGACTCAGGCTTGCATCTGGCCGTGAAAAGCGACTCGTTTTGAGAGAAGGTGCCTCATAATACAGAGGTAGTTTTGTAAAGGTTATGACAATGAGGAAAAAGCAGATCTTAGCAAGGCCGGTTGGAATCTAGAAAGAAAAATGTGGGTAACCAAGCATTTCTCAGAGATAATTAAGCGACCATAATACTAAAAAAGCTTTAAGATACAAAGAATGTTTGGCATTTTCCTTCCAAATTTAACTCAATTATCTCTGAAAAATGCATGGTTACCCCCAATTTTCTGTTTGGATTCTTGATAACCCTTGCTTTGGTCTGCGCTTTCCACCAAGTCAGGTATTCGGTATACTCACATAACTTTGATCCAAAATTTCCGAAAGATATTCGTTGTATGTGATGTGCTGGTGCATGGCTACAACAATTTTCCTCGTCTCCTGGAACATTGTTTCTCCGTCCCACTGTGGATTGACAGCTTTTAGTTCTCTGGCAATACGGTTGTGTTCTCGAACTGCGATAACATGCATCGTTGTTAACCCTAATAGTTTAGAAATGAAGGCTACAACTTAGTACTGACGACTCAATTGAGCAACCTCTAAATCCAGTCATTGGCACTATTATATCAAGAGGGACTTAGAGTAAAAAGGAAAGCTCCTTCGATTTCTGTCTCCATATCTTGCCAAAATTCCATTCCTTGTATGAATACACCGAATATTAAGTCAGCAGCACACATAAACCGTAACTTTTTTGGTTTCTCTTCTTTCTCCGACCAGTTTTGTTTGATCGTAACACGTTCCAATAGGGCACATGATCCTATAGATAGATACTTCATAAAGGACAGAGCTGCTCACTGAAAAACCCCTGGTTATTTGTTAGGGCATTGTTCTTATGAGTGTCAAATCAGTACTTTGTTTAACGAGGGTAGTTCATAACTATCCTACCACTGTCAACCTTTGCCCTTTAAATTCCAGATCGAATTTGAATTTGAATTGTTGCTTTTTACGTAGGGAGGAACACCGAAGGAGGGAAGAACATGAACCAAAAACAAATGAGGCAAAGTGCGGACTTCACAACTTATAATTAGCTACACTGGCTGAAGGCGAGCGCTGTCAACCACTGGGCCATCCCTGCTACCCAATAATGGTATGAAGCAGTTAAAAAAAAGAATGTCAAACTTAACGTGAGTCGACGTTTCGATGTTTCCCGTAATGTCATATTATTAACAAAGATAAAAATGTTAGCCACCCTCCAACTTCCCTCCTTTGTGGGTGTTTAGTACCACGGGGGATAGGGCAAACGACGGCTGATATTTCGTTACGGAAGTTGAAGAGAAGAGTACCATAAGTGGTTATGTTTTAACGAAAAGGCGCAGTGTAAATTTACCCGGATTTACGTTGGCTCTTTTGTCGCCCAACTTAAAACATGGCTGACGCACCAGATCTGCAGTACGGCAGAATCCTTTGGTGGTTGTAGGAAGAAGTCCACTGAAGTGCGAACTAGAGGGGTGTGGCACCTCTTTCATGAGCCCCTGTCCTTTATTAGTGTCCCGAAGCCTCTCCAAATCATTCTTGTCCACCCCATAGACTGAGGAGACGTCTATAAAGGCGGTTAAAACATTGGTATGCTCTAAAGGTGAGGTGTCGAAAGCCCCACTGGAGCTGCAGGGGCGTCTCTTTTAAGGGGAATACAGCTAAAGCCAACTGTGGGAAGCGTGGATCGTCATCTGGGATTGGAATACCGAAACATTCTCGTGTTAAATCGTTGCATGTACCGCTACAGTTGATGGTCTGGCTAGCTGCATACGTGATATCATGGTCTAGGTACTGTCCTATTATACGTCATAAAAAGAGAGACGTAAGCATAAATATAATGTACAAGGTGTTTTAAAGGAACTATGTCACGGCGTTTTCATTCATTTTTCTGATCTGACAAAATTATTTTCTCATTAACGGAAACCTCAAAATAATAGTTTCCTAAGGTAGAAAAACACCAAAGAAGTGACAATTAATCAAAACTAAACAAGGATGGTTACGACTGAGGGAGATTAAGACGGATTACGAATGACAAACTTGAAAAAACTTGCCATCTTTTTCAAGTTGCGTTATCCGTGACGTAGCTCCTTTAACACAGTCAATTCTCTTTAAGTGGCCAGTTGTTAGGGTCCCGCAACATTGCCACTAAGATACTGCAAACGAAAGCCGTCTCTATAAGACGGCCGCCTGTATTATGCGGCCGCGGCCACCATCGACCATAGGTGATTGATTAAAATGTCACCGAGAAGTAAGTTTGCCTTTTGTTGGCTTTTTGTTACCCAGCTAAAGCTAATGAAAAAAAAAAAAGATTCTGAAGCCTAAGCTTAAGGGACGAGTGTAAATGAACACATTGATGTTAAATGCACATGATATATGATACACTGATATCCCATTATTGAGACTTGTTTGAAGGGGCACGTCACTAAAACACTTAAAAAGGGGGTAATTTTTTTTAAAGCAACGATAATTAAAGGTTTCTCTAGTTTTTGTGTTCTCAAAGAAAATACAAGTAGGTCTTTTTGTGACACTTGAATAAAATATAGTTTCCTCCACGTCTGATGGTAGTTTCTGTAAGATCCTTTTATTTAGCAGCCAACCTCTATTTAGCGGCCACTATTCAACAAATTTGACATTAGTCACATAATTGATTCTAGAAGTGCATAGAAAGTGTATCGCTGACGAACCTGGTAAGCGATGTCACTCACCACGAGTCTCCCTATTATCCCTAAGTGTTGACTCAATAGTTAGAGCACCCACCATGGGTTTTTAAAATTCACGTCTCTGAACTCCGATTTTTTCTCAGTAGTAGTCTCATATTCATGGCTAGCTTAATGCAGGCTGCTTCATGACTTTTCAAACTACATTGCTTAAATATACGTCTAATATTATCAATACATTACTCCGGTTGGGGGTAAAGCGTAACTCACCCCATGTCATAGCCAAGTGACTCACTATCGCAGAAGGGCGGTCACTGTTTGTAAACAGTTTAAAGCTGACGCGGCGAGTGTTAGGCAGATCATTTCCGTCTTGGGCCTGTCGGGGTCTGGATATGCCGTCTGCATAATCTGCCCCAGCTCTTGGTAAACGAATGAAAGAAGTCTTGGCTGAGCCGAGGAATGGGTTATTAAGGTTGTTACACGTTCCATCCAAGTTTGGAACGCGCGACTTGCTGTTGCAAGGTGGTTCGTCTTGTGCCTTTGTCACTCGCTTCAATGTCCAAACCATCTCGCTGCCTTCTTCTCTGATAACGTTTTGGTCTTGCTTTGTCTTGAGGCTGTTGTTAATTACACATGGCGTAAAGACGTTAGTCTAACCTTTCTTACTTTTACCCTTTTTCTTTATTCCCTGCGTCAGCCTTCTGCCAAGAAACTAAAGAAACTAGTGGTAAAAATTATATCACCAAAAAACTTCAGTTTTAATCTTTTTAGGTTTTACAAAGCCGGAAACAGATTAATTAACTTACGGTTCTAGTGTGTACAGTACATCATAGTAAGTGGTGGGGGGGGGGGACAGGGGGGGTTAAACCTCCCGCCTCCCGTACCCTTTAATCCCGGTTCCCGCCCTGTATTTTTTGGCTCCCGCCCCTTTGCATTTTTTCGATTGCGAAATATTGCGCAATGTTGCGTAATTTTTCCCTTTTTCTCCCGCTTCCCGCCACCTTGGGAATCCCGCTTCCCGCCCCCTCTTCTCCCGCCTCCCGTACACCTCCCGCCCCCTTTTCTCCCGGTCTCCCGCCCCCCTGTCCCCCCCCCACTAAGTGAGCAGCCTCAGTTTAAATGTTATTATTAAAGAACCAGCACGCGCGATATCTTCAACGAAATACGAGTTAAGTAAAAGTAATCCTCTTACCAGTAGCCCTAACCGGTCTGCAAGTTTTCTTGCCGTCATCTCTGGGGCCTTTTGTCGCCTGGGACTAGGTCTGGGTTTAACTTTAGATGATAGGGAGGATCCCTTGTTTCTCCTGCTCTGTTCCATTTTTGTAGCTTGGCTTTGTCTTGAAAGACTTTCCCTTGAGCCTCCAAGGGCGTTCTTAGAGTCTCTTCCTCGCTGATCTTAGTTTCTCTTGTGCTCTTTTCTCTTTCCACAGTTGATAGTGACAGTACCAGCGGTATGACCGAGCACCAAAGCTGCAACATCTTGGTTGAAGCTCACTTTGAAAATAGTCCGACAGATAAGTGTCAAATCAGAGGTGAGTACTGTACTTCACGATAAAAGCATCAAACTGGGCACGTTAATACTAGAGATCATGGGGAACATTTTCAAGATTAGAGGCAATCGGGATATGCCCTGGGTCAGCCAGGGGAGAGTGGTAAAAGTAGAGGGGGAAGTCATGCAAAATGGTCACAGCCAGCGATACTTCGGGCATGGAAACATACAGCATAACTGTCCAAAACAACGTCTGATCGTAGCGATCTACTGAAATACGTTCATAGATCACAACAATGCTATCAAAATTGGCATAGGAGGTTTTAAGAATGGATAATTGAAAAGATAACTCTGAGGTCATTATTATGCAAATTAGAAATTTTAATTAATTCACATTTGATGATTGTATAGTTGTAGCTTATTTTTTTATTACTATCGTCTCAAACTTTACACGAGACAACCATAAATTGTTCGTTTTAAGAGCAATTCTCTGTAAGAATCAAACAAAGTGGGAAATGAAAAATTTTGAAACCCCACTCAAATTTGCATGCAAGTAGATATCCATGGGTGATGTTCGAAAATGGCAATTATTAAGGTCATAACTAAATTGTTGCCATGGTAACTGCGAATGTTTGTTGACGCCCGAGAACCCAATTTTGAACTCAAAAACTGTTGTGAAAACTGCAAAATTTAAAACGTTATTTCTCAAGTTTATTACAACACTACAACTCGAGACTTGGGACAAATGTAAAAGCACTATTCTAGTTTCTTTCCATATATATGGCTTTTCATTACGTTTACCGTAAACAATATAAACGGCGAATTAACTACATCATGTCTCGGCCATTTTAATTCGTGAGTAAAACAAGCAGTACATTTCTTTTAATATCTCCAAAAGTACATCAGTTCTAGAATTGAAACTACATGGATAGCTTACCACAGACATTGCAGTTACTAAATCTGTAAAATTCTCAGCGGGGCGGGCTTATTTTGTTTTCATGGCAATCAACAAAGAAACCATAAAAATGAGATTTCTTAAATTTTGTCAAAATTAACATTCTGTAAGTTTGCTGGAAAAATCGGAAGAAAGCTGAAACGACCTTGAGAGTTAAAGAAAATTGTCCGTTAAGTAATTCTCTGATGAAAACAACCGTTCATAAACCGTATTTTTGGAAACGATTTGAATCGAAGTACAGCTTACTTGACAGCTTTGTTCATTTCTCCACTTTTCGACTCACGTTGAGCGACCTGGTTCTTTCCGTACAGCACTCGCATTGTTTGGAAATCCAGTGTTCTAAACCTTTTCTTTCAGCTGGTAGTGTTATTTATCCCTGGCAGTAGTCCATCCCCTTATTTAAGCCCACTGAAATCAGGTTTGGTGGCACTGTCGGCAGAAATAAGCCAACATGGAGTTCAGTCAGTACAGGTACATTTCCACAGTAGCCTTTCGTTCTTCTTCTCGATCAGACGTCACCATTCGCTCCAAAAGATGGAAAGATGCATCCTTTCAACTAGGATTCCATTTAGCCAAGAATTTCACTCCAACTTACGGTGTAAAAACTGCAGACAACAGCTTTCTCCGAAGCGGAAGAGACAATAACAAACGCCGTGGGACGTTACTGGTCAGCGGTGTTTACTTGAACAACTTTCCCTTCATAATTTGCTTAACACCGGGTCCCTTGTATGCTGTTGATATGGCATTCAATGCAATTCAGAAAGCCAGCAATTTCCTTTTATTAGATTCTGTTTTTCGACTTGCTCTCTAGTCCTGGTCCATTCACAGTAGGATTAACAGTTTCTGATAGAACAAATGTACAGTGCGTTTTCCAGCGCTCACACCATTTGCGCCGTAAAAATGAGACCGTTAACTCGACAATTAACAATAGATCGGTGAGCTGATGAAAGAACGGCTTTTCTTACTTTCCATTCTATTAACTAGCGTGCCTTCAATGGAGACTTCAATCCTGATTATTATAGACCTTTCGCACTTTCGAGGACAATTCTTTCCAGCCCTTTACAACTTTATGAAACAAACAAACAAACAAACAAACAAAAGAGAACCAACACTTTTAACGTGGAGTTGATTTCTTTTTCTTGAGATGCGCAAATCGTACGTACTTTTATCAGATGGATTAAGCGTTGTCATTCTTCGTGATGGCAATTCTTTTGTCATTTCGCACAGCTGGAGACTTTTGTATACGTGTGGATATCTGTGAGTCTCGTCCTCTAAACATCAGTCCAAATGTCATTTCTTACTTCAAGTGGCGTATTTTTGAAAAAGGATACAAAGTCGTTTGTGCGATATTCTACACCAGAAAAATACTGTGAGTACGGTGTTCATCAAGTAGGGCTTTGTTTAAGTCATCTTCCTAGGGGAGGGGGGGGAGGGGTGGGAAGCGTCACAGAGCAGAGTCGAGTCATGCACAACACCCGGGGGAGGGGGTACTCAACAAAGTTTTATACGGGGAGGCTCCGCCCCGAGGTCCAACCCCTTACCCTTTTATATACCATTTTTGACCGAAAACGTAGCCCTTTCGTATACCTTTCATTGCAAAATGATCCCCCTTTCACATACCTACTTATACTGCATCCCTTTTCTAAACCCTTGGAATGTAGTTTATGGCAAAAGGATATTAGGGGAGAACAGTATTACCTGAAGAGATGTTAACCAAAAATCAGTATTATTATCTACTCGAAATATTTTAATAAAAGGCCCTTTTAAATACATAAAGACAGATTTCCCTGCCCTTTTATATACTTCAGCTCGTGGAATCCCTACCCTTTCATATACCTGAAGCATGAAAAAGATACCCCTTTCGGGCGGAGCCTCCCCGTATAGGCCATTATAGGGAGTGCCCCCCCGGGGGGGCACAACATTTCGAACAACGCCAAACTCAAGAACTTTCCTGCGTTAGCGCAGTATACAAGTGGACTGGGCTTTAAAGTCAAAACCCAAAACAACTATATCAAGTAAGAGAAATCAGAGAGAAGGGAAGAAATCAAGCAACAAGACCGATGGTGCCGAATTCGCCAAAAAATGCGTAAACTCGACTACAGACTCCAATAAACAGGATTGTTTACAACTGAGGTGTTCCTTATGCTCTCGCAAATTTCGTCTTAGGCCCGGTTCAAACGTCGAACTTTACATGTGCCGAACCTAATTGCTATTTGGGTCGACCTAAATAATTAAGTTCGACAGTTGATTCAGACGTCGACCTTAATCAGTCGAACTTAATTCTCCAAAACAGCGGTAAACAATCATCAGTTGTGCAATATCAGGTCTCATAAAGCATAGGAATACAATTAACAGGAAAAAAAGCTTCCTTTTATTATAGTTGTAACATTTAGATATTACGGTTTAAGAATTCGTTAGCCAAATTTGGGATAAATACAGTTTTTATCGTTTTTGTTATATTGTTTTTTCAGAATAGCTATCCACAAAAAAATAACAAGCGAAAACAATTCGACTTTCATGCAGTCCGTTATAAGTAATGATTCTTGTCGATAGCGCGTCTCTTTTTAATCAGATGCAAGAACGTTGAATGCATGACTGATCACGGTTTAATAAGTGACTAGTCATGCTTATCGGTTTTAAGCCAATCACTAGCGCTGTTATATTCAGAAATACATTAACGTAATTCATGCATTAGGTTCGGCACATGTGAAGTTCGACGCCTGAATCAAAGTCGAACTTTTGCCGTTCTATTCGACTTGCCCAGTCGAATAGAACGGCAGGGTTGACCCAAATACAAATTTGTCGAACTTAATCGATTCATACGTCGAACTTCACATGTGCCGAACCTAATTATTAGGTTCGGCACATGTAAAGTTCGACGTTTGAACCGGGCCTTACGTTTCTCGCATTGCAACAAAAAGAAAGCAGATCAGTGCATCAGAATATCCGGCTGCCGAAAACGAAAATATTCTTAGAGGTAAAAATGATATCATGAGATCTTCAGAGGAGTCCCACAGTCATCCATTCGAAAACGAAGAGTTCCGTCAACTGTGTGAAATGAAAAGGAAGAAAAGAAGAATTGTTATCGCCAAGACTGACAACGCTGAAAGCCGTCTCCAAAAAGTATGATATAAGCATCTCAGGAAAACAAAAGAATGTTCTTTCTCTTATCGAGCTCTGCAGCTGCAAAGCTTTGGACAATGTAGCTTATAAGGCGCACACCAGCTCACTAACATAGCGGTTGGACATACCGGCGCAACAAAGGAATTTTAATGATAAGAACATTAAGCCGTTTCTTATTTGTTCTTGTTTTATTTTTGTTTTGTTTTTGTTTTTGCTGTTGTCGGTTTTTTTTTTTTGTTTTTTTTTTGTTTTATAAAGTTGTGAAAATATGGCTGGAAAAAATTGTACTCCAAAGTACGAAAGGTCTAAATAATCAGGATTGAGGCCTTCATTGAATTAAAAGCACAAAGGCACACGAGCTGAATAGAATGGAAAATAAAAATAGCCATTCCTTATTCAGTTTACCGATGTATTGTTAATTGTCAACTTGTGTTAGCAATCTTAAGCGGCCTTCAAACATCAAACTAATGTTGGCCAACATTAGTTTGACGTGTGAAGGCCGCTTATTATTAAGTAATAAATATTATTATTATTATTATTTATTTTCGCGGCGAAAATGGTGTGAGCGCTGGAAAACGCACTGTACATTTGTTCTATCAGAAACTGTTAATCCTACTGTGAATGGACCAGGACTAGAGAGCAAGTCGAAAAACAGAATCTAATAAAAGGAAATTGCTGGCTTTCTGAATTGCTTTGAATGTCATATCAACAGGATACAAGGGACCCGGTGTTAGGCAAATTATGAAGAGAAAGTTGTTCAAGTAAACACCGCTGACCAGTAACGTCCCACGGCGTTTGTTATTGTCTCTTCCACTTCGGAGAACGTTGTTGTTCGCATTTTTTACACCGTAAGTTGGAGTGAAATGCTTAACTAAATGGAATCCTAGTTGAAAGGATGCATCTTTCCATCTTTTGGAGCGAATGGTGACGTCTGATCGAGAAGTAGAGCGAAAGGCTACGGTGGAAATGTACCTGTACTGACTGAACTCCATGTTGGCTTTTTTCTGCCGACAGTGCCACCAAACCTGATTTCAGTGGGCTTAAATAAGGGGATGGAAGACTGCCAGGGGTAAATAACACTACCAGCTGAAAGAAAAGGTTCAGAACACTGGATTTTCAAAGAATGCGAGTGCTGTACAGAAAGAACCAGGTCGCTCAACGTGAGTCGAAAAGTGGAGAAATGAACAAAGCTGTCAAGTAAGCTGTACTTCGATTCAAATCGTTTCCAAAAATACGGTTTATGAACGGTTTTTTTAATCAGAGAATTACTTAACAGACAATTTTCTTTAACTCTCAAGGTCGTTTCAGCTTTCTTCCGATTTTTCCAGCAAACTTACAGAATGTTAATGTTGACAAAATTTAAGAAATCTCATTTTTATGGTTTCTTTGTTGATTGCCATGAAAACAAAATAAGCCCGCCCCGCTGAGAATTTTACAGATTTAGTAACTACAATGTCTGTTGTAAGCTATCCATGTAGGTTCAATTCTAGAACTGATGTACTTTTGGAGATATTAAAAGAAATGTACTGCTTGCTTTACTCACGAATTAAAATGGCCGAGACATGGTGTAGTTAATTCGCCGTTTATATTGTTTACGGTAAACGTAATGAAAAGCCATATATATGGAAAGAAACTAGAATAGTGCTTTTACATTTGTCCCAAGTCTCGAGTTGGTTGTAGTGTTGTAATAAACTTGAGAAATAACGTTTTAAATTTTGCAGTTTTCACAACAGTTTTTGAGTTCAAAATTGGGTTCTCGGGTGTCAACAAACATTCGCAGTTACCATGGCAACAATTTAGTTATGACCTCAATAATGGCCATTTTCGAACATCCCCCGTGGATATCTACTTACATCCAAATTTAAGTTGGGGGATCAAAATTTTTCATTTCCCACTTTGTTTGATTCTTACAGAGAATTGCTCTTAACTGGTAAAAGGATGCACGATACTGTATTATTTTTCCTGGTGTCTGATAAATGGTCAGAAATGAAAACAAAAAAGTTGTATTGAATTAGGTTAGGTAGCGTCTTGACTTATGCAGTTAAAAAGTGGAAGTGCTACTGGTTGTCCTATTTTTGGACAATTATTTTTTTTATCCACTAAACCAACCCCAAGAGTAACTAAACAGCCATAGATACTTTTTGCAAATAATTCCACTGTATGAGGAGGATATGGTTGATACCGGTGGCCATCTTGAATGTCAGATCTCGTCCGTGGGACGGTTATTTTCTTTTACTCCCGATCGTACACTATTTAAGGTTTGCTCTTCCATCACAATGATTGCCTAGAGCTACAAGGAAACAGGATATATTAAATTTAAATCATGCAGAGCTCAGAGACAGTTCAAAGAGCATATCACCGCGTGAGTGGTCTCATTTGCTCCATTCCAGGGTCATCGGTCAAAGTGCCTGAAGTACAGTAGACACTCGGAACCGTAAGAATGTTCTCTAATTCAAGTGAAAGCGTGTTTTGAAAACCAAGCTCAAGGTTTGCTCGAGAAGGACACCAGCATATAACAGGCAGCGACGCTGACGAGAAGGACCCCATAATAGCCGGGGTTCAATTTATTGTCCGCTACATTGGTTCTACAGAAGTGGCCTGCGCGAACGGGACAGGCAGCGGAAAGACTGAGAAGCCAGTGGCTCAAGTATTTGATCAGAAGAGAAAAAATGACAACGGAAAGACGCACAAGAAAATGATAATGACAATATGCTCAAACAATGTTAGCGTCAGTGATGAATCTTGTAACAAGCTGGTCGCCAGTTTTCCTATCTCCATGATTACATTTTGTAACATTGATGACTTCTACGAGAAAGCGTTTGTGTTTGCTGCACTTGACAAGCCCGAAAATACCTTCAAAGCATTTGTCTTTACCTGCGAAAACAAAGCCAAGACTCGAAAGCAAAGACTCAAAGCAAAAGCAAAGACTCGAAAGCAAAGACTCAAATCCTACAAAGTGCCATAAAACGAAGGTTCCAGTCACAAATTCTTCCATTCATGCAGCTGTTACCTCAGAAACTCCTCCCTCGACATCTAAAAATAACGTGCATCTCGAGACGGAAGAGGCGTTCACTAAATTCGCTAAACTGAGATCCAAATGCCGATCGACTTCCATCACTGTTGCCAACAACCACTTTAATGGCTGGTTCAGCGTTAAGAATGGTTGCTCTTCAATTTACTGAAAATCGTAATGTTGCATTTTGGAACACAAACATTTTTAACCAGATTAACATTTTTGTTTGATACTTGTTATTATGAATCCATCTGGTTGCAGATCCATTTTTAATCGTAATGTTTTTTCCTTGTTGTTCTTTTTGCTTTTGTTGCTATTTTTGATATGACAGCTGTAAGTGGTTTTCGACGGTAAAAAGTCATAGATAGCCGATCAGTGACAATTTGATGTGGGAACACCGGAACAAAATTGCTTCAAAGGAAATAGGAGACCTCTGGACGCAGGCTATTTGAAGGCTGTTGAAATGTAAACTATACTTTGTTATTCTAACGTGTTGTGGGAAGTAGTTTGCTACAAAAAGAGTGCCGCAATGCCTGAAATAAAACGAATCACGTTTTTTGTCTAAAGCTTACACTTAGCTTGCTTGTTTAAATTCCGGCCCTTGGATCGTAAAGAACGAAGGAAATGTCTCACGAGAATATGCAACAATAACTATCCACCTGCGATTCCGCGTAGGCCTGCTTTTCATGATAAGACCGCCACATATGAACCCGGGCATATGAATGAGGGTGAGGAGAATAGAAACAATCCCTGTGTTATTAAGGTCCCGAAGAGTGTGTAATTTAGAGTTCAAAAGTGGGCCATAGGCCAATCGAAGCCAATCCGGTGTTGAAGTTATTCATTGCTTCTGTTTCTCTGGATTGGAAAATGTGTGCATGTTTTTCGTCTTGGCCAACAGCGTAAATGAATGAACTATGAACATCGTGGAACACACTAAATTGCTGAGTGTCTTATCATCTCAAACGATCTGAAGTGGAAGTCACCTTTTGATGCCATCTGTAAGAAGGCTTCGAGAAACGCTACGCCTTACTGTTGCGTGGAAAAAAACGCGCTTCCTGGTACTTGTTTCCATTTACCGCCGCGCGTACGTGTGTCAGACCTGTTCTTGAATATGCGTGCGAGGTGTGGCATGCGACTTCCCTTATAGCTTAGTTATCTGCTCAGAAGAGAGCTCCAAAAATTATTTATTCATAACTTGAAGTTATACATACTGCTAATGCTAACAACCTCGAATGAGCGTAAGCGACTGTCTCACAACATGTTCAGCTCACACCACAAAATCAACTCCCTTCTGATCGCAGCTGGTAGAACTAATCGTCACAAGCGCGTCAGACCGTTTGAAATACTCAGAAGTACTCACTTGTGAGAACAAAGGACAATGAAATCGATAAGCTGTAAACTACATTCAAAAGTCGAATAAGTCGTAAAAACGTTTACCCTCCCACTTACTTGTCTATTTACCTTGAAGCTAATCCGACGTGGGTTAGTTTACTACAGGTTTAAAAAGTCCTGGCAAGGGGGGCGCTACATGTCTGTAAAGGTAAGAGCTAACGGCAGAAAGGCGACATGACAACGCTGCCAAGGTCAAACTTCAAAACTTTTCTTCACAAAACTACCAGCAAAACTTTAGTTTTTACTCAGTAATATAGTTGGAAAACCTTTATTACAATGTGATTCATCCCTACAAGCAACCTACCTTGACAGATTGCCGAAAATGTGGGTGCTAAAGCTTTAAAACTGTGCTTGTTTCTTTAAAGCAGCGGCTACACGAGCGATTATTTTGCTCACGATGATGGTGCGATTGTTTTGAGAACTGTCGCGTCGCCAGCGCGGGGTGGTAGCTACACTTGGCGACAAATTTCGACAAAGTCTGTGATTTTGTCGCAAAAAATTCAACCAGTTGAATTTCTCGCGATTTGTTTCTGCGATTTTTTTCGGCTGTCGCATCACCCGTGCGAAGAGTGGCTACACGTGCGATTTTCGCCGCGCGCTGGCGACGCAACAGTTTTCAAAAAAATCGCATCACCATCGCAAGCAAAAAATCGCTCATGTAGCCGCGGCTTAAAACAGTTCGTTTTTTTCAGTTTTTATTTCGCGATGCGCGCGCTGTATTGCGTTATCATTGGTGTTCCAGTTTTAGCTTGGAAAGAAATTGATTGTCACGTTATTCTATTATTTTGTCGATCTCCGTCGTTTGAAAAAATTTATGTTGATGTACTGAAAGAGTTTATTTTGTTTCATTAGGTAATTTTGGGTTGAAAAAGTGGTGAATTCAAACATTTTGCTGCAAAACCAAAACTGTTTTCGTTAGCAAGTATCGCGCGTGCAAATCTTCACGACGAGTAAGAATTTCTATTTTGATCAACAAAAGTTATTGCTCTGGCTTTTTGTTTTTTCGCAAAAAAGATACATAGATCGCGATAAAAAACTAAATTCGATTTTGAGACGACATTACGGCTTTATAATGACGGCGTTGGGAGAAAATATATTCCGCGCGTGTTGGGCTCCGTCGCTTCGCGTCTCCGCCCAATACGGAATATATTTTCCCCCAACTAGCCGTCATTATAAGGCCGTAATGTCGTCTCAAAATCGAATTTAGTTTATAGTAATGTTTGTTTATGCAGTTGTACTGAAATGCACTAATTTAAAAAGTAAAAATTATTGAGCCAGCTACTCCCAGTGGCTTGCATGGAATCAAGAAAGCCTCGCAAAATTACGGACGGTGTCCATGTGCAGGCCATAGTTCGAACTATTATTAATTGAGACTCAATGAACGTGAAACTTCTATTTATTTCTGTTAATTTTGATTACAAAAAACACTGCGAGCGATCCCTTCTTACCAATGGATAGTCGGGAGACGAAAGAACAAACACGCGCGATGGTGGAACGCGTTAGTTTCCGTGCGCATGTTTCAATTCTTACTCGATTATTCACTGTAAAACAAAGATCTCACAGTAAGGCCTACTTCAAACATCGAACTTCACATGTGCCTAACCAAATGCTAATTAGCAAAAACAATAGCTTTTGCTCATTTGCATTGGGTTCGGTACATGTGAAGTTCGACGTTTGAACTGGGTCTAAGGTTACAAAATGTCGCTTTGTATACAACGGGTTTATACAGCAACGCAACTGACTATTCCGGAACTTCAAAATATTCTTCAAATCAAGGTTTTGATTGAACTTATAAGACAACTGTTTAGCACTGGAATCAGTGAGCGTTACCTAGCCCTGTTCTTTTCTCAGGTCTTCGAGGCAGTAACCGCACGTAGACAAAGCTGCCCTCTAAACTATTGTCTTATCTGAAATGGATTTTACTAAGAGAGCCACCCCAATTAAAATAAGTAGAAGATATTGATAACTACTGGAAATGCACTTATCACTGTACATGCTTTTCACTGTAATGTGCATTACAACTACAATACGATGCTATACACTTAATTATCTATGAAAAACTTGTCTTAAAGAAGTTCCACAACTGAAGAAATGGCTCTACCAACGGGTTTGGAAATTATTAATCTCTTAGCTGTTACTCGTGACGACAGCTTGTGGCCTAAAGCGTTCTGTAAAGTATACATGCTAAAGAATATCACATATTTAACAAAATCGGACAAATTTCAAGTGTTTCTAACAAGCAGAACCTTTTAAGGAAACAAACTCACTTTATGAAAGAAAATCGAAGACAAAGCCCAGGTTGTTTGTTCGGTCTGTTTTGAATCGCTTGCCGACGGCGAAGAATGGAATGGCCAGGCCAAATCTTTTTGTATCACAAATTCTTTTTAAAAGTTAAAAGCCCTAAACATTAAAGTTGCTTTCAAGTAAATTCACCCAGTTACAACGAACGTTGTCTAATCTAAAAACATCTAGAAAAAACCCGAGTCGTAGAAATTTGTCAGTTGTGAAAGGTGACAGTCGACTTCACTCATTTGCTCAGCTTACCACTCAGCATCGTCGGCATCATGAACTACGCTGCAACAGACAAAACGAAAAAGAATTAGGTTGACAATGCATGCACCAATAATTTTTGGAGACGTTTTTCTTAAGAAAGATAGACGCACGCTCGTTCTCTACAGTATTTGCAAAACGAAGCCTTCACGTCGCGTGCCTCTTGCCCAAGGTCCAAGAAGAGTAAAATACTTAGGACAATTCTCCTTATTGGTTACCACTGGGGGTTTCCTCAAGCAACAGACTTTGTTTCCACATTGCTTCTCTATACCCATACAAGTGAGAAATGTACAGCGAACTGTTTAGGAGACCTTAAGAAATGCTGGTAGTGGGTTTTCGTTGGATTGTGTAGCTTCCCATCATGCAGGGGGGAAGTAGTAATGCTTATTGTTGTGTTATACGACAGGAACCGGAGTTGAATACGAGCTGCCTGAGGATAAGTCCAGACCACGCACTTCTTTTCTGATGATTAGGTGGCCCATCAAAACAGCAGCAGCATCTATGAACCGAGTTGATAAAGTTTGTTTTTCTCTTTTCATTTCTCCCTAGCATTGTTAAAATATTGCAAGGAGAGATAAGATTTTGCGAGTGATTAGAAATCTCTTGATGTTTATCACTAAGGGGTTGCACTTGTCAATCAGAAATGTCACTTACTTCTCATTACACTTGACGCCTGGCCTCCATGGTTCAAGGTCGACTCTCGGTAGCTTATTACAGGGCACCTTTATCTTACTTTGCTCGAAGACCCTCCTGTTAATGGAGGAAATGTAGTCGCCATTGTCGCAAATTATTTTGGCGAAGGTTGTCTTTCTGATTTCTCGTAGCTGGCAAGTGGTGAAAGCTGTCTTGTCGGTGTGTAACGCACTGTTTGGTGCGTTTTCATGCCAGAAGCGGTCTCCAACTTTGAGGCGACGGAACTGCTCAGCTAGTATGCATTGGAAGGTCGGCCCAAGAAGTCCACCATTGTCATCTGGAGGCTCTATCATCCCTAAGAAGAGAGTAAGTAAACGTTAAGACAGAAGTGCTTCTATTAGATGTATATGTACCAATTTTTCAGTGAATATGCATTTGTGTTGTGCTGGTTTAAAGCCTGATTACCGGATTTTCCAGATTGAACGTTGGTTCATCCTTTGTGATAATTGACTCTGGAAAATCCTTAAATCTGATCATTCAAATGAAGGCTACTAAGCAGTACTGCCTGGTGCCACTGTTTATGGGGCTGTACTCGGTGGCATTAACTTTTATTCTGTGGATACTAAACTGTGACCTTTAAAATAAAAGCTATTGAGCTGTCCTTTTCCGTAGAACTGTTCGTTTTTGATATAGTGCAAACGAACATCTGAGGGAATCCTGGTTGTCCACCTAAGGGAGACGGGTTGGCTCGTGGAGGGAGCCCTGACCTTTCTGCTGTAAATCTGACTTCAGGAAAAATTGAAGACAGAGTGTTTTATCGGGACCGACTTTTCTCAGCTTCACCAAACTAACGGCACTAACCACACACAGTACACTTACCCCCAGTAAAGAGGTCAATATCGTGTACTGATTCATACTGTGATTGTAGATTTGTCTTGTCCTCCTCACTGAAGCCAGCTACGGTTACCAAATCGTCGAACGTGATAACCTTCCTCAGATGGCAAAGCTTGAGGTTTCGGTAGCTGGTGTATCCGGGGATTCCGCGCTCTCGTCCTCTTTGAATGTTGATAGAGACAAGATCAGACAGATCCCCTGCGCCTCGGAACAGGTTTTCTTGTACAGAGCTGGAAAATTTCCTAAATGGCAAAAAAAGAATGCAAGAATTACAATGGGACTCCGCCTCACGGTCAACCAGTAATACGGCCATATCGTTTCCCATTGGGGGGGTCCCGTAGGAATAGTCACTAATAAACGTGTGCTATATGTGCCTGTGCAATAAGCACTGTGCCAATTTGAAAGCCTATTATTGTGTACGGCAATGAATCACTGAACTTACAAATCCAAAAAGCGTGAGTGGGTTTTCACGAGATAGCTGATTTGCTTTATTATTATTATCATCATCATCATCATCATCATCATCATCATCATCATCATCATCATCATCATCATCATCATCATCATCATCATCATCATCATCTTCTTCTTCTTCTTCTTCTTCTTCTTCTTCTTCTTCTTCTTCTTCTTCTTCTTCTTATTATTTAATCTCCAGGGGGGAGGTCACGGGAACCCTAGGACCCCCTTCCCCGGCTACGCCTCTGATGATGGGAACTGTTTTGGCCGAACAAATATACCAGCTCACAGACAGTCTACTGTTAGATTTTCGCGGTTCGTTAGTAGCCTGCAAAGCAGGCGGTTTTGCGGGGGGAATGATTCGAAAACAGCGATTACGAACGACCGGCCGCCATTTTGAACGCGCGAACAAGGGAGAAACTGGGGAGAGGAAAAAAGAGAAGGGAAGGGGGTGGGGGAGGGGAAAAAGGCGAGAAGAGGGGGGGGGGGGTCTGGGGGTGGGAAGAACCGCCTGCCCGGAAACTAGGGCCAAGTGAATTTTCCGTCCACGGAGGGACGGAAAATTCTGATTGGTCGTTACTGAGAGTTGTCAATCAATCTGTCAGCATCGGATCAACGCTCTAACGGCTGGTTGTTGCGAATGGTTCATCTTATTATTTTATTGTCAATGTATTTAGCGGATGTTTTTAGTAAAGTGGTCGATCGATAAACGGCTGAAAATTGAAGGCTTTTAACGGGTCACATCAAAATCACCAGTGTTTAGATGAATCGTGTCTGATTCAAACGGGTAAATAATCGACTTTCTCTCGAAACGACTGCACTTCACACAGGTCGTCCCGTTTCTCCTGGAATGAAACTTCTATTCCATCGTATCGACAATAACTACTGTTTGCCGAACACGCACCTCGATTTGGGATTGTAATTTTTCCAATAAATACATCGGGCAAACTCCTCGAGTCCGCTGAAAGCTTTTAAAAAGTTCATAGCGCTCACGTAAACAACTTTATGCAAATTAATTTTTGGTTGAAATTTGACCCACGGGGAATTTGAATACGCAGTGAAACGTTGTGTGACGGACGGAATAAAAGGTGCATTGTATTGAATGATTGTAAACTTATTAAATTACTATAGAGCTTCAGTTATTTAGAACTATAAATCAAATGAAAAAAACTTAAAAATCCCAAACGTTTCGTAGCTGAGTGTACCGTTCGTATCAAGATAGAAAACGCTACAATCAATCTGCGGTGTAGATGCGAGTAAAATTTGCATAATATCACGTGTAATTTGAAACCTAGATCTTGCTCGCTAAAATTCAACAGCCACGTTTCTAAAAGCAAAACAACGGGAACAAGGTCATGATTTTTATACCGAACGTTTTCCTGCAACCATTAAATTCATTCGAGATCATTTTCAGACGAGAAAATTAAGTCTGCACAGAAGCAAATTTCAAGACGTGCTTGTTTGTTTACTTTTTATCGCCGGTAGTTTTTGCCGACTGCCGACGAACAAACATTGATTGGTTGGGATATTCGAAACCACAGAATCTGTCATCAGTTTGTCAAAATGCAAATAAGGGGGCGGAAGCCAAAAAAGCAGCCCATCCGGGCAGGCGGTATTTCAGCTTCTCCTCCCCAAGCCACTCGCGGCTGCGCCGCTCGCTGTCGCGGCTTCGCCGCTTTTGCTTGTGCGCGCGAAACCCAACAATACCGCCAGCTACGCAGGCTATTCGTTAGCAGCCGGGTTAACTGAGTTCTACTGAACGTTTTTTCCTTATAAATACTTCTCTTACAAAACCTTAGGAATGATATCTTTAACGGACGGGCTTTTTGAGCCCTTCGCCTCCAGTCAATCCTTGTTGTGGACACCGATCTCAGTTGAAAATTTACAGTGTAAGCATGCAAATAGCAGCCTCTTGAACAGTACTTTGCTGTAAATAGTAAAAAATCTCCACATGAAGGCGTACTTGTGTGGCTTCTATTGGATCTAATCCTTCAGTAATTAGCGTATGAGAAGATGGTATTATTAGTGAACGTACTTGGTCCTTGTGTTGAGTATAGCTACTATACCGAATTACTAATAAGGGAAATATTTAAGTTTACGAGTAAACAAAGACCGCTAACATATTGGATAGCGCACATATACGTCACGCGTGGCGACTTAGTGACTGAGCTGAAGCCATAAAAATGAGGGCAAATGTTAGGGCAAATCCCTCGTTTGGGTTTTTGCGCGTGAATTTAGCTTCTTGTTCAGAAAATTATGTGGAAAAAAGGACTGTTCGAGGGCTAAGCTATTTTTCGTTTTTAGGAAGGTTGTGTCTAGTCTTACCCATCTGGCTTGGCTGCCGCATCTTTAAGCAAACCTCTGAAGATTCCATCAACGCCTCCGTTACACTTGTCGTACAAGTACTGCGGATTACCAAAGTCCAGTACGGGAATAGGCATGTATTCTGTTTTCTCGTTCCCATCGCATTTGTCGCATTTGTGTTCGAATCCGTTTTGACTGAAGCGTCTAAACTCTTCTTGAACCAAGCTGTGTCCAAATCGGTAGGCAGCCACGGCGAACCCGGCGGTCATTTGAGCATTTTGGTCCTTGTCGTAACCTTTAAAATACTCTGTTCCCTTGAGTAACTTGAGACCAAACCTTCGGATCTAAATGAGGAACAAAATTAGACAAAGTAAGCGTGATAATAAATTCCAGCAAAATCAAAGTGTGACAAAAGCAATCATTCTTTGGGAGATCAAGGGTCTTCAATATGTCATCGTTCCGAAATAACAAAATGCAAATTTCAGACCTCAATTCCTCATACCCACAAGGCTTACAAAAAAGAGGTTGCTTTATATGAAAAATTGAAGTTTGTATGTTAAGAAAAGATGGAAAATATTGAGCTCGGTTATTAAATAAATTGTGTTCGATTTGTAAGGGGGATGGTCGAGTGCACTTACTGCCTTTCTTATTAATGATCCTAGCATCCCCCCAGGTGGGTGGGGGGGGGGCACTTCCTTATTTGGCCTAAACGGGTATGTGCCGCCCAACACGGTATGGTTTTCAGGGTCTTGCGTCCTAAACAGGGTACACATTTTCACCTTTTAGCGTCTTGAACAGGGTGTCTTTCTGGGTGTGAACGTTGGCAGTGCGCAGTCTACATGTGTGGTACCAACAATTTTTTGAAATCCAATTCCATGATGTCATTTATTTAAAAAAAAAAGACTTTCTGAAATAATTTCTTTCTGGTCAAGAAAAAGGTCTCTTGTCTTAAACAGCCTAGCGAAATAAACGGATTTTGTCTCAAACAGGGTCAGGGTTTGAAGGCCTTGGCGGTACACCCCCACTCAAACTTCCTTTATGTGCCCCCCCCCCTCCCCCGGGCTGGCAGTACGTAAGCCATCTATGAGCATTTTTTCCATTTTCGAAAATAGTCTATGGTTGTTAATCACCATGCCAAATTTCAACTCATTACGACGACTGGAAGTCGCTTTTTTCGGACGGTTTTTACGGCCGCCATTACTGGCCCTTGTTCCGGAAGCCGGCTTGCGAATTAGCGAAGTGACGTTAGAGGCTCACGGGAAATTTCACTCTCGTCGAGGGAAGATTTCCTACCAACTCTGTTTGCTGTACGGCCTTGAAATTTTCGTTGCTGCAGCAGTTATAAAGGGTATTACTTCTGTTATACAATGCTACAACAATAAATCCAACCACCGAGCTGGTATTTCGCTTCCTCAAAGCCTTGCGAGCGGACCCGCAATGGAAAAATGGATAATGTTCGTACTCACACACAGTACAAATTTCAGCCCGAGAGGTATTTTTTCGGCTGTTCTGATCACCACGGACGAGTGTTTCCAAAGGGCTGTTCATGTCGAAGATCCCAGAGGTCGATTATTCCATTGTCCTTTCCAACTATATGGGAAAAAAAGATCCGGAAAAAACGAGACGAAAGGTACCTAATCTTAACGCCATTGAAGTGACAGTTTGTTCCTTTTTCAACGCATCCACCATTGTGCAAAACTTATTTTCTTTTAACGTATTTTAAAATTTATTTCGCTTGTGGAAAACCCTTTCAGTTCTGCCGTCTGCTAGCGCAAAGATCTTCGGCGTAGTCCTCATAAAATGCATCCTGGGCGAATGCAGGACCGCCGCGATTAAGCCAATAGTTTGTATTGCTTGGGTTTTTTTCTTTTTCTTGTTTTAATTCGGCGCGTGTTAATATATTGAAACCAGTAATCGCTTAGAAGCATGGTAATTTATTTTATAGCATACCATCCTGAATGTCGAGAAACTTTTCTCCTTATTCCATGTCGGTGAAGAGTCGATTGACGTTATTGTTCAAAATATATAAAGGCTTCAACAGGTCGGCTCGCCTTGCGTGGAAATTTAAGTTGGGAAAAATATCACACGCCACTATTTGTCTGAGGGGTTTACAATGTTATTTCTTTTAACTGTCATAGCAATCTCAGTAAATGAACTACCCTGAAAAATGATTAGATATCAAGTTATTATTTTTACGCAGTGAATAAAGCAAGTGAAAGCTTCGTTTCCTTGGCGGTCCGCATGTTGTTGTTGAGCAGCAGAAAATTTTCCTTCTGGCTTTGATTTGCACTACAAATATTTAGATTCCGGTCACACAGGGCCTCCAGTTCTTAAAAAAAGGTCTTGGTTTATTTCACTTTTTTCGGCTCAAGTTAAAAATTCTACAAAAACTTCAAAATATTTAGAAACGCCAAGCACTGTGTTTCAATGCATTTATCGACCACTGTACTATGATGGACACGACAAGCTTCATCAGCTGACTGCCAGATGACTACAGCATTACGGCTCTTCAAGAACGTTTCCCATACTATGCTAAGAATGGCCAAAAATCTTAATGCTTTACAATATATAATGAATATAAACAACGGGAGACAAAATATAGCTTCTTTTACTTCTCCAGCGAAGCGAACAATAAAATCAATCGACCGATCAATCGACCGCGAGCATCAAATTCTAGAGTTTTTGTAGGTGTTTTGTCTAAATTTCCAAAGTTTAAAACATCGGTTTTTCGAATAGCTGGACAGCGACATATCCTTTGGATAAGAGTTGTCCGCTCTTTGAACAACTTGTGCCTGAACTGTAATCACTGTATAAGCATTATTTCGCGCATATTTTGAACTCCGCCAATAAGGCGAGCAAAACATCTTTGAACAGTTTGTTTACAAGCTTATAAGTTGAAATCTCCTGACATCCGTTCTTACATCGTACGGTAAGAAACATTCTTTATTTGCCGAATGAAATGAATCCCCCGATGCTTCCAAAGCTAAAGACTGTTCCGAATCGTAGAAATACTTTTCGGAGGTTTCGCAGTAGGCATCTTGAGTCAACGCAACTGAGGTGCGCCTCTGACGTCACAAGCGATTAAATTGCGCAATCATCCAGGAACACGTTTTCAGTAATGGCGGACACATTTTACGCAACTTTGGAGCTAAAAAATATTAGGAGGACGGTTTCTTGTTCAGTTTTCTGGGTAAATATAGACACAACGCGATATTCTGCGGCAGAATTTGGCCGAAATAAACCTACGAATTTTCGTCTCAGTGGCACTTTAACTTTGTTGCTGTGGGCCTAGCAATAATGACTTGTCTTGTTGTTGTTCGCATTCCTTTTGACGCGTCGTTTTTTTTTTTATTTCCCAGGTGTAAAAAAAGAACTTTGTGTTTGCTCTTGTTTCAGCTTGAACATGTTGAGGTTTCTATGGGTGAGCCATACTGAATGTCTTTGGTCTTACGTTTCCTATCACAAACTAGACCTATTTGAAACTTTGAATGCGTTGCTGTTGTTTTCAGATGCACAAAAATGTACGCTTATATTGGAGCTTGTTGTTGATTTGAACTTGTTCTTGTTTTGGTTTTTTCTTTTTTTTTCTGTGAGTAAAACGATAACGACTGTTCTCACCTGGGTTTTCATTGTTTCGAATATCTCCTGACACAAAGCATGGTCTGTTTGGATCTTTGGATACACAGAACTCGTCAGGCGCCTGTGGAGGGAGCAGATTTTTTAAGGGGCAGCCGTATGGGTGCTTCATGTCTAACATTGTGCCGTCTGGGCCGCGAAGTGAATCAGCAAGTTCTTTGGTTGAGCCGTATACGTTCGATGCGTCAATGTAGGCTGTTATTGTGTTGTCATGTTCTCGTTGGATCAGCTTGCATTCGGATGCTGGCTTATGAGGGGCGTCTCTCTCCACTTCGAAAAAATCAACACCCCTGTCCCGAAATGTGTCATCATCAGCTGGAACTTCAATGTTGATGCATTCCGGGTTAACGTAGTACTCGTGCGGTTCGCAGTTTAGGCCCTGTGCCTCTGCCAGCGTAATGTCATGGTCCATGAACTGTCCAAAATTCATAGTCAAGTGGGTCAGTATTTTGGAGTCGGGATTTGTGCGGTCAGCGTTGCTGCCATGGACGCCCCGACTTACGTTCCGTGCGTTCGGAAGCTCGTGGCCACTAGCCGCCCTACGAAGTGTAGAGATGTCGTCACCATAGTCAGCGCCTGCGATTCTTTGGAAAGGAGTGTCGACTGCACCAAACAAGGGATTGTGAACGTTATTGCACGATCCATCAATTCTGCGAAATCTTTCGTTATTATTACACGGTGGCTTAATCTGTCGGACATGCTTGGGTTCAACGTCAAGAGCGAGGCGAAGGATTCTCCGTTTGCACTCTCTTTCTTTCTTTATCCTGTAAAAAATGTACAAATTTTATTTTTTTTTATGTTTACTTTTAGTGGAAGTGTTCCTTTTGGACAAAATGGGGGAATTATATGTGGATTGTCACGAAATTAAATTTGAACCAGGAAATTAATAAAGAGCCTTAACACTTCGGGCTGATAGCGAGATATATCTCTCGTTTGAAATGGATACAAGCAGGTTGTAATCTCATCAGACTGCGCCTATGTGATTTGCTTTATTTTTTGATTAAAACAAATGCGACAAATCTGAAACTATTTTTAACAAGTTCAGGATAAAATAATTTTCAGCTCACACTTTTGATTTCTTTTGTTATTTAAAAAAGTATTAATTCCATTAACAAAAACGTTTTACAAAAAAAGGGAGACCAACCTACCGCCCCTTTTGTTAACGCTGTTTTCAGACATTTTTTGCCAAGTGTGTATTACATATAAAATAAACACTTACACAGACAAGTGAGATGGTACGTTTAATATGGAGTAAATGTCTGCCCGGCCAGGTGCACACAGTTTCTTCAACACGCATCCGCTGCAATTTTCACTCTTCTTTGCGGCCTGCCACTTTTTGTCGTCTACAAAATTTTTGCCATGCTGAATGGCCTGATAGTGTTTTCTCAGGGCTCCTAGTTCCTCTTTCTTTTGATATCTGGGCGGTACATACTTGTTGCACTCATTGAGATGTTTCTTAGCCTCAGCTTCGATCTTAGGACCGGCGTCTTTAGGAACGTCTTCAGCCACTTCTTGTCCTTCATTTAAGTTCTTAGCGCGTTTTTCCTCCAGTTTGTACATCTTGTTGGCCAAATTTTCGATTTCGGCTTTTTCGATGTCATCTATCATGGCCGCCTCCATGTCTTCCTGTGTGGATGTTTCCTCAATGACGTAAGCTGACGCCTGCGCCAGGGCTAACAGCAGAACCAAAGTACACAGTCTACGGCTTGCCATATTGACTAGGAGATTGAAACAACAACAAGCTTTTTTTTTTATTACCAAATAGAAAAAGGAAAAAAAGTTAAACTTTACACTATAATATATTCAATAAATTGAATAAAGGAAGAACTATCAGCAACAACTGCAACGATAACAACCATATAACCAGGATCAGATTAATCACTCCGACTAACCACGGCAGACTTAAAAAAAAAAAACAAGAAAAAAACAGTGTAAACCAATCAGAATTCAAAGCACGCAACTGTAGCCAAGCGCGGGAAAACGCGTGCGACGAAGACCCAGTTAGTGTGGGTTTTATTTTTGGTTTTACTCCCAGCTGGTAAAAAAAAGTGACATGAGTGAAATGAAACGAAAAAAGTGACTGAATAAATGACCATCACAGTTTGTTTCTGTTCGAATTTTGAAACCACTTCGACTCCAGGTTGTTATTCGTTGAGCAGTACGAGAAAATTAAATTCTTTGCTGGCTTTTTCCTATCTGAAACCATCGAATGTTGGGTCTAAATAAGGCACCTAAGACTCACCTAAGAGTGAAACACTGTATAGCTCTCTATAGTAATCGTATAATTATGGAAATAATTATGGAACTATTTCCTTATGTGTTTCTTCAGATTTCTCTTGCTACAGTATTATATTTTCCTAGCCCCTCCCCCAGAGGAAGTTGGCAACACGTCACCAACTTACTCAGTCATTGGTCAATAGAAAACAAAACCTCACATTTAACTGTTCATTTGTAACTTCCGATTTCATGATCAATGTCTTCTTACGATTCGAAGAAACTCGTGATTTATGTAAATACCCGAATCTACTTTCTTCGTAAGTATTGTATTCGGAATGTTTCTTTGTAAGGTTTTTTCTTGTCATTTCTTTTCGATTTTTTACAGTTTGCATCTGGTATCCAGGGTGATCTGGCTCTTTTGTTCTGTGTTATTTAGGTTTCTTAGTTACTCAATGTAGATGAGAATTGTGGTCACAATGTCTTTTGATGATGTCTACTGGGGGTTTCAAAACGTTTTGTATTCAAGTATGTCTCTATTGTCGTCACAAGGTAAACAGGAAAATTCATATAATCATCGCGCAGAATGCCTATTGTTCTCGGGACATTTACTTCCAGTTCAAGAAAGTTTGTAGATCTGTCATATCGCGCGTTATTATCCATAGGCGCTTAGAAAGAGCTTGGTTGATTGGTTGCCATGAATGCACGGCGATGCTCATTATCATGATGGAGGCGGCAAACTAAACAATGAACAGAGTGCGCTATTGTTTCGCCTTTTGTCTCGTAAAATCGAACATATGCGCATATTTTGCGTAGAACATTTCATGAAACGGTTTTCCATTTTGAAAGAAAGCCATGTCGAATCTTTACTGCGCGAGCGAAATGATTGTGTTGTAAATAAATTCAGCACTTCGCTTATTTGTGGTTTGCGTGCGCAAGCGGCAAACACTGTAACGTTTTGCTTCTGTCTTTGGGAGCCTTTTAACTTTTATGCGAAACAAAACAGCAGGTTAGTGAGTTTACATTCCTTATAACAGAGCCTAAAATGTAAAGCTCGAGCGCGATCGTAGCGGACATATGGATACGCGACACAATAACGATTCTGTGATTGCATCTATTACAAACATTTGTTTGTTTATCAGGTCTGACTGGTATCGATCACTACCATCAGTGCGCCTTTTTTATAAGCAATCGCATGCACCAACCGAACAGAAACCATTTCTTGTGGCTTTGAACATGAATAAATCAGCTGGATCTCCGAGATCAGTTTCAAAGTTCGCGGCAACTGATAAGTTAATGCTGAGTAGTTTTGTTGAATAGGGTATTGTTATAGTCCTGACAACTATTGTTATTCAGTCGTGGGCTTCAGAACAATAGCTCGCAGGGGCAAGAGGCGCCGTTTTGGAACTTATTCAAACTTAAAATTTTCAAACTGAAAGTTTAAAGTTTAAACGGATTCTGTTCAAGAAAAGATCGATCTTCCATTTGCCTTGCGTGGAAATTTGGAAGTCGGTTTAAGTTTCAAGAAAATCGCTGTTGAAAGTGGCTTCCATACGAAAAAGGCCCGTTTTTTGGGAATTTTCAAGTGTAAAGGGATAGTCTTTAAACTTAGTAAAACTCATTCGTTTAAAGAGAAAATGACAGATACAACATTCCTCTTCAAAAAGCCGTGCGTGGATGTTTCAGTTATGACTTCTGGAAATCAGAAAAGGGAATCTTATGAACGCTACTGAGCTAATTCAGCCCTTTTCTTCTCTTATTCTGGGCTTTTCAAAGCGCGCTCGCATTTAAATTTGCCGCTTCAGCGGTTATGAATAATTAATGATGTCCCCGCATTCTGCCCGATGTTATTTATTCCTGGTTGGTGTATCACGCTATCTTTGTCTTTTTCAGCATTTTTGTTACATAATAGACCGCTCAAAGAGAGAGACTAAGCAATCGAACGATTCCAGCAACTGTTTACCTGGTTGGAGACCGGTCGTATGTTTAATTCATATAGTGTTGTTCGATCAACCTTTTACCATTTCACTTGGAGACCATGTCACTGCATACGTAGGATGTGTTGATAACCGAATGAAAAAGGAAAAGTTCAATATACATGACTGATACAGTAGCTAAACTGGAACGTAAAGGACTGTGTATATTGAGCCTGGATTTAAAACACGTTTGAGTTCGGCGAGGGTGAATAATTTTAATAATGTTAAATGAACAGAAATTAGTGTCTATTGGTGGCTACAAGGCGCACGTTTTGTGCTCAACAATGTGTCTATTGTCGCCACAAGATAAACAGGAAAATTCAAGCGTAATGATTTATTCTTGGTTGGTGTATCCTGCTGTCTTTTTCTCTTTAAGCATTTTGGTTGGATAATAGGCCTTCTCAAGTTCAAGGGAACCCAGCAAGAGTAAGCAAGCAAACACAAATAACCACCATTTTCACTACTACGCGACTTTTCTTTTCAAAACACCTCTGAGCACTTTGCAATACGCTTCCGTCAATCATACCTTATATGGAAAGTGTGTGATGTTACCGCAATTGAATTGAGCTCGAAGGAATAAAGATAGCGCCAAATTATCCCGTAAATTTGCGCTGGCGAGTCATATATTGGCCCGATTTATACTAGAGACGGATCATCCGTCTGGGACGAACTTGGGCAAAGAACGGTAGTTCGTCTTATAATTCGTCTGTGTATAAATACGGGCTTTCAGACGGATCATCCGTCCAGACGAACTATCACGGTAGTTCGTCTGTCAAGACGATTTGATTGATTGACTAGTAAGAGGCTTTAGAGTCGTTGATGTTGCAAGAATACTTCACGTTTGGTAGATATTTGTAAAGAAATTTCGACATTTCTTGTCGACATCTATCGTCGTAGGTCATCGCTAAATTTCACCGAGAACAGTTGCTATTTATAGATGAATCAGAACTTCTCAGATTCATCTATAAATAGCAACTGTTCTCGGTGAAATTCAGCGATCCTACGACAATACATCGTCCTGTTTCCCTCATCACGTTCTTTGGCAATCGTCTTGAGTTACAACGAAGACTGAGAAGTAAACTTGAAAGTAAGCTTAAATATTTTCCTCGATTTCCCGTTCCCGCTTGTAGAAATAACAATTTCCCTATCATGTCACAGCGTTATATGTTTACATTCTCGAAACGTAGAACAACAAACGTTACAAGCCCATTATAAGCTTATGCTTTGTTTTGTTTTTTCAATTCATTCCGGAGGTGATAGGTGATTAGAATTAGCAGTGTTCCTTCCAAAAAAATGCAGCTAGTCATACGTACCTTTCTTCTTGTAAAACCCATTTTCTTCACGAATCGGTTGATCGCACGCCGATCATGATTCGTTTTCCCGTTGCATACTCTATCCACTCCTGAATTTCGTCCTCGTACACTTCGGGATATTGCCAGATTTATACTCGTGGTGAATAACATGTCGTCTGCTATTTTCAGGTCAGAAAAGCTAGAATTATTACTTCACACTTTGGTTTAGCTTATTCGCGAGTTTAAACGCACGCTTACCATCCGCCGCCTAGGATAATCCACCGGGCGGGTATTTAATTCTGAAGAAATGTCGAAATTTCTTTACAAATATCTACCAAACGTGAAGTATTCTTGCAACATCAACGACTCTTAAGCCTCCTACTAGTCAATATATGACTCGCCAGCGCAAATTTACGGGATAATTTGACGCCATCATTATTCCTTCGAGCTCAATTCAATTGCGGTAACATCACACACTTCCCATATAAGGTATGATTGACGGAAGCGTATTGCAAAGTGCTCAGAGGTGTTTTGAAAAGAAAAGTCGCGTAGTAGTGAAAATGGTGGTAAGAAGAACGGTTTTTGAAACTTTTCGGTTAGAGAACGGCCTTAACACTGAAACGTTTAATTTATACAGCTGATGTTTGACTAACATTTAACCGTTTCACTTGCACAAGCGTAGGATTTGTTGATAACCAAATTAAAAAAAGGAAAAGTTCAATGATATGGCCGATACTGTAGCTAAATTGTTACGTAAAGGAGTGCGGATATTGAGAGTGAATAATTTTTTAACAATGTTTAAGTGAACAAACAGCGACACAAGAAATTAGTGCTGAGTATATTAATAGCATTCATTAAAATGCGTTTAATGTTCCGGCACAGCCTTAAACCTTGGACCCTTGTACAGCATAACAAGAAAATATTGCTTATATATATAGCTTTTCTTTGAATGGCGACACTTTAGGATTTCATACACAGACTCAAAAGTTAGAGCCCTTTTGTGCAGCAAAACAAAAAGGACGCACAGCGAAATACCGATCAAAGCTTTTATTTGAAAGGTCACATTTGAGCGTTTAATCCAGAGCCTCAAAAGCTAGTAAGACATTACATAACTCAAGCCGGGTTGCTCTTAAAGGGAAAGTAGTATTGAACTAATGCATCTACTGAATACGAGGCGTTCCCATCGCCTAGAGAAGCATCTTCAGCGCAAGTAGACGAGACTCGACACACTCTATCGGCTACATTGTTATTTTGAAACTTTTGTATAGCCTGCTACTTGTTTTCCTGAGTGTCACGGATATTGAAGGGAAAAATTGGTTGTTCGCCAGTGAATTATGGTTGTGTTATAGCTTCAACATAAAAACAGAACTGTCTCAGTCAAGGATGTTGTGAGCATAGAATATTGTAAGACGAATTTCGAAGGAACATTTTTGAGCCATCAACTACCGGGTAAAATCTTGGTCCACGTTGCTACTGTTTATCTATTTTCAGTTCTAGCAGAGATTTGTCAATTGTCAATTAGAGATTTATCTATTTTCAGTTCTAGTAGAGATTTGTCAATTTTTTTCTTTATAGTGTACCTTGGTGCTAAATGTAGATACAACGTTTAAATGCCAGAAGCGTTGAACAAAATTCGTGTTTAAGTGGACTCGGTCACTCGAAACTTCAAAAATCGTTCTGTGCAGCTCGTTTGCACAAAACGAAAAAAAGAAAAAAAAGAAAAGCCATCAGCCTTATTCTTCTAAATGTAGAAGACAAGTCTTTGTTGAACCAGTTACACACTACAGAGTATTCAAAAACAGACTGGCCAAGTCTTACCTGCAAGCCTTCTTAGAGACCTCTGGCTACCTTGATTTTACAGTCGCGGTTTAGCCGAACGGGCTTTGAACTGCGAAATTTATACCAGCAACCCGGAAATTTTGGGCCATTCTCGTCCCCATTGTATTATCCATTATGTTACGTCTTTTCATTCAATGAAACTCATTTGAATTGTGCAATTGAGTGTGGGAGAACCAAGTAATTTATGCCAGGGTAATCGGTAACAAGGAAATTGTCGAAGATGGAGAAATTGTTGTTTTATTTTATTATTTCTAGTTTTGATGTTGTTACAGGCACATTATAAAACGCACATAGACACATGTTTACAAAAATACAACACTTATATTGCTAGAAAAAATATAACTGATTGCATCACTAGGATAAAAGATGACATTGACGTTGGTTCCAGTTGGATAGTTTTTCCGGGATGGAGGAGCACTATTGACGTATAGAACCAGTTGGTGCCACTTTGGAAGCCAATGTTTTTAATTCTGGAACGCCAATGTTTTTATTCTGGAACTTGACGACTAAGTTAGTTAAAATTTCCTGCTAAGAGCATTTAACTTTTAATATGGAATGGGATCGAGCAGGTTTCTTTCATATAACGGTCAATTCCGTTTCGTGTCGGAAACCGTAAATGTAATTATATTTAAGTATTTCTAAGAATTCTGAAGAGGTCTTTTAACACTAAGACGTTTCGGTTGAGTTGTACTTGCGTAAATTAGTAGCAAAAATGGAAAATTTAGGGCCAAAATTGTAATCTTCTTTGGCTGGACACCTTCAATATCAGACTAACTAAAATCATCTCCAAATATCCCTTCCATACGGACTGTCGCAGCGTCGCAACAGCTGATGGCACCAACTAAGTCCTGTTTTGTTCAAACAGTGATTAGGCTAATTTTGTTTTCATATCTGTATCAAAAAAATTTCAATATCTACCTTTCAAGTGCTTTAAAGATCAACGCACGCGTATTCACGATTTTGCTCACAACAAAAGCTAAAAAGCATCAATGGATAAGACATGCTCTTTTATTATATAATACAATCAAAGTTTAGCGTGCCCCATACAATCTTTACTGAGTCTTGTTATTGTGATGTATTATACAACTTCAGACATTGTTTTCATAACTCAGTAGTTCATCAACAACTTAGCAGAGTACCGTGAACACTTACTTACATTACAAGCTTGCTGTTTTCTAATTCATTAAAAACAACTTGAAGCAGTAAAAATGAACTTCATAACATCCCATCTAAACGGAATGTGCCAGTTGTACGTTTGTCCTGCATGGGCAAGGCTGCATTAGTCAGCTTTAAAACAATGCTCTGTCTGATCCAATTAAGAGCACCATTGGGCGTCCGGAATTTTTTCCTGTTTCGAGCTCACGTTTAAAGACACAATTAAAAGCGTAAATTACTTCAGAAATGGCACACACTTAGGCTTCTAGTAAAAAGCTTGTTTTATTTAATCTATCTGGCTTGTTACTAAATATTGAGTGAAAGTAGTGCTTGGATCTTTCCAAGGCTGCTGCAGAATTAAAATCAGTGCTATCTCATTCCATCCAGTACCTCAGAGTACATAGCATAATCAATTCTATAATTAGTAAACTTAATCAAGCGGTGCTGCAGCTTAAGACATTTGGCTAATCTTATGTTTAGACCACACTACTTCCACGGTGAAAACGTAGTTTATATAGATGATTTGTTTACCTGAAGGGTGGTGTTTTCATATAGGAGGTCCTCATTTAAACATCACGCAGAATGGCTATTGTTCAAATGCATCAGACAGTACTTCTGCTCAGCCATTTTCAAGATCATGAAACGTCGTAATAAAAGCTCTCGGAGTAATCAGAACTACAAGGAATAAAAATGTCAACAGTTCCAACAGCAACCTCTCTCTTTAAACGACCACATACACGTCAATGTTAGTTACATTCGGAAGTTCTTTTGCTTATGCATCAAAATGACATCAGTGATACCTCTCCTAAACAACCACAGCCCTTTAACGACCACCGTAGTTGACAAAATGGGTGATTTACTTTACGGAGGTTCGATGTGTAGATATGAGTAAAGACTGACTAGTTGGCATGTTTTGGAAATCTGTTTTAAAAAGGCAATATGTTATATTGTTAAATTTTGTTTCTCTCCCATTTCCGCTTTCTTTTACAAAATGCCTCAGGGTGCAATAAAATTAGCTAAATTGGTTGTGTAATTTAGACCTAATTTAAGAGTAAGACAACCGCATGCAATGTTAACACGCAACAGTGAAATAACCATAAAACCTAAACAACTCTGTAAAGTAAGTTTAGAAGCTTAGATGTCAGTGTACAAACTTTATTTGTTTGTCAAAGGCATCTTGTTTGTTTTTCTATTTGATGAGCGATAAGTTGCTTAGTCTTAATGTAGCATGTTCAAGACATGTAGACAGCTCGAAGCGGTTTCTGTTCCTCGTTGTCATTGTTAATGTTTCTCTTTAACGAAAGACTGCGTTATGTGCTATCAACGGTGCGTAAATAATGCGAAAAAGGTTATTTTAATCATTTAGATTACAAACAGCACTACCAAAGCTGCACAGTCATTACTAGTGGGCCGCAAAAGACTCAAAATAATCAAATAATTTCCCCTTTGAACTTATCGCTACAGGCATGAAGTCTAACCTCACGTGGAATGTGATTAAGCGGCATGTGGAGGACGCATTACATTAGGTTTAATGCCTTAATGCTCAGGAAATAGATTAAACGACCAGTAATAAAACACAAACAGCGGTAATAAACATTGTAAACTTACGCATTTTTATATAAACTTGACGTTTCGTATGTTAGTCAACATACATTTTCAAAAGTGACCGTTACAATTTTGACAAACCTTTTATACAATATTGATAAGGGGTCTGGAACCAAGGTTAAGAAAACAATCTTAACAGTGAATCTATAAAAAGCTACAGCTAATTTTAATAAAGTATCAGCTTCTCACTGCTGACGTTGACATTAAAGGCTGGCTTCAGTTCTTGGATTAACAATGTTTCTTTGATTTTGCAGTGGTAATCAGTTTTGCCCGATGCTAAAATGTCAAAATGATCCCACTTGATGTTGTGTCCGGTGTAACGGTCACTTTTGAAAATATATGTTGACTAGCATACGAAACGTCAAGTTTATATAAAAATGCGTAAGTTTACGATGTTTATTACAGCTGTTTGTGTTTTATTTTTGATCAAGCTACGATGGCCCAGGAACAAAAGTCTTTATAAATTGCGTATGTGCTCGGATAATGGAAGGAAACAGAAACAGAAATCAATGAGACCCAGAAAGCAGTTCACCGACGATACTAAGAAGTGGAAACCAAGAACAATTTTTGGATGTGTGAGGAGACAGAAAACTTAGAGCCTCTGCTCCACAGTTCATTATCTACCAATATTCAAGAAGCGAGAGTGGTCTTTTTTTTAAACTGGAATTCCTAAATTCGAGTCGTTCCTGAATGTTTTTTGCCAAACTCTTGAACGCCGCGGTGCTTGACATGGCATCCAATTTTCAAAACGCAGGTTATTCACTGTTAACCTATGCGTGGTGAGCCAACGAGAAGGCTAGAAATACAATAAGCGAGATTGAGAATATTGAGAATTGTGAGATATTGATCTATGCATGTGTAACATCTAAGTTAGATTATTGTAATTCTCTCCTGTCTGGTCTTTCAAAAAACCAGATGCAGAGGTTGTAGTATGTCCAGAACTCCGCCGAACGCCTCCTCACTTGTACTAAGAAATATGGCAGCATCACACCCCATGCAAACTGAGAGAGTTACATTGGCTTCCAGTGGCCAAACGAATTGATTTTAAAATTCTACTTTTAACACTTAAATCGTTAAATGGCATGGCGCCAATTCATCTGCGTGAACTTTTATCGTTATATATTCCCTCGAGAATGTTGGGCTCTTCTATTAAATCTTTGCTTGTTATACCTACAATCCTGGCCATTAGTCTTGGCACACTTTGCTCAAATCGCATGCCGTTAGCGTTATTTTAAGTGCTTGAGAGATCAACGCACACGTATTCACGATTTTGCTCAGGACAAAAGCTAAGAAGCGTCAATGGAGGATAAAACATGCTCTTTTATTAAATGATACAATCAGTCATTTTTGTTCAAGTTTGGCGTGCTCCATACAATCTTTACTGAGACTTGTTATTGTGATGTATTATACAACTTCAGACACTATTTTCATAACTCAGTAGTTCATGAATAACTTAGTACGGTACCGCTAACACTTACTTACATTATAAGCTTGCTGTTTTCTAATTCATAACATTGACGACTGATAACCCATGGCCAAATAAATGTCAACAGAAATTTTAATCACAAGAATATATATTCCTGATTGCTAACACGAATTAGTGATAACATGCAGTTCTGATTCATAACAAAACGTGACGAGGCTGCGTCGGCAAAGGCCTCATATCACTCGTTATTGTCTTATCGTGCTTTCGTTCTCTTGCCTTTAAAAACAATTTGGAAGAGTAAATATGAACGTCATAACATCCCATCTAAACGGAATGTGCCAGTTGTACGTTTATCCTGCATTGGCAAGTCTGCATTAGTCAGCTTTAAAACAATGCTCTGTCTGATCCATAAGAGCATCATTGGGCGTCCGGAATTTTTTCCTGTTTCGAGCTCAAGTTTAAAGACACAATTAAAACCGTAAATTACTGCAGAAATGGCACACACTTTGGCTTCTAGTAAAAAGCTTGTTTTATTTAATCTATCTGGCTTGTTACTAAATATTGAGTAAAAGTAGTGCTTGGATCTTTCCAAGGCTACTGCAGAATTAAAATCAGTGCTATCTCATTCCATCCAGTACCTCAGGGTACATAGCATAACCAATTCTATAATTAGTAAACTTAATCAAGCGGTGCTGCAGCTTAAGACATTTGGCTAATCTTATGTTTAGACCACACTACTTCCACGGTGAAAACGTAGTTTATATAGATGATTTGTTTACCTGAAGGGTGGTGTTTTCATATAGGAGGTCCTCATTTAAACATCACGCAGAATGGCTATTGTTCAAATGCATCAGACAGTACTTCTGCTCAGCCATTTTCAAGATCATGAAACGTCGTAATAAAAGCTCTCGGAGTAATCAGAACTACAAGGAATAAAAATGTCAACAGTTCCAACAGCAACCTCTCTCTTTAAACGACCACATACACGTCAATGTTAGTTACATTCGGAAGTTCTTTTGCTTATGCATCAAAATGACATCAGTGATACCTCTCTTAAACAACCACAGCCCTTTAACGACCACCGTAGTTGACAAAATGGGTGATTTACTTTACGGAGGTTCGATGTGTGGATATGAGTAAAGACTGACTAGTTGGCATGTTTTGGAAATCTGTTTTAAAAAGGCAATATGTTATATTGTTAAATTTTGTTTCTCTCCCATTTCCGCTTTCTTTTACAAAATGCCTCAGGGTGCAATAAAATTAGCTAAATTGGTTGTGTAATTTAGACCTAATTTAAGAGTAAGACAACCGCATGCAATGTTAACACGCAACAGTGAAATAACCATAAAACCTAAACAACTCTGTAAAGTAAGTTTAGAAGCTTAGATGTCAGTGTACAAACTTTATTTGTTTGTCAAAGGCATCTTGTTTGTTTTTCTATTTGATGAGCGATAAGTTGCTTAGTCTCAATGTAGCATGTTCAAGACATGTAGACAGCTCGAAGCGGTTTCTGTTCCTCGTTGTCATTGTTAATGTTTCTCTTTAACGAAAGACTGCCTTATGTGCTATCAACGGCGCGTAAATAATGCGAAAAAGGTTATTTTAATCATTTAGATTACAAACAGCACTACCAAAGCTGCACAGTCATTACTAGTGGGCCGCAAAAGACTCAAAATAATCAAATAATTTCCCCTTTGAACTTATCGCTACAGGCATGAAGTCTAACCTCACGTGGAATGTGATTAAGCGGCATGAGGAGGACGCATTACATTAGGTTTAATGCCTTAATGCTCAGGAAATAGATTAAACGACCAGTAATAAAACACAAACAGCGGTAATAATCGTTGTAAACTTACGCATTTTTATGTAAACTTGACGTTTCGTATGAAGTTTTATCGTTATATATTCCCTCGAGAATGATGCACCCCTCTAGGAAATCTTTGCTTGTTATACCTAGATGCAATCTAAGACGTATGGTCAAAGAGCATCTTCATATATTACACTAGTATTATGGAACTCTTTTCCAGAGGATATGAGGAGCTGCAAGTCGTTGACTACTTTTAAATTCAAGCTGACGAGACTTTTCTTTTTTAAGCGTATTTTTAATTGACACTGTATTGCATAATTATTTTGTTGTTTACTTGTAAATATTGTTAAGCGCTATTGATACTTTGTAGCTAAAGACCTTTCTTTTAAAAGTATTTTTGATTGATATTGCACTATACAACTAATTTATTATTTATTTTAAATATTGTCAAGCGCTGTTGGATACTTTGTAGAAACAGCGCTATATAAATCATTATCATCGTCATCATCATCATCATCATCATCATCATCATCATCATCAAATTATTAATATTATTATAGAGTAGAGTAGAGTAGCGGTAGAGTGGAGTAGAGTAGAGTAGAGTAGAGTAGAGCAGAGTAGAGTAGAGCAGAGTAGAGTAGAGTACAGTACAGTACAGTACAGTACAGTACAGTACAGTACAGTAGAGTAGTAGTAGTAAATTGCTTTATTTGCATGACCGCAAGATTTTACAGTATTGCAAAAGCATATTTATAGTAATTAATAACAAAACAAGACTAATATTACTGTAATATTATGCTAATGAACTTAAGTTACATCACTTTCACTTGATAATAACAATGTATCACGTATATTCATACACAAGGAAATAAACTTCATTACTAGCTTATTCACATGATAGTCGTTAGAGTTCATGAGAAGTTTTATGCTTTCTGAGGTTGATTTCCTTTCAATGTTAGGTATTATTTCATTGATTCGATTTAAGAATGTCTGCCTCTGCAGAGAGTATTTGCTACATTGCAACAAGAAATGAGTTTCATTTTCTACTTGATTTGATTTACACAATGGGCATAATCTAGTTTCTCTGGGCATATGATCGGTTTGATATCGACCTAGTTCAATCATAAGTTTGTGATTACTTACTCTAAACTTCACTAAATTTCGTCTTTCATTAAAGTTTCTTAGCTGGTTTAAATAATCAGATGTAACGTAGTCATCCTTAAAAACTTTATAAAATTCTAATTTCTTTGAATGTTCAAGGCTGTGTCGCCAGGAGGATATATATTTCTCTTTCATATTAGTTGTATATCCCCTAATTCTATCATTATCTAAAGATTCAGGATCTAAATTGGATAGATGATATTGTTCTATCAAGTTCATAAAATTGGAATAAAATCCGGAGTTATTAATGAAATGTAGATTCTTCGACATGAGGAAAGATTGTTTGACTATAGAGTCATCATCTTTGTTGTTTAGATAAACAAAATATTTCATAATTTTCTGATTAATTGGGATTATTAGCGGTAATCTTCCAAGTTCGGCTCTGCAAGCTACGTTAGAGGCCTTATTGTTTACTTCTAAGTAGTGTTTACAAAATTTGAGATGAATTTTTTCTATTGGGGAACTATCCCATGCTTTAAAATTCTGCTTAGTGTACATCCCCCATATCTCACTGTTGTAGCTTAAGATCGGAAATATCATTGTGTCAAAAATCTGAGATGCGGTATTGGGATTAAGTCTATTGAGAAGTGTTTGTTTTCGTATACTAGCAAAGGCGTACAGGGCTTTTTCTTTCAAGTGTTCGACTGCAAGAGTAAAGTTTCCCGTTGGAGTTAAACGTGTACCTAAATAGGTGTATTCTTGAACAATTTCAATTGGCTCGGTGCCTATGTTGAAGTTGATGTCAACGGATTTCCTTGGGCGTTTTTGGAAAATCATTATTTTTGTTTTCTTGGGATTGACTTTTGGCATCCATGTTTTGCAATATGAAGAGAGAGTGTTTAAACAGTTTTGTAATCCTGTTTTGGATCTTGATAGGATGATCAAATCATCTGCATACAATAGTGAATTTATTTTTGTTCCATTTGGAAGAACAAATGGATCAGACAGCGTGTTTTCGAATAAATACGGCAAATTGTTTATATAGAGGTTAAATAAAAGAGGACTTAAAATACATCCTTGACGTACACCTCTTGAGTATGAGAAAGATCGAGTTTTGTTTTCTCCGATTCTAATGGAACATGTTGAATTGCAATAAAGGCTTTTGATCAGATTGTAGAAATGTCCTCCTATGTTGATTTTGAGCAGCTTGTAAAACAATCCCTCGTGCCAAACAGAGTCGAAAGCTTTACGAAAATCTACGAAACAAGCATAGACTTTTTCTTTATGGTAGTGGACATATTTATCTATTAGGGTCCTTAGAGTGAAAACATGGTCTGCAGTGCGATTTTCAGGTACAAAGCCAATTTGGGAATTGTGTAATATCTTGTTTTCTCTAAAATACAAGTATAGTCTTTGATTTAAAATGGAACAAAACAGTTTTCCAAGGCAACTCGATACACATATGCCTCTATAGTTTGTTGGCTCACTCTTGTCACCCGATTTGTAGATTGGGGTTATAAGGCCTTGACACCAAATATCTGGCATTTTTCCAGATTGTAAAATGAGATTAAAAAGTTTGATGTAAATAGGCATAAGCGATTCAAGGCTCGCTTTGATCATTTCATTTCTTATTTTGTCAACAAATGGCGATTTCTTATTCTTCAATTTCTTCACCGCTTGACGTATTTCTTGCTCAGTTACCTCTTGATCTAAATGGTTAAGCTGTTCTTTTTCTTTTTCCAATGATAGTAGTTCATCATAGACTCCTTGACGATTTATGGAAGTTCTCAGGTCATTGGAATGTAAGGATTGAAAATGGTTGAGCCATGTTTCTTCCGAGATTGGGGCAGGAACATTTTCGTCGATAGTATCGTTCATCGATTTTAGACAACTCCAAAACGACACTTTGTCGGGATTAAATGCTAGCTCGTCGAGTTGCAGAGTTTTTCTTTCTGAAATTCTTTCCTTTTCGAGTCAAGGAGCTTTTTATAATCATTCAGAATTTTGTGAAATTTCTCCCGTAACTCAGAGTTAAGGGGATCGCGATGTTTTTGATTTGACAGTTTTCGTAATTCGTGTCTTTTCAGTTGACATTCACGGTCGAACCATTTTTTGCTAGATGTTATCCTAATACGTTTACGAGATCTTTTGGTTTTAATCTTGAGGCAGATTTTTGATGTCGCAGTTAGAATGTTCACAGCATCGTCCAACGAGACATTTACATCTTCAGTGTTTCGTTCCATAAATTCTCTGATTAGAATCTGGATTGGTTCCGTACGTAATGCGCTTCTGAATTTTAAGTAAGAGTCATTTTCCCAGCAAAACTGGCGTGGCAGACTTATTAATCTATTGGTGGAGGTTGAAGTTTGGGTTTCGCTTGCTGGTAAGCTGGTGTTGAGATTCAACCATGCTACGATGGCACTG
Source organism: Siderastrea radians (assembly GCA_964017195.1). Lineage (NCBI taxonomy): Eukaryota > Metazoa > Cnidaria > Anthozoa > Scleractinia > Rhizangiidae > Siderastrea > Siderastrea radians. The sequence continues at coordinate 39,234,776 of OZ024897.1, read as the reverse complement.
TGGTCCGACAAGTCGGACGGCTGTTTAACAACAAAATTGGCAACGTTTAGAAATGTGCACTGATCGCATATTATGTAATCAATAACGCTTGTCCCGTTTTTTCCATGAAAAGTGGGTCTGCCTAGGGTATCTCCATTAACTCTGCCATTAACTATTCTTAGATCGAGGTTTTTGCAAATTTCTAATAGTTTTTTCCCATGACTATTCAATAAATTATCAAAACTATTTCTTTGGGCTGGCTGAAAAGCTGATTCCGACTGATCATTAGTAATTATGCTGTTTCCCTCTTGTGAGACAGTATCGGAGTATTTTCCGGTTCTTGAATTAAAGTCCCCCATAAGAATTACTGATCCTATTGTAGAAAAGTGCACTATGTCTCGCTCTAGCTGATCAAAAATTTCGAGATCAAAATATTTTGAGTTACACGGAGGTATATACACCCCGCAAGCGTAAATGTCCTTCACCGAATTTAAGAAACTTTTCTCGATTTTGAACCATAAAAAATTTTGAGTTGTTTTCGTGATTGAAATATTTTTATGAAGTTTGTTTAGAGTAGAGTAGAGTAGAGCAGAGTAGAGTAGAGTAGAGTAGAGTAGAGTAGAGTAGAGTGGAGTAGAGTAGAGTACAGCCGAGTAGAGTGGAGTAGAGTGGAGTAGAGTGGAGTAGAGTGGAGTAGAGTAGAATAGAGTGGAGTAGAGTGTAGTAGAGTAGAGTAGAGTAGAGTAGAGCGGAGTAGAGTACAGTAGAGTAGAGCAGAGTAGAGTAGAGTAGAGTAGAGTAGAGTAGAGTAGAGTAGAGTGGAGTAAAGCGGACTAGAGTGGAGTAGAGCAGAGTAGAGTGGAGTAGAGTGGAGTAGAGTAGAGTAGAGTAGAGTAGAGTAGAGTAGAGTAGAGTAGAGTAGAGTAGAGTGGAGTGGAGTAGAGTAGAGCAGTGTGGAGTGGAGTAGAGTGGAGTAGAGTAGAGTGGATTAGAGTGAAGTAAAGCAGAGTAGAGTGAAGTAGAGTGGAGTAGGGTGGAGTAGAGTAGAGTCGAGTAGAGTAGAGTAGAGTAGAGTAGAGTAAGGTAGAGTAGAGTAGAGTAGAGTAGAGTAGAGTGGAGTAGAGTTGAGTAGAGTAGAGTAGAGTAGAGTGGAGTGGAGTGGAGTGGAGTAGAGTAGAGTAGAGTAGAGTAGAGTAGAGCAGAGTAGAGTAGAGTAGAGTAGAGTAGAGCAGAGTAGAGTGGAGTAGAGTGGAGTAGAGTGGAGTAGAGTACAGCCGAGTAGAGTGGAGTAGAGTGGAGTAGAGTGGAGTAGAGTGGAGTAGAGTACAGCCGAGTAGAGTGGAGTAGAGCAGAGTAGAGCAGAGTAGTGTAGAGTACAGCCGAGTAGAGTGGAGTACAGCCGAGTAGAGTAGAGTAGAGTAGAGTAGAGCAGAGTAGAGTGGAGTAGAGTGGAGTAGAGTAGAGTAGAGTACAGCCGAGTAGAGTGGAGTAGAGTGGAGTAGAGTGGAGTAGAGTGGAGTAGAGTAGAATAGAGTGGAGTAGAGTGTAGTAGAGTAGAGTAGAGTATAGAGTAGAGCAGAGTAGAGTACAGTAGAGTAGAGCAGAGTAGAGTAGAGTAGAGTAGAGTAGAGTAGAGTAGAGTGGAGTAAAGAGGACTAGAGTGGAGTAGAGCAGAGTAGAGTGGAGTAGAGTGGAGTAGAGTAGAGTAGAGTAGAGTAGAGTGGAGTGGAGTAGAGTAGAGCAATGTGGAGTGGAGTAGAGTGGAGTAGAGTGGAGTAGAGTCGAGTAGAGTAGAGTAGAGTAGAGTAGAGTAGAGTGGAGTGGAGTGGAGTAGAGTAGAGTAGAGTGGAGTGGAGTAGAGTAGAGTAGAGTGGAGCAGAGTAGAGCAGAGTGGAGTAGAGTGGAGTAGAGTCGAGTGGAGTAGAGTAGAGTAGAGTAGAGCAGAGTAGGGTGGAGTAGAGTGGAGTAGAGTAGAGTAGAGTGGAGTGGAGTAGAGTAGAGTAGAGTAGAGTAGAGTGGAGTAGAGTGGAGTGGAGTAGAGTAGAGTAGAGTAGAGTAGAGTGGAGTGGAGTGGAGTGGAGTAGAGTAGAGTGGAGTAGAGTAGAGTAGAGTAGAGTAGAGTGGAGTGGAGTAGAGTAGAGCAGAGTAGAGTAGAGTAGATTAGACTAGAGTAGAGTAGAGTAAAGTAGAGTAGAGTAGAGTAGAGAAGAGCAGAGTAGAGTGGAGTAGAGTAGAGTAGAGTAGAGTAGAGTAAAGTAGAGTAGAGTAGAGAAGAGCAGAGTAGAGTGGAGTAGAGTCGAGTAGAGTGGAGTAGAGTAGAGTAGAGTGGAGTAGAGTAGAGTAGAGTGGAGTAGAGTAGAGAAGAGCAGAGTAGAGTGGAGTAGAGTAGAGTAGAGTGGAGTAGAGTGGAGTAGAGTAAAGTAGAGTAGAGTAGAGTAGAGTGGAGTAGAGTGGAGTAGAGTGAAGTAGAGTAGAGTAGAGTAGAGTAAAGTAGAGTAGAGTAGAGTAGAGCAGAGTAGAGTACAGTAGAGTAGAGTGGAGTAGAGTAGAGTAGAGTAGAGTAGAGTGGAGTAGAGTGGAGTAGAGTGGAGTAGAGTGGAGTAGAGTGGAGTAGAGTAGAGTAGAGTGGAGTTGAGTAGAGTGGAGTAGAGTAGAGTAGAGTAGAGTAGAGTAGAGTAGAGTAGAGTAGAGTAGAGCAGAGTAGATTAGATTAGAGTAGAGTAGAGCCGAGTAGAGTAGAGTAGAGTAGAGTAGAGTAGAGTAGAGTAGAGCAGAGTAGATTAGATTAGAGTAGAGTAGAGTAGAGCCGAGTAGAGTTGAGTAGAGTGGAGTAGAGTAGAGTAGAGTAGAGTAGAGTAGAGTAGAGTAGAGTAGAGTAGAGTGGAGTAGAGTAGAGTAGAGTAGAGTAGAGTAGAGTTGAGTAGAGCAGAGGGGAGTAGAGTAGAGAAGAGTAGAGTAGAGTAGAGTAGAGTAGAGTAGAGTAGAGTAGAGTAGAGTAGAGTAGAGCAGAATAGAGTAGAGTAGAGTAGAGTAGAGTAGAGCAGAGTAGAGTAGAGTAGAGTAGAGTAGAGTAGAGTAGAGTAGAGTAGAGTAGAGTAGAGCAGAGTAGAGTAGAGTAGAGTAGAGTAGAGTAGAGTAGAGTAGAGTAGAGTAGAGTAGAGTAGAGCAGAGTAGAGTAGAGTAGAGTAGAGTAGAGTAGAGTAGAGTAGAGTAGAGTAGAGTAGAGTAGAGTGTGATATAGTATTGTAGGACGTTTTGCTCACAGGAGAAACATATGTCGTAGTCGAGAACAAAGAGATCTAACCGACGCCAAGTGCGAGAAAACACGGCGTAACTGAGTCACAGTCGTCTGCATGTTTTACTTCCATTTGGTGGGAAACAAACATACCCTACAGAATGAAATGGTTTTTACACAGCATCAAAAAATTAATGCATTACCACTTTTGAATACAGCTCTGGGATTGGTTAGTGGTCACTTTAGTTACGACAACTGAAGTTATGCAGCGTCGGGGGAGACCATTGCATGTACGCTGACGAGTGGGTGAGTAAGTGACTGATAATCTCGGGATATGACGCAAAGTTCAATCCTCATTGGTTTATAGTTCTTCACGTTTTATTTTCTACGTATGCCTTCTTGACGGTTACTACTCTCACTGATTCCCATTGATAAATGCGGAGTCATCTTTGACGTTCACGTCAAGAGTGAACTTTATTCGTAAACGTCAACTAAACCAACGTCATTTCATTGTGTAGGTGGCTTAATTTTAGATGCTGTCAAACGTGAATGCGTTTCTTTAAGCTATGATTCCTGCTAGCTGGAATAAGTAGACCGCTTGGAACACGAAGAAGGAGTAATTACAAAATCTCTTCAAACTTAACAACTCAAAAATTTTAAGGTCGTGTGCAATCCAGTGATTGAATAATGAGCCGGGGGGGGGGTCCTCCGGTTTCTGTTGCATGAAGCAACTAGGATGATTACTACCTCCTCCCTCCCCCAGGATAAGTCTGATTTATGATCATTTCATGTATTGACATCGATAAAATCTTTCTGACACATTTTAAAGTCTTCAAAGCAGTCTTAGTTTACAAAGATCATTTCTTACCGCCTTCCACCTCCCGCCTAAGAAAAAGAAACGTTTACTTGAATGAAAACAAAAATCAGCCTGTACAGTAGTTTATTGTTGATTATTGCTCAGGTTTTCTCTTTTATATTTGCTGCCTATCTTTCTTAAAGATCTCTATTTTATTGTTATTTGGAGTCTTTTATTCTTGAAACGGAAAAAAACTCAATCTTTGCTTAATTGTTCCACCCTCGCACCTGCGTGACGTTATCAATACCCCTAATGACTCAACCACAGGTAATAAGCTTGGTTGTATTTTCAAACTAATATCTCAAAAGCAGTGATCTATGTTTGGTTCAAGATAACAAAACCAGCCGCACAAATTCGTGGTTATTTTACAATCTATTTTTTTTCGACCCCAGGGTGAATACACCCTACCGGTGTGTTTTTTTTTTTGAAAGCACTAGCCGCTAACGAAAATAACGACACACTTTGGTGGTTATTTCACACAACCAATTATTTCTCGACTTAAGGTAAATGCCCTCGTTTTAGGAATGGACCTTATCATGCACAGGTCGGAAGAAACAGTGCTGTTTATGATTGAACTGCAGGTCAAGCAATTCTTTAATTACAATATTACAAGGAACTGAGGGTTTGACCTGATTCCAGCGTTCACTTGCCTAAAAAACCACGAAGACTTGAATTCTTCAGTGTGTGTTTAGTGCCTCGAACAGAACCCACTTAAGATGAAAAAGGTGCCGTAGATTATTGAATTCACTGCCTTGAATCCTATATCGTCTTGTTTTTGTTGTAAACAAAAATATTGTCATATCAGCAATATCACCAATATCAGCAATATCAACTGTTTGTTTCTTCTCTAAAAAGATACAAATTGACTTTTTGCTTTTGGACCTACCATCCTTAGAAACTAGCTTTTACAACACATGGCAACCTGTAACTAATATTCATTGAGACCAAACCCTACCTCGCGTCTACGACATGCATAACTTCACTCTTTCAATCTTTTGGCCTCTCGCTGCTGACGGACTTGCAAATACAGCAAGGAAAACCACTTTATTACCGTTATTTAAAGGATTTGATTAACCTAGGTTAACAAAGAAAACAACAGTAGACAGACTAACAAACACTCTAGTCGCTCAGAATAAAGAAAGAAAGATGGTAAATTTTAAGCTCGGAAAGAAATGAGAAAGATGGAATATTCAGTTTGTAACGAGCGTGGGACAAAGAAAAAAGTCTGAGTCCCTGACGGGAATCGAACCCATGACCTTCCATACACCGGTCGGGCGCTCTAACCACTGAGCCACTGGGAGTCTCGTGGCGAGCGAGGTCGTATTTACTGAGTTCATACACCCGTACACCCGACCGGTGAACGGGAGGTCATGGGTTCGATTCCCGTCGGGGACTCAGATTTTTTTTTCTTTGTCCCACGCTCGTGACAAACTGAGTATTCCATCTTTCTCACTCTAGTCGTTGTACCCTACAGGAGTTTCGTCTGCATGAACAATTGTCAAAAGCAACTGTACCAAAAGATGATTTTTTCAAATTAATAACGGCAGTAACCTGTAAGCAAAAGAAATATAAGACAAATATTTCCCTGTGTTTCGTGTAGTATCCATGACGATGGATTAAACCATTTTCTAAAAAGAGTTTTGCTTGTGTGCTTGTTTGTTTTGCTAATAAATATGGCATAATAATTGACAGATATAAGCACGCCTAGCTGACTAAATTATTCAGCAGAGCTGAGCACCGCGTGAAATTTTCTCACCAGTTTTATCATATAAGTGCACTAAATTATTGTTTAATTCTCTTTAAAATGTAGTAAATAAGCGAACTATATTAAAAACGACTGGATTTAATTTTTTCCTCCTTCGTAAGTGCGTGACGTTATCAATACCTCTAATGACTTCAGTTATCAGTAGCGGTGATTAGCTTGGTTTGTTTCAAAACCTCTGACGCAGTGATCTGTGTTGTTCAAAGTTAACAAAACTAACCGCACAAATTCGTGGCTATTTCATCACTACTTATTTGCCGACCCCAGGGTAAATACTTCGTGCCAGTATATGGAGGCCAATGATCTGTTGTCCAAAGTCACAGAACAATGACAGCATACAGTTGCATGCACAAGTCTGAATGAGCAGTGGTGTCCATGATTGAACAACAGTTGAAGCAGTTATTTAGTAATGACTAGGAGCTCATGGGTTGACCTTGACTTCTTCAGACTGTGTTAAGTGTCTCGAATAAAACCCACTTAAGAACTTATATAATGAGATAAATACGAAAATGCGGTTCATTCGTGAATTGAAATTATTGGGATTAGGTCCTTTATCGTTTTGGTTTAAATTTTGTTATATTTGATTCACAAAGACATCGATGACAACACAGACCAATATCAGCAATATCAAGTGAACTTTTTGTTTCTCATCATAAAAGATACAAATTGAGTTGCGTTTGGACCTATCATTCTTAACAAAGGGGCGTTTACAATGTATGGCAACTTTTAACTAATGTTCACTGGGACCAAACCGTGTCTCGAGCCTACAACACGCATAACTTCACTTTGCCAGTTTTTTGCCGGCGCGCTGTTGACGGACATGCAATATACCCTTCCACGACTTTTTCCACTTTTGACATGGACCAGTTAGTGAGAATTTATCGACACTGCAGGAAAGAGCGCCTTAAAATTACTAAACTTGCCAAGTTTGAGAGTGATATGTCAGAAACGAGCCCCCACCATACAAACGTCTATAAAATATTTTCAACTCTGCGGAGCCATATCTTTGTTTGGTTTCATCCTATCACTCTCAAACTTGACAATTCCACCGATTTTAAGGCGCTCTTTCCAGTGGTGTCGATGGATTTTCGCAACTGGTCCATGTGAAAAGTTGAAAAAAAACCATGGAAGGGTCTATTACACCAAGGAAAACCACTTTATTACCCTTATTTAATGGATTTGATTTCTGTGCATTCAACCTAGGTTAACAAAGAAAACAGCAGCAGGCAAACTATCATAAAAACGCTACTCGTTGTACCTAATAGGGGTTTTCTGAATAAGAAAAATTGTCAAAAGCAACTGTAAGAGAAGAGAAAAATTTTTTCGTCCTTTTAAAGAAAGGTTCATTCTAGGTTAAGGCTGTAATTTATTATTCATAACTCATGCATGAAGATACAGTTCGGTGCAAATTATTAGCAACAGTAACCTGTAAGCAAAAGAAACATCAGGCAAATGTTCATCTGCGTTCGTTGTACCTAATAACGATGGATCAAACCATTTTCTTAGAAGAGTTTTATTTGTGTTATTGTTTTTTTGCTAATAAATCATGGCTTAATTAATTAACAAATACAAAGCAGGCTCAGCGGACATAAAAAGACGGCTGAGTTTTTTCAGCAGTACTTAGCATCGCATGAAATTTTCTCATTAGTTTTTGGTGTAAGTGCATTCATTTATTGACGAATTCTGTTTTAAAGGTAGTAAAAGTGGTTGAAATCTTTTTAGCGTTTATTTCAGAAAATAAATATAAAACTTTCTTTCCTGGTTTGCAAAAAGCTATGGAAACAGTAGAAGTGTGAGCGTTTGGACTGAAGAACTCGAAATAGCCATGGAAACACGCCTTCAACTAGTGTTTTCATGGATGTTCTTGTTCTCTATAAGGTTCTTTCTTAAAGACGTCTTCAGTAGGTTCATAAAAATAGTTTAAGTTTTTTTATGTATTGGCTGGGAAAACTGTGGGAGATACACTCTGCGCGAAATGCCCCTTACAGTGTTTGAACTTTTCGGCTTTGGTTTTGCTAGGAGAGTTTAGAGACTGTTTTGCGCGTCCTAGAACTGCCTAGAAATGGAAGTTTCTAGAAGTTATTTTTCGTATACTGTAGTGTTCTGAAAGGGCAACTGTTGGGGAAGCTTTTTATCAAAAACTAGTTTAGCAGCTATTAAACGTTTACTCAAAACTGGTAAATTTATATCACTCTTGTGAGCTGCAATCCTTGAATTAACGTTGCCACTTCCACCGTCACTAACGTGAAACTTCGTTTCCGTTTAACATTGGTACCGGTAATTCATCTAGGTCCAAATTTTGAGTGGCCCCGCAGCTCTTAACAAGCTCTTTCATTGGACCTTGGTATCACGCAGCTCTATTGTTTTCGGGGATAGGGTACATTGTTTTCTCAGCAAATCAGAGAAGACCTTGTAAGAGCTGCGACATCGCCCCAAATTTTTAATAGTTTCACAACTTTTGTATACAGCTTTAGGATTGGTTCTCAGTGACATTAATTGGTATGAATCAAGTTTAGTCATGCTAACGTCTGACCTGGTGAGTTGGTGGCGCATAGTCTCAAGTTAAAACGCCAAGTTCCACCTGTGTAGGCTTGAATATTTTTCACGTTTTATTTTATCTGTGTTCTTCTTTCGATGTTACTACTGTCATATCTACTACGATAAATTGCAAAGTCATCCCTGGTTTTCAACGTAAACAAGAATGAGCTTAAACAACAAGATTATATACTTCGTAAAAGTCCAATAAGGCACATGTCATTTCATTGTGCAATTTGCCCAATTTTAGATGCTGGTAAACACTTCTAAGCGCTCCTTTGATTTATTATCACTTCTAGTTGGAACACGTAGACTGTTTGGAAAACGAAGCACTAGTGGTTACCAAACCCTTTCAAAATGAGCAAAAAGTTTAAGCCCGTGTCCAATCCAATTTATCAAACTAGCTGGATAGCCAAGGTTTCTGTTGCATGAAGCGACTGTGTTGATTACCCCTCCTTCCCCTGCCATGGCGGGACTGATATAAGATCATATATTTACCAAGTACCAACTTCCAGTTTCCGATCTCTAGTTTATTGTTGCTCGGATTTTTATTGTTTGGGTTTGTTGCCAAGGTTTCTTCAAAATATCTATTGTTCTTTGGAGTCTTATTTTTGAAATGGGAAAAAAATTACCCTCTGATTTAATTTTTCCGCTTTCGCACGCGCGTGATGCTATCATAGCCTTAATGACTCGATCAACAGTCATTAGCTTGGTTGTGTTTCAAAACCAACATCTCATAAGCAGTGATCTGTGTTGTTCAAATATAACAAAACTAGCTACACAAATTCGTAGTTATCTCACAACTACTTATTTGCCGACCCAAAGTATTAAACTACTTCGTACGAATATCCGGGGACAAATTAAAGATCTGTTGTCACAAGATAACGAGAATAAGGACACACTTTCACGGTTATTTTACAATCATTTTTTTCTCGACTTAGGGTAAATGCGTTCCTTTTAGGGGTAATAGTTATATATCGGGTATGATAGTATACAGTTGCATGCACAAGAATAAACAGTGCTTTCCATGATTGAACTTTTAGTCAAGGAGTTACTTAGTAGGGGCTGAGGGGTTGACCTGATTTTAGCGTTCACTTGCCTCTAAACCTTCGTAACGACTTGACGTCTTCAGCCGGGCTTGTAAACAAGAATATTTCCAGACCCCTCACCAAGACAATTTGACTCAAGAAAAAACCGATCGCTTCACGAACCAATATCAGCAATATTAACTTTTGGTTCCTCTTCTAAAGGAGTGATTTATGCGTGGCCCTATCATCCTTTAAAAGACGCTGAGATGTCCACTGATATTCACAGAGACCAAGTCGTGCTTCGAGCCTACAACATGTATAACGTCAATCTTTTGCCGGCTCACTGTTGATTAAACCACTGAAAAGTACTTTGTTAGTATTTAAAAGATTTCATTACTGAGCTTTGCTCGGTAAACAAATTAAAACAGCAGCAGACCAACTAACATAAACACGCTAGTCGTTGTACCTTCCATGTCGAAGGGTAGTTTTAATTTCTATACCTATAGAGCGGCTTTCAGTTGAGTGTGGAAAGTAATTCGCGTTTTGCTTTGGTTTTGCTTTACTTCACTCTGAGATTTGTTAAAAAATTTCGCGCCACTTTCTCGACCAATCAGAAGTAAAACTCAAACCATACGCGACTTGCTTGCACGCGTTTTCCCACACTTGGCGCAGGTTACGTGTATTCATGCATTTGCTTCGAGTTCTGATTGGTTCATTGTGTAATTTGTGTCTGTTGTGATTGGCTGGGGTAATTACTTTGGTTTTGGTTTTACGACACTCATTTAAAACGCGCCCTATCTTCCGTATATCAATAATCTATGCCAAAATATCCCTACCCCCTCCCCCAGCCAGTCCATAGATGTTGAGCTTTGCGGCAGTACAACCCTGAATAGGGAAAAGAGGGTCTAATAATTTTTTAAACGCTCTTGAAGTCGTAGTAAGAAAAGGACGAGTTAGAACTGACCTGAATACGCCATACAAACCTGATGGAGTAGGCGGGTCCGTAGGACATGGAAAGCATGATGGCGGTAACAATGGAATCTCACGCGCAGAAATCTCAAGAGAAAGTGAGGGCATTTCTCCGTCAGTGTAGCTTGCTTTGCAGTTCTTGTTTTTGAGGATGACATGTAAGATGATTTTCAGCAGACCAACATCATTTCAATGCGTAACTTGAGCGCGTAATTCTAATAACTGCTTTAGCTAACAGATTGATTGGCGCGATGTGACATCTGTCCGGAAAATGTGCCATCTTAAAAATTTACGTATTTGGTTTTCGTTGCAATGTTCGTCTTATCTACTCTACGTTCTCAACAATTATATTAAGGACGTTCGCGCTAATTGTTTCTGTGCATCTTTACTGCGCACGCAATGCACGTCGCGATGTCATGCCACGTCATACATTGAGCGCACGCGCTGATGGAGAAATGTAAGAGACATGAGACATGTGGGCATTTCAATATCTATGCACGGGTTTAACTCTCTTAAATGTTCGGTGACCCCAGATTTTCTTTTGATAGATCACTTTCTTTGTCGATTATCTACGTGTCATGAAAAATTGAAGAAAATCTGTTGTGGAACTTTGATTTTTTCAACTTTTCTGCCCTCGCTTCATCAAATTCCGCTGTAATTTTAGCTGCACGGTGTTTGCAAAAGCCCATCTTAAAGGTTAAGTTAAACTGAAAGGATGACACTGGTTCAAATTATTTACTTGACAGACCCAATTAAATAAAATTGGGCTAAGAAAATGGGTCTACAGGGAATCATTTTCAATATTTTTCAACTAACAACCACTGAGGCCATGTCGAGTTAGGAGGACCGATTTGTCAAAATTGGGGTAGTTTTCCACGCGCTTCAGTTATTTCGAAAACAAAGTCGGTGACCCCAATTTTTTTGTATTTCTGACAAAGGAAACTCATTATCTAACTGTCGCAAAAGTATAAAAAAAATTTGTGTTGTAGAAGTTTTTCGCGAGACGTTCTTAAGTCAGGAGTAAAGTCAAAGCAAATCTGTGTCTTTGTCACATTCTTTTTCCTGCGCTTGGCGCCTGTTGCATGTCATGACTGTTTCGGATTCTGATTGATACAATAGACTTTGCTTTCGTTGTGATTGTCTATAGTGATTACTTGGTGTGGGTTATACGAAAGCCAGTTGAAGTCCTTAAGACTAACTAAAGCGAATCACTTTTTCGCAAGCTAGTCGTCATCATCACCGATACACATTGTTTTACTTTTCACACTTATTTTTCAGCCATCATTTATTTATCTCATTAAAACGACGATTATCACAAAGAAATAATGTTTAGCTACTAAATTATCCTACTCTTTTTTCACACTAGTCAGTGCCTAAGCTTTATTTTGTAATCTTCCATTTACTGAGGTTGATGCTCGGTAAACTTTTGCAAGCCACCTGACCAGACCTCACCATGTTCACTGACAAAACATTTTTCGGAATTTTCTTTAGGTCATCGCTGTTATCACAAAGCATGCGTGCCAGGGAGACCTTCCTTAGCTCTTTGAGCTGGTCAGCGGTGAATCCCACTTCGCTCTGGTTCTCGTACCAAAAGCGATCTCCACTGCGGAGTCGCTTGAACTGTTCGGCAATGAGACAACCAAAGGTCGGTCCCAGGGCCCCTGTACCCACTTGGCTTTCTAAAAGACCTCCTACATACAAGTCAACATCATCGGGATGTTGGTAGATTTGTGCTATTTTGTCGACATCGGCTGAGGGAATTTCGCCTCTAAATTGATAGAAGGAAGTGGCCTTCTGTAGTCCACACAAAGAGCGAAATGTGTTGTATCCCGGTATGCCGCGCTCTCGTCCTCATTGAATGTTGATAGCAGCTAGATCACTGACGTCACCAGGACCCCTGATGAGCTTCTCTTGAACGGCTTTGGCAAAGCTCCTATAACGACAATGTTGACTTAAACTGAAGATCACTTTTTCTTATAACCACCTATCCAGTTGAGTTTTTGTTGTTAAGGAACATAAGATTAAATATTTATCACAGCGAGAGGACAGCAGGATGGAGTTTAAAAAGGTAGAGATCAAATACTTTTCTCGCCATGATTAGTGTTTCCCATAACCAGTCCAGACTTTTTTTGTTACACGCCAGTCTTGTTGCTACAATACAACATTCGTTACTTTATAAACTGTAACGGGAGACAAGTTAAAGATGTAAATTTCTCAAAGAAACTGAATTTTACAAAACCTAGGCTCAATTAATAAACACGTAGATCATTAAAAGCAATGCACCGCGATTGGGAAGATCCCCAATGCAAGCGCAGAGATCTCGCCGTTTACTCCATATTCCACAATCAATCTTAAACAGGACAAATCGACTGTCAATAAAACCAGGAAAAAGTTCTGACTTCTGTAGTGGTCTGTAATGTGGTTATTGTTGTCTAAATGGCTTGTTTCCTTTGCAATTCCAACAATTTTTATACTCACCCGTCAACCTTCTGTGAGCGATCTTTTACAAGACCCCGGATAAGACCATCCACGCCTCCGTGTGACACGTCATACATGGACGCGGGGTCAAAGTAGTCATCTGTATGGACAGGAGCGTGCTTGTTTACGTACCTTTTACCATATCTACTCATCAAATCTCGAATTTGACTATGGCCAAATCTGTACGCTGCAGTGGAGAAGCTGTTTGCTATTGAGGGGTCGATGGTACTGTTGTAGCCAACTTGAGTCTGTACTTATTAATCTGCAAAACAAGTTTAGGTTTCGAGTTTGTTTGCCACACAAGCCACACTTGAAAAAAATGAAAAACCACAAGATATAATTTTAAGCTTCCTCGTTAGAAACAAATGCGAAATCACGAATTAGCACGTGAAATTCCATTAAAAAAGAAAGATATCAATAAAGAGGCTTAGACCAGGGAGAGCAGTTGTTAACCTTCGGAATTCAACTTAAGATCTCAGGATTTATTAGCGGAGCCAGCGCGCTAGCGCGTCAGCGGAGCTCCATTGCTAAGGAAATTTGGTAACCTGTCAAGCCAAAAAATTTTGGTAGTGACGTAATAGTCACGTGACCGTCCGTCCGTACATCCGCACGTCCGTCCGTCCGCACCACAGGGATACCAATACACTTCATACACTGGATATAACCCTGTGCTGAATCCCGTGTGTTTTTGGCGCGAAATCGCATGTTGACCCGCGTTGTAGCAAAACAAGCAAAGACAACAAAAGTCAAAAACAAATTTGTTAATGGAAAAAAAAAGTTCAAGGAACACTCAGTTGTCTTTTTGTTGGAAGGGGAAAAGTTCAAGTTTAGGCGAAAGAAATTAGGCGATAAAGTTCAGGCAAAAAGCTCAAATTTGCGTCGTCGGTTCTGTTCAAACTCGGTCGGTACACCGCTTGAGTCCCCAGCTTTTCGCAGCGGTTTCGACGCCAAATATAGCAGAGCTAGTGCTTTTTGGTTTTTTTCTGTCCACAACCATGGTTTTTACGGCGTTTCGAACACATTTTGCAGGAAAAACACCAGCATTTTGACGCTGATAGGCAGCTTGTCACGAAGAAAGAAATTGAAATAAATAAGTATTTAAAAGTTTGCTTTGTGTTGATGTAGTGCTGAGTTCAACAATGGAGAAACAAATTCATTTAATTCCAAAATATTATTGAAAGTGTACTTCTGATTTTGGAGGTACTGCTTAGTAACTCAATAAAGTTAGAACCACCTAGTTTCGAGAAGCATCTGTCCAAAACACTTATTTGCACTCCTCTCCATTCCCCCGCCTCCTTTCACCAGATCCAGAATCCGCTCGTGACCCACTGTAATGAAATCAGTACATTAACTGTTAATTATGTATGTATAATTAACCATTTCTCTTCGTCACTAATCACATACTGAAAACCTTGGCGGAATGGAATAAACACCGTAAAACGTACACAGTTCAGTCTGATCGATTTCTCCAAAACTGGTGCCGAGACCCTCATTAAAATGTCAAAGGAAGAACTAAAACACAACAAGGCAGTCAGAGGGGCATACAAAGGTCACTGTAACCAAGACATCAAACGCGCGAGCGTCTTATGGCCAATACTGAAGCCATAAACATCACAGAACTGAAAGCAATTGGAGAACGTCTCTCAAGGCGATTGGACGAAATTAACGCTATGGATACCGCGATCTTGAAAGCATTAGAAACGGACGAAGAGATAAGCGAAGAAACCGATCAAACATTGACGTTCCAAGACGACATCCATTATTGCATTGTGAAAATTAAAGAATTTGTCACAGACGAGTACCATCCGGTGAGTACGTTCCAAACCAAACCAATACCTAGGGCTCACATCAACCTTCCAAAACTACACATCCAACAATTTGATGGAAACCCGCTTGAATGGCTTACGTTTTGGGATAGTTATAGTGACGCAGTACACAACAATCAGGAACTGAACGATATTGACAAAATGAACTATTTGAAAGGACTGATAACCTGCAACGCAGCGCGCGCGATTTCAGGGCTACCAATGACGTCACAAAACTATGAAAAGAATGAATTTCATGATTGGATTACCATGGAAAAAGCTTCTCCAAATTTTCTCTGGTTTAAAATTAGCAGACAGTACACGAAAACTGCAAAAGATATCTTTGTATGTGGTATCTACATTCCACCATGCGGCTCCAATTACTTTCACCCCGAATTGTTCGAAGATCTCGAAAACGACATTGAAATCTATTCTTCCCAAGGGTCGATTCTACTCATGGGTGACCTAAACTCTAGAACAGGAAAATATTCGGACTCTGTCTGTCAAGAAGGAAATAACATGATAACCAACGACCAATCCGAATTTGCGATATGTTCCACTCAGAGGAATAGTTTTGACAATGAGCTTAATAACCACGGAAAGCGCCTTCTTGAACTCTGCCGAAGCGCGGACCTCCGAATACTCAATGGCAGAGTTAGTGGTGATTCATTAGGAAGAGCCACGTTTCATGGTAGAAACGGAACAAGTGTCGTCGATTATTCAATATGTGATCAAGATTTATTTCAACATGTAGCAAATTTTATTGTTAAAGAGCCATCCTGTTTATCAGATCATAGCCCAATAGTGACTTGGCTGAATATTAACACGAATATTTCTAATCGGGATGCAATACCTGCAAATGATACTTTGACGAGTTTACCGAAACAGTTCTGCTGGGAGCATGACTCCACACAAAAATTCAAAGAGGCACTACGGTCTCCAAGTACCCAAACGTTAATCCGAGAGTTTCTAAACGACAACGAATCAATCGCAAATGTTAACATCTCCCTTCAAAAAGTAGAAAACATTTTCATCGCAACTGCAAAACGCTGCTTAAAGATAAAAACTATAAAAAAACATAAACGCGCCCAATTATCTTCAAACAAAAAATGGTTTGATAAAGAATGTCGCTTGAAAAGACATGAATTAAGAAAATTAGCAAATCAAAAACACAGAGATCCCTTAAACGTCATTCTCCGTGAAGAATATCATACTGTCTTAAAACAGTATAAGAACCTTCTAAATAATAAAAGAAATGAATACTACAATAACAAGATTTCTGAGCTAGAGGAAACCGCCCTCGATTCAGACAAGAAACACTTTTGGAATTGTCTGAAATCAATTGATGACTCAGTGAAATTAAAACATGCTCCACTGATTTCAGAAGAAAATTGGATGAAACATTTCCAGTCTCTTCATTCAAATGACCCTCTTAACTCCGATCAACAAAACCTTATCTATGAGTTACGAAAACAAGAAGACAACAAAATGCAATCGCATCCATTGGACTTCTTCATCACAGAAGCCGAAATACGTACAGCAGTAAAAAAATTAAAGAATAACAAATCACCCTATTCAGACAAAATACGAAACGAAATGATTAAAACTAGTTTAAATGAAATGATACTCGTTTATCAGAAACTTTTCAACAATATTCTTGATTTGGGATCAATGCCTCAAATGTGGTGTGGTGGGCTCATTACACCAATATTCAAGTCTGGTGGAAGAAATGACCCCTCAAATTACCGAGGAATTTGCGTTTCTAGCTGTCTAGGAAAATTATTTTGTTCGATTTTAAATCAAAGACTTCTAGAACATGTCAACTCGTTGAACATCCTTCACAAATCTCAAATCGGTTTTTTACAGAATAACCGAACTGCAGACCATGTTCTTACTTTGCGAACATTGATAGATAAGTACGTTAATTGTCACCATGAAAAGGTATACGCCTGTTTTGTCGATTTCAGGAAAGCTTTCGACTCGGTATGGCACGATGGGCTCCTTTATAAACTGCTGCAAAATAATGTTGGAGGAAATTTTTATAACCTAATCAAAAGCCTCTACTACAATTCTACCGGTTCTATAAGGATTGGCAATAACCAAACGCGACCTTTTCAATATGCAAGAGGTGTACGCCAAGGCTGCATTCTGAGTCCACTTCTGTTTAACCTATACATTAATGACTTACCTTTCTCTTTCGACAATATTCTATCTGATCCATTTGTTTTACCCAATGGAACCAAATTAAACTCTCTTTTGTATGCAGATGACTTGATTATACTATCACGATCAAAAACAGGGCTGCAAAATTGTCTCAATGCATTAGCCCAGTACTGTACATCGTGGATGTTACAGATTAATCCTAAGAAAACTAAAATAATGGTTTTTCAAAAACGCGCGAAAAAATATGAATGTAACTTTTATATTGACAAAGAAAAGATTGACACTGTTCAGAATTATACTTATCTAGGAACGCGAATTTCTTCATCTGGAAATTTCACACTGTCGTTGGATCACTTGAGAGAAAAGGCTCTTCATGCTCTCTTTGCTTTAAGACGGCACGTTGACTTAAGCCGTTTAAAACCCTCTCTTGCTTGCAAAATTTTCGACACGATGATTTCACCCATTTTGACTTATAATAGCGAAGCCTGGGGTGTCTTTGCTAAATCAGATTTCAAGTCTTGGGACACTTCACCAATTGAAAAAAGTCACTTACAATTTTGCAAACGCTACTTACAAGTTAATAACAAGGCATCTAATATTGCATGCCGGGCTGAAATGGGTCGCTTCCCTTTAACCTTTGATATAAATAAACGAATTCTTAAGTACATAAGTTATCTTCAAAATAAAGATCAAAACTCCTTCGTCGTGCAATCAGTGATAATGTCAATAGATTTGCACTGTAATGGTAAAAATAGTTTCTATTCCAGTGTTATAAATATGCTCAATTATTATGACATTCCCTTTAACTTTAATCATGACACTTTAGATGACACTAAGATAACGTACCTTGTAGATCAAATGAAAAAGAAATATATCGCTTATTGGAAACATTCTCTTTGTAATTCTCAAAAACTAGATTTTTATAATACTATTAAAGACAGTTATACACCTTCGCCTTATTTACATTTGACTAGAAAAAATCCCAATCGAAAAACGCTTGTGAAACTAAGAATAAGTAATCACAAACTCCTGATTGAAACAGGAAAATATAACAATGTCCCCAGAAGTGACAGACTATGCACTATTTGTGGGCATAATGTTGAAGATGAAACCCATTTTCTATTTCATTGTCCAAGATATTCATCACTTAGAGACAACTTTTTCAGTAAAATAGATCATGTAATTTCGAATTCCAAGCAGCTATCAATTTCAACCTTGATTGTGCAATTAATGAACTCCACTGACTATTATATTAATATGCAATTAGTGCAGTTTATATCGTCCTGTTTTGAAATGAGAGACAAATTATTGTCAAATTCTTGATCAGTGATTATTTGATTAGTTTTGTTTAATGACTTTTTATTGTAATTATTGTTATTATATATTATCTTATGCTTTTGCAATACTGTAATGTTTTATGGTCATGCAAATAAAGCGCAAGTGTTGTTGTTATGAAAAAGCCATTGAAATACTGAAAGAACGTTTCGGAAGAAACCAAGTTCTAATCAACGCGCATATGGAATCGCTTTCAAAAATCAGCGCGCCCTCCACTGATGTGCAACAATTACGAAAATTTTATGATAGCTGCGAGAGCAACATTCGTGCCTTAGAAACGCTGGGAGTCTAGACAGATTCATATGGAAGTCTGTTAATCCCAATACTGCTAAAGAAATTACCGGAACAATTACGTTGTACAATATTCAGAACAAATCCTCAGGCAGATTGTTCCCCAAATGACCTACGAAAAGCGCTTTGTCATGAAATAGACACAAGGGAAAAGAGTCAACTTACGCAAGAAAGCGACACAAGCTCAGCCGTTGACGACGTTCTCGTACCCACAGTTGGCACCTTTCTGACAAACACTCAACCGCGTCAAATACACCCGCCACCGAAAAGCTTCAATACCAACGGGAGATTTGAGCTAAAACCATGCATATATTGCGACGGTAAACACCGTCACGACAAATGCTCGAAAGTAAAGACAACAAAAGAAAGGGGAGCCATATTGGCGCAGAAAAATAAATGCCTTAACTGCCTCCGATCAGGCCACACAAGTTATCAATGTCGCTCAAAAGGAAGATGTCTAAATTGCGGACTAAAACACCATACCTCGATCTGTGAACCAAGCGAGCCAAATCGAAATTCAAGCAAGCGACATGAAAAACAAGAAGACCCATAAAACCACAAACAATGCCACGATTAGAACTACTTGCAGTAGTGCTCGGAGCAGAATTAGCTAAATACCTATCAAATACCATACTTCCAAAGTTCCATACATCTCAAATTATATTGTGGAGTGACTCACAAATTGTGTTATCATGGATATCTTCACCAAAGCCTCTACGACAACAGTTTGTCCGACATCGAGTGTAACTGATTAGAGACATTACCTCGCAGAGTACGTGGAGGTACTGCCCGACCGCTTCCAATCCTGCAGACCTCATTACCAGGGGAATAGACGCAAAAGCCCTTATATCTAAACAGCAGAGTTGGAACCAAGGGCCCGCGTGGCTTATTAAGCCAACACAGGAATGGCCATCAGTCACCGACAACCAGTTACAAAAAAACACAGAAAATTACACAGAGACCCAATCAATAAGTATTAATCTCGTAAGCGCACAAAAGAGCGCAAATTTACTGAACGTCATCGATATCACCAAATACAGTACCTTCAACAAGACACTACGGGTTACCGCGCTCGTTATCTATTTCACCAGAAAACTGAGAGAGAAAACGAAGTCTAACACAGTTACTGCCATAGACATGAAACACGCTCGCAACGCTCGCAACGCTCTACCGATGATGGCTTGATACGATGTCGCGGAAGACTACAATACGCACAGCTACCACACAACACCAAGTTTCCAATATTGATGGCGAAGGAGAGTCACTTGTCAAGAGCAACACACTCTATGGTTTTGCACGGTGGCGCACGTGAAACCTTAACGGAACTTAGGCAGTCGTATTGGATACCTAAAGGCAGACAGCTTGTAAAAAAGGAAATAAGGAAGTGTGTGACCTGTAGAAAAGTAGAAGGACCACCATTTCGCTCAGTTAACTCTCCTCCATTCCCAGATATAAGAGTCACAGGGTCCCAGCCCTTTCAAGTAACGGGAATTGACTATGCCGGACCATTATACGTGCGTAACGCCAACAAAGAAGTCACAAAAGTCTACATCTGCCTATTCACCTGCACAGCAATACGAGCAGTACATCTTGAGTTAGTAGAAGATCACACAGCCAGCGCATTTTTGAGAGCCCTCAAGAGATTTGCAAGTAGAAGAGGAATTCCAGAATGTATAATTTTAGATAACGCGAAAAAGTTCAAAATAGGTTCACAAGATCTAAAAGCCCTCAAAACGCAAGTGATAGAAGCAGCCGAGTCTCAAAGGTTCCTTGCTAACCATGGCATTAAATGGAAATTCATTACAGAAAGAGCGCCCTGGTTGGGAGCCTTTTATGAGCGACTGATTGGACTAGCCAAAAGAAGGCTGAAAAAAATGATTGGAAACACGTCACTGAATGCTATAGAATTACAGACCATACTTACAGAGTTCGAAGCTACACTTAACAGTCGCCCACTTACTTATCCATACACAGACATCAACGACTGTCCACCTCTTACCCCATCCCATTTCCTCTGTGGACACAGACTTTTAACACTGCCAGATACAGAAGAAGACTCCGACTACATCCCTTAGGAGTCGGCCAAAGAATTAACAAGACGGGCGAAATACCACCAGAAAATAATGCAAGCTTTCTGGAAACAATGGCAAAGGGAATACTTAACTGGTCTCAGGGAACAACATTCATCCCAGAAGAACAAAAACATATCGGTAGAGCCAGTGGCTCGCGGTAAGGTTGTCCTGATACATGACGAAACACCACGAAATCAATGGAAACTCGGAGTCATCATTCAACTACATCAGGGGAAGGATGGGTTGGTGCACTCTGTCACCCTAAGAACAGCAAAAGGAAATCTTATATCGAGACCTATCGAGAAGCTTTACCCGCTTGAGGTGTTAGCCGAGGAAGACCTGCAAGACTCTAAAGAAAAGATCAAGAACCCTGAAGAAATAACGTCGACAAGCGAAAAACGAGCACAACCAGCTGCGGCTCAAAGAGCTGCACTAAAAATAAATGAACTTTCTAAACTTAGTGAACTTGAATACTAAATTCTACTACTTTATAACTGTCTCTGTGATCAACATTTTATTGCTGGCCTGGGAGGGTGTAATGAAATCAGTACATTAACTGTTAATTATGTACGTATAATTAACCATTTCTCTACGTCACTAATCACATACTGAAAACCTTGGTGGAATGGAATAAACACCGTAAAACGTACACAGTTCAGTCTGATCGATTTCTCCAAAACCCACATTACTGGACTCAAGCTTAACTCTGCTCTGGCCGTGCAAACCGACTCGTTTTGAAGAAAGGTGCCTCCTAATATTAATAATACAGAGGTATTTTTGTTAAGGTTATGACAATGAGGAAAAAGTAGATCTTAGCACAGAAGGGGGGGGGGGGGGGAAGCAACTACTTCCCATACGCAAGACCGCTTGGAATCTAAAAAGAAAAATGTGGGTAACCAAGCGTTTCTCAAAGATAATAAAGCAACCATAATACCAAAAAAGCTTTAAAATACAAAGAATGTTTGACAGTTTCCTTCCAAATTTAAGCTTAATTATCTCTGAAAAATGCGTGGTTACCCCCAGTTTTCTGTTTGGATTCTTGATAGCCCTTGTTAAGGTCTGCTTTTTCCACCTAGTCAGGTATTCGGTATACTCACATAACTTTGATCCCAAATTTCCGGAAGATATTCGTTGTACGTGATATGTTGGTGCATGGCTGTAAGAATCTTCCTCGTCTCCTGGAATATTGCTTCTCCATCCCACTGTGGATTGACAGCTTTTAGTTTTCTGGCAATACAGTTGTGTTCTCGAGCCGCGATAAAATGCATCGTTGTTAACTCTATTAGTTTAGAAGTGACGGCTAAAACTTAGTACTGACAACTCAAATTAACACGCTCTAAATCCAGTCATTGATACTATTATATCTAGAGGGGCTTACAATAAAGAGAAAGCTTCTTCTATGTCTTTCTCCATATCTTGCCAAAATTTCATTCCTTGTACGCATACACTGAATTAAGAGAGCAGCACACATTAACCGTAATGTTTTTGTTTTCTCTTCTTTCTCCGACCAGTTTTGTTTGATCGTAACACGTTCCAATAGGGCACCGGATCCTATACATAGATACTGCATAGAGGGCAGAGCCGCTCACTGAAAAAACCCCTATTTTTTTGTTAGGGCATTGTTCTTATGAGCTTCAAGCCAATTATCTAGTAAAACCAGTTTTTTGTTTAATGAGCCAGGGTAGTTTATAACTATCCTACTACTGTCAACCTTTGACCTTTATATTTCAGATCGAATTTGAATTTGAATTGTTGCTTATTATGGAGGGAGGAACACCGAAGGAGGGAAGGGCATGAACCAAAAACAAATGAGGCAAAGTGCGGAATTCACAACTTAGCTACACTGGCTGAAGGCGAGCGCTGTCACCACTGGGCCATCCTTGCTACTCAATAGTGGTATGAAACAGTTAAAAAAGAAGTATGAAAATTAATGTGAGTCGACGTTTCGATGTTTCCCGTAATATCATATTATTCACTAAGAGAAAAATGCTAGCCGCCCTCCAACTTCCCTCCTTTGTGGGTGCCTAGTACTACGGGGGATAGGGCAAACGACGGCTGATGTTTTCGTAGGAAATTGAAGAGAAGTGTGTTTGGAAGAGTACTACAAGTGGCTATGCTTTAACGAAAAGCGCACTGTAAATTTACCCGGATTTACGTTGGCTCTTTTGTCACCCGACTTAAAACATGGCTGACGTACGGGATCTGCAGTACGGCAAAATCCTTTGGTGGTTGTAGGAAGAAGTCCATAGAGGTGCGAACTAGAGGGGTGTGGATCGTCGTCTGGGATTGGAATACCGAAACATTCTCGTGTTACATCGCTGTATGTACCGCTACAGTTGATGGTCTGGCTAGCTGCATGCGTGATATTATGGTCTATGTACTGACATACAAAAAGGGAGAGGCAAGCATAAACATAATGTACAGGGTATTTTAACACAGTCAATTCTCTTTAAGCGGCCACTGGGTCCCGGCAACATTGCCAGTAAGACACTGTAAGCAAATGCTGGCTCTACAAAAAGGCAACTTGTATTTAGTGCCCACGACCACCATCGACGATTGATTGAACAGCCATCGAGAATTACGTTTGCCTTTTGTTGACTTTTTGTTACTCAGCTAAAAATAATGAAAAGAAAAAAAAAGACTCTGAAACCTAAGCTTTAGTAACAAGTGTAATTGAACACATTGATGTTAAATGTACTTGACATATAATACACTGTAAATGGTTTGAACCCAGGAGTCATATCAAAGGTTGGTAAATTATGATCATCCGGGTGAGTGTAGTCCTGAGAAGAACTGTTTGTGATGACATTGACTGACGTTTCGACAACCTGAGCAGAAGTCATCATCAAACTGTAAAACATCTTCACAGTCTTCTCAGCCAATAAAATCACGGCTTAACTGACAGACGACCAATAACATCACGAGGTCGTCGACCAATCAGGACAAAGACCAGAGACATAACATCTACTGGCGATTCACAATTCACTTAACTCTGATAATGACTTCCACTCAGGTTGTCGAAACGTCAGTCAATGTCATCTCAAACAGGACTACGCTCTCCCGGACGATCATAATTTACCTATCTATGATATAATACACTGATATCCCATTATTGAAACTTTGTGAAGGAGAACGTCACTAAAACACTTGAAAGGGGCAATTTTTGTAACGCAACGATTATTAAAGGTTTCTCCAGTTTTTGTGTTCTCAAAGAAAGTAAAGTACGTTTTTTGTGACCCTTGAATAAAATATAGTTTTCACCACGTCTGATGGTAGTTTCTGTCGATCCTTCTATCCAAACCTCTATTGAGCGGCCACTTTCTCATTCCCCGAGGGTAGCCGCTTGATAGAGGTTGACTATTCAACAATTTTGACATAATTCACATAATTGATTCTAGCAGTGCACGGGAAGTGTATTGCTTGTGAACCTGCTAAGCGACGTCATTCATCACGAGTCTCCCTTTTATTCCTTAACGTTGGCTCAATGGTTGAGACATCCAACACTGTACAGAAGGTCATGGCTTTTCATTCTCGTCGCCGATCTCCAATTTCTTCTTAGTAATCTCATATTCATGACTAGCTTAAGACAGGTTACTTCGTGACTCTCCAAACTACATTGCGTAAATATACGTCTGATATTATCAATTTGTTACTCCGGTTGGGGGTAAAATGTAACTCACCCCACGTTATAGCCAAGTGACTCATTATCGTGGAAGGGCGGTCCTGTTTGTAAACCGTTTAAAGCTAACACGGCAAACGTTGGGCAGATCGTTTCCGTCTTGGGCCTGTCGGGGTCTGGATATGCCTTCTGTATAATCTGCCCCAGCTCCCGGTAAACGAATGAAAGAAGTCTTGGCTGAGCCGAAGAGTAGGTTATTGAGGTTGTTACACGTTCCATCCAAGTTTGGAAAGCGCGACTTGCTGTTGCAAGGTGGTTCCTCTTGTGCCAAAAAACCTACCTCGCTGCCCTCTCTGCCGGATAACGTTTTGGTCTTGCTTTTGTGTTGAGGCTGTTGTTAACTACGCATGGCGTAAAGGCGTTAGTCTAACCTTTCTTACTTTTAACTTTTTTTTATTCCTTGCTTCAGCCTTCTGCGAAGAAACTAAAGAGACTGGTCGCAAAAATTATATCACCAAAAAAATTCCAACTTTAATTTTTTGTTTAAGTTTAAACAGTACATCACAGTAAGCAGGCAACCTCAGTTTAAATGTTAGTCTTGACCATGAGACCAAGAATCAGCACGCGCGATATCTTCAACGAAATACGAGCAAAATAAAGGTATTCCTCTTATCTGTACCCTAACCGGCCTGCAAGCTTTCTTGTCGTCATCTCTGGGGTTAGTTCCTGTTGTCGCCGTGGGACTAGGTCTGGGTTTGGCTTTTGATGATAGGGTGGATCACTTGTTTCTCCTCCTCTGTTCCATTTTCGTAGCTTGGCTTCGTCTTGAAAGACACTCTCTTGAGCCTCCAAGGGCGTTCTAAGAGTCTCTTCCTCGCTGATGTTAGTTTCTGTTGTGCTCTTTACGCTTTCCAGAGTTGACAGTGATAGTAGCAGCAGTATGACCGAGCACCAAAGCTTCAACATCTTGGTTGAAGCTCACCTTGAAAATAGTCCGGAAGATAAGTCTCAAATCAGGGGTGAGTACTAGTACTGCACTTTACGATGAAAGCATCAAACTGGCACTTTCATACTAGACATCACGGGGAACATTTTCAAGATTAGAGGCAATCGGGATATGCTCTGGGTCAGCCAGGGGAGAATGGTAGAAGTAGAGGGGGAAATGCACAATGGTCACAGCCAGCGATACTTCTTTGGTATGGAAAGATACAGCATAACTGTGTCTGATCGTAACGATCTACTGAAATACGTTCAAAGATCCCAACAATGCTATCAAAATTGGCATAAAAGGTTTTTAAGAATGGAAAATTGAAAAGATAACTTTGAGGTCATTATTATGCATATTAAGAATTTTTAATTAATTCACATTTAATGATTGCGTAACTGTAGCTTATTTTTTTATTACATCGTCTCATAGTCCGGCGGCATAGCTGGAAAATTGTGTCATTTTTGTTACTCATGTCATATTTTGCAGATCTATAGAAATACGCCAGGTGACTCACTTCTGCTATAGAACCACTCTCAGTTCTCACCGTTTGGCGCATAAACGGCGTAGAAGTTTTGCCTTGCTGAGACCCTCCGCGAAGATAGCTGGTCCTTTTTCAGTTACTCGGAAATGACACTATAATTTTCACAAAAAAAGTAAAACTTTCGTAATAGTTTAACATTTACTTCCAACAATAATAAATTTTGTTCTATTAATGAGTCATTCATACAGAACAATACTAACTTTAGTGCACTAATTAAGCGTGCCAAATTTGAATAGAAAGTTTTTCCTTGCTTGCGTACATAGTGTTATTGTCTCTAGTGCCATTGTGCGTGTTTCAGCAATATTATTTTCTTAGTATTATTTTCGAAAGAGAAAATTGTTAGCCGCATTTTTAGTGACCATCTGGTAGAGCTGAGCCGTGATGTAGGCCAAATATGGAGGAATCAAGCCAAAATGCATCAGTGTCCAGCAGCGTTGAGTGACGCAAATGCCAAGAAAATACAAGCGACAAGAGGGAATGCCCAGCAAACTCGAAACAGAGCAACCGTGGTGCTGGATACATCACACATCAAAAGGATTTGGAGAGTTTTTATGAGGCTGGAGAACTTCAGTTTGACTTAGCGAAGGGGAGGGGATTGCTGAGACACTTTTGAAGCATAATGCTTCATGACGTAAGTCATGCCGCGTTAAGTACAACGCAACCAAATTGAAGAGGCTGGAGAGGAAAAGAAAGCCAGCTGAAGGAAACGTATTGCAGCAACCCGATGAGAGTGGAAAGCGCACAAGATCTGACCTCCCTAGTGCGTCTGTAGGACAAGAAGTTTGTTTCTTTTGCGGGGGAGCAGCCACTGAGGGGAACCCGTTATCTCGGGCAAGCACATTGGGGCTAGATTCTCGTGTTTGAGCTGTTGCCATGGAGGTAAACGATTTTAATCTTTTAGGGAAACTTAGTGCTGGGGTCATGGTAGCACTGAAAAGTCAGTACCATAAACAATATTTAGTTGCACTATATGCGCGTACTAGACAACAGCCACAAATCAACGCCACAAAGAGTAGCCTTTTCTGAGATCGTACGTAAGTTAGAGGACTGCAAAATGTGTACCTCTGACTGTAAGGTGTTAAACCTGTCCGATGTCATGAGAGAATATTTGACGAGGCTACAAGAACTAGGTGCACCGACACAGGATCAGTCTGTACACTGTACACTGCAACAGGATCTTTCCATGGCACAAGCATTTCTCTTATTCAACACCCTAGTACCACTGAGGAAGGCCATGACATGGGACAAATTATTTTGCGGGAGTCGTCGCCTGAATAGTGCATCAATCCTTTGCCTGCAAGCTACACCAGTGTCCCAGCTGTTGTATCGAAGAACGGCAAGCCTTCTGTAAGCCCAGTCTCAGATTCCATGATGATCGGTAATCAAAGTACCATTGCTGATGCAATCAGCAAAGAAGTTGAATGGTTAGAGGATATCAACAAGATCTACACCGCTGGAAAGACTGAGACGGACACTAGAAGTGTGAATGCGGCTATAGTTAGAGAGAAGACAATTAACCATCAAAGCAAAGTCTGAAATAAAAAAGCTGAAGCAATTTCCTGGTCTGCGTTTCACGCTGAGAGACAGATATAGGTAACCCCTAAGTGTACAAGCTCACTACTGCCTATTTTTTTGGATTGTGCTCATTCCGTGGCGATGATAAGCCAATCCCTGACTGTTATTAGCAAAGCCGTAGAGTATTTAAACCCGGGGAAAACTGTGGTTATTGCTTACGACCAGCCACTCTTTGCTTTAGCGAAAACTATTCAGTGGGCTCAGAAGGTCGGACGAAAGTAAGAAGGAACTGTTTGCATTTTTGTCCCAGCAAGCTGGTAAAATTGAGACCGTTGGCAAGCAAGTTATAGTAACTAATGGCAAGCATGTATTGTGTTATCCCTCGACATACGCAAGCGAGAAGCTGTCACCCTGTTCACACAAGGAAGCAGACACACGGATGATGGTCCATGTAGCTGATGCGGTGGATAAGGGGCATAATTCTATTATGATCTGCACTATGGACACTGATGTGGTTGTTTTGGCAGTGGCTGCTGTACACACCTTAGGAATCAAAGAGCTATGGGTATCGTTCGGAACAGGCAAGAATCACAAGATCCTACCGACCCATCGTTATGCCTCAGCATTAGGTCCTGTGAGATCGAGGAGCCTTCCCATATTTCACGCATTGACTGGGAGTGATACGACGTCCTTCTCTGCCCGGCATAGAAGGAAAACAGCGTAGAACACGTGGGAAACCTACCCTGAAGTGACTAGGGCGTTTGTCGAGCTGGCAAGTGGTCCCTCTTCCATCATTGACGAGACTCTGGCCACCATCGAGCGATTCATTGTGCTGATGTATGACAGAACCAGCACATTAGACAAGGTATGGCAACAGGCAGATTGATAATTGTATTCTTATTTATTCTTCATTGTATGATTTAACATTAAAAATGTATGTGCCCTTTTGCCAAGGTTAACGTTGCCAGGAAGTATTTGTTTACCAAGAGAGGAAGAGACTTGGAGGGACTGCCACTGACGTGGGACGCGCTGGAACAGCATGTTAAACGGGCGACCTACGAGGGAGGACATGATTGGGGCCAATCAACCGTACTAATGCCCCAGCTACCGCACCCAGAAGGACGGGGCTGGACGTCTACTGAGGAAACGTGGTAACCGAGATGGTGCACACTGCATGAAGCTGCAATTTCCTGCCAAGAGCTCGTCCGCTGTGGCTGCAAGACCAACTGTAGGAACAATAGATGCAAGTGCTGTAGAGCTAATTTGCCTTGCACTTCATTGTGCGTGTGTGATGGAAGATGTATAAGAGAATAGTTCTCATGAAACATTTTGATCGAGAAGGACTCAACATATATGTCAGTAGAGCCAGTCGCGGTCGTAAGTTAAATTAACTCAGCAGAAGAAACAGACTCCATGTTAATTTTTTCTTAGTTTTACGAGACGATAACTGAACTCGGTTGCCATAGTAACACTTGGCAAGTTGTAACGTCTCACCTCTGACGAGATATACTAAAGAACGAATGATGTGTAATTATCGTTTTCCTGATCTGAACGAGCAAACGCTGCATAAATGGCATAAATTAATTTACACGCATAAATTAAGATGTGGTTACCATGGCGACGGCATTTAATCCCCTTCTACATCTGGTCGCTACTCGCCATCCTTATACGCCGACTGATATTCCAATTTCCTGTAAAATACATAGGAAATGGCTTTTCACACGTAGCTCATTTAAATGCAGTTTCCATGGAAACGGCGTAACTGTGAAGGTGGTTCTATAGCTAAAAATGTTCTCTTCGATAGTCTCTCTGTGTGTACCAAATTTTAGGTCGGCAACAAGAAGTGAAATTTTCAGCTATGCCGCTGGACTATCAAACTTTACTCGAGACAACCACAAATTGTTCGTTTTAACTGTTAAAAGGATGCACGATACTGTATTATTTTTCTGGGGGCTGGTAAATGGTCAGAAACGAAAACAAAAAAGTTGTATTGAATTAGGTTAGTTAGCGTCTTGACTTAGGCAGTTAAAAAGTGGAAGTGCTACTGTTTGTCCTAATTTTGGATAATTATTTGTGGTTTATCCACTAAACCAACCCCAAGAGTAACTAAACAACCATAGATACTTTTTGCAAATAATTCCACTGTATGAGGAGGATATGGTTGATACCGGTGGCTATCTTGAATGTTACCTACAGGAACAACTCACCTGTATATTGATGATAAATTGCGTCATAACATTGTCAAAATTTGTTGTGGATCCACGAGCCGCAAACGAAGGAAAGAACGGATGCGGTCGCCGCAGAACCTGAATTTCATCGCTGTTATTCGGAGAATCACAGGCTGGTCATTTAAAAGTTTAGTAAGAATAGGTCAGAAATACGAGAAAATATTCCAACTGCTAGACTAACCTTTATTCCAGTGAAAATCGTTCACAAAATAATCCGCTAAAACACGGTTCAGCTTAATTTCATCGAAAGCACAAATTCCCGCTCACCGGCGATTTTCAGGTCTGAATCTTTAACAAACATTTTCACCTCTTCGCTCTAAGGTTCCAATGGCTTCTCCAGTCTTACCCCGTATATTGAAGATGATTTCCTCATTGAAGAATACTAGATTTGTGGTGCAATTCTCGCCCGTAAGACATTCGTTTGACAAAACTTTTGCTGATTACGTCACAGGCAGCCCAAATTGGCTGTACGTGTATTAGAAGATTTCATTGACAGTCTAATGTAATAAGCGAACAAGTTAAAATGAAAACACAGACAACGAATGTAAACGTCTAAATAGAAAATTGCTTACGTTATATTTGATGTTGCTCGATGTGTTTTGACTGTCCTGGAAACTATTTACACAAGTTTTTAGTTTCGTTGATTACCGTATGTTCTGTCCTTTATATAGCGAAGCAAGGTTGGCGGGTGAGAAACGAAGAGACGTTTCAACGAAGCTCGGCAAAAGCACTCAAAATGCTCCCATCTTCCCAAAATCCGAGCCAGTAATGTTCCTCTTGCATTCCCTTCCTAAAACTTTCCCTTGGGAGTCAAAGGTGGGCAAAAACCTCGCCATTTTTACCACAAAATTAAAGCGGCCTTTTGTTTTTCGTCTTATCCGCTCGCCGATCGCTACCGACAAGGATACGCGCCATCGCAAAACTGCGAAAAACTGCGAAAACTGCTCCCGTGTGAGGACCTACAGAGTTTTGAATTCAACCCCGCGCACATAGCTTGCGAGTCTGCGCAATCAAATTCACCTTACGTAGGCGTGTACCATAATCCTGTTACTGCCTCCTCCTCAGGCCCTTCGTATCGCACTTTGGTGCGAGTGCGAAACGCGAGTGACTGGTGACGAGTCGCGAGAGAGACGTCTGGGAACGAGGCAAATCCTGTTAACTGCACGCTGGTGGGGTAAGCAAACTTAACCTGTAGCGGCCAAAGGTGTCTTCTTCGCGAGCAACTTGGCGAGTAAATGACCAAGAAAAACCATTTTACAGCAGTGTTAAACTAGGGAGAAAATACAACAGCGAAATTGTTGCAAAGCGTTTGATTTCTTTGGACGAGCAAGAAGTTTTGTTGAAAAAGAAAATCAAACTTATTTAGCCTTTGGCGTTGTGTTTACGATTTCTTTCACCGTCACACTCTCAACAAAAATAAACATCGTTTTACTTGCAGTCGATGTACCTCTGAGTTCAACCAGCTCCAAATGTTCGAATAAAATAGGATACAATGCAAATAAGTTGACTTGCTTTCCCAATTGTTTGTTTCATTGTTGTTTTAGTACATTCCGTCCGCGGCCTCTGAACCGAGAACAACTACGTTTTGTGATTTGTGTTCGTTTGAACTCTAGCAGCTACAATGGTGAAATCATACGCTTTGGAAGATGAATACAATAATTTTTCAGGAACTATCAAACATGTATCAAATTTTAGAGCCAATAATTAGAAGACTTTTTCAAAAAATTATTCTCCGACGTTCACCGTTCACCTCGGAGCAGTTTCATTGATGCATTCAGCTTTGCAAAAAAAAAACAAAAAAAAAAAAAAAAAAAAAAAAACGCTGCTATACTTCGCTAGGTTTTGGCGTCTTCTTTTTTCGGTCGTGTGATCGATCGTTATTCCGTTTTTCCTCTTTCTCGTTTTTTTCTCGTTCTTTCTTTTTTATATTATTATTATTATTATTATTATTATTATTATTTGCGTTTTTTGCTTTCGTTCTTTTTTAATTTTTAGGGTAGCTAGTGAGTGAGTTTTGAATCAACTGCGTATTCGTATCGTTTATGGAAACTGCAGCATCTTGCCGAAAACAAAAATACTATTTATGTTGATACACTCTACTGAATGCAATGAAAGAGCTCCGCGCGGGGACGTACTTGTTTTGCTGAAGATGATATGACATACAACAGAGATCTGCTCAAGTGTTGGAGTTTTTTGGCCACAAGTATGCTGTGGCTGATTTATTGAAAATACATAAAGAGCATCTGATGACAATAAAATACTAAATAGCATATCATGTTCAGCAAAGGTGGGGCGAAAAAAGCGCCACAAGCCACAAGATGTGGCCGCCCCACCAAGAACCCAACGCAGAGCTCGCACGGAATAACAAGCGAAACAACAAAAGAGGATCATCATCATGTATAACAAATTAACACATTACGCCCACAAATAATGTTAAGATCTAGTGACGGATGATCGGCAGCCGCATGTCTGACCCAGACTACCGTCACGTAAACTATAAAGCCTAGAATTCTTGACAGGTCAGTGGCAGCCGCATGTCTGACCCAAATCACTGCCAAGGACTAGTGATATACCGTGTTAACATACATACGGTTATGCAGACAACGCCATCTAAAATTGCTTGTAAATATAATGTCCATTAAGTCCAAAATATAAGGTCACAGATCAATGGCAGCCGCATGCCTGACCCATATCACTGTGTAAAATAAAACTAAGTGCCCTTTGAAGACCCCGAATGTAATGTAAATTGCCTAAATTGGCAGGTCATTGGCAGCCGCTTGTCTGACCCAAATCACTGCCAAATGCTAAAAGGGGAATGCGTTACAACCCCATAAGTCTAAAATAAAAGTACGGAAAATCCATCGAACAATTGGCGACAGGAGGTGTAGCAGTCCATATCTGTCCTACATCTCCGGCCGCAGAGAAAAAAAAAATTACAGTAATACTTAAAAACTAAACAATTTCTAATTAAGTGGCACTGAGGCATTCAGAACGAATATAAAGTTTGAAGGCGTCAGATTTCCATCGACCAAGAGTGCGAATTTGGGCATCGGAAAAACCCTTATCAGCCGCATGAGACGCGGCTCCAATTCGGAAACTGTGGCCTTTATACCGACTGGTATCTAAACCGCAAAATTTTAAATAGCGAGAAAGTTCGGAGTTGAATTGGTTAACCGTAACGGGTGCAATGTTTTGATGGCAGAATAGTGGCCCCGGCTGTGAACCCCGTATCCTGCAATAATCGACTAAAGCCTTTACAGGACAGAACGGCGACGTTTCGTCGCGTTCAATTAGTATTTCAAATGGTTGCCTACTGGGGTTATGCTTGAATTGAGTAATGACAATCTTATCCATGTTAGCTTTACCGTCTCCTATCAAAAATTTTACCTCCCTAAACTGGACCACGGATGCTGCGCAATCCGCGCTCTTAGTCGCCAGCTCACCGATGCGGAAAAAGCCGTAAAAGGCTACCAAAACACTGCCAAAAACATGGTCGAGTACAGAGAGCGCTGAAAAGCCGAAGAGTTGGTGTATCTGAGAGACCCAACAAGCTCGTGCAAGACAGGTCTTGTTATGGGTAAGCGAACATCTGTTGAGCGCTGGCGACCTAATGCCGTTAAGAGTTTAAGGATCAGAAAGGATTTAGTGGGATCCTGAAGTCCCTTGATCTTGTGAACGTAACTGATAGCCGAAAGAGAAGAGGTAATCGTAGAGGGCGCAAGTTTACTAGCGGACAGATAAGATATAAACAGAGCGATTTGGGGAGATGATAACGGCAACCTGAAATCTGAGGACTTATAAAAACGTTGGTGGAAAATCTGAAAAACACGCCAGGCTCTCTGATATGATTTTCTGGAACTAGATGTCAACGCAGAGCCCATTAAGCCTCTCAAGTGAGCCACCAACTCTCCGGAAGAAGGTCCAACGGGACTTGTGTTGGGCACTCGTCCGCATCTGGCGTGATTTGCTTGAATTTCTCTACCTGAAAGCGGGAAATGTAGTCGGCCCTAGTGTTGTGCAGACCAGGAACATGCTCGGAATAAAATATTATACCTTAAACAACTAAGAACTAGATCACGGATGAGGATCATAACTGTCTTATGCCGGGATGTTTGTTTGTTGATAATATCTACTAGGGCGGCGTTATCAGTGTGAAAGACAATGCAACGATTAGCCATTTCCGACCCCCAAATATGCACAGCAATGGTGACAGGAAACAACTCGAGAACAGTAATATTGAGGCCGTTCCACTTTTCAGGAAAAGAGCCAAAGAACCAGTGCTGCCCAAATATCGCACCGTACCCCTTTGAGGCCGCGGCGTCCGTATATAGATCAAGTGAACAGGACGTTTCCCAACGATCCGACAGAAAAAATGCCCTACCATTGAAGTCTTGTAAAAATTGCACCCACATACGGATATCTAGCTTAGCCTCTTTGCGTAAACGGATGTGATGATGAGGGCGTAATGGACCCATGGTAAGATTAATAAGACGGCGTAAAAAGGCGCGCCCCGGAACAACAACAGAGCAACAAAAATTCAATAAGCCGATTAAAGACTGCAGTTCACGCAGGGTAACTGACCGTCGACTAAAAAATTGATGGAGTAAGGCGCGACATTTGTGCAGCTTTTCCAAAGGTAACCGGGCCTCCTGTCTTTTCATGAGCGATGGGAACACCCAGAAAATCACACATGTTAAGAAAATTTTTTAGGTCGGTCGCACATTGCTCGCGGGTAGGCGCGATAAACAAAAAGTCGTCTAAAATATGTAAAACAGCAGACACTCGTAAAGTGCATTTTGCGACCCACTCCAAGACAGACGAGAGATGGTCAAATGTTTGGCAGCTAGATTTCAAGCCCATAGCTAAGCACCTATCAAAGTAGTACTGATCTTCCCATTTTATACCAAGCAATGGGTAATCTAGCGCATGAACTGGGATTATTCGAAAGGCAGACTTGATATCGGTTTTGGCCATATAGCAACCCGCACCTGAGTTTTTAAGAATATTGACCGCATCGCTAATGGTCGCATAATGCACCGATGAACAGTCGTCAGGAATTGAATCGTTAACGGACAAGCCCTTGGGATACGATAAATGATGGATAAGCCTAAATTCATTTGGGGTTTTCTTAGGAACTAGGCCAATGGGCGAGGTTCGAAAAACAGGAAACGGGTGAGTGCGGAAAGGACCAACAATCCTCCCCGCGTCAATTTCTTTTTGAAGTTTCGCTGATACAATGTCCGGGCTTTGCAAAGCACTCTTTAAATTTGGGGACTCAAAGGAGGATTGTTCTCCAAAAAAGTGAATACGAAAACCACAACGGAAACCATCAACCAAAAATGTCTTAAGAGCTGGGCTGTAGCCGGTGAGGAGCTGCTCAAGACGATCCACTTTTACGGGCGTGACTGGCGGGCTGCCCAGAACTCTGACTTTGAGTTGATATTCCCGACTTACCAACGTGTGGTCGCGAACATTGAGTGGCAGGATGTTTTGCGCCGCATTTGTAACAAATGTGCTCGTATTGGCAGCCCCCACATTGTTTTCCGGCTTGAAACGCCCAGCACGTTCCTTTTGGGAAACCGCTAGAGGAGCGAAAACGCCCTTTTGAATTCCTGTCGCCATTGTAAGAGGATTGTGGTTTGCTACGAAAATTAGAATTAGTCATAGCCCTCAGCCATAATTCCCAGTGAATTTGATCCCAGGGGTAAAGCTCAGGGGAAGATTGCCTTAAATAGCGAAATTGTTCGTCATAAAAAAGCCAGTCCCCTGACTTAAAAGAAAGATCGCGTACTACCTTACAGTATTTCATGAGTTTTGGGGCGTCGTCAGATGCTTTCTCCGCGTAGATTGATACGAATGTATTAAAGGCAGTGAGCCACTGGTTAATATTTGTAACCTTCTTCGGCGTATGAAAAGGCTCGAGGGTGAGCTGTGGTTGCCCTGAAGAATCGCCATTAACTGACGTCATTGATAAAGCGAATTTTTGGCGTGGAGGAGTAACTGACAGTAACGCGCCAAAATCAACATATTCGTTGGCCCAAATTTTGGCCTTCACCTTATCGTTTACCCGGGCTCCCAGATTGACCGCAATACTAGAAAATAATTGGCGTGGTTGATCGCCAGCCTCAAAAAGAGGAAGCACAGATGCTCTATTGGTACCTGCTTGGGTTAACGCTATGACTTCATCATCCACGGCACGCTCTACAACTTGAGGGGCAGTGGGTGCGGTCTGCGAGCTGTCTTGTGAGTTCCCGCTTGAACGCTGGGAGACCAAGACATCCTTGACGGCTTGCGTAACAGCAACTGCGATCGTGTTGGTCAGGGCTTGAACGTTAATTTGCATTAAACCCGTGTCCTGTGGCGTTGGATTGAGAGAGGATGGCCCTGCTTCTTGGAGATCGGAGGGACGATGACGCTTGGCTCGCGTGGAGGAGGCTGTAGCAGCACGTTTCTTGGCATGATAAATGTTAGTTGACAGCTTAACCCGTAGATGATAAAATAATTAATCTGACAGTTAACACCGGGAAAGTACTAGGAGGGGCCGTTCTAAAATAAACCACAAAAATGTGTGATATGCATTGGTATGCAACCACAGGAAACACCTGTGGTAAAAAAAAAAGGCAAAGTTACGACAGAAAAAAATGAAATGCCAAAATTACTGACAAGAGGCCATTTCCGTACAAGAAAACACGATGCATTGACAGTAATACCGAGTGCATTGGACACGCCTTGATACACAGGCGGTCAAAATGGTTTGTACACTCATACGGTAACTGCAAGCAAACTTGAAAAACAAGCTACCAAAGCCGGTAAATAAAGGGCACACTGTGCACCAAAGAACCAGCGGTTACAAAGAACCAGCTGAATAAGCCAACTGTGAACAGCAGTAAAGGAATGCGGCAACTAAAGGCCGGCAAAATACATAACAAAAGCTGATTCACTAGGCATTAAGATAAAACACGGCTTGGCTTGAAAAAACATATCAAACGGAAATGGCTCTCTCCACCACATAACACGCGGAACTTCTCTAATTGGCACGAGCCAATAAATGTAAGGATTTTAAAACGGCTCCTCTAAGACTGCGATAAAGCTTAAATTGCCCTCGATTATTTAGGTGTACACCATCACGAGCGTGGAATCTCTGGGTAGACCGCCAAAAACCCCGGTGGCCCCATAAAACACGAATAGGGGAGCGGTTCCAAAAATACTTTAAGGTATTTCGTCAGCGCTCGGACTTGCACATTAAATACAGAGTCCGCATCTCGATAAAGGATTTGGCACACGCATACCAGGCGAACACTGTACGAGTCGTGCAGAGTGCGAACTAAATCTTCAGTAGCCGAACCCACCAGTAAAGGATCCAATCGGGAAAGGTCGTTAGTCCCTAACTGCAAAATTACGATATGGGGTGCAAAGGACTTAACCACGGGCAGGTCATCCTGTATCGTGGCCAACGTGCGGCCGCCCTTGCCTTGCCACCGAAATATAGCGGCCCCACTTAGCATAAATGAACGATCCAGGTGAGAGCGATGGTCAACAAACTCACCTAAACGGCGAATGAAAGAATGCCCAAGGATAAGAACACGAGGCGTGGCCATGTGCACAGAAATAATATAAAAGGGAACCAAATAACCGAGGATCACATGCACCCCTTAGCGCTAAAATAGCTCAGAAACAGGCCAAGGAAAAAGGAATACAGGTTACCCGAAGATAACTCTAGTTAGACTACACTGACTTGCCTGAAGAGTTTTTCCCAGAGATGTAAACGCTGTGATCGTTCAGTTTTCGTCGAATTTTCCACTGGCTATGTTACAGAACAACTGGTTCATGATTTTAGCTGTGCGTAGTTCGAGATATGATGCACTTGGAAATTTGGAGAGCACTCAAGAAGCTAGCTCTTACGCTTCTCTTCTTCTTCCTCTTCTTCTTAATTTTTTGTATGCAGCGATTCGATTCCCGTACTTGTATAAGAAACTGCAACCGAATGCAAACTCATCCCTGAAAGCAGTAAATGCCAAGGAAACCTTCCATGCACACCAGGTTAGCACTCGTACTCCATGTATTAGTTCAAAAGGCATCCCATCTAAGGTACAAAATTCTCGCTGAGTTGTGCGAATACTAAAGGCGCACCACAACGATTGCAATAACATTTCTGGCAGACGGAATTAAAGAGTTCGACATCGTGGCCTGGGATAGTTAGATCAATCCATCGTTAAAGGACACTTCTGTTGGAAACTAAAAAGGTAAAAAATGTTATTTTATATCCTAGAATTGCAACGAGGCGCATGTCGTTTGTTTGCACCTAGATGAGATAATTATGCTTGAAGTTGACAAACTATCGAGAGAGTTGTACTCTTTACGGATAATGCTACTTCATACCGCAGACACTGACTGGTTCCAGACGATGCTTGAAGTCGATATCGGCTAACGAACTGGAATGCGGACGGAGCGTTTACTGAGGTACTTTATGTAACTCGCGTAGTGCAGTACGTCAAACAATAACAGGTGCAATGCATGCGCCATGTACTAGATGTATGCCGTGCTTTACGGAAAGAAGAAGGTGCATAGATAGATTGCTATAGAATATACTTGCACAGACAATGCACGCAATTCACAGCAGCACAACAGACTGCATCATAGTTCTGCCGTGAAACAGTTAAACAGGTAAGCTTGAAAATGCCACCGAAATTTTTGACGAGAAAGTGAAATTGTGGTTAAATGATGCGATCAGTGTAATTGAATTAATTAGATATCAAAGTTGCATTTTTTTTTACCTAAAACGATCCCCTGAATTCAGTTAAATTACCCCCAAAATGTTAGTGTTTTCTTTTGATGGGAAATTAAACAAGAAGACAAAATAAAAGTAACAATTCAACGCCGTATCAAGTCAATTTTGCTTCATTTTCCCAATGATGGTCTTTAGGGTCTGAATGACGGCCATATTGAAAAATCCCCCCCCCAACCTTCGTAGCTGCCACAGATCCTATCCAGATTGCCTCTAATCTTTAAAACGTTCCCCACGATACTTAGTATTAGTGTGCCAAGTTTCAAAATGCTTTTATCATAAAGTGCAGAATAGTTTCGCCTATCTGCTAGACTAAAAGGAACGTGGAAAATTTGCCAATGAGTCGGATTCATAAAAACAACGAATTTCCGATAAACTGGTTGAGAAATACAAGGCTGCATTGCACGGTTTTTGGTTCTGATTGGATTTAATACGCTCTGCGGAGGTGGCCAGGAAAATGCTGAACTAAGTTTCAGGTTGAAAAATTATTTTTTCTTTTCAGTAGGTCGTAATGTACAACATAGGGCAACGAATCCTGAATCAGTGAATCAAGTGAAGGTGTTGCGGGTTATCATTGGCTAATTTCTTTTGCTTATGTCGTTCACGATGCCTGTAAAAACACGACGAGATACGATAGACATTATCTTTCCGATCTTGCGAGGAAAAATCTCACCAACATTATTCGCACACGATAGCGTCTTGATAAGCTGAGTTCAGCTTAGTGCTGCAGTCGAAAATGTGTTAGCTTGCCTAATTGGGTTTAGGTTGTTGTTCTTGTTCTTGCCGCTTTGCTCTGAGCGTTTTTCTCAGCGCATTGTCCAGCTTTCCTCTCTCCTCAGAAACCAACATTTCTAAATTCAAATTCATGTAAACTTCCTGCGGTTGATAGAGCTTTCTTTTCAAAATGGTATGAACTCTTGAAACTATGACCTTGATTTAATGGGCCAATTCAAGTGATTTTCGTTCTTCTGTCTGCCACTACACATGCACTACTGAAGCAGCAGGACTGCACTGGATAATAAAAAGACTATTTAGACTGAAATTTAACAGTAGGTCCTTTTAAATATCAAACGTACCTCCTCTAGGTGTCTGGTTTGACAGGGTAGGACGTCGCTTTTATATAGGTCTAGTTTATTTGAAACACTTTTTCGTACCTTGTCTGGCCGGCCGCTTGTACCGGTATTCCCTTTTACCGCAAATCCAAATCTTTGTTAGCACCCTTAATGACTTCTTGCAGTTGCCCTGTTGTATTCGTATTGTAAATAATATTTATTACATTTGATTCAGTATCATTTGTTAGTCCTAAAATGAAGCTCTATTTCACAGCTGAGATTACTATGGCTCGTAAGAAACACGGACCAGTCGTCTAATTTTTTTAGTAGACTACTAACTGATTGCATCCGGAAAACGACAATATTAAGCTTGTACCTACAAAAATAATTGAAAAAAAAATCTAAAAAACATTTACTTTCCAGGGGCATAGTATGCGTCGTTGTCTGTCATTGGATAAGCAAACGGATGAATTGAGCCAGTCACATTCACGTATTCGTAATAATAGGCAACAGAAACATCTCCTAGTAATAATTAGCACGTTACTGATACCCGCTCTCTAATGGTAGACAACTCAACACTATATCATTGATTGTATCAATGTGGTATCAAGTTCAAAGACAATTGCCTAGACAAGGATACTGCTGCTCTAAGCTATACTCCCACAGGAAGCCTTCCACATTTTTGAAACGCTTCTTAAATTCATGATCAGTGACTGAAATAAACGAACACCGATATTTGAGTTCACCTCCAAGCTGGCCATCGTGCTAAGAAACAACTTTCCATTTTTTATTAGCAGTTAAGGCAATATGAAAAGAGAGCTAGTTAAGAATTTCATTAGCTTTAAACCATTAGTGGGCAACAAATTGACACGCTTAATGAAACCGTAATTAGCTGCTGTTTATCCTAAACAGTGCTATCGTCTCAGTAAGAATCTTTTCGGGAGACCTTTCGTCGCCTCAGACATCTGGGTCTCATTTTCTTTTTCTTTTTTGTAAGCAAAACTATCACTGACAGAAAAATCTCATAACGTGGGGATCTTAATCCCTTGTGTTTACAAGGTAGCCTGTTCCAGGTGTTAAAATGGCGGCGTGCGAACGATAAAATTGAAAGCGGAGGGAAAAAAAAGAAACAAAAAAAAAAAAAGGAAAACAAAAAACAAAAAACGAGAAGACACGGGGGAGCGAGGCGAAAGAACGCTCTCTTGCTCTCGTTTTTCTCCTCTCTCAATATTTTTGGTTTCTCGCGCCACTATATGATGTCTGAAACAGGCTATTTGGAAAGGGATCAAAACTGCTATTTTATTTTGTTTGGACAATTTTCAAGAAGCGTATATCTGTGCAATGTATAATGACGTTTGGCTTTCATGGTCGAGGAAATATCCAGCGTGCAAGTTGAACACAGGCAAAACGGTTGGTCTGTAGGGATGTGTCCGTTTGCGCTTGAAGAGGCGGTTGCTCCTTATCAAAGTATTAATTTTTTTTTATAGCACAGTTGAATTTCTCTATTGATATGTCTTTGTTTGCCCCGGATAGACAGGATGGAAATCGATTGGAACTGAAAAAATAATCGGACCAATCTTTTAATATTCCTTTTATGTGCCTTGGAAAAATCACAGAGCTTTTTTTTCTTCCTTCAAGGGTTCACGGCTTGGTTTCTTCGTCTTGGTTCTCCTTCTGAGTGAAGCTGCGTGCACCAAGTTTTAGCGGTGGCTTGAATAACCACAGCAAAATCAGTGTGACATTGCCCCCAGTCTCTCGTACAGCGCTGTGCAGTTAACCAATTTAGGTGTCCCCTATTAGTAGAAGGATTTTCCCTCGGCTATATACATTTGAAACTGGAATAAAGTTATTATTATTATGATTATGATTATGATTATGATTATTATTATTATTGTTATCCTTCCTAATCCAAAGGTGGTCGCTCATGATAGAGTCAATTTTCTTTGAAGAGTGCATTCGAAAAGGTTGTTAATGTACAATGCGAAAAGTAGTAGTATATGTGGCGCCACCCTCTCGTCAGCCTGACAAGACTAATCGGTCAATTTTGGCAATTATCCGGGTACAGTTAAATCACTGGTAAACCACCGTCCTCAAAATGAGGAGAGGTTGTCCCTAATTCGGTAATGGTAGGTGATCGCTTGAAAAAAGGTTAACCGGTCTGTGAACTTTACTCAACAAAGGCTGAATTGTATGTGATCGTTACTGATGGTTTGTCAAACTTATCGTTAAGACAAATCAGAATTCATATATCGCTGTATTATTATTATTTATATAGAATAGAATTCATATATTGCTGTATTACTATTAAATTCTATAAAAATATTTGCGACCGATAGCCTGTTTTCTAAGTTTGCCTAACTGCCTAATATACCTTAGACCAAGCTGTTTTAAGCTGTGATACGTTACAGGGTCATATTGGTATAGGGTGATACACTATCTGGAACTCTCTTCCCAGTGAGATCAGGTAACTGAAGCCAAAACAGTCCAAGAGAGGATTAAAAAGTTGTGTTTTGGCCAACTGGCGAAAATAAATTTCTTTAAGGTGTTTTTATTGATAGTTATATCGTACTTCTCTTGGTACTTATTATAATGTTACATTTTTCTTGCATTTCTTAGCCATAAACTGCAAACTAGCCCCAGGGGTGTTATAACCCCCCTTAATATTTTTGCATTGTTTACTCATGTTCAGAAAGGACACTTATGTGTGCTTTTCACGTTCGTCCCTGTCGAATTAGATTGTGTGAACTGTCAGAGTATTTTTTTTTCTGTAGCGTTCTGTTACCCTAGGTTACACAAGCCTCATACACTAAATAGGTGCTTCTCTTTTGTAGCACCTAGCCTATGGAACTCTCTTCCGAATAATATAAGAGAGAGCGGCTCGCTATCAGATTTTAAGACTTGTATAAAGACATACCTTTTTAACAAATTTCAGTTATAATTAGACATTGGTTAGCCAGCTAATTAGTTATTCAGATAGTTTAGCTAGTCAGTTAGTTAGTTACTTAGTTAAGTTAGTTAGTTTTCATTGAAAGGTTTTAATGATTCTTAGTTTTTTTTCATTTTTACAGCTTAGTTATTTTATTAGTTAGTTTATTTTTCTCATGTTTCAGATATTTTTACGTTTTTATTGGTGACATTTTAAAAATTATTGTAAAGCGCTATTGGATAGCACTAGAAATAGCGCTCTATAAATTCAGTATTATTATTATTTATTTATAAATACTGGCGACGAAGATAAAGAAACCGATTTACACGATGGCATAGCAATCACGACCGAAAAGAGGCATCCTGGAACCGTTCAGTGGTGCTGGCTTTAGGGATTCACAATGAGCAACTGATCTCTTACTTCGTTGCAAATAACATTGGTAAAGTGACGGAACGAACTGCAGACGGGAAAGAAGTTGCCGTTACTTTCTCACTGATCGTCCAAAAGCGTACAGTGCACTTAAAGATCTTTCCTATGTACAAGCCGATAAAACATATGCATAGGTTACAGAACCTTGAGGGGCTATTACATTACCTAAGGTTATCGAAGTTGCAGGGACCTAGCTACTGCTTCTATCACACCACCGTCCAGAGTGCAAGTGAAAGTGTAACTGAGTATGCAATCAAGCTAAAACGCTTGGTTATGAACTGTAATTTTGGTCCCTATCTGACAAGAGCCTTGAGTGGTCCTTTGGTCATTATCTGACAAGAGCCTTGAGTGGTCCTTTGGTCATTATCTGACAAGAGCCTTGAGTGGTCCTTTGGTCATTATCTGACAAGACCCTTGAGTGAGAAGAGAAACTATAAAGAAGAAGCTACTTTCACAGGACAGGAAATTCGAACAAGCTGTTGTGGTGACTCAGCCAGATGAATTGGGAGAAAGAGAATTTAAGAGCTTAAAGACCAGTGCTGATACATCTTGCACTTAAGTGCGGCCACGCCATGCTGTCCGCCGGCAAAAAGCCTAAACTTCGCTAACAGAACAAACAACTATGTCCAGATTTTTCTAAATTCCGAGGACAAATTTACGTAGGCTTCGTTGCGAGCGAAGGATGTAAATGCCGTGTTCATCAAACCTCAAGCAGTACCTTTTT
Organism: Siderastrea radians; assembly: GCA_964017195.1. Classification (NCBI taxonomy): domain Eukaryota; kingdom Metazoa; phylum Cnidaria; class Anthozoa; order Scleractinia; family Rhizangiidae; genus Siderastrea; species Siderastrea radians. Next base: position 39,191,461 of record OZ024897.1, on the reverse strand, counting down.
CATTTCGTTCCAGGTACGCTGAGGCTCTAGATGATATACTTTAGCAGCTGAAGATACCATCGAGAGTGTAAAACACTCCTACTGGGTCTGACCAACAGTTGCTACAGGTGAGCTGAGAATTTAAGATGACTACTCTGTTACTATTAACAAGTTTTCATTCCTAGAACAATACCATGTACCCACTCTTGAGCGAATTGGCTCAAGAATGGGCCAATCAACTGGAGCTTACTGCAGAATGCAGAAAGTATGCTACAATCAACACTCATCTGGGCTTATACGTACCGACATACCTTTTTAACAAATTTTATAATTAGACTATTGGTTAGTCAGTTAATTAGTTATTCAGGTAGTTTAGTTAGTCAGTTAGTTAGTTACTTAGTTAAGTAGTTAAGTTAGTTAGTTAATTAGTTAGTTTCATTTAAAGGTTTTAATGATTCTTAGTTTTTTTTTTCATTTTTACAGCTTAGTTATTTTATTAGTTAGTTTATTTTTCTCATGTTTCAGATATTTTTATGTTTTTATCAATTTTATTGGTGATACTTTTAAAATTATTGTAAAGCGCTATTGGATAGCACTAGAAATAGCGCTCTATAAATTCATTATTATTATTATTATTGTTATTATTATTATTATTATACGTAACCATTTATAAGAAATACAAAAGCCTGACATGAGGGTTAGTAATGCAGTGACTATCTTTCAACACTCTCTAGGAGACGTTGCTGTGTTCTCATTGACGACACAGCCTTTTCGAGGGGAAACATGAAATTCATCTGCGAGAATAAAAGGAGCCAAAGAGATCGCGTACGATCGAGCATTTGATTCGGCCACCGTCTAGTAATCTAAATACAGCACACAAGCAACTTAGTGCGAAACAAGACGCGCTGCGAATGGAGACTGTTCATTATAGCAGTACAATAAAAAACCTAAAATTTGTTTAAACTGCCATGATTTCAGTTGGCAGTGCCAGATCGCTTTCGAAAATGAACGACAATGTGCTTTAAACCATAAGGTAATCATCATTTAAACGGCTGCTGAAAGCCTCGTTGCCCTTACAACCCACCGTGCACCGGGGATTCAAATCTGCTTCACAAGAACTGAAGTAATCGGAAAATTTGCGTTTTCCTTGAGAATAATGAAGGGATTGGTTCGAAATGGTCTTATTGATTATAAATCGATGAAATCCAAGTTTCGAACCACTTTTCTTGATACGTACAAACATGTGCAATTAAGTGTTTTTTAATTCTATTTGACGTATCTTTTTTCCATGTTTCCTTGTCGCCGCTGGGACTCTGGGGCCCTGACCCTATTTCAGACCATGTTCAGTTGTATTGTGCAATCCTATTCTAGACTAGACACCAAAAGTCCCTACCCTTTCCCAGAGTCACCGAGTGTCAATCCCTCTTCTAGATTAAATTCTTTATACACCTAATAAGTTCCCGTAAAAAGATGCCCTATTCTAGACCAAAACTCCCTGATCTCTATTCCCTACGCGGCCTAAACTGGTTGAAAACCATACCCTCCACAGCGACACATTCCCATATTACTTATATATAGGAGTACTCCTCCCCGGGGTTGGTCTTCGCCGCCCATGGTGATTGGTCAACGGAAAAGTTACCATGAAATATAACCACATCTTAACAAGTGTTAAAAGAAAAAAAAAAGAGTTTCCTTGAGTTAGTTAAGTATTCACGTTGTAAACAAAGTAATACTCTCTTTTCCGGTGAAAGTTCCCTTCAAATTTTATTTCAAGCAACATAAACGTTACACGAATTGTTAATGATTATGATAACCAACGCTTTCAGGAATGAGTAATAAGCCTGATGGAAATAATCAAAGCGATCGCTATTTCCTAAAAATAGCGATCTTTTCTTTGATTGGCACTGGTTACGTTCAGTTTTCCTTTAAGATTTGATTGGTGTTGTGCTATCTACAACCTTAGAAAGTAGTGAAAGCTTTATCAAAAACACTTAAAATGCTGTAACCTTTCGTTTCACGACAGGTACTAAAACATGGACTGAATAAGGGTAGTTTGTGGCAAGCTTAAAAACTGGCGCGAAAAAAAAACACGCATACTGACTTGCACCACTCGCGAATTTTAATAATAATTATTAATAATAATAAAAAAGACGGATCGCTGTTTTACAGCCTATAGCAAAAGTCTTTACTGTTTGGTCAGGCTGGCACAACTTCAAATTATACATCTCAACTACTGAAAAAAACCAGGGAATGTTCTAGGCACCAACGGACGCATCGCCAGCAGACGCATTCGGTTCACTTTCTCCCTCCTCTGATGCATCTATGAAAGAAAACACCAATACAACTTTGTTATTTTAAGTTAGTGTGTACGTCTTTTTTGGAATCGATTGAAATGACTGAAAACTTAAAAAAAAAAGGAAAACAAAAAAGGAAAAGAAAAAGAGGACAAAACAGGGTGGTCCAAGATTTTTTTTCACGTTGACATCGACATTCCGTGGCCAAAAGCACGTATCTACATTTTAATGCACTACTACGCTAGTTTTAAACAAAACCGGACCATCATTTTGGGTTCCATATACTAGACTAGGTATCGTGACATTGTTTTTCTTTCTCGATTAATGTTTGCCGATCATGTCTTTATCATTCAACCTGAGAACATCATAAGGACATTTTCAGCCTTACAACACCAATGAGATGTTCAGTCCCGACCTAGCCTCAGCTCAAATATTACACTTTCTAATGAAATAGAATGTATTGCTTCTGTAAATTTTACCTACCATGTTACCTACCATTATTAATTACATACCCTTCTTAAGGCAGGTGCTTCCTAATACAGAGATATTTTCGTAAAGGTTATGACTACCGAGAAAAAGCAGATCTTAGCAATGGTTATTGGAATCTAAAACAAAAACATGTAGGCAATCACGCAGTTTTCAGAGATTATTAAGCAACCAAAATTCTAAAAAAGCTTTAAAATACAAAGGATGTATAGTAATTTATTTCCAAATTTAAGCTCAATTACCTCTGAAAAATGCGTAGCTACCCCCAATTTTCTTTTTGGATTCTGATAGCCCTTGCTAAGATCTACTTTTTCCAGATAGCCATAAAGTGCGCAAAAATACGTTTCTATTAGTACGCAAATTCCTCAAAAACTTGAATATCTCGGACCAGACGCGAGATGCGGAGAACGTATGCCCAGTAACAAAAAGAGGAGCCGTCGTTAATTTAACCATAATTTGTCCCAATCCTACTTCTTTATAACTGAGCATTATGAAACCCGTTTTTTATTTTTTTCAATGCTTATTGTGATCTGAAAGATTTATGGGATTTCGCTTTGCAGACTGAATGTCGACATTTTTGGACTGCTCTTATCACAGTTCGCAGTGAGAATAAGGGTAAAATGCTGAAACGTCAAAAAACGTACCATTCAACCAAAACCCCTCGCACCTACTTCAGTTAACACCTTAGTTTGTCTGGATAGTGGTCGATCGAATTCTTGTGTTTTTGCGCCAATATCATAAACCAATGATAGCCATTCTGATCTTGCGCTTAAGTCAAAACTTAAACTGGGAGAAAAGACTCTTACCCTCTTTAAACACGTTCAAGTCGACAAAATCCAAATCTTCACAGAAAAACGTAGGATTGTTACCACTGGTCCTGGTGATCTGTTCCATGGCTCTCTTCTGAATGAAAACCACACCGTCGGCGTTGTCACATATCACTCGAGCGATCGTTGCTTTTCGTATCTGGGCTAGTTGAGCAGCTGTGAACGAGGTTGGTTGATCTCTCTCGTACCAAAAGCGGTCACCAGCGCGCAAAAGTTTAAACTGCCGTGTTAGAATGCAAGTGAAGGTGAATCCAAGCACGCTTCCTTCTGTTGGGAACTCACTGATGCCGCCTGCAAATAAATCGATGTCTTCGACATTGGCGTAAACCCTTTTCAGTCTGTTTATCTGGTCCTGTGATATTGTGTCCAAAAGGTCAGGGAAAAACTTTGCTGGTCTTGCACCGCAAGCTTCACGGAACTTGACGTAGCCTGGTAAGCCATGATCTCGGCCACGCTGCATGTTTATGGCAGTAAGGTCACCAACGGTGCCATCAAAAGTTGGTCCCTCGAAAATGAGTTGCTCTCGTACGGCTTCGACAAAGAACCTGAGAGAAAAAGAGGTTTTTTTATGAGCGTATCTAGGGATTCTAGCCGTAATGTATTAGTAATAATTCAAAAATAATAGTTCAAATCGAAAACGTAATATTCAAGATGAAACTCTCCCCCCCTTCTTCTCCTGTAGCACCGAGACATATTTTAACTTGTTGTTTAGAAAAGCTAATGTTACTCGGTGATCACGTAAATCTTTGGTTTTTTGTTACTTCGCAAGCTTCATGACAGATCCTAGACCCGTTTCAAACATCGAAGTTTTCATTTGATGAAACTCATGCAACTGACCAAACGTTGCGGTCTTATCATTGTCTAATACTAAGTTCAGTTGAGAGCGAACGACGTTTACAATATCGTATGAACCGCTACATCTTTGTCTGACACATACTTATCAACTTGTTGAGCAGGAAAACCAACCAATCCTATCAAAATCCCTCCGTATGGGTTGTTTCCCTCTCGGAAAAATACTGCTGGGTTATAAAAATCTTTAACAGGTATGTTCGGTTGGCTAAATCCTTGTGCTCTAAACTGTCTGTCCAGCAGGTCAAACTCATTCCTAATAAGAGTGTGGCCCATCCTCAGAGCTGCTGTAGAGAAGCTGTTGATCATTTCTGGGTTCTTTGCTGGGTCGTACCCTTCAAAGAACTGACCGGGTGGCTCCAACAAAAGACCTTCTCGTTCCCTCTGTAATAAGCGAGTAAACACAAATGTTAAGGCTCTGCAATATATAAGGTCTTTGTAGCGATCTTAGTGTTCTTTTCAACCAACATCACAGTCGTGAAATGTTGGACCGTGTTTTATTAAACCGCGAGATAATATTTTATTTGCCTCCTGGGTGCCTACCTTTTAAATGGCTATTTGGTCAACTGCAATTAAAATGAAGACTACTGAATTTTTTTGCGATTTTTAAAGATTGACAGCTTTTGGAAAAATCTTATTTCAAGGCTTTCACTAAAGACAGCAGGTGTAACTCACGAAGTAAAAAACTTTGGCAACAACATATTATTATTTATTTATTATCTGTTTTCAAGTGTATGCAGCTGTTGAGAAGTTAGTGTATTGTCAAAATGGCAGTAAATTTCTGATAGATAGTCGAAGTAAATTTTTGTGGAAAAAAGATTTGTGGACTAATAGCCTTTGCGAGATCTAATTTCTGTGGATCGTTTAACACTTCGCAAAACTGACAACAGCAGCCGAGGAGTTCATCTCGTTCAGTGGTTGTCCTCTACTATAATCTTACAGTCCTTCTGGAACAGATACGTGGGCGAAATCAATGCAAAGGTACCTGTCACGTGACAGCTCTTACCACAGCTTCACTGAAGAGCACCGGAAGCCACTCATTGTAGGTGATATGCTGTACTTCTGCCGCTACAATTTTACGCGTCTCTTGAAACAACCTCTCGTCACCCCATGTTGGATTCAGTACACGCAGAATTCTGGCTATACGGTTGTGTTCGCGAACCCACAAGAGGTGCATCGTTGTCAGAGCTGTTAATCAGCGTAATGATTGTTAGGAATTACAATTCATTTACAGCGGAAGTGTAATACTTTGATACACTAAATGTACATGTACTTATTTCCACCAGATTAGAACGTTGCGGATAATAACACAATCTGATCGAAGACATATGTGTTTAAAACGTTGAGTTGAGTTAAATGGATACATTAAACATATATATATACAAAATAAAAGTAAAGATTTAGCAAATAATCTGGTGTATTAATTTTACAATCTATTTCATGGATTGTGAAAAAGCGTTGATATTTAGGTTGAATTGATCTTCCAAACGGCAAACCTTTCAGAAGTCATTTGATAAAGACTGGGTTGGTCTGAAATAGGCTGACAGGGTCTAAAAAAGGGTCTAACAAGGTCTGGAAAAATGCGCATTTAGTTCTAAATTCGGGGCGGTAACACATCGTGTGAGTTTTGAGGAGAAATGAACGAGATGAAATGTCAGGCGCGGTGCAGCGGATTGGGCGAAGCAGAAAGAAACTGATATTACGACCCTGTTCAACTCTAACCACGTAGAAGCGGGTTGGGATGAGAATATTGACTAATCATTTTATCTCTAGATCGAGTCAGGGCTAACGCAATGGACCTGGTATTGGCGCATCAGGTATTAATCCAGATGGAATGTATCTTACCATGATTTTCATTTGATCTAGCGTCACCAGCAAGAAAACACGATTCGTTTTGTGGGTTAACAGTTCTGCAGAAAGTTTCTGGATCAGGTGGAAGAATAGGCTCCCCTCCTGAGTTTATAAATGGGCGAACATCCAAACGTCCCCCTTTTGCGCGAAGCGTCGTCGCTAAGTTGATGTTAGACCCGTAGACTTGTGAGGCGTCTATATAAGAGGTTATTATGTTTACCTGTAATATAACGAGAAAATGGTATGAGATGATATGAGTTGGTATTTAAGGTTTCACTTCCTTCCTTATTTGCTTTCCTTATAAAGGTTAGTACATTGAAGTTGTGATCGGAAGTTTGGTGGCTGGTCTCTTCACAGGGTCGGGTTGTTTCCTTGGCCAAGAAACTTTACCCCATGTTACCTTTCTGTGTCCAGGTGTATGATGGGGTATCACGGAACCGTTAGGATAACGTAACTAAGTGCCAATGGTAATCCTGCGATGGGCAGAAGCCACATCTAAGCGCCGACCCTAATGAGCCACCAGGCTCGTTCAAGCTGCTGGATTGCACGCGGTCTCAACTTCATCAAGAACAATCTTTTTCTTAATGCTGATGGTTTCTGCAAGAAAACAAAATTTCACTAACCTGGTCGCCATTTCCGTCTCTAGCTGACCTCCTAAGGTTAATACACCGCACACTTTGGTTAAATCTCAGTTCTTGGCCGGGGAGGATGTCGATTCCAATGCATCCAGGTCTTTGTGGGCACGGTTCATTTTGGTTACTGCCACAATCTACCTCTTCCATCTCGGTCAAGGTAATGTCATGATCTAGGAATTGTCCCCAGGTCATTGTCAGGTGGGTGAAAGCCGGAGGTGTCCCGTTGATATTTGCGGTATTATTAGCCTCAAACACGTTTACGCTAACTTGTCTAGCATTTGTGAGATTTTTGTTGGGATTGGCTGCTACACGTCGAGGCTCAAAGCCTGGTTCATAATCAGTAGGTTCGGCTAAGGTCTCCAATCGTTGCAGTGGACGAAAGATGGCTCCTCGGGTAACATTGCACAGGTTGTTGCACGTCCCGTCAAAGGTACGATACTTACGCTGGGCACATACTAACCGTTTAAAGAAGTTATCGCAGTTTGGTAACGGAAGTGTCTCCAGTAAATCTCTACCAGCTACAGAAGATAACGCTTGCCGAGCTTGATACACGCCAACGATCAGTAGAATCCAGAGAGAGAAGCTGAAAAGGGGAAAAGAAGGGAAGTACCACGTCAATACTATTAAGCAATAACGACTTCCTTGCAGTGGCCTATATCATAACATAATAACGTATTTTGAAGTTTCGAAGTTTAAAGGTATCGGTCTGAACACCATCTTCAGTTGCAGTTTATTGTGAAAGATTTTTAGAAACTCGTTATAAGCCGCAGAGAGCAAACGCGTTCAAAAATTGATTTCCAATTGCACTATTCGAACCAATTAATTAGTGATTACTGTCCTAAACCCATGCCCCTTCAAGTAGATCTTGGTAACTTTTGACTTACGTAAGGTTGGTTTTGAACCTATGGATAAAGATTTGAGATGTGGTTATTTTACTGAACGCTACTAAGCATTGCTTTGCAGCAATGTCATTCGGTTCCACTTAAAAATTTTACAAAATTTGGCCTGAAATTTAAGCTTTGCACTCAATTAGTGGGAGTTCAGTAACTTACCTTGTTGCCTTCATCTCGCTCTCGATTTTCTTCTCACTTCACACCTGCTGAACCAATTAAAAGAGTTAGTATCGGAGCAGTACTTTTTATTGTATTCGTTTTGCATAACGTAACAGGATCTAGCCACAAGAAATAATCTCATCGGGAGCCGTAGACTTTCTCTTTTGTCAATGAGAATCGTAAACTGCCATTTGGCAAGTACGTGTATACAATATAAGAGCCTTCACTGTGGGCTGTCCTCTATTGTAGAAAATCACGCTAAAAATGTATGTCAACGCAAGTCTAGTGCGCAAAATACCACGAACCTCCCAACAAAATTTTGGCAAAATTGTAAGGCGCTTCTAGCTCTGAGTGGACGAAAAACAAAAAAGGGAAAAGTCAGCACCCGAGCCGAGCGGTCTAAACCCAGTTTCAGGTACCAATTTTTTCTTTCTTTTCTCTAATGGTACAAACCTCTTTTAAATACAACAGTTATAGTTGCTTATATAAATATATAGTAATACATCAGTAACAGGCCTAAAGACTAACTGGGATTCGTTTGTATTGTTTTCTACACGCACAGTTACATACTACATGTACATGACACGCACGACACACACGAACACAAAAGGTCGTAAATTTTGACAGATAATATCATGTTGAATATACGCTATTAGTGGTAAAGTTAAATAAAAATTAAACTTGAAAGTCCTAAACAAAGCCTTCAATGCTGTTGTGAAGGCCGTTCATCGCTTCAATGTACCAAAATTAAGGTTAGATTGATATAACTTCCGGAACAAAATGCTAGTCTATCGAAGCCAGGTAACCCCCAACTATTTAGTTGTATACCACCCATCAAAAGTATTCATCTCAGATAAACCATCGGATGTTCTTGCGTTGTTGGACGGTAACCCAATGAGAGCGATAAGCAAAGAGCAATGAAGGTTCCAAACACTTGGCTCACTTACTTTCTCTGGTTATCATAATTTAAGACATTTTCTAGCGATGTCCCTTTTACTCGGAAAGAGTTTACTTAAAATATACAAGAACAAGCGTTTGCACCTCAAGTTGCTTAAACGTCAAGCATTCAGTCAACAAGTTAACAAACAAAAAATTGGGACTGAAGAAAGCTGTCACTGACAAAACACAGGAAAAGGTTAAGAAACAGTTAAGCCAGCCACAAAGCACAATCAGTACCTTAGCGAAGACGTAGATTTGAGTAGAAAATCCAAGACAGGACAAAACGATTCCTCCAGGTCCGCAGTATCTCTTTGTTTGAGAACCTTGCTTCCTGCAGTGAAAAAAATTAAGCATAGTTCCTTCCTTTTATACAGTTTGCTACCGGTTGGTGGGGCAAAGTCCCCATCGTGTGTCAGCAGTTAATGACGGCATAACAAAAGCACTTTAATTTTATGACTGATATCTGCACTAACTCTTACGTTGTGGCTGCTGTGTATTTTCGATTACACACGCGAACGGTAGAGGACTTGTTTATTTGTTTGTTTTGTGACGAAAGAAAGCTTAATTTTCTTTGTCGGTTTAATCAAAGCCAATTTTAAATCGATAGGGTAATATTTCTGAGCCGAAGTTTCAGGAAACATTAATCTCACGGTTATTGTTCTCCTTTTGTGGCCGTGAAATAATGACAACAAAGATTAACTCATTGGAGCAATTAAAGGTTTGTGATATGTTGGAAAATACAATAAATAAGAGGGGTTGTTTCGGTTTCAAAAGAACGCATGAAATCATCATAATTTTTCTTTTTATATTCAGTAGTTGATATCTTATTTCTTGTATCGTGCACAATGCGCCCATGGATAATAATAGTTCAGCTGTATATCTATTTATAGGATACATGGTGCAATATCTGATAAATGGGGACTGTCTTTGAGGGCAATATTACGCACATTACTACGTATGTCGACATTTAGTTTCTACTGACAGTATTAATGCAACACTGAGATATAAACTAAGGACAGTAAAAAACCCAATGAAATTTTTCGACCTAGCACCGAGCATTTCAATTCCCACAAATCGTTTATTTTGTAACAAAAGTCGTTAATGTCGAGAACATGACATAATTTTGTTTTTTTGATAAATGAAATCTAGTGGGGATTATAGTGGGGAATCCCCTCTGCTAGATTTTTGCTTGACACGTTAATAAAGTGAAAAAAAAAAGTGAAGGATAATTTGACTTATAAGCCCAAGTTGCCTCTCTCTTCAGAATGCTTCATTGTGCTTAACCCCAAAACCGATAAAAACTTCCGTAGATGACAAAGCGTTTTCCAGAAGTTCATTTGCAGCGAAAGTTACATAACCTTATCAGTTTTGACTTTAAAGTGCCAATAAGCGTTTACCTCTCAGGATCAATACTTGCGTGTGGCTCGGTTTCAACTATTGTATCGTTTGGTAAAACCACTTAAAAGTGCGAGAAGTGTTCTAAAGTCATCGAGCTATTTTTTTTCTTTTGGTAATGCCAAGTACGCTCGGCAATACGGTTATAATTGTCGAGTTTCCTGGTAGAATAAGAAGAAGGTCACAGTTATCATTCAAATATAAGCCCTGCTTAGAGCAACGTTAACATGTGCTTCGCTGTGATGTTTAATAGATTATTTCTCGAGTAAAAGGCTAGCACGTGTGACAATGTTGAGCACATGCACGTGCAGGAACACTTACTTGCTAATTCATCAATATTCAGCATCATTAATTCAGTAGGATGGCCAAACACGTTAATGTTGCATGAGTCGAAATGTTTCAATCCTTTGGCTTCTTCGTTCAACATCGTACAAAGTTGATTTCAACAGTGTTGGATGTTGCTGAATTGCTTTGTCTGGGGCCTTACTGTGCAAACATTATTATTTCCTGTAAAAAGACCCTTACTATTCGAAACTTATACGATCAGTCCAATATATTATGTTGGTTCTATACTTCACTATACTTCAGTTTAATTGAACTTGTGTGTGCTTGTTTATGGTAACGTTCGCTGAGATGTGCATATAGATCAAAGAACCAGTTAAAAGAGAATATCAGACACACATGCAAATAAAGTAGTGTTATAATTTTGCAGCGCCGGTGTACTGAAGTATATGTATCCCACTTGGTATCTCTCCCACGTCGCTTGGACATTGCGTTATCATCTCACATAATATCGGCTCTTTATTTGCTAATTAGCATCGAACATTATCGCAATAAGTACGTTACTGCAATGCTGCAGTAGCAATAACTGTGTCACTATAAACGTCGTTTTCAAAACGGCCCTTTATTTTAATGCTTGTTTAGCAGTATATGATCTTGATTTTCCCATATCTGTTCCTGTTTTAACAAAAGATGAGTTTAGATTAGTCTTCATTGTAAACAACTGTATTTTATTGATGCTCGAATTGTCCAGTGTATTGTCCATTTCCTAATACAATTTGGCTTCATTTTCAAACCGACAGCTTGAGGAAGTATTGAGGTGACTACAAAAATTGAACGGGATAAATTCGAAAAAACAACCTGAACAACCCTCATGCTCCTGACGAGAAACGTCGTGCGTTATTGACTGTTCTTCCGTTTATCAAAAGGTGGTTAGGTTTTATCGTTAAGGCTCTTAAAATAAAATAAAGCATTTAAACTTTAAATAAGGTACCTTAAGCCAATTCTTGAGAGGTAAAATTGCTGAACTTGAGGGGTGACTTAGACTAGCTTACAAAGCCATCTTTTCTAGAAACTCTGGACAACTTTTCAAGGTCCGATACCCAGCATTTTTGTAAAATCATTTTCATTAGCGATTGGTGGTAGTTTTTAGTTAAAACTTACCAATCTGTTTAACTAAATTACAAAAGCCTTAAACCATAGCTTTCCAAATCAATAAGAAAAACTGTGTTGAAAAATGTTGTGCATTTAAACTAGTTTGCGGGCCCTTTGAGTTTCGAGAAACGGCTTCCTATTCTGTAGCAGTTGTGGAATAGTTTATTGAAAACTCTGAATTCGTGACACTATTCGTGAATCCCCTTGATTTACCACAGGGTTATTCCTGTATTAGATTCTTTAAAGTTTTGTGACGCATTTTTTGCCACTGACGATGCTATGTATTGCTTGTACTCAGTTCAGTATGGTTGTGGCACGTAAGCCGTTATCGCATCCGGCACATCTAGATATCAACAATAAGTTCTCGGCGCTTCCTTTAAAGTGATAGATAGAACGGTCAGATTCAGTGATTCAATGCTTTACTTTAAAACTATCGCACACGACTACTACATGAATTGTTTGGAAAGATTTAACCTACTTGCTTAATTAATGCCCGTTGTTTCTCTTTTGTGATAATTGTAGGGCTCGCCCAAAATCCAATGCAAGCAGTTATCCAGTTGTTCCCAAATTGGACAGCACGTGGTCCTAACGCAGCATATTATTTAACACACTGCCCAACTTGGGAGATGATTGCATGGATTCAAAATATTCCTCTTTTATCATATAGGACTCGGTCTGTAGCCCTGTAAGCCCTGTTACATATACGGATAGGAAACTGACTGATTGTAGGCTTAAGTAAGCCGGGTAATATTGAACTTACGTAACCACGTCGGAAGGTGGATTATACATTTCGGTAGATTTCTTTGCAGTCCACTGCAAAACACAACGCATAATGACCAAGCTCTGAGTTTTATGGGGAACTTGAACATATACCGGTGAATTTTTCTTTGGCTAGCTAAACTGGAATTTGGGCCCTGGATAGTTCGGCCATATTAGACAAAGTAAACACGATCGCATGATCGCGGTATGGGCTTGGAGAAGGTAAATTCGCGCTTTTACTTGAAGTTTTCCTTGGCGTTGCAGTTGTAGTTGCTGAACCCCTTAAGTCCCAATAGTGACCTGGAGCATCTAATTTCTCCTTACAATATTACTGCATGGTCAAACATACAGGTCATGAGAATTAAAAAAAATGATCACCAAAGACGAAAAATCGTGTTGTTGAAATAACTGGCTCTCCCAACATGTATCGCAAAACAATTGTGAAGACTCGTAAAGAGAATACCCACGTTGACTATCGAAAAACATATCATAATCAGTGTATATGATTTTGACATGACACGAGCTGCAAGCATCATTTATTTAAGAATTGTTCTACAAACTTGCACTTGTAATCATTAGACGTCGTTCAACACTGTTAAATTCAACATGTTGAACGTGTTTGGTCACGCTGTTAAGTGATGTTGAACGATGTTGATTGATGTTGAGAGGTGACGAACGAACTTTTACTGCCATCAAACTTTCGATCCTACATGTCTCATTTCTTTTGCTCTCAAGTGTGAAAAACTGTTGAATTTCGTTAATTGGGCTGGCACGTGTGACTATGTTGAGCACATGCACGTGCAGGAACACTTACTTGCTGATTCATCAATATTCAGCATCATTAATTCAGTAGGATGGCCAAACACGTTAATGTTGCATGAGTCGAAATATTTCAATCGTTCCGCTTCTTCGTTCAACATCGTACAAAGTTGATTTCAACAATTTTGGATGTTGTTGAATCGCCTTGTCTGGGGCCTTACTGTGCAAACATTATTGTTTCCTGTGAAAAGAGCCTTACTAGTCGAAACTTATACGTTCAGTCGGATATATTATGTTGGTTCGAAAAAGGTACTAAAGGATAATAGATCATCTTTGAAAATACGACTTTAGACTGAGCTGGGTTTATTTTAGAAATGTCCCCCTTTAACCAGTTCTTGTAGTCTGAGTTAACTTTTCTTTAATGTAGATAACATGAATTTAGTATCAAGAGAATCTCTTACTTCTGATATCAGGGAACTTGAAGGCAGAGTTTCACGGTTCAGCGCATGTGCGAGCGATGACTTAAGCGCTGTCAAGTTAATTGTTTTAGACCAATTAGAAGCGCGTTCACAACTCTGGCGTGGCGGGATACGGCGGTAAATTGTTATAACTTGTTGTCGATGGTATATGAAATGACAGGCCAAGCATGACTGCCGCTAGTTGTTGAAGTTATTCCAGCTTTCAAAATAGAACTTGCTCACATACAATCGTAACAGCTTTGTCCCTTTGATCAAGATGATTTGAAGGCGACACTGCGAAATTGTGCCGGTAAATTGCGTGGTTGACCTATTGACCCGGGAGAAACCTCAAGCTGTGATACTGTTTGGAGTGTTTGATGTTCTTAGAGCCGTTTAAAATCTTTGTGCCTCGGTGTGTGCTAGTTCTTTGGCAACTAGTTAGGTTTTTGGGCTCAGTTTAGTTGCAAGATTCCTAAAAGCCGCTTAAAAGAGTGACGTTTAATTTATGAAAGGATCCACGAGTTTCTTAATACGTAATTTCATGTTTGCTTGCGGTTATCTGCAAGACATGTATCTTTCTTTATCACGGATGTCAGATCCAAATTAATTATTCTGAGACTCAGTTGCCATCTCTTTTGATCATAAAGAAGCTACAGCTTCCGACGCTGTCGTTTTAACTCCACTTTCGTGGTTGTGGTTAAAATAGAAATAGTATTCTTGCACATTGCACCCCTGTTGTCTTATGGCGAACTACTAGCATCCAACTGATAGATCTCCAGCAGCAATTCGGACAAAGGTTGCCGGTTCGTAAGACTCAAGGATTCTTCAATCTCGTGAATGTATTCAGTCTGTGTATTGTGTTCTGCCGTCCCGTCGTCAGTCTACCACGACGTCTCTTCTGACCATCCATTGACTAAAATGCCGATTTCGGCTGCTAAATCACTTTCAACATTATAAAAATCGAACTAATATTTACAACAGGAAATAAAGACTACAAAAAGTGGAAAGCGAAGAGCGGATGTGCAAAATTAGGGCGCGATTTCAACGGATTTTTCACCATAAGCTTAGTTCGAATTTAGTGTCGACGTGTACAATTTATTTTTGAGCCGTTCCGCTCGCGCATGCGCTTCTCCGTGAACAGCAGACTTTAAGCAAATACGACGGTGACGGCTGACGAGAACGTTACAAAACCAAAGGTTTTATTAGCAAAACACTGACCGCCTGCACGTGCGATACAGATTTTGGTACATTTCTTTACCATCTTCTGCAAAACAATAACGTAAAATGACCAAACTCAAAGTTTTATCTAGAATGTGAACACACGACGGTGAATTTTCTTTTTTCTACCTGAACTGTAACGCCGTCCTTACAGAGTCAGCTCCCCGAATGTTCGGCTACATTAGACCGATTGAACGAGTTGAAACTATCGCGAAGAAATTTGAAATATTTGGAAGTCATTTTTAAAGTGACATTTTCTTGGCGTTGCCGTCGTGGTTACTTAAGCTCCCCGCTATTAGGGGTTTTAATGACCTAATTACAATTTTACATAACATACGCTTACGGTTTTGCCTACTGAAACACGTGAAATGTAAGGTGACGTAATGACATAAACATGAGACTAGTTCAAAAGAACAGCGGTAACCGAAAGCTAATCTTTGTGTTCCGAATGTGGTTGTAAGACGTTACCAATGTCAGAATAAACATTGTCAGTTTTTTTAGGGCGCTGTTTATTCTGTAACGGGTAGCTTTATAATAGGGACTTTAAGCAACGACGACGGCAACACAAAGGAAAACGTCATTGAAATTGTGTTTTTCGGTTCTTTTATTCTTCTTCGCGATTATTCCAACTCGTTTAACTTGTCTAATGTGGCCGAACTGTCTGGGAACTGAATTCGTAGGGACGGCGCTCAAGCTCAGGAAGAGAAAGAAAAATTCACCGTTGTGTGTTCCCGCTATTTATTCTGTAACGAGTAGCTTTGTAATAGGGACTTTAAGCAACGACGACGGCAACACAAAGGAAAACGTCATTAAAATTGTGTTTTTCGGTTCTTTTATTCTTCTTCACTGGAAAAGTTGAAAATTTACATGCACATGTAAATCGTAATTTACAACATGCAAATCCTAATTTACATGTTTTGTAAATTTACATTTACATGTTGGCATTTTGTAAATTGAATTTGCATGCTTTTTTACATGTTAAGGAGAAGCTGTAAATTTGTTGTAAAAATGGATTTACGTGGTCCCCTTTAACCCTTATAACTTAAAGAACCATGTAAATAACATGTAAATTTTGGGGAACAAATTTACAGTATCTTCTTTGTAAATATCCTGTAAATTTTTTAAACAAAACATGTAAAGAACATGTAAATGAGAAATATGGGGCTGTTCTATACCCTGTAAATAACATGTAAATTTGGTGGCCCAAATCCTGTAAAAATCATGTAAATGGAAAATGGGAGACTGGCCAGACAATGCAAATAGCGTGTAAATTGGAAAAGGGATACATTCAAGAATATGTATCTAACATTTGAAGTAAAAAAAAGGTAAATCAAATTTAGCGTCGTAGTGTGAGGACCACACATCATGTGTAAACACTTGACGTCCAGGTTGAATTGGAATTTGGAAGTGTTGGTTTTTGTGGAGGGAAAAAATTTGGAGAACTCTAAAAAGACCCCTCGGAGCAAGGACAGAACCAACAACAAACTCAACCCACGTGCCAACCACTGAAACCGAACCCGGGTCACAGAGGTGGGAGGCAAGTGCTCCCACTGCTACACCAACCTTGCTCCCCACAAATGTAAAAAAGGGAGATTGTAGAAAGAAAGTAAAACAGAGAGATTGCCTAAACCTTGTAAACGACATGAAAACAAAAAAGGGAGACTGCAAAAACCTTCTACATAAAAGCCAGATAGGAGTGGGCGGCCTCAAAGGTAATGATTTTTGTGTCGTTTTGGTCTGAATTAGGGTAAAGTTTTCGAGTTATGGTCTGGAATTGGGTATGGTCTTTAGACGAAGCTACTTTTTACTATTTTCATCCCTTGAGAATGATCTTTTGATTAATATAGAGGATTTGAAGCCCTTCTCAAACGTCTTACGTAAATTGAAGGAGTTCCTAGGTAGTTGCGATCCTTTTTGGGACAGTTTTGATAAGGGGCGTTAGATTTTGGGTCAGGCCTGAAACAGGGTAAAAAAAAATCGCATATTGTGCTCCGAAATAGTGTAATTGTTTCAAGACATTTGCCGCACATCGCCCACCGAGATTTTAGGGGTTCCTCCCCACCCCCCCCTCCCTCCACCCAAAGCTAAGTTTTTAACACCCACTTCAAGATGGGGGACATCTGCGTTTTTCATTATCTTGAACAACCTATTCACATGTTTAAAATTAAGCACTGTTTTACTGTTTGGCTTCAGCAACAAGTCGCAGTTTGTGTGTAGACGAATATTTGGTTAATTATTAAAAACTAACATTTCGGTAGTGCCAGTTGAGAGAAGCAACAGAGAATTGATTTAAATCCAACTAATCTGTGAATTTTGAAGACAGATTGTTTTTCTTTAAAAACGTTTTTCGGCCGCCAGTTTGAAGTGGGCGTAACAAAAACATTGCCCGGTACCGGTACTGCTTAGAAGAGGATTGTGGATAAGCAAAAACAAAAGAAATTGAGCGTGATACAAAAACGCTGCAAAACTAGCCCTTCTCGCGAACAGGAGTCTACATTATTCGTTTTTTTTTTGTTTTAACACACAGGCGAGAATCTCTTTAAGTACGGTTTTTTCCTTTTGAATTTCCACTAAAACCTGTTTGTCAGAGGTATTTCATGCGAACGTAGGTGCTACACCCTTTGAATTTCGTTCTACTGGCCTCTGCTGGTACATTGCGATGCGAACTTACCTCACCAAGTTAAATTAAGGCCAAGTAATACGGGCAACATTTTCTTTCAACTTGTCGCGCAACAATGTTGCGTTGCAAGTTGAAAAGCCTTGTTGCCCGTTTTACCACCTCCGTGAGCAACTTGTCGCGCAACAAAATTACGTGTTGCAAGTTGTGGCAACATGTTGCGCAAAGTAGACTTGAGGTCTACTTTTTGCAACAAATTTTACTTTTGTTGCTCGTATTACCACTGATGTTACAACTTGCCACGCAACAAGTTTGAATCAAACGCTA
Source organism: Siderastrea radians (assembly GCA_964017195.1). Lineage (NCBI taxonomy): Eukaryota > Metazoa > Cnidaria > Anthozoa > Scleractinia > Rhizangiidae > Siderastrea > Siderastrea radians. Next base: position 39,173,582 of record OZ024897.1, on the reverse strand, counting down.
GTGATTGGCCGCCGGTGAAGCGCGCCAGCGCGGCAAATTTGAACATGTAAACAAACATGGCGGACAGAGGTGAAGAAATTGAAGTCGTGAACGAAGTTGAATTTCTTGACCAAAAACTGTCCGAAGCTCAGAAATTTGACCTTTACCGAGACCTTCAAGGCTATCGTTGCCTATGGGAGACCTCCAATGTCGATTACAAAAACCGAGAGCTAAAGGAAAAAGCGTTAGAGGACCTTTCGCAAAAATTCAACTTGACCCAGAGCTTTCTTAAACGGCAACTGCACACCCTCAGAACAGCGCTGGTCCGAGAACTAAAAAAGGAAAACGAGGGCCAACAGTCGAAATGGAAGTTCTACGATACGTTGAAGTACATGAAGGAAGACGTTCAACGTTCCCTAAAAGCGAAAGAAGAAAGCGAGTGGACCGAGGGCGAGACCGAGCAGTTAATTGAGTACTACAAGCAGAACGAGCAACTGTGGAACCACCATCTTGCTTCCTACAGAGATCGACAGGTTAGGGAGCTGAACTACAAAAAGCTTTGCGAGCTTTTACCAGGTCGAAGCCACGACGACATAAAAAAGCAGTGGAACATTTTGAAGACCATTTTCAACCGAGAGGTGAAGAAAGAAGAAGAAAGCAAGGTCAGTGGAGCCGGCACGGACGCCGTGTACACTTCCCAGTGGAAATATCTCAAGGCACTGATGTTTATCAAGGGGAGTGATGACGTCGACCCTGCCGTTTCTACTCTTGATGGTAAAGAAAACGAGAGACCGGCCAAGAAAATGAAGGCCGATAGAGCAAGAGAATTTGAAGAGGTGAAGTTGGAATTGTACAAGGAAGCCATCAAATGTCTTCAGAGTCCACTTCCACTTAGTGATCCAGCGAATACGGAAAATCGAGATGACTCGATTAGTTTGTTTGTAAAATCACTAGAGTCCACTTTGCGACGGTTTTCGGGTCGCCACCTTGCGATCGCAAAGAAGAGGATCAACGATGTTATTTTTGAAGTTGAAATGGAGTGCTATGCTCCACAAGGTTTGTCTACATCGGTACCTGCAAGCAGCCCTCTGCCCTCAGACCTTGTGGCACCTGCATTTAGCTCTGGCAACTTAAACTGGCCGTATATGCATTGACACTCAAAGGATTTGTTTTGCTTTTTTCTTGTATTGGTTCTAAACGTTGGACACACGTATTTTTGTAGTCCAGTTGTTCAAAATTAAGCCAGGCAAGGCTAATCCAGGGTTAAAAGTCTCACAAAGGTTTTAATTCATCTTGTGTGTATGCATAACTTCAGAAATTATTTATTAATATCACATTTGCCTTAATAAGTACCTTTCAAAGTGGTACATGATTATATAGACAAGGACTTCAAACAGTCTCATTGATAACAGATACAGTACAAATATGTTAAAATCTATAAGGCAATTAAATTACTCTTGAAGTATTTATGAGAAAACTATTTGAAAAATAAATTACACCTTTCAGTACCTTTTGGAATGGTTTGGATAAAAATTTAATGTATATGACTTGAATATATAAATATAGACAGTCTAATTTGTAAGATTGCAAGCACAGTTTTAATTTTACAATTCAGTGACAAAATAACTTGTATCGATCTTTCAGTACCTTTTGGAATGGTTTGGATAAAAAAATTAATGTATATGACTATTTTCGTCCCTGGCAAAGTTAATATTTTGAATTATATTATGGCTTGGTTGGAAATTAATCGGTACATTTGCCATCAATTAATTTTTCAATGGGTAATTTCCAGTGTTATAATAAAGCCATGTATGATTTCCGTCAACCCTTTTCAAGCAAAACTTACATCTATCTAGATCAAACTACTAATTCAAGCCTCCCCTTTCAAACAAAACTGGGTCTGCAATCATGTTTACTAACCAGAATGAAGTGAAAAGCATGTTCTTTTCAGTGTCAATGACATTTAATGTCATTTATACAATTGCACAACAAACTCTCCCAAAATTTCAAAGCTTTTAGCTTGTATTAGGCTAGCAAAATTCAATATGTCAACAATATTCTATCCTGGCTCTGAGGCTTTTAGCACAAAATTACCGAAATGTAAGAGTTTCTGTTGTCTGCCAATTTCCAAACAAGACCGTTAGACAGTAAGTTCAACCCAAAATTTGGAAGTTTGTTTGAATGGCTCAGAGCTGGATTGTTATTATAAATATAAATTTTATAGTACATCTTTGTATATATTGTATGAAGTCTGTCAAAGGCACTATTGTGTGATAGGTTGCCCAAGGAAATTTGATGTTCACAACAAATGTTTAAGCCCAAGAACATAGTTGGAGGGCTTATATGAAGGTTGAACATCAAATTTTCAGAGGGAACCTATGAACCTCGGCCTGAGATAGAAGGACTCTATTGTTTTTATTGTACAAAGCTAAATTTTGAGTGAAAATTGCCAAAAACGGGCACTATGCACTGAAAGGCGCCTGCTGAGGAGAGACACTGTCGTGTCACATGATCGATTTCGACTTATGGGAGCATGCCAAAATTTAGCATTGTACTATAATTCTGCATATAATATATGTATAAAATCACATCAACAGTTGAGTGGAAGTATCACTTTAAAAATAGCACTAAGACTTTTCTTGCACACACATTGCTGTTTCAACTTTAACTTTGGGGTGACTTTGGAGCAATAGCTGATTCAGATGGCATGTAATTTCTGGGTTTTTGTTTTGGTGATGTAATTAGGTCCATGAGAACTGAAGACCTCTTTAGTTCGGCGAGAACCACAGAGATAATTTAACAGCATAAAAGCATTAATTACTCTTGCACATTTCCTTAAACTTGCGTGAACAGTGAAGCTGAAAGGTGAGCTTGGATAAATAACTAAAGTTAAACTTTATGCATGACTGGTCATGCATGCACTTCACTTCAGGTTAATCGCAAGTGTTGCCACATCAAAATTTACATTTTAGTAATTTATGCATTAAGCCAATCAGAAGGACACCATATGAATCAGCCACCACTCCAATACCACATAATGCAACATGAACTCTGCTTAACTTTATGTCGTACAGTGGAATCCCAATTTAACGAAGTCCCTGGTATAAATGAAGGATATGCTTGAATGTTATTTTATCATTTAAACCCAGATACATTGTGCAAACATAGAATGTTGTTTTGAGAGAAATTTATTATTAACCAACCCATATAACAGAGATTTTGGTCGCTCTTCCACACATTTTTTATATTGCAGTGTTCCAGATTACTTATAAAGACAGAGGGTCAATAAAGAATTTTGAGGGGTCAATAGATGTGGATCTCTTCAAATCTTCTCAAGTTGACCGTTTATTTTGTTGGGTCATGTTGCCTGCTATGTCGGGTTTTTGACCCGAGACCCCTCTCTTATCTGGGACAATGTATTGGTATCATTTATAACGGAATCCCGATAGAATGACCTCATTTTCCCAGTCCCTTACACTTCGTTAAATTGGGGTTCAGTCTGTTCTTACAATTAAGCTGTTGAATGGTGAGAACCCAGCAAACTGATTCAAGTGTCATCCACCCCACACAGTCTCCACTGCCAAGGCACTGCTCCCTCCTTGCTAAAAAAGTCCATGTATTCTTCCCTGATGGCCCTTGCTTCAGTTGAATAGTTGTTGCTGCACTGTGGACGATAATTGAACCATGAGGATAGCTCATTATCACTACCTCTCCAGGGGCCAGGGATCAAATTTCCATCTTCATCTTCTTGATCTGTCATTCCATTCACCCTGAAGAGAGTCAATTTCAGAGCATATAATTTATTGTATGAATATGTGAGCACCTACCTTTGCGTAGATTTGCATACACCATAACAATAACAATTTGTAATATTATTATTTAGCGTGTCCCCAATTAGCACCTTGTCTTTACAGGGTGCTAGATCAATTTGACACATAAATAAAGTTATTATTATTATTATTATTATTATTATTATTATTATTATACTTTCTCCAAGGTGTTTTTTTATATTCGAATCAGATTGAATTTGGATAAACATTTAAGGATAAGAATTAGCGAGAAAAGTTTAAAACAACATTTCGATGTCTCCATGACATCATTTTCAAGTGAGAAAATAAAATATAGATGAGTTAATATAATTAATACAAGGTGAGGTGTTAAAAAAGTAAACAATAAGTAACAATTTGGCATGTAATTGTGTGTTTTAACACCTCACCTTGTATATATTAACTCATCTATATTTTATTTTCTCACTTGAAAATGATGTCATGGAGACATCGAAATGCTGTGTTAAACTTTTCTCGCTAATTATTATCCTTAAAGGTGTTTTCTTTTAAGAAATAGAAAATGGCCTGCCTGCCTACGTAGTGTGACGTTTGGGAGAATTCCAATGCTGATGTCACACTTAGCCACTGTTGAATTCTACAAAAACCACCCCATAGAGTTTGCATCAGGTCAAATTTTCATTGCTTTCAACATAATAAATGTGTTCACAAAAAAAATATCGAGAAAAAGAACAACTATACGTCACAGCCAAATAAAACACACACAGTGAAACCTGCATTAAATGGACACCCTTGGGACCCTCGCAAGTGTCTGCTTAATACAGGCTGTCCTCTCAACACAGGTTCTATTTAATTGTGAAACAATAGTTAATTATTGTCCTTAATATCTCTCACCTTTATTTACCTGCATACTTAACATACTTTATTGTAAACCTTTTGCAACTGGCCTTTCTAATCACTATATTACCTGGAAAACATGCTAAATACCTTACATATCAGTGTCATAATATCATAAAAATATCTTCTGGTGTCCGCTTAATACAGGTTTGTGAGTATTTAATGAACAAAATTCCAAGGGCATGCACTTTTTCCATGGCGTACGTACTGCTGATGTGCATAAGTAATACTGCAGTGTATATGACCTAATATCTCACCTAACCATGCAACACAGGCATGTCCATTGCAAAAATGAATTTTAAAGGTATCAGAAAATATTCAGCTGTTAGTGCTACTAAATGTAAATATAGCATTCAATTTTTTCTACGCATCATTGAAACGTCCTACCTCAGAAAATTGTGAAGCACCAGTGCTGCCAAAATTAATGCAATGACTGTGTCAGGCGGCAGAAGAATTGGGGCTCGAAATACCCTCCACCTGTTGGCGATGATACCAAACCCATTTTCAGATATTCTTCGCATGCGCGACAGTCTGTAGTTAAAAATCCGCTGGGCTATCGACAACCCTGACAGCGGGAAAGGTTTCATCAAGTACCTTGTCAGGGCAAAGGCGTCGTCGCCTGTCAGTACATAAGGGACTGGCTTTGACCTTCCAGGCAAGGGTTTTGCTTTAGGCAAGGATAGTGTATTGTCAACTGAGCTTAGCGCTTTCTTAAGATCTGAATTTTGCCAAATGGCAGAGTCTGGCGAACGGCCATTCGTCCCAACACTCGCCCAGAGGCACTGATAGTCAGGCCCAAAGACAGCCAGAAGAACAATACTGTTGTTTCCCTTGTAGTCGTAAAAGTGAGAGCCGGAGTTGGCTGGTTGTTGGATGATGACTCGCTTTCCGTCTATTGCTCCAATCCCATTTGGAAAGTTCCACCTCGATTCAAACTTACTGGCGACCACCTCCCACTCTCTTTCAGTGTTTGGTACTTTCAGAAACTCACATGCGAGTACTTTGTGTACGGCACGGCTTGTTTCCGAGACGATAGACGAAATTGTTTGACGAGAAATTCGGAATGCATACTCGAGTGAATGAAAAGTTTCACCGGTTGCCAAAAAGCGCAACGTAACAGCAAGGCGTTCATCTGGCTTGATTGTTGCACGGACTGTATTAATTGGCAGTGGCTGCTCCTTCTTTTCAACAAGCGGCGATATCTTCTCCACGAGAACGGAAAATTGTTGTTTTGTCATACGGAAAAATTCTTTGTACGCGACGCTGTCTCCAACTTCCAATTCCTTTACAAGCTGGTGATAAACACCTCTGTCTTCTCTCCGTGAAATCCAGTTTCGCATATATATCTTACGGTTTCGTTTTTTTGGCCTTTCCCCTTCTTCATCAAGTAACAAGCTTAAAATAAGCAAGGAAGCTGCTCTCTTTCGATGAAGAAGGTGAGCAGCCGCCATTTTGTTTACAGACAAATGACCAATCACAAGCGCAGGATTGTTGTAATTATCCGAAACTTGCAACACGTAATTTTGTTGCGTGACAAGTTGCTCACGGAGGTGGTAATACGCGCAAAAAGGCTTTTCAACTTGCAAAGCAACATTGTTGCGCGACAAGTTGAAAGAAAATGTTGCCCGTATTACTTGGCCTTAACGGTCGAGCGAGCTGGTATAGGACAAACCAACGTGCAAACGGCTTTCAATCTGATGGAAATTCAATGCAAATAATATGGAAGAACCACGATTCCTTCGTCTATGGCTCGTACATCATTTCAGGTATGTTTTTTTTTTACTCTTGGTTGGTAAATGTTTGTATTCAGTTATATTTCTCACGCGGTCCGCTCAATCCACGAGGACTTAGTATTATTTAAATAGAGGGTCATTGAATTGAATTAATTGTCTTGATTCGATGCTTTTGTCTTGCATTTAACTTAAATAATGTTCTTTAATAGTTGTGTATCACATAAGTTATTGTAAGAACCTTTTCAGATTTAAACTTTCAATTCATGGACAGAACTTTGCCCCCATGTCCTCTGAATTCCATAATCATTAATCCCCATTCCTGCAGAATTGCCGTTTTCTCTCCAAGTTCCCTTTGGCTTTGGGCAACATTAGCTACTTAGGTAACTTTGCTTTTCAATTAAGGGCTGTCAATTAGCTATTAGTCACATGTTCATATGCATATAAAGAAACCCAATTGCTTTTTGAGTAAATAATTATTAATAGCAACAAAAGATAAGTTCATCCATAACACTGATCTATACTCCGCCGTAACACATGTTAGGCATTATGGCTCTTAATACAGTAAAACTATGAAAACCCTGAACACTTGAATCATTTTTGGACTGTTATTATGTCGGGAAAGAAAACCAATCAGATACAAGAAATTTGTGGTTTGCATTGATTTCACACTTGATTGGTCGGTCATGGCACAGTGAACATTTCAAGATAATTCTTACTGTTCATGGTTTTATTAGTCACATGTTAATCATAGCCCTGAGGAATAACACGGTATGCTTCGGTGTGTTTATGCCAGGATCTCCGCAAACTGAGCCAGCATGGCTAAGCAGGCCAGTTTGGCTCATTGGCCTCTTAAGGTCCAGTAATACGGGCAACATTTTTGTGCAACCTTCCTCGCAGCAATGCTGTGTTGCAAGTTGAGATTGTTTGTTGCACGTATTACCACCTCTGCACATAACAAATTTTCATGTTGCAAAAAGTAGAAGCAACAAATTTGTTGTGCAAAAAGGTGTTAATATGTGTAAGAAACAATCTCAACTTGCAACGCAACATTGTTGCACAAGAAGTTTTACAAAAATGTTGCTTGTATTACTGGGCCTTAAGAGGCCAATGAGCCAAACTGGCCTGGTTGGCCATGCTGGCTCAGTTTGCAGAGATCCTGGCATAAACACACCTCACACACTTTGCAGTTACATAAGAAAATCTTTGTCCAGTTAGCTGCGATCCTGGTAAGGCAATGCTGGGATCCCAGGTAGAAAATTTTTAGTGTAAGGGTGTATGCTCAGCAAACTGGGCATACATGTACACTTCCTTGTGATTCACTTTTGCTTCAGAACATAACAGCTCACCAGTAAGTCGATAATTTTCTTCTCTTTCTATATAACACATAAAAGTTCATTACACCTTAAGGCTGAACCCAGATAAATTTGTATAAGAAGAGTACGGATTGGGTGCATCCTCACCCTTGGGGGGGGGGGGGTACTCAATAAAGTTTCATACGGAGAGGCTCTGTCTGGAGGTTCAAACCCTTCCCTTTTAATATACTAATTTTTACCAAAATGGTACCGAGAGCAAAATTTGCACCCTTTTGCTATACCTCAAGGATAAACCAAAACCATAGAATTTTCTTTAATTGCCTAATTTTCCCCGGGCTTTCAGTCGTTCTGGTTCAGCTACTCAAAGGTTGCAAGCTTTTGTGTGTTTCGTGTTGTCATATCTACAGAAATTTGGCACGCTTTCCCAAACTTTTCTTTAAGCCACCATCTTGTCCACTTTTCAGTTGATTTTGTAACCTTTTCTTATACTAAAATGACAATTTTTTCCTACCCTTTAGTAAACTGTGAGCTTAAAAAAAGTCACCACCTTTGGCCAGAGCCTCCCCGTAAAACCATAAATAGGCAGTACCCCGCTTCCCCCCAGGATCCTCACTTGAAAATGTGTGGTAACCTAATATAATATTCTAGATTGACTGACTGGTATGATTTTTTTTTTGGTATTTGTAGGTGTGATTCCATTTGAGACAAAAAGTATTAATACTTAGGGGCAAAAGGAACAATTTCAGGGTGAGTAAAGATAACAAAAAGATGGAAAATAAGGATGACAGTTTGACTCCCAAATGCAGATGAATCAGACACCATTGCTTGCATAATCTTGTGGTTTGGGAGGGAGAATTCCCCTTTTGTGGGCATGTCACAAATTGTTTAATAGTATTTTACATGTAATGTAGTGCACTGATAGAGAAAAAGAGATGATGAAGATGACAAATTATATGTGTGTGTCCCCCATACATGCCCCATACCATAGGCTTTCCAGCTTAAGTTACTTTAATTTGGACCAACCACAGCCAGCAGGTACATAATATTACATTACATGTAATTGCAAAGTGAAGTTAAAAAGTTTGTTGGGCTACACTAGAACTGTATTTGAATCTCAGCTGCTTAGATATGAGCACTTTCTTAGCTGTTGAAATCATTCTTGTGTTTCTTAAATCTCCTTATGTTAATATTAATGATCCAAAACAATTGCATTTGTGTATTTATTACAAATGTAATATACTGGTTATGGCAGTAGGCCAAAAAGAAAAGCTTAACAAATAAACATCTCACTTCTAGCTGTCTTTATTCAGTCGAGGTTTGACAGTTATTCTTGTTATTCTTGACAAAACAGGAACAACTGAATAGTGAATTTGCAGTACAGTAGTGGCACCAGTTAACATCTTTCTGGTTAAGGCTTCCAATTCTTCTCAAGGACGGTGTCTTGTTTTGTTACTGCGCATACCTTCTGCGCATCTCAGGATATTCAGGGTAATAAATCCATGACTACCGTCTCGAATATAACAAATCTAATCGCTGTCCATATAGGTAGGTGAAGTCAGTGTAGTGAGCATAGTTGGTGTAGTTGGTGTAGTCAGTGTAGTCACTGTAGTTCGTGTACTCGGTGTAGTCAGTATAGTTGGTGTTAAAGGTGTAGTCATTGTAGTCTATGTAGTTAATTTAGTCAGTGTAGTTGGGGTGGTCAGTGTTGTCGTGACTACACTGACTACACCCACTACACTGACTACACCCACTACACCAGCTGACTACACCGACTACTCTGACTACGCTGACTAGTACACCGACTACACTGACTACACCGGCTACGCTGACTACACCGACTACACTGACTATGCTGACTACACTGACTACGCTGACTACACCGACTACACTGACTACACCGACTACACTGACTACGCTGACTACACCGACTATGCTGACTACACCGGCTACACTGACTACACCGACTACACTGACTACGCTGACTAGTACACCGACTACACTGACTACACCGACTACACTGACTACACCGAATACACGGACTACGCTGACTACACCGACTACACTGGCCACACCGACTACACTGACTACATCAACTACACTGACTACACCCACTACACCAACTGACTACACCGACTACTCTGACCACGCTGACTAGTACACCAACTACACCGACTACACTGGCTACGCTGACTACACCGACGACACTGACTACGCTGACTACACCGACTACACTGACTACGCTGGCTACACTGACTACGCTGACTACACCGACTGCACTGACTACACCGACTACACTGACTACGCTGACTAGTACACCGACTACACTGACTACACCGACTACACGGACTACGCTGACTACACCGACTACACCGACTACACTGGCCACACCGACTACACTGACTACATCAACTACACTGACTACACCCACTACACCAACCGACTACTCTGACCACGCTGACTAGTACACCAGCTACACCGACTACACTGGCTACGCTGACTACACCGACGACACTGACTACGCTGACTACACCGACTACACTGACTACACCGACTACGCTGACTACACCGACTACGCTGACTACACCGACTACACCGACTACACTGACTACGCTGACTACACTGACTACACCGACTACACTGACTACACCGACTACACCGACTACACGGACTACGCTGACTACACCGACTACACTGGCCACACCGACTACACTGACTACATCGACTACACTGACTACACTGACTACCCACGACTACACACGACTACACTGACTACACCAACTACACTGACTACACATGACTACACTTACTACAGTGACTACAACTTCAACAAACTACACTACATACAGCAAATACATTCGCTCTTTCAATTGCATGAGATAGAGATAGACTATGAAATGTATATTCGTGACAGTAGTCATGGATGCATTACCATTCAGGTTTTTTAAGGAATTTGCCCCGTTATACCAAATTTTTTGTGTGGTTTAAGACTATGTGGAAACAGCAGATCTTAGCAAGGGCTTCCAATAACCCTTGCTAAGATGCACCTTTTCCCCATAGTCATAACCTTTGCAAAAAATACATCTGTATTAATTAGGAGGCACCACCCTTAAGAAAAATTAACCTATCAACATGTTTGTCACATATGGTGGGTCAGATTTGTTGTATTACCACTATATTTTAGTACCAGTCTACTGGGACACGAGTTACATGTACATGCAACTCTGAACCATTATTTTCTTTTATAGACCCAAAGTGCTCTCATGTGCTTGCCTTTCCTTTTTTGTTTTGTACGATTTCAAAAGACTGGCCATATGAGCCTTCGAGACCGCCATCTTTGTTGACAAAGTGACGGTCAATTCTCCAAGAAGGGGGTGGGGAAGAGATAATATTCGAACCACCATTTTGCACACAGACAAGACCCTGGTGACAAATGAAGTCTTTTTTAATGAAAACAAAGTAATATTGTTACTTGGTTTCAAAACAATGGACATAACGTACAGCAGAGAACAATAGAGGCATTTTTCAATGAAGGGAAAAGAACTACAGGACATCATTTGAAAACTGTCTTAACTATCGATAATTAACTAAACTATCGCGATTGTCATCGATAGTTGAATTTTGCGATCAATGCGTCGCTATCGGAACACTCCAATTGCAATGCATTGATAGTTTGATCTATTGTTACACTCCTATGCATGTTAGGAGTCTATGCTACTTTTCATCCTGTACAATGTCTTACAAGGTAGTGATAAAAATATTGTCATTTGCCAACAATACACATATAGCCCAGAACCTCATATGGGGTCACTTTTTAACGCTTCCATTATTTTCAATTCAGTTAAGTGTTATTATACATATTATTTTCTCAGGCTGTGGTTGGTACATGTAGATGTACCTGATGAATAGCACATGCATGGGGATACACCCTTATATCTTCAAAATATTAGTCAAAGTAAAGATGTTGCATTCTTAGCTAGGGTAGGGAATGAAAGAGCTATATGAAACTTGAATCGAAATGTCTAAAGGTGTTCTTAAGTTAAACTCAGATCATTACACCATAGTTGCCTTTTACTACTTGCTTACTGTTTGCATTTTTTTGTTATTTCCACAGGTCTCAAGATACAAAGCGAATCCCAAAACAAAAACAAAATAAAATACATGCAGTGGCGTAAGCAATATAAATAGCCAAGGGCATCACAAGGATTACTACAGAGTATTTTTAATGTCGTCACTTTTTGATACCCATAAGCGGTATCAATCACACAGATGTAGATTCATTAGCTTAGGTGATGCTGCTGGTGCTTGTTGGTGTAACCAATGTGCCTGCGTTATTTTTGCATTACTTTTCTTAAATGTCTATTTTAAAAGCCCTTTTTGAAGGCATGTATCCATGCCTGTTATGAATTCATACAGTGTAGTGGTTGTAGACCAGTGTGTTGATGCAAACCTACTGAGAAGGTCTGCTTTTTAGGTTTTCTATGGTGGAATAGTTCAACACGTTGTTTCTTCAACAATAAAGATTACAGAAAAGGCTTTTTGTCTGTCATCTCACTACATGGTCTACAATGTAGTCGTCCTTTTTCAATTTACATGATATTTGCAGGCTCCTTTATTCGATTTACATGCTTTTTACAGGCTCCTTTATTCGATTTACATTGTATTGACAGGCTCCTTTATTCGATTTACATGAAAATTTACAGGCTCCTTTATTCGACTTACATGATATTTACAGGCTCCTTTATTCGATTTACATGGTTTTTACAGGCTCTTTTATTCTATTTACATGAAAATTTACAGGCTCCTTAATTTGAATTACATGATATTTACAGGCTCCTTTATTCGATTTACAGGCTCCTTTATTCGATTTACATGGTATTTACAGGCTCCTTTATTCGATTTACAGGCTCCTTTATTCGATTCACATGGTATTTGCAGGCTCCTTTATTTGATTTACATGAAAATTTACAGGCTCCTTTATTCGATTTACAGGCTCCTTTATTCGATTTACATGGTATTTACAGGCTCCTTTATTCGATTTACATGAAAATTTACAGGCTCCTTAATTTGATTTACATGATATTTACAGGCTCCTTTATTCGATTTACAGGCTCCTTTATTCGATTTACATGTTATTTACAGGCTCCTTTATTTGATTTACATGAAAATTTACAGGCTCCTTTATTCGATTTACATGGTTTTTACAGGCTCCTTTATTCGATTTACATGAAAATTTACAGGCTCCTTAATTTGATTTACATGATATTCACAGGCTCCTTTATTCGATTTACATGGTATTTACAGGCTCCTTTATTTGATTTACATGAAAATTTACAGGCTCCTTTATTCGATTTACAGGCTCCTTTATTCGATTTACATGGTATTTACAGGCTCCTTTATTCGATTTACAGGAAAATTTACAGGCTTCTTAATTTGATTTACATGATATTTACAGGCTCCTTTATTCGATTTACAGGCTCCTTTATTCGATTTACATGGTATTTACAGGCTCCTTTATTTGATTTACATGAAAATTTACAGGCTCCTTTATTCGATTTACATGGTATTTACAGGCTCCTTTATTTGATTTACATGAAAATTTACAGGCTCCTTTATTCCATTTACATGATATTTACAGGCTCCTTTATTAGATTTACATGAAAATTTACAGGCCCCTTTATTCGATTTACATGGTATTTACAGGCTCCTTTATTCGATTTACATGATATTTACAGGCTCCTTTATTCGATTTACATGAAAATTTACAGGCCCCTTTATTCGATTTACATGATATTTATAGGCTCCTTCATTCGATTTGCATGAAATTTACAGGCTCCTTAAAACCATTTACATGTTATTTACAGGTAACCTTTAGTCGATTTACATGCTATTTACATGGTTTATGTCCCTTGGTTTGAGAAATTTACAGGATCGTCTTCATAATTTACATGTTTCACTTAAAATATTTACATGTTTTTTACAGGAATATCTCAAAACATGTAAATGGGTAAAAAGTATGGAAATTACCATTTACAGTATCTTTTTGACGATTTACGTGTTATTTACATGTTTTTTACATACTATGTAAATTTTCAACTTTTCCAGTGCTTCGCGATTATTCCAACTCGTTTAACTTGTCTAATGTGGCCGAACTGTCTGGGAACTGAATTCGTAGGGACGGCGCTCAAGCTCAGGAAGAGAAAGAAAAATTCACCGTCGTGTGTTCCCGTTCTCCTAAAAACCTTAAAACTGGTCATTTCACGTTGTTGTTTTGCAGAGGACAGCAAAGAAATGTACCAGAATGTCTAACGCACGTGCAGAGTCATTGTTTTGCCTTCGCCGTCGTGGTTGCTTTAACTCCCTGATTTGTATTTGTGGACGTCTAGGTAACAATGACCGTCCTATGGCAGCCTTTGTAAACTGTGTTGTACAAGGTGGTTCGAACTCTGAGTTTATGTGACATTCAGCAGAAAGCCAACGATACGTTCATTTTCGAAGCGCAGTTTTTGTTCCTCGATAATTTTTGGAAATTAATTTATTCTTTTAAAGATTAATTTTGGGCATTCTCAGGAGTGCCAATTTTCTTATTGGTACACAATACCACTTTAATTGATATATCACAAATAACGTCAACTTAACTCACTGTGCGGTAATAGTTATGATGTCAATTGAGGTTGACCAAGAGAATAACCTTATGTTAAATCAAAATTGGAGCTATTTTTAAGACGTTCTTTGTGGTGGCATCCACATAACAAAAGACACGATTTGTTCCAGCACGACTCACGAAGCCACAGAGGAGCTGCATATGCTGCGTGTTACGAGCAATCATGCCAAATACAACTCTATCTTTACACGGTCATGCTCTCTCAGTGTTTATTCTTGATTTCTTTAAAATACATATAATTTCGGTAAATGGATTCTTTGATGTATTTCCATTTCGAATTAACTTCAAAGTCCCGTTTCTCAAGACCCTTCTTACCTGAGGCCCGATAAGTATTTTTTTTCAAATCCAAAGAAGGAGGTCTGAGTAGATCGAATTCTCGACTTCAGCGTTGTCACAGTGTGCGTAAAAGATCTGGGTATCGTCTGCGTAGCAAGGTCGCTTATGAAAATGTTAAATGACAATGGTCGTAAGATGGATCCTTGAGCAATTCCTCTTGGGACTCGTTGTTTACGATGGCTGAAATAGTTCTCTATGATCTCAGCTGTTTTTTCATCGGCTCCGTATTCCTTGAGTTCGAGAGATAAGATCATGTGGAAGAGAATCGAAAGCTGTATCTTGCGGTAACTGATTTTTAGTCTGTTCACTGTCGTTTCCTTTTTCAATAAGACAGTGTAACTGGAGCACGAAGCTCCTTTACCAAGTCACCCCCCCCCCCCTTGCGCTTGCACTTGTTCAATCCCCGTTGTTTTGTTCCTCTTGTCTCCTGAGTCTGCGAAAAGGCTTCCTGTGATGATGGAAGCCGGTTCGTAGACACTCGCGAACTTGATGATCTTATGAAGAAGTAGCAACCTCTAGTCCTGCTGCTGTTGTTGTCATTGTTGTTTAATTTATCCCGAATGAAAACAATTTTGATAATGCACCAAGGCTCCACGGTCTTCAGTTGTGAATGGACGTGATACATACGAATATATAAAACTCGTACGCAGATTAATAGGGAGGTCCTGTAAGTCACATTTTGCTCGTGGCGACTCCAAATTTTGAATCTGTGGACGACTACGGCAGTAACCTACCCTGCGAGCAGAGGCCCTTCGATCTTCCTAGATAAGTCGGGAAGAGGAAGGGACCTCTGCCAGCCGCCTCGACTTTCTCATCCACCAAAACGGATGAGTCAGTCCGGTTTGAAACCAGTTTTTCCAGTTTTTGCTGAGTGCGCATGTGCTTTGTTAGAAATTGCTGACTAAATGCGCGGCCACGGTACGTTCGGTTCTCTTTCGTGAAAAGTGCACTGGGAAGAGTGAATACTCATGGAATAAGCAATCTCACACAACACCAGTCGAAGGCCTTGCTTAATTTTCTGTGTGGTAAAGATTCTTTTGTCTGTTTGCCAACCGGCCATGGCAAATCGCTAATGTAATTTACCAACTGGAACAAAAGAATCTGGGTTGCGATTGCTTTCGGACCAATAAATTTTACTTCTGGTTTGAGCGGGAATCGATGTGAAGGGCTACGCGAATGTGCACTTCAACGCTTATTTTTTTTGGCGAAATGACATTTATTTTGGTCAACGGGGAAACAAGCAAACGGCAAGAGAAACAATTATTTGCCGACTGGCGGCCGGTAATTTTGAAGACGAAACGGTCTCAGTACAAAATATAATTTACCGCACGACGGCCGAGAAGTTTGAATACGAAACAAACTCGACACAAAGGCGTTTTGTTGAATAAAAGCAGCGAATGTTGAGGACGAAAGAGACTCAACACGAAAATACTTCTGAATGACCGGGGCAAAAAGAGGGTCAAAATAAAATAAATCTCGAAGACCAAGATTTCTATGCGAGACTTCCGTGACCCGCTATTAAATTGGAAATCACTGGACTGTAACATCATGTTGACAGTCGACAAATCGTAGTTTCTTGATCAGCAAAAATATTTCGAGGCTGATAAGTTTTCAACCAGTGACATAAATTCGAACAAAATTATTCTCAGCCTTACGATTTAATTAAAACTTTCCTCAACTCTCTTGTGTTACGACCGAAGTCAGAATAGTTTGTTGTGGACGCGGCTGTCATTCAGTAAACATGTTAATTGAAGCGAGGCCGACAAGGCTCGGTTAAATTTAAATTTAGCGCATGCTCAACAGGGAAAGTCGAGGTGGCTGGCAGAGGTCCCTTCCTCTTCCCGACTTATCTAGGAAGATCGAAGGGCCTCTGCTCGCAGGGTAGCAGTAACCTTCCTATAGTACCGTTTGCGTTTGCGAACTGTGCTGTAAAAAGTTAAGGGAAGCGATAAATGCAATTTGCCGATTGTTTGTTTTTCAAATAACGATGTGCACATACCTTAACAGAATGTTTGTAATTTCTTTCAGATTCCAACACCAATGCCAATGCAAAATACGAAAAGGAAAATTGGGGGGAAAAGGGAAAATGAACGTAGATTCCTCCTAAATTTTTGTTTAGTAGTTATTACGCTTCTTCCACTTGGAATGCCCTAAACTAATTTTAAAAGTCACTAGAATCTACTGTCTTTAATACAGAATACACATTATGAAAATTGCGCCCGCTGATACGTTTCTGGCCTGCACGAACTATTTCGATACAGAATTCATTTGCTTTGGTTTAGTTAAAGATCAAGTCAAGATTTAGCACCACATAGAGTTTCAGCACCGTACGCCCAGCTAAGGATACGTTACAGGGACTCGTAAAGTTCATTAAATTACGGAAACCAGTCTTCATGGCCAGGATTACTTTTCATATATAAACTGCTTTAATTTGAATGCGCTATGACTGAGGACTAGCCTTTTAACCTTCAAGAAGAAGTCGCACTAATTCTTTTTGTTTACTTAAGAAAAGATGTAAAAAAAAAAATGAAAGTGGGAAACCTATGTTCACACGTACACTGTATTTCCTGTCCATCGAATTCTTTTGTAATCTCAACAGAAAACACTAAAGAAGGAAGCCAATCTTGTATAAGGTCAATTCATACATAAAAAAGACTCTTACCTTCTTTAAACACACTCAAGTCGACGAAAGGCAGATCATCACGGTCAACCGCAGGGTTGCTTGCATCGCGGCGAATTCTTCGTTAAAAAAGGTATCTTTCTGTGTGAACATAACACCGTCAGCCTTGTCACATATCAGTCGAGCGATCGTTGCTTTTCGTATCTGGGCTAGCTTAGCAACTGTGAACAAGGTTGGTTGGTCTCCCTCGAACTAAAAGTGGTCACCAAGGTGCAAATCTTTAAACTGCTGCATTATAATGCAGATGAAGGTAAAGTCAAGCACGCCTCCTTCCGTTGGGAACTCACTGACGCCGCCTGCAAATAAATGGATGCATTCGACTTTGGCGTAGACCCTGTCTAGTCTGTTTATCTGATCCTGTTTTGTGTCCAAAAGGTCAGGGAAAAACTTAGCTGATCTTCCACTGCAAGCTTTACGGAATTTTACGTAGCCTGGTAAGCCATTTTTTGGCCACGCCGAATGTTTATGCCAGGAAGGTCATCTACAGTGCCATCAAAAGTTGGTCCCTCGAAAATGAGTTGCTCTAGTACGGCTACAACGAAGATCCTGTATGAAAAAAAAATTCCGCTGGTCATATGCCTATTTCTGGGCTCTAACCCGTGATGATGTATAATTCAAATAGGAACTTCGACCGTCCTTATTTCATTCAATCTTCTACAATTAAAGATTATCAAAATCACGAGTCTCCGGCCTCTTCCTCTCCCAAAAGGGATGTTACTTAGTTATCGCTTAAACCACATTAATCTTTTGATTTTTAGTAATCCCCCAGCTAACTTCTTCTTCTTCTTCTTGTTCTTGTTCTTGTTCTTGTTCTTGTTCTTGTTCTTCTTCTTGTTCTTCTTGTTCTTCTTCTTCTCCTTACTCTATTCAGTCCCATCAGTCTTATCATTTTGAAAAACGAATCTTAAGAGTGACTGGAGTTTATATACATAATGTGAACCTATGTATCTTCGTCTAACACTTACCTATCCACTTGTCGAGCTAGTCTTCCAACCAATCCTAGCAGAATCCCTCCTTATGGATTGTTTCCCTCTTGGAAAAAAAATCCTAACTGGTATGTCATTTGGTCGGCCAAATCCTCGCTTTCTTAACCGAGAGTTTAACCGAGGAAAAGTGTTGCGAATCACAGAGAGTGGCTCATCCTCAGAGCTGTTGTAGAGAAGTTGTTAAGCATTTCTGGGTTCTTTGCAGGGTTATACCCTTCAAAGAACTGACCTTCTCTTTCCCTCTGTAAGAACAGAGTCAACGCAATGTTAAGGCTCTGCTAAAAGGTCTTTTAGCGATCTTTCAGCTACTTTCCACGGACAACACAATCCTGAAATAAACTCAAAGTAACCTTCATTTGTATCTTGGCAATGATGCCAATTTTTTAAATGGTTGTTTGGTAAATTCACCGTTTCAGAAATTGTAATTTATCTAGCAGATAAGGGGATGGGTCATATTATTACAAAGATACTAAACTCGTGAATAGACATGCGAGTAGCCTCTAATTTAGGCGATGGGGATAGTAGGGCAGGCGAAATACACACACGCGCGCGAAATTTCGAGGAAACGCGACGAGAGGGGAGCGCCGAAAATTAGCGTTGCATCTCCTCGAAATTTTGCGCTCGTGTGTGTGTATTTCGCCCGCCCCAAATCGCTATCCCCAAAAAAGAGACTACTTGCAGTCTTATCACGTGACAGCTCTTACTACAGTTTTACTGAAGAGAACTGCAAGCCACTCGTTGTAGGTGATATGCTGTGTCTCTACAGCTACAATTTTACGCGTCTCTTGAAGCAACCTCTCGTCACCCCACTTTGGATTCAGTTCACGTAGAGCTGTGGCTATGCAGCTGTGTTCGCAAACCCATAAGAGCTGCATCGTTGTCAGAGCTGTCAAACGACGCAATCATTTTAAAAATAAAAGTGAGATACCTTATTTACCAGTATACTTAATATACATGTACTTATTTCCATCTGATTAGAACCTTGCAGATGATAACCCAAAATCTGATATAAAGCTAAATGTTTGATAATGGTGATATGAGTTAAACATAATATAGTGTATTGAGATGGTGAGCTATTTCATCATGGGTTCGGTAAAAGGAGATATACGGAGCTGGAGCCGAGGATGTCCTTTTGGTTTGCAGGCGGGAGGCGGGTACCTATTGAAATCTTCGTGGGTAAGCGGAACAAGCCAAATATTACGTCCCATTAAACTCGAATGGCATCTCGCAAAAGTGGGCCTACGATGAGAATTTGGCCAAATATTTTATCTCTCATGACCCGCTACTGGTACATGCAAGTATTAGTCTAGTTAATAGGAATGTCTTTCACCGATCATTTGATCGAGCGTCACCGGCAAAGGAACAAGGTACCTCTTCCCAGTTAACAGTTCTGTAGAAAGTTTCTGGATCATTTAGAAGAATAGGTTGCCCTACTGAGTTTATAAATGGGCGAACATCCAAACGTCCCCCTTTTGAGCGAAGCCGCGTTGCTAAGTTGCTTTTAGACCCGTACGCTTGTGACACGTCTATATAAGAGGTTATTATGATTTCCTGCAATACAACGAAAACTAAGTCTATGTCAGTTACCCTAAAATTTGTATTATCTTATTTATTTGCGTTCCTTAACACCGCTATGGTGTCAGTAGAAGTTAGCACGTTGAACTTTCAATCGGACGTTCCGTGTTTCAGGGCTGGCCTCCCCACCATTTTGTTTCACTCTGCAAGAAAGCTTTTACTTTAAACTGCCTTTCTCTACCCAAATGTACAAGTGAAGTCCAGAGAACCGTTAAGGCAACCTGACAAAATGCTAACAGTATTCATTCGATGGATTTTTCTTCCATACAATGGCGAGTCATTGTAACGCCCCTAAAAGCTTCATGCTGTAGAAACCATATCTAAGCGCCGACCCTTATGAGCCTCTAGCTCGTTCAATCTGCTGGATTGCACGCGGTCTCAACTTCATCAAGAACAATCTTTTTCTTAATACTGATGGTTTCTGCAAGAAAACAAAATTTCACCAACCTGATCCCCATTTCCGTCTCTAGCTGACCTCCTAAGGTTAATACACCGTACACTTTGGTTAAATCTCAGTTCTTGGCCGGGAAGGGTGTCGATTCCAATGCATCCAGGTCTTTGTGGGCACGGTTAATTTTGGTTGCTGCCACAATCTACCTCTTCCATCTCAGTCAAGGTGACGTCATAATCTAAGAATTGTCCCCATGTTATTGTCAGGTGGGTAAAAGCAGGGCTTCTCCCGACGATATTTGTAGTATTATTAGCATCAAACATGTTTTTGCTAACTTGCCTAGCATTTGTGAGAGTTTCGTTGGGATTGGCTGTCACATGTCCATACTTGAAGCCTGGTTCATAATCAGGGCTCGGCTAAGGTCTCAAGTCGTCGCAGTGGACGGAAGATGGCTCCGCGGGTGATGTTGCACAGGTTGTTGCACGTCCCGTCAAATGTGCGATACTTACGCTGGGCACATATTAAC
This sequence comes from Siderastrea radians, assembly GCA_964017195.1. NCBI lineage: Eukaryota > Metazoa > Cnidaria > Anthozoa > Scleractinia > Rhizangiidae > Siderastrea > Siderastrea radians. The sequence continues at coordinate 39,152,720 of OZ024897.1, read as the reverse complement.
CGTTATAAAAGTTATCGCAGTTTAGTAACAGAAGACAACGCCTGCCGCATTCAAAAGCGCCAACGATAAGTAGAATCACTAGAAGGAAATTGAAAAGGGAAAACATTGAAAGTACCAAGTTAATGCTATCTTCTTAATACCTGTCTTTAAACAATGAATATCTTCTAGCAATGACCTATATTACAAATTAATTGCATATACCGAAGATTGACCCAAAAACAGCCAGACCTTTCATCGATTTCTGATCATGTCTTAAAGTGCCGTTTATTGTGGAAGTTTCTGGCAACTCGCGGAGTAGCAACGAGCAAATCCAAACAATGATCGTTTTGTAGTTGCTCTATTCGAGAGCAGTAAAGTGTGATTATTATCTTAGGCCGCTGGTCTCTTTCAAGTAGATTCCGGCTGGGGCGCTTCATTTCTTAATTTATCTCGAGTGAAAATTTATTAAAAACTTTGGCGCCAATTTCATACTTTGAACAGTGTTAGGAAGAAGAGTAATGCACCTTGTTTGCTTCATTTTGCTCTTGGGTTGCTTCTCGCGTTACACGTGTTGAGCCAACAGAGAGATCTGGTTTCAAGGTAAGGTGCACATGGTAATAGGAAATAGCCACAAGAATCCTCCCTCACCAGCCTTATAGTCTTCCTTTCTTCCTAATGGGCAACTGGTACTGGTCAAATACGACTATAAAAAATTAAATTGTCCTTTTTTTTAAGGCGGCCAAACTAAGCGTGTCCTTAAGCTAAAAATACAACACATACCTGTTGTGATTATCTTAGAAACTCGCCGCCAAAATGTTAGCAAATTTCGCCGCTGTACGATCGGTCTATCCACAGTGGACCAAAATCAGAACACCAAGGCTTGGCGTTCTAAACTAACGTTGCATAAGTTGATTCGTAGTATTACTGTTCTCCGCCCAGGGTGGAATTCTAGTTCATCGAAAGGTGTCCCCCAGCATTTTAGTCTTTTACCACTCAAGTAATAACATTCATCTCAAGCAAACCGAATCTTCCTGTGTTGTTAGTAACAGTTTGTGCCAAAGACTTCCAAAAAGAACAAAAATCCTGAAAAATGGTTGAAAACATTTTGCCTTACTCAAAATAGCTGGCTGTCTTAACTTAAAAACCGGATATCTTTTTAAGAAGAAAGCGGCGAGGCATACCCCAGACATGTTTCTTTAACTTGGCAAGGGATTGTTGAACTTTAAACAAATAAAAGCAAGCGTTTACATATCTTATGCAACTAAACCAACAAGCTAACAAGTTAGCAAACTGTAAAAAGGCAACAAAATAACCCTGGCAGTGTTTATGCTCCGGACTAACAAAGTTAACTGCGAAAATATATGGTGTGCATGCAGAGTAAAAGTACTTTATCGAAGATTTAGATTTGAGTCGAAAATCCAAGACACGTCAAAGCAATTCCTTGAGTATGTTGGCTTCTGAGAACGTTATTTGCTGTATTGAAGAGACTAAGCATAGCACCTTCCTTTTATACCGTTTGCCACTGTTAGATATTCTTTTTTGTCGGACAAAGTCCCTTGTCGCTTGTCAGTGATTAGTGGCAAACAAAGACAATGCATGCCCTTATTTTTGGTAGCTGTGTATTTTCAGTTACACTCGCAGATTGGAGAGGACTTGTGAAAGCAATATAGTTAATTTTGTCGGTTTGAAAACAAAGGTTTTTTCAGGTTGTTTCTTCTTTTCACTGAACTGCTTAAGTTGAAACACCTTCACTGCGATGATCTTCATATAATTCTTTATTATATAAACTACAGTGTTTTACAGGAATTTCTGCCACTGAGAAACATCGTATCCAAACACGTAAAAATACGATAATTTTACGTGTGTTAATATCAGCCAATCAGTGATCTACTTGTGTTACTATGACAACACCCGCCTTTGCTGTCGGCAGTCGTCGCTTTGCACCATTGCGATCCATTGCACGTTTGCTCGGGTTCATGAAAATTTTGAGGAAAAAAACAACAGAAACAACCATACAAAAAAGCCAAAAGAGCTAAACAATGGCTGAGAGGTTCGTGTCTTTCAACGACAGGGATGTAGACGAGTTTATAGATTTGGAAGAAAACGCAAACACCAAGAAAAAGACAGAAATTGACTTGGGACTTGTAAAGTCATTCATCGCGAAGGAGAATGAAAGTCGGCCGCTTGAAGAATTATCTCCTCAAGAACTGGATTTATACCTAAGCAGATTTATTTTAGCTGTGCGAAAAAGGAACGGCGAGGAGTACGAGCCAACAACTCTACGAGGATTTATTGCTTCCGTTGAGCGTTACCTCAAGAAATGTCAATACAGCGAGTCCGTTATTACGGGACAAAACTTCACAAGAACAAGAGAGGTGCTAAAGTCAAAACAAAAACAACTTAAACGCCTAGGAAAAGGAAACAAGCCTCAAGCAGCTTCCAGTCTTACTCCAGAAGAGATAGACATTCTCTACGAGAAGAAAGAAATGGGTATTAGCTCTCCAAAAGCACTAATCAACACCCTGTGGTTTAACAACTGCCTGCACTTCGGTTTACGCGGTGGCAAAGAACAGCGTGACTTGAAATGGGGCGACATTGTATTGAAGGTCGACTCTGCTGGAAAGCAATACCTTGAATATTCCACAGAAAGGCAGACCAAGACCAGACCTGGCGATAATCCTTCAAACACACGAACGGTGAAGCCACGTATGTACGAGAATCAAACAGTTCCATCTGAGCGCAACCCTGTTTTTCTGTACAAGTTATACAAGGATGAGCGGCCCGAAGACACCCTGGTGGACGATGCTCCGTTTTATCTCTCAATTAACCATGTCAGCAGTGAAAAACTAGCCTTGCCAGAAACAAAATGGTTCAAACCACAGCCCATGGGAGTTAACAAACTGAATTCCTTGATGAAAGACTGTGCATTAGCAGCGGGTATTGGGGTCAACAAACGCATTACTAACCATAGTGCTCGCAAAACACTCGTACAAACACTTCAGGATCACAACGTCCCTCCAACGCAAATCGTTCAAGTCACGGGCCATAAGAATCTCCAATCTGTAAACAATTACAGTACATTAGGGGACAGGCAACAAGAAACTATTTCTTCAATTTTGTCGTCAACGCGTACACCAAATGTAGCTCAGCCCTTTGTCCCGCATCAAATTAGTGAGTCTTCTACTACGGCACTTGCAACGTCAGAAACCAAAAGCCAGAAGCCTTCTGCACCAGAATGTCTTATCCCGTCTGCATTGTTTCATGGTAATCATATTACTGGAGGAACATTCAATGTTCATGTTTCCACCACATCATCTTTGGCGTCCAGCACAATGATAAGCGAAAGTCCGTAAAGAAAGAAATTTCGCAGGCTTCGTGTTTTGGACAGTGACAGTAGTCAGAGTGGTAACAGCCAAGAGTAGAACCTTATATTTCTTTAAGCAATTAAGTTGCATGTTAACGTTTCACATTGTTGTTTAGTTTTATTGGCTTTGTAAAACAGCTTCTTTATTGTTATTTTTCGCTGCATTCGATTGATCGTAGTCGCGAAGAGTTTTTTTTTTCATCTTGCAATAAAATTGTTGAACGTAAACATCTGGTATTTGTTTATATAATAAACAGAAAAATACATGGACGCTTGGAGATATGGAATTTATCTTCTTGTGTTCAAATCGATATCTCACGAGTGAGCGCAGCGAACGAGTGAGATATCGATTTGAACACTCGAAGATAAACTCCATATCTCCGCGCGACCATGTATTATTCTCTATATCTTTATCCGCAGTTCAAATATATGATTATTTCATATATTAATGTTCATTTCTCCATCTACGGGATAGCCTGTTCCAGGCGTTCAGATAGTGGAGCGCGAGCGAAAAATAAAGCGAGCGAAAGAGCGGGAAAAAAACGAGGGGAGACCTGGGGGAGAGGACGAGGGAACGCCTGTGAAATTAATTTTAAAAAGCTCATGACGGTATACCAGAATCTGGTATACCCTCTGATTGGCCAAATTTGACACCTCCTGTCAACACCAGAGGGTTGTTGACGCAGAAATGCGATATGGCGTGCCCGTGCGAAGGTCATCCTCCATCGAGTCACGCACGGTTTAGGCTGGTTCACACTTGTTACATAAGCATAAGCATAAACATAAGCATAAGCATAAGAATGTTCACACTTATGACATAAGCATAAGAAAGCGACATACGCAGGCGCATTGGGCTTCAGATTTATAATCCTGGGGGAATGAGACGAGTTGTGATTTCAAAATGGTGGACGAAGAAGAAAACGAAGAAGCGCTCCTTTTGATGTTACTGCGCCGTAATCGTCGACGGCGGAAAGAAAGACAACCTGAAAAAAGATGGCGGTCCTGTTGGGTAAGAGAAATCTTCACGAAGAGAAAACAACAAGAAGATTATCACAATCTTGTGCTTGAAATGCGACTGGTGGACCGAGAAATTTATTTCAGGTAGTTCAGGTAGTTAATACGGCCGGCCTCAGCCAGTTTCTCATTATAATACAGCGTGTTTAAAGGAGAAGACGCCAGTTTGAAACAGCTAATCAGAGCAGGATTGGGAACTGTTTTCGCTTGAATTTCTGCTGACATCAAATACTGCTGTTTCGTTATGCTTATGCTTATGCTTATGTTGTCCCGGTTCACACTTGCGATCACGCGACATAAGCATAAGCATAAGCATAAGAAAAAGGAAAAGCTTCCTTTTTCTTATGCTTATGCTTATGCTTATGTCACTACGGTTCACACTTACGCTTTCTTATGCTTATGCTTATGTTTATGCTTATGCTTATGTTACAAGTGTGAACCAGCCTTAAATATCTGTTTACGGTAAGCGCTTAACTATTTAACAAATGTGGATACGTTACAAATGGAATAAAAAGATTGTCTTCGAAACCTGTTTCTGGGAAGAGGTCTCATCGCCATTCTTCCAACAGGATTTGGAAATAGCTTGATCTTTCAACTTTTTCCAAGGTTAATCAACGCATTGCAAAGAAACGCTGTTTCTAAGATATTAAATTGTGGTCACTCCGCTTGTCGTAACCATGCAAAACCAAGTAAAACAGCTTCAAAGCATCGGAATTAGAGCGCTGGCTATCGGAGTAGACGAAGAAGAAGGAGGAAAAATGGATCGGCTAGATTGTTTATGAAAGTCCTGAAAGCCTGCTGTCAGTCGAAGGAATGGAGAAAATAACAACAACAAACATATTGTAGCCATCGCAATCGATGAAGACGACGAAGTTTATTCCGTCACAGAGTGAAAAGCTTTCTATTCATCAATTTGATAAACCGATGTGTATATAAAGTCGTCTGTGATTCTCGTTACCTGTATTGGTCCAGTAGTGGAGATGACATTTGCGTTTCCGTATCGCAGAAAATTTTTCAATGTTCATTCGGCACGTCAGATTTCTTAAAGCATCACCAGTACTTTTCCCAACGCTTCAAACTCGGGTGAAACCTATTTCGGTGAGCATAATTACATAACTTTCTTGTCTACTTTGACCTGACCCTGGGTTTAATTTCACAGGCGTTCCCTCGTCCTCTCCCCCAGTCTCCCCTCGTTTTTTCCCGCTCTTTCGCTCGCTTTATTTTTCGCTCGCCCTCCACTATCTGAACGCCTGGAACAGGCTATCTACGGTATAAATACGAACTCTTAATTGACCAGCTCCCAGTTGGCTTGATAGCTCAGTTGGTTAGAGCGCTGTACCGGTATCGCAGAGGTCATGGGTTTGTTTCCCGTTCAAGCCTGAATTTTTTCAGGTTTCTTCTTTTCAACTGCTTAAGTTGAAACACCTTCACTGCGATGATCTTCATATAATTCTAAAGATGAAACTGATAGGGCAATATTGCTGAAACGAAAATTTCAGTACGTTACATGTTACGGTACTTTGTCAGTTCTCCTCCAAAGAAACGTAAGAAATGAGTTTTCTGGTCGTGAGATAAGAAAAACAAAGATTTACTAATGGGAGCGATGAAAACTGTGCCATCTGTTGCAAAAGAAATAAATGGGAAGGCTTTTCACAGGAAAATCGAGTGTGTTAAACAACACCGAGAGTGGTATAAATTTACACGATATTCGCGTTACCACGACACTGACAGAGTGTAATTACAACATTACACCAATTTTGCGTTAGATAACACCAAAATGGTGTAATTGAATCAGGATGCAGCACCTTCTTGATGTTTTTTTTTTACACTAAAGCTGTGTAGAAAAATCCTTGCAAGGTTTTTTCAGGACTTAACACCGCTGGTATGTAATTTAACACTGCATCGTGTAAGTCAAGCACGAACAAGGTGTAAAGTAACACCAAATGTCAATTACGTTTTCTTGTCAGGCATCGATCAGGCAACTTACTAGAACGACTAGATCACCTCCACATATGACGTCTGGGCTGCAAAATCCGCATATAATCAAATAGAAGTTACTGTACAAGGTAGCTGACAACATAGGTTTGCTGTTTAGACTGGTGGATACCTCAAAATAGGTACCTTTTTATAAGATCTGAAAACAAATCCGCCATTAAATACAATATAATACGAGGGACATTCTGATTATTTGTTTTCGTGAGCAGCTAATGCGCAAAAGGTTTACCATAAGCCTGGAAGATAATAAGGGTTGCAGCGAATATAGCAAATTGCCCCGGTGAACCCCGGTGAGACAAGCTGAATGCAAGTTGCACTAGCAGTGGCGGACATTGGATTACGCCACATTTTAGGGGAGTGTCATATGTATAATTTCTCTTTTCGGTAGGGATTGAAATAAATATTAATGGTCAGTGCAGACGATAGTTTTTTTTAAAACTTTTTTCACGAGTGGATTGTCTACTACTGCCCGACAGTTATTGCGGTCAGCGGTGCCTCGCTGCTCTTGATGTGCTGTGCGCACGCTAGCACAGAATGACGAGACGAGCACATGCTTCAAGCGACTTTCGATTCTTTTCGTGTGCCTGTCGTTTATTCCTAGTACATTCTGGTTTCTGGCATTGCCTGATGTCCTGCTACTGCAACAACGTCAATAAGACACGCGGTAAGTGACTTTATTTGGTAATTTTAAGTCAAAACGAGTGAATACATACTTTATAGTACTAGCTCTGACAGCAGACAACAGTCATGAATGTCATTAAGACATGCTTTGTTCAAATTGTATCTCAACTCTTAACCCCATAATTATCACGCCAAAATCTCCGAATGCCCATTTTCAAAATGCTTTTCTTGTGAGTAAAATGAAACAGTTCGATGAATGGTTTTTCGGGTGTTCGAAGCGAGCGCCATTTGCAGTTGGTTATAAATTTGATTGTTTATGAACGGCGGTTTTGTTGTATTTGAATAATGTGGTCCAAAATATCGCCAAACACAGTTAATGACCTTTACTAATGTGAGAAAAGTAGCCTAGTACGAAATAAAGAACAGATGGCCCAAACGTGTCAGTTTTAAGATAACAATTTGAATAATTTTATGGAAATTTGGCGGTACGAAAATTTATGCAGTTTTACCATTTTGGCGCCAAAAGTTGTTGAATACAATGTCGCTTCTACCCGCTCATTACTTGGACTGTGCTCCTTCAAAGATGGTGATTATTTATCAGAGTTTGCCAGAGCAGAACAGAAAAAATGAGAATAGAAAAATCAACTGACAAATCTTTTACTTTCTCTTTTCATTTTGAATTCAACGTCACCCTCTCTCTGAAGGATACAGTGTGCCTTGCACAGTTGTGTAAAGTGGTTTTCCACTTTTAACCAGCTCCAATGTTGAGTGGCTGTTGCCCGCTCATTACCTGGACTGTGCTCCTTCAAAGATGGTGATTTTTTATGAGAATTTGTTAAAGCAACACAGAAAAATTCAGAATAGAAAGGTTAACTGACACATCTTTTACTTTCACTTTTAAATTTTGAATTCAATGTCACCCTCTCGTTGAAGGACACAGTGTGCCTTGTGTAGTTGTGTGAAGTAGTTTTCCGTAGTGAAGTAGTGGCTTCTGTCTGCTCATTCAGGGATCATGCTACTCCTTGAAGTCCTTGAAAAGCCCTGGAATTTAATTTTAGATTTCAAGGGTGCTTGAAAAGCGCAGATTATATAAACATTGAGTGCAGATTTTAAAATTGGAGACAGAATTTTCAAAAATACGTGTCTGAGCCTGTGCTGTTACATGCTGGGTGGAATTCTGTGTTGTGTGCATTGCATTCTGGGATCAGATTCTTAACTATGTGATCAGGTGGAAGCCATCTTGTATGTCTTGTATGCGTAGTTAGGGTGAGCGGACGAAACTCATCTAAACATGAATCGAAATGCCTGGCGGAGGTGAACGTGTTTTCAATTCTGATTTAGCTTGTAGATGTTGTGTAATAAGATTGGTTACAAGGTGTCAAAGATGATAAACGTGCTGCCTATTGTAGGCTGTGCTGCCAAAAGTATAGGCCAAGCAGCTTTGAAGTTTCATATGGAAGGAGCAAAACACCAAACATGCGTTATGGATTCTGCAAAACCAGTTCCTATTGCAGAGGATTTTCATGATCAGATAGAGACACTACATTCATGTTTTACTGCCATTCTGTGTGTTCAGAAGTTTTAAAGATTTCGGGCCAGAATTATAACAATTTTATCCTTTCCAAAAGCCTGTTGCACCTCAGTGTTATTGTCAGTATGTGTGTGCCATCAACTTTCAGTGAAAAACACAAACATTGCTTTCAGACTATATTGTTGTTAAGATTATTGTTGAGATTATTGTTTGGTATAGTGTTGCTTTATTGGATTATGCGTTTGGTTTTCTTCACCATATACAAGCCTTTTGGTCCCGTAAGAACTATGAACTTGTTATGCATCCCTGTTTATGAATTATTACAGACTTGATGTTGATGTTGCGTTTGTGGTCATTTTCCTTAAAATGCATTTTATATCCGGGGGGGGGGGCTTTTTTAAAGTTGCTATTGACCAATGAAAACATATCAAAAGATAATGCAAGACGAAGTAACCATGAACACTTCTTGAAAACTCAGTTTTTGGTGCTTGAATACTCCTTGAATTTTATATCCACAAACCAGCACGAACTCTGCTCATTACTTGGACTGTGCTCCTTCAAAGATGGTGATTATTTATCAGAATTTGTCAGAGCGGAACAGAAAAAATGAGAATAGAAAAATTAACTGACAAATCTTTTGAATTCAATGTCACCCTCTCTTTGAAGGACACAATGTGCCTTGCATAGTTGTATAAAGTGGTTTTCTGCTTTCAACAAGCTCCAGTGTTGAGTGGCTTTTGCCTGCTCATTACTTGGACTGTGCTTCTTCAAAGATGGTGATTTTTTTATCAGAATTTGTCAGAGCGGAACAAAAAAAATGAGAATAGAAAAATCAATCAACAAATATTTTACTTTCTCTTTTCATTTTTAATTTAATGTCACCCTCTGAAGTACACAGTATGCCCTGCACAGTTGTGTAAAGTGGTTTTCCACCTTTGACTAACTCCAATGTTGAGTGACTACTACCCACTCATTACTTGGACTGTCCTTCTTCAAAGGTGGTGATTATTTATCAGAATTTGCCAAAACAGGACAGACAAAATTAACTCAAAAATCTTGCAGGGGGTGGGGGGGAGACAGTACAATAGCATTGCCATTTTTTTTTCATCAAAGTAGCAGAGGGTCAGATTGTACTGTAGTAGAGTCCTGGCCCTCATTGCCTACATGTACAGTTCTAAACAGGAACAGACTGAGTGATACATCCAACTTACTGAATAATATACACAAGTGACCAAACACATCTAACAAAGCATTGGTCGCTCTGTTGATTTCGTTCTTTTGTTTCATGAAACAAAGGATTTAATTGGTTTCTTTTGTTTAGGTTTTTAACTAAAGAAAACAGAAGATGGGGCCTCATTTTTTGGCCTTTTCTGGAAAACTAAGTGTAAACCGGCAGGAAAAAAACAGGGCATGTTCTCTGAATACATTGAAGCCCACATGCAAAAATTCAGGCCAAAAAAAAATCTCTTAGGGGACTTTCCACTAGCCTCTTCAAATGTTGTTTACATATAGAGTGGTCCAAAACTGACTGAGTGATACACACAACTGACCAGCATACCATTCAGTAAGCCATGTTGTCACTCACTGAATTGAATATACCTTTCACTCAGCTGTTTATACCAACTGGTCAATTGTATAGACTGCTCGGTCAGTTTTGTCTACCCCTGTACTGACCCAGTGGTGTACACAACTGACTGAGTAGTAGCCGCAACTGATCAAGTAACTGGGTGGTACTCACAAGTTAGCAAGTGGTGCACACAACTCACAGGGTGATAAATGACTGAGTGAAACACAGTTGTAAAAGTTATGTGTTCTTAGTGGTGCACATAACTGACTTAGTAGACAAGACAGGTACATGTAGTCACAACTGACTGAGTGTCAAACTGGTGGTCCACCCTGCTCTTCCAAGTGGTATAAAGACTGCATGTAATATTACTCAACTTACTGAGTGATCCACATAACTGATCTAGTGGTGTAAACAACTGAGTGAACCGATTGAGTGGTTTGCTCAATTGACTGAGTGGTATACAATACTGACCAAGTATTAAACACCTAACAGACTGAGCAATACAGTACATGTGTGTACAACTGTCCGACAGGGTATTCCATGTAACTGAACAATAAGTGTTACTGAGGGCTGTTTTCTTTTAGAGCTGTAGTGGTATTTTTTAAATTTTGTATGTAGCTGACCGAAATAAGTTTGTTTCCAGATCTTGGTGCAAAAAGAAATAAACTTGAATAAGTGACATTCAGTATTGCCTAATCATGGTGCGTACAAGTGGGTAATTAATATCGCATTACTAATTTTTATCTCTTTTTTTTTTCAGTGGATTGATGAATCAGATGGAGGTGGTTTCTGAACTGGGTGTGGTTTATCATCAAAATCACTCACTCAATCTGCATTTATTGACTTCATTTTTCTATAACAACTAGACCTTTTATTTTTGTATGGGTTTGGTTTTCATTATTTTGGCACATCAACTTAGGTGTTAACAAAAATGAAGCATACAGAAGTTAATGCACTGTTTGGACAGGAATCTTTGTAGCTTTCTTATTTTTTATAACTATCTTACTCAGTGACACTACTTTATTGAATTCTAAGGCATTAGAGTAGCATCTTTGTAATTTATAGTGAGTTTCCACGGTTGCACTGAAAGGTTTATTTTTCTACCTGTAGACTTATTGTTTTTGGCAAAAAATCGTATTTTTGGATGCATTTTGTTTTAAGGTTTAGTATACCAAATAAATATTCACTGTGAAATAAATTTGGAAACTAGTGATGTCTGTCTCCTTCAGCAGCAATGATTACAATGTTTAAGTAGCCCACATGCATCTTTTATTGTAGTGTTGAAGTGCACTAGAACAGTGTTAACATAACACGTGGAGGGTGTTATGCAACAAAGTTGGAAGTGTTATTTTACACAATTTTAGTGTAAAATTGTCTCTGGTGTAAATTAACCTTGTTTCGGTGTGCACACAGCTGCAAGTTGTTTTACATCATTTGGGTGTCATAAGTACACAATTTTAGTGTAAAATTATCTCTGGTGTAAATTAACCTTGTTTTGGTGTGCACACAGCTGCAAGTTGTTTTACACCATTTGGGTGTCACAAGTACACTTTTTTGGTGTAAACTTACCCGAATTCCGCGTCTACATAACACTGTGTTGGTGTTTTTTTACCCAATCCAAATCAGAATTGTTAGTGGTTCACATTATTATGGTGTAAATGTACACCATGTTGGCGTTACTTTTACACTTAATTGGTGTTCACACAGCTTGAAAAATTTACACTTTTTCGGTGTTACCATAACACTCTCACTTTTTCTGTGTTTTGGTGTTTCAAAAGTAAACACGAATAAACGAGAGCAATTTCTGGTAATGTCCCTCTACAACAGCTTTTTCGCTATTAAAATTAACAAGTTTTAATGTCTACTTGTATCGTGCATAACACGGCTGTGGATAATATATATTTCTATTGTTGTAGGAACCTTGAGCGTGAACTTTAGCTATGCATTGGTTTCTGCAGCATGAAGCGTTTAGGGGCGTTACAATGACTCGCCATTGTATGGAAGAAAAGTCCTTCGCATGAGCAGTGTACATGTTAGCATTTTGTCAAGTTGCCTTAACGGTTCTCTGGACTTCACTTGTGCATTTGGGTAGAGAAAGGCAGTTTAAAGTAAAAGCTTTCTAGTAGAGTGAAACAAAATGGTGGGGAGGCCAGCCCTGAAAAACGAAACGTCCGATTGCATGTCCAACGTGCTAAACTTCTACCGACACCATAGCGTGTTAAGGAACGCAAATAAACAAGATAATACAAATTTTAATGCCAGCTGACATAAACTCATTCCCTGTTGTATTTCAGGTAAACATCACAACCTCATATAGACGCGTCACAAGCGTGCAGGTCTAACATCAACTAATAGGAACGCGGCTTCGCTCAAAAGGGGGACGTTTGGATGTTCGCCCATTTATAAACTCAGGAGGGCAGCTTATTCTTTAATCTAACCCAGAGACTTTCTGCATAACTGCTTACCCGGAAGAGTAACCTTGTTTTCTTGCCGGTGACGATTGAAAAAGGGAAATCCAGTGACAGACATTCCTATTAATTAGACTAATACTTGCATGCGCCAGTAATCGGTCAATTGTGTTAGTCATGAGAGAAGAAATAATTGGCCAAATTCTCATCGCAGCCCCACTTTTGCGAGATGCCATTCGAGTTTATTGGAACACGATATTTACCTTGTTTCCGGCACTTTCCGACGAAGATTCCAATAGGTCCCTACCTCCCGCCTGCAAACTTACACCCAAAGTACACCCCTCGGCTCCAGCTCTGATATTTCATTCCGCATATCTCCTTTTTACCCAACCATGATGAAATAGCTCACCATTTCAATACACTATATTATGTTTAACTCAAATCATCTTTATCAAACACATAGCTTTATATCAGATTATGGGTTATCATCCGCAAGGTTCTAATCAGATGGAAATAAGTTCATTTAGTATAATTGCTCAGGTGATTATAAAGAAGCGCGCGTCCTGATTGGTCGAGGATTACGTCATATCTTGCTAAAATCAACCTGCGCGAGGAGATTATAATACTGAAGCACTAATTATCAAAATGGCCACCGCACGATTTTTGATGTTTCTAAAGGAAAGAAAAAAGAAAATACATTTGCTCTAATAATCACCTGAGCAATTATACTAAAACAATTATTCTCCTCAGGCTCAGCGAATATTGTGGAATAATCTCCGAGATGAGGTGGAGGGGATTATTCCACAATATTGACTTCGCCTTAGGCGAATAGTTGTTGAATATATTAAGTATACTGGTAAATAAAGTATCACACTTTTGTTTTAAAAATGATTGTGTTGTTTGACAGCTCTGACAACGATGCATCTCTTGTGGGTTTGCGAACACAACCGCAAAGCCACAGCTCTACGTGAACTGAATCCAAAGTGGGGTGACGAGAGGTTGTTTCAAGAGAGGCGTAAACTTGTAGCTGCAGAGACACAGCATTTCACCTACAATGAGTAGCTTACAGTTCTCTTCAGTACAGCTGTAGTAAGAGCTTTTAGGTGATTAGACTGCAAGTAGTCTCTAATTGTGGCGATGGCGATGTGGGGCGGGCGAAATACACACACGCGCGCATGAAATTTTTGAGGAGACGCGACGCTAATTTTCGGCGCTCCCTTCGCGCGCGCGTGTGTATTTCGTTCGCTACTCGCTCGTGATAGACTACTCGCAGTCTATCACGTGGTTAGTATCTTTGTAATAATTTGAACCAACCCCCCTTATCTGTTGGATGAATTATAATTTCTGAAACGCTGAATTTAACAAACAACCATTTAAAAAATTGGCGTCATTGCCAGGATGCAAATGAAGGTTATGTTGAGTTTATTTCAGGATCGTGTTGTCAGTTGAAAGTAGCTGAAAGAATGCTACAAAGACCTTTTAACAGAGTTGTGTTGTCAGTTGAAAGTATTTGAAAAGGAAAAAAGACCCTCTAGCAGAGCCTTAACATTTGGGTTGACTCTATTCTTACAAAGGGAAAGAGAAGGTCAGTTGTTTGAAGAGTATAACCCTGCAAAGCACCCAGAGATGCTCAACAGCTTCTCTACAACAGTTCTGAGGATGAGCCACTCTCTGATTCGCAACACTTTTCCTCGGTTAAACTCTCGGTTTAGAACGCGAGGATTTGGCCGACCAAATGCCATATCAGTTAGGATTTTTAAAACCCAGCCCCATTTTTCCAAGAGGGAAACAATCCATACGGATTGTTCGGATTGGTTGGAAGACTAACTCGACAAGTTGATAGGTAAGTGTTAGACGAAGATACATAGGTTCACATTGTGTATATAAACTTCAGTCGCTCTTAAGATTCGTTTTTCAAATTTAAGACTGATGGGACTGAATAGAGCAAGGAGGAGAAGAAGAAGAAGAAGAAGAAGAAGAAGAAGAAGAAGAAGAAGAAGAAGAAGAAGAGCAAGAAGAAAAACAAGAAGTTAACAAAGAACGTCATGGAAAGCTATCATGTCTTGATTCCTGAGGAATCAATAAAAATCAAAATATTTATCTGACTTAAGCGATAACCGAGTAGCATCCCTTTTGGAAGAGGAAGAGGCCGCAGACTCGTGATTTTGATAACCTTTAATTTTTTTTGGAAGATTAAATGAATTTTGGACAATCGAAGTTCCTATTTGAATTATACATCACGGTTAGAACCCCAAAATAGGCATATGACCAACTGAAATTTTTTTCCTACAGGATCTTCGTTGTAGCCGTACTAGAACAACCATTTTCGAGGGACCAACTTTTGATGGCACCATCGATGACCTTCCTGGCATAAACAATTTCAGCATGGCCGAAAAATGGCTTACCAGGCTACGTAAAATTCCATAAATCTTGCAGTGGAAGACCAGCGAAGTTTTTCCCTGACCTTTTGGACACAAAACAAGACCAGATAAACAGACTAAACAGGGTTTACGCCAAAGTCGAAGACGTCCATTTATTTGTAGGCAGCGTTGGTGAGTTCCCAACAAAAAGAGGCGTGCTTGAATTCACCTTCATCTGCATTACAACGCAGCAGTTTAAAGATTTGCGCCTTGGTGACCGCTTTTAGTTTGAGAGAGGCCAACCAACCTCGTTTACAGTAGCTAAGCTAGCCCGGATACGAAAAGCAACGATCGCTCGAGTGATATGTGACAACGCTGACGGTGTGATGTTCACACAGAAAGATGCTTTTTTTACCAAGAATTCGCCTCGATGCAAGCAACCCTACGGTTGACTGTGATGGTCTGCCTTTCGTCGACTTGAATGTGTTTTTAAAAAGAAGGTAAGAGTAATTTGAGGGTGCTAATGGGGATATCCAATTGTCAGTTAACTACTAATTGAAAAAAAGGAATCAAATCACGATTAATCAGAAATCTTGCTAATTACGAAAGGGCTTGTGTATTGTCGACCTGTAATCAATTATTGACGTGATATAAATCAGGCCAAACAAGGTCAAACCACGTTCACTTGCTGGGAAATTAATTAGCTAATGGGAATAACCTTCAAGTCAAACGCACCCAGTCCAAACTTTACCGCTTGTTGTTTAACTCCCATAACATCTGTCAAAGGTTTACAAACTATGTCCATTGAATTGTGTTTTGCCAAGTCAAACGGCGCGCGTGTCGTTCGAATGCGGATCCTTTGTCATCATCTCGATAAAAACTTAGAATAACTTTGACCATAGCCTGCGTGGCAGGCACAGAAAGGGGAAGGAAAAGGCAAGAAATTATTCGCAAGCGCGAGCAACGAGCGTATTTCAGCCGTACCCTATTATAGGAAATTAACGCTCCATGAAATTAACGCGAATTTTTACAATTCGCGTTAATTTAAGTCGCGTTGATTTTTGTGAGCGTTAATTTCCGCGTTGTTAATTAAGAGGAGCCTTAATTTCCACGACCTTAATTTCCGTCATTTAAATTCCAAATTCTGGATCCAGTCCAGACATTCTTGACACCTACAAGACCAAAGCTTTCCTACATTTATGCAGAATTTAACGGACATTGTCTGTAAAGAAATTGCCTCACACACCTGTTGATCTGTTATGTTCGTGATTTTTAAATTCAGTCATGAAATAAATTTGTTCAAGTTGTGATCACAAAGTGTTTCTTTGTGATAATCGTGTTAATTTCCCTCATTTTGAAATTTTACCCCCTCTTTCGCGCTAATTTCCTTTGTTGGCGAGTAATTTTCCCTTCAATTCGCGTTAATTTAAGCTGCGTTAATTTCAAATACCTAACACAAGCGTTAATTTCCTATAATAAGGTATTTTACTTTCGCCAGGCGACTGCAAAAATCGTGATTGGTCAGAATTACTTACATGTCAATCAAGGGCCCAATCGAAAGCTCTGATTGGACACAATTAATTTATGTCATTTAAGTACTCGAAATTCGTTGTTCTCAATTTACATTCAACATGGTTATAAAATGGGGCTGGCAGGTCTGTATGACTTCCTTCATCTCGCTTTCTCCGCGCTCCCGAATAATTTCTCCGCGCCTGCCGTGCAGGCAACTTTGACCACGCCATTCCAAGCCATCACGGAGATCAAGGTCCAAGTTACGCTCCCTCGTGCTGGCACTTTTGCATCGAAAGTCACTCAAATAACAGTTAATATGTTACTATATTCAATATAGTTAATAAAATGTCAGTTAACTGTTAGCTTTTCATTTATCAGTTAACTATTAATTCTCTGGCCAAAAATCAGTTAACTACTATTTTATTTTTGGCCAATTGTCAGTTACCGTGTAGCACTAAATTTTTGCGGGAGTTTAATTTTGCAGATTGGCGATTTTTTGTATTTCGCGGGAACTTATTTGTGCGATTGGGAGAAACTGGTTTTTCTTGCTGGGAATTGATTTTTGCGATTTTCAGGAAGCTGCCTTCTTTTTGGAATAATAACGTTGTCGTTTTTTGAGTACAAACAATCGAATACAGGTGAAAAACATACAATTAATCGTGAATGGAGTACCTTCAGACGACCCTTTCTTTAAAGCTTTTAACTTTCAAATACATGTACCAACTCAGGAGCTCCTTACCAACTGCAATTTCATCGTTTTTTTCTTCTGTGAATGTTTTGGTTCTAATTTCGTTTTTTTCTGAACGGAAGAGACGGTTAAGTGAATAGGCACCAACATGATTTGGCCTTACATGTAAAAGGCAATGTTTGTGTATAATTTCGAGTATGGAGTAAATTTTTGCGGAGAAAATTTTTGCTGGAGCTTTTTTTTTGCGGATCGTGACGAAACCCGCCAAAATCGCAAAAATTAGAACTCCCAAAAATTTAGTGCCACACGGTAACTACTAACGCCATTAGCACCCTCTAATTTTGATGTGTGAATTGACCTTATGCAAGATTGGCTTCCTTGTTTTGTGTTTTTTGTTGAGATTACAAAAGAATTCGATGGACAGGAAATGCTGTGTACGTGTGAACATAATTTTCCCACTTTCGGTTTTTTTTATATCTTTTATTAATGAAACAAAAAAAAATTAGTGCGACTTCTTCTTGAGGGTTAAAAGGCTCCTCAGTTATAGCGCATTCAAATTAAAGCGGTTTACATATGAAAAGTAATCCTGGCTGGAAGACTGGTTTTCGTACTTTAATGAACTTTACGAGTCCCTGTAACGTGTCCTTAGCTGGGCGTACGGTGCTGAAACTCTATGTGGTGATAAATATTGACTTGATCTTTAACTAAACCAAAGCAAATGAATTCTGTATCGAAATAGTTCGTGCTGGCCAGAAACGTATCAGCGGGCGCCATTTTTCATAATGTGTATTCTGTATTTAAAGACAATAGATTCTAGTGACGTTTAAAATTAGTTTAGGGCCTTCTAAGTGGAAGAGGCGTAATAATTACTAAACAAAGATTTAGGTGGAGTCTACGTTCATTTTCCTTCCCCCCCCCCCAAATTTTCCCGTTTGTATTATACATTGGCATTGGTGTTGGAATCTGAAAGAAACTACAAACATTCTGTTAAAGGGGCATAGTCACGAGGATTTCGCAGATTTTTGGTCAAAACTGTGCTAAAATTATCGGTAGCTAACTTTATCCATGCCCAGTATTGTGTTTGAACATTTAAAGGAACATATCAACTTAATTTCATTAACAGAAAACAAACCATGACCATTTAAAATCGATTTAATGTCAACACGCTGAAAGAATTTGAAAAGTTTAGCCTAATTTTTTCAAATTGTAATCCATTTCCATCCGTGCCATCCGTGGCAACAGACGACAGAAAATAGTTTCAGTGAAGTATAGTCTTTGAAAACAAAACTAGACCATTATTTGTGGGCGTTCATTGATGTGAGGACATATTTTTTATTTTTAAAGCTAACTAAAATAGCGTGACTATGCCCCTTTAAGTTATGTTCACATCGTTATTTGATAAAACAAACAAACAAACAAACAAACAAACAAACCGCAAATTGCATTTATCGAACTTAGCCTTTCAAACGATCTACTTACGGCAAAAAATAGACTACAATTTAATGGACGTAATTAATTATAAAAGACCTTGTGAAAATGAAAAAATAGGCGACCATATCAGTTTCAGCACAGAAAAACTCACTGAAAACAACGGTTTTTTTCTTTTTTATAGAATCAGATACATCGCAGTGAATCAAGCGCGTCTGTCAGCGATTCAGACATTCCCTAGGTTCCCTCTTAGTTGAGACTGGTACATGCTTGAATATCTTTGATTCTTCAGGAAATAGTATTTGTTGGTGATCTACTATCCTTACCAAGTCATGCAGATTTTAGTAGTAAGATGCCTCTCCAGCGCTGTTTCAATAAGTTTTGCCTGCTCGTGTGAAATGAACTTCATATTTTAGCCTTGTCGGCCAGAAAAAACCGAAAAACACAACCACACGGCGTTAGAATCACCTTTTACAGCACAGTTCGCAAACGGTACCATAGGAAGGTTACTGCCGTGGTCGTCCACAGATTCAAAATTTAGAATCGCCACGAGCAAAATGTGACTTACAGGACCTACCTGTAATCTGCGTACCAGTTTTTTTATATTCGTATATATCACGTCGATTCACAACTGAAGACCTTGGAGCCTTGATGCATTATCAAAATTGTTTTCATTCGGGATAAATTACACAGCGATGACAACAACAACAGGACCAGAGGTTACTACTTCTTCACAAGATCATCAAGTGCGCGAGTGTCTACGAACCGGCTTCCATCGTCACAGGAAGCCTTTTCGCAGACTCAGAAGACAAGAGGAACAAAACAATTTGGATTGAACGAGTGAAGCGCAAAGGGGTGGTGACTTGGTAAAGGAGCTTCGTGCACCAGTTACACTGTCTTATAGAAAAAGGAAACGACAGTGAACAAACTAAAGATCAGTTACTGCAGGATACAGCTTTCGATGCTCTACAATCTCTCGAACTCAAGGAATCAGACGGAGCCGATGAAAAAACAGCTGAGATTATAGAGAACTGTTTCAGCAATCGTAAACAACGAGTAAAAACAGGGGGCAGTATTCTAGCTGGAAAACAGTCCCAAGAGGAATTGCTCAAGGATCCATCTTAGGACCATTGTTATTTAACATTTTCATAAGCGCCCTGCTTTACTTTGTTAAACAATGCAAACTGTCCAGCTACGCCGACGATACCCAGATCTTTTACGCACACTATGCATGACCACACTGAAGTTGACTGATGCGATCTACTCAGACCTCGTTCTTTGGATATGAAAAAAATATTCATCGGGCCTCAGGTAAAAAGGGTCTTGAGAAACGAAACTTTGAAGTTAAATCGAAATGGAAATACATCAAAGAATCCATTTACCGAAATTATATGTATTTTAAAGAAATCAAGAATAAACACTGAGAGAGTATGACCGTGTAAAGATAGAGTTGTATTTGGATTGCTCGTAACACGCAGCATTTGCAGCTCCTCTGTGGCTTTGTGAGTTGTGCTGGAACAAATCGTGTCTTTTGTTATGGGATGCCACCACAAAGAACGTCTTAAAAATAGCTCCAATTTTGATTTAACATAAGGTATTTCTCTTGGTCAACCTCAATTGACGTCATAACTATTACCGCGTGGGGGAAATAAGTTCTTGACGTTATTCGTGATATATTAATTAAAGTGGTATTGTGTACCAGTAAGAAAACTGGCACTCCTGAGAATGCCCAAAATTAATCTTTAAAAAGAAAAAATAATTTCCAAAAATTATCGAGGAACATAAACTGCGCTTCGAAAAAGAACGTATCGATGGCTTTCTGCTGAATGTCACATAAACTGTTTTTTTTTATATACGTAACTCCCAGGCGAAGCAAAATAAATAAATAAATAAATAAATAAACAAAACTCAGAGTTCGAACCACCTTGTACAACACAGTTTTAGTAGTATAGTAAAATGGGGGTTCTGTAACAGCCTTCACACTGGAGGGTTTATTAAAAGTTTTTAAGCCGCTCACGCATAAAAAACAATTCTCCACAAAGGTAAAAAGAGAAAAGTTTTACAAACGAAAGCTTTTTTCGAATTTAAAAAGGTTCTATAACAACATCATTTCAAGAAGCTTTATTCCAAGTTTAAACCGTTCACATACAAAAAAATAATTTATAATCGATTAAATATATTTTTCCAATTGAAGAAATATCTGCACAGGTATATACCAAGATGGCAAGCGTAACCCAACAAGCCGCTGAAGACTCCACAAACGCGCGCGAAATAATTGGTTTTGCTTCCACAAACAAAAACAGTTAAAGAGAAAAATGCTATAGATTTTGTTGATTATTATGAAGAAGAATTCAAAAAAGGTGCGAAACCAAAAAAAAATAATAACAAGCTTTTTGGACAATTATTTTTCTGATGAAGAAGAAAAAAATGGATTTTTAAAGGGTGTAAAAGACATTTATGTTGAAGGCTGTGAAAAATGGGTAAAAAATTTGATAACTTTACTGGTGCTAATGAAAGAGTAGACATTTGAAAAAGTGCGAAAAAAATAAACCTCTGACAATCAGGTAGTATTCATTTAATTCTTGATGTATTACTTAACCGAAACAAAGATATTTATGAGCCAAATTTGATGGCTGCTGGATTCAACACCTGTCAGGTTATTAAAGCAATACAAAACCTACCACCAGAATTACGTGAGATAATTTACAAACATTACCTCGCCATAAAACTGAAAGAACGAGAGGTTTTGGGTTGAAACCTGGTTCACGACGAGCTTTTAATACAACCTTTCTGTTCTGAAATGGAGGGGCTTGTACATATTATAGTGTGTGTAGCTTATATGCATTGTTGTTGTGGAGGGTGTTGTTTCCCTTGTTATAAACAAGAAGAAATCTTACATGAAATAACCATTTCTGTCCCCGATATAATTGATATAACCGTAATTAAGTTTTGCACTGATATATGGGAAGAGGACCACAACCATTAAGTTGTGTTTACAGCGCGTGAATTCGCGGTCTGGTGAAACTCACAGACAATGACGTAATTTATATTCTCGTTCAAACATTGAAGGCAAACCCCCTAACAACTCAAGCTTGAAAAAACAAATCAATATTCACAGACAGATTACATTAATTCATAATCAAAATATTCATTACCGTCAGCAGAAGTTTTGAGACCTATTTTGTAGACAAATTGATAATAATCATCTTCCATCAGGTCTTCTGTAAGTCGTTTAGGGGCCCACACACAAAACTCATCGCCATTTTTTGTTTCTAAAGTTAAAATAGCTGAATCCCCATATTTACCTTTTCTATATTTAACTTTTTTAATTTTGTAAATAGCGTCTGAAATATCCCGCCGTTTAAAAATTTTTTTTCTTTCAAAACTTTCCTCTGTTGGCCAGTCTTGTGAGATCGTATGTTGATCTGTGCAGATAGCCATAGTAAGAGATGTGTTGAAGATACATTTGTTTAATAGCATGTACTTTTCTACTCGAGGTAAAATTTTGTGAAACGCATGCGTAAAAACATCTTATTATTGCGACATTAAGGTGAAGGACAGAAAAAGGGTACCATAAGGAATAGAAGAAGAAAAAATGTTTAATATATATTGAAAGTGATCAATATTAATAATTAGTTCACTCATTGGTAAAGCCTTAGGGGGGTGATGGTTGGCCACTATCTGAACCCTGTTTGAGGGCTTGCATGCGGTGAATTACGAGGTATAGGGGAACTCCTTCCAGTGGGAGAGTACCCTACGGGTGAGCTCGCTACTGGTGACAGGGGGGTGCTCAGAGATCCCTCGGGATTTCAACCTCGCTCCCAGAGGTAAAATGTGGAAATGACAACCGCCTTGTCAGCGGTTAAATCCTCACTTCGGTGAGGTGAAGGTCCTAGCCGAGGCTAGGCAAGAACAGCCACGAGCAACCCCCGACGAGGGTTTTTGCTCTTTTATTGTGACCTGTCACGCAATGTCACGTGTGACTGTCACGTTTGCTGTCACACAATGTCACGCCTCTTGTCACATAAGGTCACGCGTGACTATCACACATTTTTCGTTGTTTATAAGAGTTTTATAAGGAAAAAATCGTTTTATGGAACCACATCTTCGCCTGAAATGGGGTAGCCGTCTTCATCACGAGTTGGTAACAATATTTTTGAAACACACTCACGAGTGATAAAGCGTATTTGCCGAATTTCGGGGGGCGTGAGAAGCTCAAAAAACCAATAACAAATAGTTGCAAAAAGTGCAATCATTTTGTTAGCGTATATAATTACTTTGAAAATCTATAATTGAGTGAATTTTTTTTCATACTTTCTTTGAACAGATAGCGGAATTTCCATACAATGATCAGTGACGAAAATATCTATCATTTTCAATCTATCAAGAAAGACCCTCTCATCGAAAGCTTCACCTCTGAGGTAAAAGCGAATCTCATCAAGGACTTTTTGGTATTCGATCCGGGCAAAATTTGCTTGTTCTGTCTTTTTATCATATTTTTTAAGGCTAGCCACTGCTTTCAAAGTAAGACCAACACCAGTTAAAACCCCCATAACAACAGGGTTCAACGTAATTCCTCCGGCAACTGCGGCACTAATAATTAATTTGCCAGCTGAAAGATTACAAACAAAATTTTTTCTTCGAAAACCGCAGTGCAACTTTTGATAGCCATAATGTTTCTTGTGGTAATAAGCATATAAATCTTTCAGAATTTTAACTTTCTCTTTAGAAAGCGTCTGGTCGATATGGTTGAATTCGTATATATCCCGCATTGTGTTATATAATGTATGAAAAATATTTATGAAGCTCTATATTCAATCAATAGAAAAATTTCCTCATTTGATACACCTGAAGCCAATTCCACAGAGATAAGACCAAACGCAAGTACTAAATTAATACTTATTGTCTGTAATTGAGTTGATTGGGTTGAAGTGTAATTGTTTGATGTTGTTAATTGGTTACTGTGTTTTATTTTTAAAGAAATAGGCGTATATTGACTTTTGTGGTTGAAAAAGAGCGCTTTTATAGTTAATATGTGGCTAAAATTTGGAATGATTATTTTATCCCAACCATTTAATATAAATTTGCGCCCATTTTTGGTATTTAAACGACCATGTATATAATGAACGAAACCATTCAAATTATGTCCGTTTAAAGAAAGATCTGTTTCCATCACTATTTTTCCCTTTTCAATAACAAAGGCGGTGTCATAGACACTTGGATCAACGTTTGAAATTGTTTCTTTAACCCCATAAACAATTAGATGACCAATTGTTATAAATGATAGATTACTGACTGTACCGTGCAGATCGAGATAAAGAAATTGTGGGGGTGAGCTACCCCATCTGTGAAAGTGGATAACTGTTTTGGTGTACTTCTCGAATGTTTTGGTTATTTCATCAGAAATTGAAATCGTTGTCCCTTGAGCTGTTACACTTATCTCATTCATTTCCGGCGGAAACCATTCAACGACCATTGTGTAATACCCGACCGGAAGTTTATATAAGTTAAAACCGAGGCGGGACCGGTACTGGTAGGGTGAGCCTTTTTCACGCAAGAGTTTAAGTTGGTAAGCTTTTTTATTAATTTGATGTGGAGAATTGGGAAAATCGATAATACCCAAAACCTCGATATTGTTTTCACTCGAAGATTCATCAGTGTCTTCCATCAAGTATCTG
This sequence comes from Siderastrea radians, assembly GCA_964017195.1. Taxonomy (NCBI): domain Eukaryota; kingdom Metazoa; phylum Cnidaria; class Anthozoa; order Scleractinia; family Rhizangiidae; genus Siderastrea; species Siderastrea radians. The sequence continues at coordinate 39,128,575 of OZ024897.1, read as the reverse complement.
AAGGCGTCTCTTTTTTGACCTGAGTTATTGATCTGAGATTCACGAATTTTTTGAGTGACAAGATCTGTCAAATTTGTTATTTCCTCTTGCACAAAATCAACATTAACTGCGGATTTCGAATTTCTGTAATCGGTTTGTAAGTTAATGATTTTATTATTGTTTAAATTCAAGTTTCCAGTCATATTGTTACTGCCATCAACTTTGAGAAACTTTTTTTGTGTCATGTCATCAATTCTGTAGTTAACAAACTCGACACATGCGGCGTCTCTTTGGGTTGATGGAAGATCAAGATTGATAATTGATTTATTTTTCATATCAATATTAGCTCCTTTATCCAGTTTTTTTTCAAGCTGATTTTCGACATATTTTTTATTTGTGGCTTGATCTGCCTGTGTTGGGTCTTTTATGTTGTAGATTGTATTATTGTTCATATCAATGCTTGCCTCCATTTTTTCGCCTTCCTTTTTCGAAAGAAAGATATTTCTCGTGTCCTGATAGTTTATTACCTTTATCAGATCCCCGTGGACAGGATAAGGGTTGCTTTTTAAACGTAAAATATCGTACTTATTTTGCATGTCAATATCAGCAGAACCGCTGACACTACCCTGAGATCCAGGATCACCTTTTTCTCCTTTATCGCCCTTATCGCCCTTATCACCCTTGTCGCCCTTGTCGCCTTTTAAACCCCGTGGTCCTTGTGCTCCCTCCTGACCTTGTGGTCCAGCGGGCCCTTTTTCTCCTCTTGGACCATTAGGACCTTGTGCTCCTCCTGGGCCTTTATCACCCTTCGGTCCAGGAGGACCCTCGGGGCCAGGAGGACCCCTGGGCCAGGAGGACCAACTTTCCCACTTTCACTCATCGTAGTTTGGCTAGTTCCACCTATTTGACTGTTAACATACCCCATTATATATCTTCATCAAAATTTTTTTCATTTTTTTAAGAGGTTTGTCATAGTAAAAGAAAGAATAGTCTGCATCGGTGGCGCGTTCTAAAATATCACAATCCACACCTAGATCATCTGCAATTCGTTTGTTTTCTCTTGGACGAAAATTAAAAATACAAAAATGGCTGCAGTTATCACGGATGTTTTTCGGCACCTTGAAGAAGGTTTGAGTGAGGTAAATAACGCAGCAGTTTTTATGCCGCCCGTTGAAAAAATATTTTATGATACTGTTTTGGTTTCTTTCACAAACAACATCATCAAAAACAACTATTTTTTGGTTCTCCACCGGTAGCTCTTCGAGTGGAATGATTTCATCACCATAAGCCTCAACAACCTCATAACCAAATTCGGGGTTGATTTTTTCAGCAATGTCTTTCAAAAAACCCTGGTATTGGTACTGGTGCAGGTTTTTTGAATAGAGGTAGATTTTTTCATACTTCAATAATTTATAAATCATATTCAGTAATAAGTTAGTTTTGCCGGAGCCACTGGGCCCACAAATGAGCATCCTGAAAAAATCATCTGGCAAACAAGGATGGCCTTGCTTGTAGACACTCTTGGAAGAAACTGAGGGAAATGGTAAATATGTGAACTTCATATTTTTTTTCGCTTCTATATAATCACGCAAGAAATATGTCAATGAAAAAATGGCGTCAGTTGGCTGAAGAAAAGTCGGCGGTCGATCAGCAAACAGAAGAAATTCACCAAAAATTTAAAATGGATAAAATAAACAAAAAGTTTGGTCAGCTTTCAGGAGAAGAATTTTTTAGACCAGTTACAAAAAGGCTTGATGATAAAAAGAGCACCACTGTGGAAGAAGAGGAAGAAGAAGAAGAACAGGAAGGTCCTGATTACACAATGGATGAATTTGACGAAATTAACCCTTTTGGTGATGAATTCAGACCGGACGCACCAATACCAGCACCATCACCAACACCACCACCATCACCACCACCACCCTCATATCAAGAAGTTGTTGATGATGATGATGATGATTTTCCACCACCACCCCAATCGCTGATGGAAGAAAAAAAATCCACACGTAAAGAGTGGGGCAAGCCGGAACCGGTTAAAAAAGAATATACCCGTGAATCAACCCTATTACAAACAGTGAATCAGCTGATCACGAAATATGGAGATGATCCCAATTACAAAGTAAAAAGTAAAAAATCTCCATTACATGGTTTATCAATAGAGCAACTCAAAGAAGTAAGAGATGGAATTTATGGTAAAAGAGGGGTACCAAAAAAAGTTTTTGAGAAACAGTAACAGGTGGGGAAGTATAGACTGAAGCCCACTTCCCAACACAAAAAAAGAGAAACTACTCCAACCCCTCTTGAAAAAGCTGTCATGAGCCGAAGACCTGCTTTAGAACTTTCTGACGATGAAGATGACTTAACTGAACAGGATTGGGAAATCGAAGGAAGCAGCATCGCTGATGAAGCTGAAAATTTGATCAAGCAACTTCATTTGAGCTTAGGTTCGATAAAAGCAGGAAACAGCTCAATAAAACTGAAAAAACAGGTACTATATCTGCTTGATTCACTTGTTAAACTCGGCACAATTAATAAAAAGCAAAAGAAAAAAAAATTTTCTGATTATTATATACAATGAGCTTTGACATACTGCTTGACTCGCGCCTTGCAAAACAAGAAGTAGGTGGAGAACGGAATGTTTCACATGATTTCACAGTGAGGTTTTATCCTCCGATCGAATTAGGTAAAGATAACTATAAAGTTGCGATGAACAGACTTATTACGATGAGTTACTCATGGAACAACATCGATTCTCGTTATGATAGCAACAAAATTCGCTGGAAGAAAAAAACGGAACAAGCGTGGAAGACTTTAACTTTCCCGAATGGAATGTATGATTACAAAAGAATTAACACATTCATTCAGCAACACACCGGTAAAGTAGACCCGGCGTACAAAGACAGTAATTACATTTTCAATATATATTTCGATATGTCAATTTATAGGGTTGTGGCTTTGATACATAAAGATTATGAGCTTGACTTTTCTCAAGGAAACTTTGGTGAATTGCTTGGTTATGGTAAAAGTACCTTGAGTGGAGATGTTGTCGGAAGAAAAGTTCCAAATATCACAAGAGGTGTTGATTGGGGATATTTGCACTGCGATATAATCACACGAAAAACAAACAATGTTCCAAGCGATGTTTTATACAATTTCTCAACATCAGGATCTTCGGGTTAGCTATCCATTTAAGAAAGAGCCGCGTCGACTTGAGTGGCAACCTGTGAACAAAAGTTTGATTAATGAAATAAGGGTTTGGGTAACGGATGGAAGAAACAATATTCTGGATCTCAACGGGACAGATATTGCAATAAGCTTAATGTTTGAAAAAGTGTAAAGTTTTTGGTTGGTATAAATATACAATCATGAATAATCCAAGCGAGTGGGCAAGATACTTTGATGAAAACACCGGAAGTTATCGATATAAACACAAAGGGTCGGGTGTGATCCGTGACACCTTCATGACCATTGGTAAAATATTCAAAAACAATGTAAAGAACGTGGCAAAGAAAACTGCCGAAAAACAACAAAAACAATCGCTGAAAAAGCGGGTCAGAAAGTTGGTGAACATGTTACTGAAAAAATTTCGAAAAAAATGCAAAAAATAGAGCAAGAGCGAAAAAAACAAAAACCATTGTCCCAGAATGCAAAAAGAAACTAACAAATATTTTGCAAAACCAAGTGCCAAAATCAGACGCCCTTGTGAAATTAAATCGAATTTTGGCAAACGAAATTTAATCAAAAAAAATTTTTTTTCTTAAATATATAAATTCATGTTCAGAACTCAACCATACCTCGAGAATACAACATACGTTCAAATTAATTTAGACACCCCGATAATTCTTCCTGCGAATAACCATTTTCAAAACAAGTCGGGCTACAAATTTACTCAAAGAGACCGGGATAATTTTTATGACTGGTACAATGCAAATTTACGTGTTGATTTCAAGTTTGAAGCAAAAGCGGATGGAGCCAACATTGCTGGTGACACACAATCAGCTCCTATCAACGGTTCTTTTTCATTGATAAAAAGTTTGAAAGTAAGTTCATCGGGGGAAAGGCTGTACGATGCAGTCAATATTCATAAAGGCATTTTTATCAAAAATTTGCTCGATTTTTCAGATGATTATTCGAGAAGCGTTGCAAAAAACCAATTTTGGTATCTTGACTCTGACGCCACCACAGTGACTGATGGTAATGCGACAAATCAACCAATGTGATCAAGGGCGCTTCTGTCACAGGGAGGTTTAATGGTTCAGACAATTATCCCTTTGAACAGATACTCCTTCTTCGAAACCCTTTCCGATAAATTGCTTCCACCGATGCAACTTGAGTTTGAAATTGAACTGCAAGACGACCGAGAAATGATTTTTCAAAACGACGGAACAGCTCGAAGAATTGCTGTCCATAAATTGGAGTTGTGGGTCCCACAATTACATTTCACTGGTAAAGGACAGACCATGGTCAATGAAAATTTCTTGAAACCAACCCGATGGAAATACCTGAAAGAAAATCTTCATATGAGCAGGTCCCTTAGGGTTGCAAATGGTACGTGGTTGATTACACCTGGGTTAAAAGACCCCAAGCATATCTTTGTTTTCTTTCAACAAATTCGAAAAACAAATAATTACACACAAAACCCTTACATATTTGACACATTTGATATCGATGGTGATGACTCAGCAAGATTGGACACTTGCCGCCTTCAGTACGGCACAAAATTTTACCCTGATATTGATTATGACAATGATTTTAAAATTAGAATTTTGAATGATTTGATCAATTTCAGATACAGAAAGAACGACTACAACACCGGCGTTCAGCTGCAGCTTGACAATTTTGAGAAGTTATATCCAATTATCTATTTTGACCTACGAAACACCAAAGAAAGTGTGACAGGCGACTCGAAAAAGCTTGAATTCCATTACAGACTAAATGAAGCCGCTAACTCTCAAGATTATATGATCTTCGCCTTGGTTTTGAATGAAGAGGAACTCGTGCTGAAGCAAATTGGTAATGAGCTTGTTACCGTTTAGAAAAACAAAAAACAAAAAAAATTCTGAATATAATATACACGATGAGCACAACTTATCATCCATACAAAATTGCACTGACTGTTGGTCAGAAAAAGAAACTTCAAAAAGCTTATGTGTCAAAGATGTCTGTTACTCTGAGAGTCAAACCAGGCCAAATTGGGCGTGGTGACGAACTTCTTCTCACTGCTACTCAAATTTCGCGACTGAAGAAAACCTCAGCGGAAGGAAAAGGAATGGAAATAAAATTAAGCCAGACCCAAATTCAAAATACTGCGCAGCGTGGTGGAAGTTTGTTTTCTGCTATGTTAGGTTTGGCACGGCCTTTGATAAAGCCAGCTCTTGGTGCATTAGCAAGTGCAGGTTTGAATTTCAGCGCTGAAAAGGCGCTGAAAAAGATATTCGGAAATGGTTTTGGGCCGAAGGAAATTGAGCTTTATAAACTTGTCCAGCGAATGACTCCAACTCAGAAAAAAGCGGCAAAACAATATCTTGTTGGACAAGGTTTAGTAAAAGGAGGCGGAGCACAATACGGCGGCTTTCTCGGTATGTTGGCGTCTATCGGAGTGCCTTTAGCCATTGATTTAGTTCGAAAAATAATTGGTAAAGGTATGCAAACCCAACCACCACGCTCACGACCGAGACGAGCACCTCCTCTTCCACCACCTCCAAAAGGTGAAGGAATGCAAATTCAACCTCCACCTTTCTTTGGGACTTGGGATGATTATCATCGTTTTAAAAAAAACTAAAATTTGAAGACAAACCACTTTCCAACATTGACCTGAGAAAATGGTGCGATTATTTGCGCATTCCCATCAAAGGTATGTTTAGCAGAAACGAAACAAAACCCTTGTTTCATTCTCCATGCATTATCAACTTGGATGATTTTGAAAGTTTGGGAACTCATTGGGTTTGTTGTTGGCCTGATGAAGGTACTTACGAGTATTTCGATTCATTTGGGTTTCCACCACCTTTGGAATGGGGACAAGAAATGTCAATGCACGGGATGACACATTTTTTCAGAAATGATAACCAAATTCAATGGGAACAAAGTGTGAGATGTGGTTACTACTGCCTTCTCTTTTTAAACGAAAGAAATAAAGGAACAAGTTTTGCCGAAATTTTGAAAATGTTCTCCAATGATTTACTTCAAAATGAGGAAATATTGAAAAAATATTTTTCTTGAATATATACAATGGAAATTTACTGTGTGAAAGAAAAGCGGAAAACACCCAATGTGCAGGGGACCGAAAAAGCTGTAATCACAAAGAACAAAAGAAAACTATTGAAAGCAAAATGCGCTAGTTGTGGAAAAATGAAATCAACGTTTTTGCCGGGAAACTAGGTGAGCCCTCCCCTGCGGAGGGCAGTGGTATATTTGGCGATGTTGCTATGGCAGTGGGTGATCTCGCTATTACAAAAGGAAGCCCATTTATTGCAAAAAAAGGTGTTGAAGCTGTAAGATATTACGGTTCTGAAGCAATGAGAAACCCAAAAGTGCAAAAGAAAGTAATAAATTACACTCTTGACAAATCCCGCCCAGTAATTCAAAAAGTTGGAAGTGAAATGTTTGATCAACTTTCAAGTAAAATTCGGCCAAACCAACGTTACAAAACTGACAGACCTGATTTGGATGGAGCTGGGTTTGATATACATGCAGCAATTGGAAAATTTCCGAAACCAAAAAAAGGTTGGACATTACCAGGGCATAATTTTACCGGGCCATACAATCCTCTTGAAAAGCAGGTGAAATACGATCCTGAAACGGGTGAAATTCTGGAAATTTATCAATCACTAACAGGTGCAACAGATGCAATTGCTATGCAACATAATGTTGATTATGATGTTTGTTCCAACCGTGAAAAAAAATACGGTGAAAATCTCAAAAAATGTAAACACAAAGCGGATAAAAAAATGGTGAAGCCTCTTGACACAGTTCCTTACAAACAGAGGCAGTGGGGTCATGCGGCTGCAAGAAATGCAATCAATGCTAAACAAAAGTTAGGGTTGGGTTTGAAACAACAAAAAGGGACTGGTGTTTTGGACAAACCGTTGGAAGCAGTTAATTTTGCTGAAACTTTGACAAAAAAATTATTCCTTCCACAAAACCTGTATTCGATAGGTATTGGTCAGGTGATATTGCAAAAAATGCTTTCACAGGTCCAACTGGCGCCACAAGCAAGAAATTTTGGACTCATCCAAAAAAGGGTACTGTTATGCGTTTGGTAAAAAATCCGAAAACAGGCAAATATGAAAATGTTTATGAAGAACCTTGATTGGTTTTCCACCATTTATAAAACTCCTGTTTTGCGTGCCGCCAACTTTCTAAGCTTTTTGGAAGGTGATTAGAAATAGATTCCATAATTTCTTTTTTCTTTGGCCAGCATTCAGAAGGTACCTTTACAAAATAATTATAAAAAAAATAGGGGTAGTTCACTGGCTTGCCGGTCATATTCTGAAATTGAGCAATAACGTTACCAAGAAAATCTACCTCGCTGGAAGAAAACATTTCTTTAATGTTCCATTTTCGCAAAACACTTTTTAAATAATCATTATTCGTTGGAAGAGCAGTGGAACTTCTTCTCCAATTTTCTTCTTCAAAATATTCATAATCATCACATTCAATCACTCTACCACATGCTCCTCGCATGAAGAACAACGATTAATCTTTTTTGATAACAGGCTTATTTCATTTCTTTTTTGCAACATTTCTTGAATTATTTTCGACGAAATTTTCCCACCTTGCAAACAACCAAACGGGTCGTCCATTTTTTTATTGTGTATAGTATACAATGAGCTCACGCGTTTTTAATAAGTTGTCAAAAATTTATTACAGCCCGAAAGGGTATTGGAAAGGGTTTGCAGCAATTAAGAAATTAGCCCAGGAAGCGAAAGTTTCGGAAGATGTGGCTCAAAACTGGTTGATGAACCAAGCTCTTTGGCAGGTTTATTTACCAGCCCCACGTTACATTCCAAGACCGAAATTTGATGTTCCTGTTCCAAACAAAGTTCACCAAGCAGATCTTCTGTATCTCCCACACGATCACCCACCACGCTCCCGTAAAACTTTTAAATATGCTCTCACAGTGGTAGATGTGGCCTCTCGATACAAAGAAGCCGAACCGTTGACCACAAAAGAGGCTAAAGAAGTCGCAGCTGCTCTGGAACGGATTTATAGTCGTGGTCCTTTGAAGTGGCCGAAACTGCTTCAGGTCGATCCTGGTCGTGAGTTTATGGGCGCTGTGAATCAACTGCTTTCGAAACATAATGTCGAGGTTAGACGCGGCCGTGTGGATATTCACCGTGATCAAGCAATCGTTGAAAGATTCAAGCGCACTCTGGCTGAACGGCTGTTTGGACACCAATATGGGGTTGAAATGCGCCTCCCTTAGGGTAAGCGGTCAACTGAATGGGTGGCCCGACTGCCAGCTGTTATTTCAGCTTTGAATAAAGAAGTCACTCGATTGACCGGTCAGAAACCTGTTGATGCCATCAAAAAGAAAACTGTTCCATCCAAATCCTCGACACCTTATTTGAGACCTGTTGGTGTGAACGAAAAAAAGCTCCCCTCCGGTTTGAGTGTTCGCTATCTCTATCACCCCGGTGAACTTGAAGGTGGTCGACGAAGAGCTACCGACCCAATCTGGTCTTTGAATGTTTATGAGATTGAAAAAATTATGATAAAACCAGACGCTCCGGTTATCTATTACTTGTTTGACGGACCAAAACGCTGGTTTGTACGCGAAGAGCTTTTGGTTGTCCCTCCAAACATTGAGTTACCACCCAAGTAACTCTAAAACTTCTTCTTCGGCTGCAGCAATTGCGGCAATTTCAGCATCTGTAAATTTGAATGCGGGTTCGTAACCATGGGCTTTTGTATGAATACCATCTTCTTCTATCCATCGCTTTGAATCAAATGGAGAAAGCGACATTTTGTTAACATACATGCCGTAAATCTCATGCTTCTGGCTTCGAAGGATGTTCATTCCATGCCATAACTGCTTCTTACCAAAAAGTGTTTCCTTGTACTGTTCATGCATTATTCGTTTTTTAACGACACATTTTTTCACACCCTTCGCTTTTTTTTATATTTTTTTCATTGCCTTTCAGTATCGAATACATTTTCGGTCTCAGACAGACACACTCTGTTATGGAAGTTCCATTGCATTCGTCTTTCATTTTTCCTAAAACTTTTTTGTTGGCGTCTGAATAAAGTGGATGCTCCTTCGGGTAATCGCTCCGATCATATAGATTTTTGTTTTTTTCGATATCTTTGTAGACGTCATCCGTTTCAATCTCAAGCAGAAGGCTGTCGGTGTCTGTGTACAAGAGCTCGCACTTTGGGCCATATTTTTTTTTCAACTCGTTGTAGAAAAAATCATACATCAAGATCTTGCTGTTGTCAAGGATTGTCATCCCTGTGTAGACAGGCTTGTTGAGCAGCAGCCGGCTTTTGCGCATGTCGATTCCAAATAAGTCGTTTGAAAACACAACATGCCTTGAGTATAAAGGACTTGCAACCAATTTCCTTATTTTGTCTGTCTCATTGCCTCTCACTATTTTTATGTCAACACGGTTACGAAGGTTTTCCATGGTTTTGCCAAAAACTGAGTTATTCATTAGCTTGTAAAAGTTCTTTTCAAAGTTGCTCTTTGCGTTTTTCCTGAATTCTGTATTCATCCGGATGTACGGCTCCATCCAACATTCTTGTTCGAACTCCAACACCTTGTGCACGCGCTTCAGTTTCATTCCTTGCTTCAGATAAAACTGCAAGTTTCGGTAATGCACCACATAGTTGTTTTTGTCTTGAAGAGTCAACAACAACTTGTTGCATTTTGGTGTTTTCAGATCCAAGTCTTTTATCAAACTGTGTTGGTATTCCGACATCCATTTATTTTTTACCTGCTTTTCCTCGGGGGCAAGGGGAAAGCTGTTGTGTTCTTCATGTAGTTCTTTTGGGTATTCAAGATCCACCTCAAGAATCCAGCCATTCTTTGCGTTTTCTTTTTTCTTAATGATATCTTCCTCAGTGGGCATAACACGTTTCCATTTAAAATCTCTTTTCGGGAGTGGCTTGCTCATTGCCCATCCATAAAGATTATTTGCATCGAGATAACTTTTCTCTTTATTCCCACCCTCAAGCTCACAAAGAGAAATCTTTTTTACTAAAGCCTCAAAGTCAGCATATATAACATAAGGCGCTTTCATTTGTTTGTAATAATTTTGAAATAAAACTATTTTTTCCTCCTCTTTTGGCATATCAATCCTTGTCGGTTTTCCTTTTAAGCCATTGCAATACTTTTTATGGTTTTCCAACAAGTCCTCTCTTGAAAAACCTGATAAGCATAACATGCAGTAATGTTTTGTATCACGATGTTTGCTCTGATCATAAAGTAGGGCGCTTACCCTTTTCACAAAACAATAATGCTGTTTTTCACCCGACTCAATCAATATTAGGTTTATTCGCGGCACGCTTTTTTCTTTTTTACTTATCCTACGCACAATCACACAATCATTTTCCCAACCAAATACGTTTATTGCGAGGTTTTCGTTTTGCTCCTCAAGCTTGTCAATTTGTTTTACTGGTCTTGGAAAAACAATGCCACTCCAATTTATACCATCGTTAACTGGGTAAGAACTTGGTCTGTTTGGATTTTTTCCTTCTTGTGGGGAGAACATAGCTGATCTTATAGCCCACTTCAAACACTCGTTGTCCTTATTTTGCACGTTCATTACTGCTTTTTTGTTTCTCAACTTTGTTGGTATTGGCAAATATGTTCCTCCACGCAATGGCTGAAAACGTGCGACATTTACATACACAAGCATTATTCTTTCCAATTCCCATCCTGACCCATTTTCTGTCCACATCTCAATTTTTCCATTTATTATTTCAATAATTTTATCAAAATATTCTTCTATATCTTTTTCTTCATCTTTTTCAAAAAATATTTGTGGCTCATTTTCTCTAAAATATTGCTCCATGAATTGTATTTCTATATCATTATCTTTTCGTATTATTTTTTTGAATAAAATTTTCATCTCAAGACTTGCTTTCATATTTTTTAACTCTTTTTGTTCTCTTTTTATTAATTCTATGAAACTTTCTTTTATTGATTTTGCAAATTTAAATAGATCTTTATTGTTTGGATTTAAAAACGATACAACCATTTTCCAAACATGAAGCCATTTATTATAATTATTTTTTGATATGCAAAATTCATCTTCAATATCGATAACTGGTTTTAATGGACGAGGTAAACTATTTTTAATTTTTTCCGGTATTTCACCATAAAACATTTGAGAAATGTCTTTCTGATTTTTTGCAACAGACATTTTGGATTCTGTGACACTTTTGGTATAATAACAAACCACCTCTCTCTAAATGATAAAATTTTTTGGAATTCTGTGACAGTTTATATTAAAACACTTGCAAAATTTGTAATTACGGCTTTAGAAATGTGATTGAAAAAACATTCTTTTTTTTGTATGTGAACGGTTTAAACTTGGAATAAAGCTTCTTGAAATGATGTTGTTATAGAACCACTTTAAATTCGAAAAAAAGCTTTCGTTTGTAAAACTTTTCTCATTTTACCTTTGTGGAGAATTGTTTTTTATGCGTGAGCGGCTTAAAAACTTTTAAGAAACCCTCCAGTGTGAAGGCTGTTACAGAACCCCCATTTTACTATACTACTGTTTTTTACGAAGGCTGCCATAGGACGGTCATTGCTACGTAGACGTCCACAAATACAAATTATAAAGCTACCGGCTACAGAATAAACAGCGCCATGAAAAATTACAATGTTTATTCTGCCATTGGTAACGTCTAAATGTCACAACCACATTCGGAACAGAAAGATTAGCTTTCGGTTACCGTTGTTCTTTTAAACTAGTCTCATGTTTCTGTCATTACCGCACCTTACATTTCACGTGTTTTACTAGGCAAAACCGTAAGCGTATGTTATGTAAAATTGTAATTAGGTCATTAAAACCCCTAATAGCGTGGAGCTTATATTAAGCAACCACGACGACACACCAAGGAAAACGTCACTTTAAAAATGACTGCCAAATATTTCAAATTTCTTCGCGATAGTTTCAACTTGTTCAATCGGTCTAATGTAGCCGAACAATCCGGGAGCTGACTCTGTAAGGACGGCGTTACAGTTCAGGTAGAAAAAGAAAATTCACTGTCGTGTGTTCACGTTTTACATAAAACTTTGAATTTGGTCATTTCACGTTGTTGTTTTGCAAAGGACGGCAAAGAACTGTACTAAAATCTGTATCGGGCACGTGCAGAGTCATTGTTTTGCTAATTAAACCTTTGGTTTTGTAACGTTCTCGTCAGCCGTCACCGTCGTGTTTGCTTAAGTTCCCTGATATCAGAAGAGATTCTCTTGATACTAAATTCATGTTATCTACATTAAAAAAAGTTAACTCAGACTATAACAACTGATTAAAGGGAAACATTTCTAAAATAAACCCGGCCCAGACTATAGTCGTATTTTCAAAGAAGCTGATCTATTATCTTTTAATACCCTTTTTCGAACCAACATAATACTGATATCCGACTGAACGTATAAGTTTCGACTAGCAAGGGTCTAAGGAGCCGAACGATTAACGAGTTTTGCCATCCAAGTGAAATAATGATGCTGAATATTGATGAATCAGCAAATAAGTGTTCCTGCACGTGCATGTGCTCAACAGTGTCACACGTGCCAGCCTAATTAACGAATTCAACAGTTTTTCACCCTTGAGAGCAAAAGAAATGAGACATGTAGAATCGAAAGTTTGATGGCAGTAAAAGTTCGTTCGTCACCTCTCAACATCAATCAACATCGTTCAACATCACTTAACAGCGTGACCAGACACGTTCAACATGTTGGATTCAATAGTGTTGAACGCTGTTGAATGGAAATATTGGATCCGTTGTCCGGGGACTAACGATTACAAGTGTAAGTTTGTAGAACAATTCTTAAATAAATGAGGCTTGCAGCTCGTGTCATGTCAAAGTCATATACACTGATTATGATATGTTTTTCGATAGTCAACGTAGGTATTCTTTTTACGAGTCTTCACAATTTTTTTGCGATACATGTTTGGAGAGCCAGTTATTTCAACAACCGATTTTTCGTCTTTGGTGATCATTTTTTAATTCTCATGACCTGTATGTTTGACCATGCAGTAATATTGTAAGGAGAAATTAGATGCTACAGGTCACTATTGGGGCTTAAAGCAACTACAACAGCAACGCCAAGGAAAACTTCAAGTAAAAGCGCGAATGTACCTTCTCCAAACCCATACCGCGATTATGCGATCGTGTTTAATTTCTCTAATATGGCCGAACTACCCAGGGCCCAAATTCCAGTTTAGCTAGCGAAAGAAAAATTCACCGGTATGTGTTCAGGTTCCACATAAAACTCAGAGCTTGGTCTGGACAAAGAAATCTACCGAAATGTATAATCCACCTTCCGATGTGGTTGCGAAAGTTCAACATTATCCTGCTCACTTAAGCCTACAATCAGTCAGTTTCCTATCCGTATATGTAACAGGGCTCACAGGGCTACAGACCGAGTCTTATGTGATAAAAGAGGAATATTTGAATCCAATCATCTCCCACTAAGTTGGGCAGTGTGTTAAATAATATGCTGCGTTAGGACCACGGGCTGTCCAATTTGGGAACAACTGGATAATTGCTTGGATTGGATTTTGGGCGAGCCCTACAATTATCACAAAAGAAAAACAACAGGCATTAATTAAGCAAGTAGGTTAAATTTTTCGAAACAATTCATGTAGTAGTCGTGTGCGATACTTTTAAAGTAAAGCATTGTATCACTGAATCTGACCGTTCTATCTGTTACTTTAAAGGAAGCGCCGAGAACTTATTGTTGATATCTAGATGTGCCCGATGCGATAACGGCTTACGTGCCACAACCATACTGAACTGAGTACAAGCAATACATAGCATCGCTAGTGGCAAAAAATGCGTCACAAAACTTTAAAGAATCTAATGCAGGAATAACCCTGTGGTAAATTAAGGGGATTCACGAATAGTGTCACGAATTCAGAGTTTTCAATAAACTATTCCACAACTGCTGCAGAATAGGAAGCCGTTTCTCGAAACTCAAAGGGCCCGCAAACTAGTTTAAATGCAAAACATTTTAATTTCAACACAGTTTTTTTTAATTGATTTGGAAAGCTTTGTTTTAAGGCTTTTGTAATTTAGTCAAACAGATTGGTAAGTTTTAACTAAAAACTACCACCAATCGCTAATGAAAATGATTTTACAAAAATGCTGGGTATCGGACCTTGAAAAGTTGTCCAGAGTTTCTAGAAAAGATGGCTTTGTAAGCTAGTCTAAGTCACCCCTCAAGTTCAGTAATTTTACCTCTCAAGAATTGGCTTAAGGTACCTTATTTAAAGTTTAAATGCTTTATTTTATTTTAAGAGCCTTAACGATAAAACCTAACCAGCTTTTGATAAACGGAAGAACAGTCAATAACGCATGACGTTTCTCGTCAGGAGCATGAAGGTTGTTCAGGTTATTTTTTCGAATTTATCCCGTTCAATTTTTGTAGTCACCTCAATACTTCCTCAAGCTGTCGGTTTGAAAATGAAGCCAAATTGTATTAGGAAATGGACAATACACTGGACAATTCGAGCATCAATAAAATACAGTTGTTTACAATGAAGACTAATCTAAACTCATCTTTTGTTAAAACAGGAACAGATATGGGAAAATCAAGATCATATACTGCTAAACAAGCATTAAAATAAAGGGCCGTTTTGAAAACGACGTTTATAGTGACACAGTTATTGCTACTGCAGCATTGCAGTAACGTACTTATTGCGATAATGTTCGATGCTAATTAGCAAATAAAGAGCCGATATTATGTGAGATGATAACGCAATGTCCAAGCGACGTGGGAGAGATACCAAGTGGGATACATATACTTCAGTACACCGGCGCTGCAAAATTATAACACTACTTTATTTGCATGTGTGTCTGATATTCTCTTTTAACTGGTTCTTTGATCTATATGCACATCTCAGCGAACGTTACCATAAACAAGCACACACAAGTTCAATTAAACTGAAGTATAGTGAAGTATAGAACCAACATAATAAATTGGACTGATCGTATAAGTTTCGACTAGTAAGGGTCTTTTTACAGGAAATAATAATGTTTGCATAGTAAGGCCCCAGACAAAGCAATTCAGCAACATCCAACACTGTTGAAATCAACTTTGTACGATGTTGAACGAAGAAGCCAAAGGATTGAAACATTTCGACTCATGCAACATTAACGTGTTTGGCCATCCTACTGAATTAATGATGCTGAATATTGATGAATTAGCAAGTAAGTGTTCCTGCACGTGCATGTGCTCAACATTGTCACACGTGCCAGCCTTTTACTCGAGAAATAATCTATTAAACATCACAGCGAAGCACATGTTAACGTTGCCTAAGCAGGGCTTATATTTGAATGATAACTGTGACCTTCTTTTTATTCTACCAGGAAACTCGACAATTATAACCGTATTGCCGAGCATACTTGGCATTACCAAAAGAAAAAAAATAGCTCGATGACTTTGGAACACTTCTCGCACTTTTAAGTGGTTTTACCAAACGATACAATAGTTGAAACCGAGCCACACGCAAGTATTGATCCTGAGAGGTAAACGCTTATTGGCACTTTAAAGTCAAATCTGATAAGGTTATGTAACTTTCGCTGCAAATGAACTTCTGGAAAACGCTTTGTCATCTACGGAAGTTTTTATCGGTTTCGGTATTAAGCACAATGAAGTATTCTGAAGAGAGAGGCAACTTGGGCTTATAAGTCAAATTATCCTTCACTTTCTTTTTTTTTTCACTTTATTAACGTGTCAAGCAAAAATCTAGCAGAGGGGATTCCCCACTATAATCCCCACTAGATTTAATTTATCAAAAAACAAAATTATGTCATGTTCTCGACATTAACGACTTTTGTTACAAAATAAACGATTTGTGGGAATTGAAATGCTCGGTGCTAGGTCGAAAAATTTCATTGGGTTTTTTACTCTCCTTAGTTTATATGTCAGTGTTGCATTAATACTGTCAGTAGAAACTAAATGTCGACATACGTAGTAATGTGCGAAATATTGCCCTCAAAGACAGTCCCCATTTATCAGATATTGCACCATGTATCCTATAAATAGATATACAGCTGAACTATTATTATCCATAGGCGCATTGTGCACGATACAAGAAATGAGATATCAACTACTGAATATAAAAAGAAAAATTATGATGATTTCATGCGTTCTTTTGAAACCGAAACAACCCCTCTTATTTATTGTATTTTCCAACATATCACAAACCTTTAATTGCTCCAATGAGTTAATCTTTGTTGTCATTATTTCACGGCCACAAAAGGAGAACGATAACCGTGAGATTAATGTTTCCTGAGACTTCGGCTCAGAAATATTACCCTATCGATTTCAAATTGGCTTTGATTAAACCGACAAAGAAAATTAAGCTTTCTTTCGTCACAAAACAAACAAATAAACAAGTCCTCTACCGTTCGCGTGTGTAATCGAAAATACACAGCGGCCACAACGTAAGAGTTAGTGCAGATATCAGTCATAAAATTAAAGTGCTTTTATTATGTCGTCATTAACTGCTGACACACGATGGGGACTTTGCCCCACCAACCGGTAGCAAACTGTATAAAAGGAAGGAACTATGCTTAATTTTTTTCACTGCAGGAAGCAAGGTTCTCAAACAAAGAGATACTGCGGACCTGGAGGAATCGTTTTGTCCTGTCTTGGATTTTCTACTCAAATCTACGTCTTCGCCAAGGTACTGATTGTGCTTTGTGGCTGGCTTAACTGTTTCTTAACCTTTCCCTGTGTTTTGTCAGTGACAGCTTTCTTCAGTCCCAATTTTTTGTTTGTTAACTTGTTGACTGAATGCTTGACGTTTAAGCAACTTGAGGTGCAAACGCTTGTTCTTGTATATTTTAAGTAAACTCTTTCCGAGTAAAAGGGACATCGCTAGAAAATGTCTTAAATTATGATAACCAGAGAAAGTAAGTGAGCCAAGTGTTTCGAACCTTCATTGCTCTTTGCTTATCGCTCTCATTGGGTTACCGTCCAACAACACAAGAACATCCGATGGTTTATCTGAGATGAATACTTTTGATGGGTGGTATACAACTAAATAGTTGGGGGTTACCTGCCTTCGATAGGCTAGCATTTTGTTCCGGGGGTTATATCAATCTGACCTTAATTTTGATACATTTAAGCGACGAACGGCCTTCACAATAGCATTAAAGGCTTTGTTTAGGACTTTCAAGTTTAATTTTTATGTAACCTTACCACTAATAGCGTATATTCAACATGGTATTATCTGTCAAAATTTACCTTAATTTTGTGTTCGTGTGTGTCGTGCGTGTCATGTACATGTAGTATGTAATTGTGCGTGTAGAAAACAATACAAACGAATCCCAGTTAGTCTTTAGGCCTGTTACTGATGTATTACTATATATTTATATAAGCAACTATAACTGTTGTATTTAAAAGAGGTTTGTACCATTAGAGAAAAGAAAGAAAAAATCGGTACCTGAAACTGGGTTTAGACCGCTCGGCTCGGGTGCTGACTTTTCCCTTTTTGTTTTTCGTCCACTCAGAGCTAGAAGCGCCTTACAGTGGTAAAATTTGCCAAAATTTTGTTGGGAGGTTCCTGGTATTTTGCGCACTAGGCTTGCGTTGACATACATTTTTAGCGTGATTTTCTACAATAGAGGACAGCCCGCAGTGAAGGCTCTTATATTGTATACACGGACTTGCCAAATGACAGTTTACGATTCTCATTGACAGAAGAGAAAGTCTACGGCTCCCGATGAGATTATTTCTTGTGGCTAGATCCTGTTACGTTATGCAAAACGAAGACAATAAAAAGTACTGCTCCGATACTAACTCTTTTAATTGGTTCAACAGGTGTGAAGTGAGAAGAAAATCGAGAGCGAGATGAAGGCAACAAGGTAAGTTACTGAACTCCCACTAATTGAGTGCAAAGCTTAAATTTCAGGCCAAATTTTGTAAAATTTTTAAGTCGAATCGAATGACACTGCTGCAAAGCAATGCTTAGTAGCGTTCAGTAAAATAACCACATCTCAAATCTTTATCTATAGGTTCAAAACCAACCTTGCGTAAGTCAAAAGTTACCAAGATCTACTTGAAGGGGCATGGGTTTAGGACAGTAATCACTAATTAATTGGTTCGAATAGTGCAATTGGAAATCAATTTTTGAACGCGTTTGCTCTCTGCGGCTTATAACGAGTTTTTAAAAATCTTTCACAATAAACTGCAACTGAAGATGGTGTTCAGACCGATACCTTAACTTCGAAACTTCAAAATACGTTATTATGTTATGATATAGGCCACTGCAAGGAAGTCGTTATTGCTTGATAGTATTGACGTGGTACTTCCCTTCTTTTCCCCTTTTCAGCTTCTCTCTCTGGATTCTACTGATCGTTGGCGTGTATCAAGTTCGGCAAGCGTTATCTTCTGTAGCTGGTAGAGATTTACTGGAGACACTTTCGTTACCAAACTGCGATAACTTCTTTAAACGGTTAGTATGTGGCCAGCGTAAGTATCGTACCTTTGACGGGACGTGCAACAACCTGTGCAATGTTACCCGAGGAGCCATCTTCCGTCCACTGCAACGATTGGAGACCTTAGCCGAACCTACTGATTATGAACCAGGCTTTGAGCCTCGACGTGTAGCAGCCAATCCCAACAAAAATCTCACAAATGCTAGACAAGTTAGCGTAAACGTGTTTGAGGCTAATAATACCGCAAATATCAACGGGACACCTCCAGCTTTCACCCACCTGACAATGACCTGGGGACAATTCCTAGATCATGACATTACCTTGACCGAGATAAAAGAGGTAGATTGTGGCAGTAACCAAAATGAACCGTGCCCACAAAGACCTGGATGCATTGGAATCGACATCCTCCCCGGCCAAGAACTGAGATTTAACCAAAGTGTGCGGTTTATTAACCTTAGGAGGTCAGCTAGAGACGGAAATGGTGATCAGATTAGTGAAATTTTGTTTTCTTGCAGAAACCGTCAGTATTAAGAAAAGGATTGTTCTTGATGAAGTTAAGACCGCGTGCAATCCAGCAGCTTGAGCGAGGCAGGTGGCTCATTAGGGTCGGCGCTTAGATGTGGCTTCTGCCCATCGCAGGATTACCCTTAGCACTTAGTTACGTTATCCTAACGGTTCCGTGATACCCCATCGTACACCTGGATACAGAAAGGTAACAAGGGGTAAAATTTCTTGGCCAAGGAAACAACCCGACCCTGTGAAGAGACCAGCCACCAAACTTCCGATCACAACTTCAATGTACTAACCTTTATAAGGAAAGCAAATAAGGAAGGCAGTGAAACCTTAAATACCAACTCATATCATCTCACACCATTTTCTCGTTGTATTACAGGTAAACACAATAACCTCTTATATAGACGCCTCACAAGTCTACGGGTCTAACATCAACTTAGCGACGACGCTTCGCGCAAAAGGGGGACGTTTGGATGTTCGCCCATTTATAAACTCAGGAGGGGAGCCTATTCTTCCACCTGATCCAGAAACTTTCTGCAGAACTGTTAACCCACAAAACGAATCGTGCTTTCTTGCTGGTGACGCTAGATCAAATGAAAATCATGGTAAGATACATTCCAACTGGATTAATACCTGATGCGCCAATACCAGGTCCATTGCGTTAGCCCTGACTCGATCTAGAGATAAATTGATTAGTCAATAGTCTCATCCCAACCCGCTTCTACGTGGTTAGAGTTGAACAGGGTCGTAATAGCAGTTTCTTTTTGCTTCGCCCAACCCGCTGCACCGCGCCTGACATTTCTTCTCGTATATCTCCTCAAAACTCACACGATGTGTTACCGCCCCGAATTTAGAACTAAATGCGCATTTTTCCAAACCTTGTTAGACCCTTTTTTAGACCCTGTCAGCCTATTTCAGACCAACCCAGTCTTTATCAAATGACTTCTGAAAGGTTTACCGTTTGGAAGATCAATTCAACATAAATATCAACACTTTTTCACAATCCATGAAATAGATTGTAAAATTAATACACCATATTATTTACTAAATCTTTACTTTTATTTTGTATATATGTGTTTAATGTATCCATTTAACTCAACGCAACGTTTTACACACATATGTCTTGGATCAGATTGTGTTATTATCCGCAACGTTCTAATCTGGTGGAAATAAGCACATGTACATTTAGTGTATCAAAGTATTACACTTTCGCTGTAAATGAATTGTAATTCCTAACAATGATTATGTTGATTAACAGCTCTGACAACGATGCACCTCTTGTGGGTTCGCGAGCACAACCGTGTAGCCAGAATTCTGCGTGTACTGAATCCAACATGGGGTGACGAGAGGTTGTTTCAAGAGACGCGTAAAATTGTAGCGGTAGAAGTACAGCATATCACCTACAATGAGTGGCTTCCGGTGCTCTTCAGTGAAGCTGTGGTAAAAGCTGTCACGTGATAGGTACCTTTGCATTAATTTCGCTCACGTAACTATTCCAGAAGGACCGTAAGATTATAGTTGAAGACAACCACTGAACGAGATGAACTCCTCGGCTGCTGTTGTCAGTTTTGCGAAGTGTTAAACGATCCACAGAAATTAGATCTCGCAAAGGCTTTTGGTCCACAAATCTTTTTTTCCACAAAAATTTACTTCGAACATCTATCAGAAATTTACTGCCATTTTGACAATGCACTAACTTCTCAACAGCTGCATACTTTTGAAAACAGCTAATAAATAAATAAGAATATGTTGTTGCCAAAGTTTTTTACTTCGTGAATTATACCTGCTGTCTTTAGTGAAAGCCTTGAAATTAGATCCTTCCAAAAGCTGTCAATCTTTAAAAATCGCAAAAAAATTCAGTAGTCTTCATTTAAATTGCAGTTGACCAAATAGCCATTTAAAAGGTAGGCACCCAGGACGCAAATAAAATATTACCTCGCGGTTTAATAAAACACGGTCCAACATTTCACGATTGTGATGTTGGTTGAAAAGAACACTAAGATAGCTACAAAGACCTTATATATAGCAGAGCCTTAACATTTGTGTTTACTCGCTTATTACAGAGGGAACGAGAAGGTCTTTTGTTGGAGCCACCCGGTCAGTTCTTTGAAGGGTACGACCCAGCAAAGAACCCAGAAATGATCAACAGCTTCTCTACAGCAGCTCTGAGGATGGGCCACACTCTCATTAGAAATGAGTTTGACCTGCTGGACAGACAGTTTAGAGCACAAGGATTTAGCCAACCGAACATACCTGTTAAAGATTTTTATAACCCAGCAGTATTTTTCCGAGAGGGAAACAACCCATACGGAGGGATTTTGATAGGATTGGTTGGTTTTCCTGCTCAACAAGTTGATAAGTACGTGTCAGACAAAGATGAAGCGGTTCATACGATATTGTAAACGTCGTTCGCTCTCAACTGAACTTAGTATTAGACAACTGAGACCGCAACGTTTGGTCAGTTGCATGAGTTTCATCAAATGAAAACTTCGATGTTTGAAACGGGTCTAAGATCTGTCATGAAGCTTGCGAAGTAACAAAAAACCAAAGATTTACGTGATCACCGAGTAACATTAGCTTTTTTAAACAACAACAAAATATGTCTCGGTGCTACAGGAGAAGAAGGGGGTGGGGAAGAGTTTCATCTTGAATATTACGTTTTCGATTTGAACTATTATTTTTTAATTATTATTAATACATTACGACTAGAATCCCTAGATACGCTCATAAAAAAAACCTCTTTTTCTCTCAGGTTCTTTGTTGAAGCCGTACGAGAGCAACTCATTTTCGAGGGACCAACTTTTGATGGCACCGTTGGTGACCTTACTGCCATAAACATGCAGCGTGGCCGAGATCATGGCTTACCAGGCTACGTCAAGTTCCGTGAAGCTTGCGGTGCAAGACCAGCAAAGTTTTTCCCTGACCTTTTGGACACAATATCACAGGACCAGATAAACAGACTGAAAAGGGTTTACGCCAATGTCGAAGACATCGATTTATTTGCAGGCGGCATCAGTGAGTTTCCAACAGAAGGAAGCGTGCTTGGATTCACCTTCACTTGCATTCTAACACAGCAGTTTAAACTTTTGCGCGCTGGTGACCGCTTTTGGTACGAGAGAGACCAACCAACCTCGTTCACAGCTGCTCAACTAGCCCAGATACGAAAAGCAACGATCGCTCGAGTGATATGTGACAACGCTGACGGTGTGGTTTTCATTCAGAAGAGAGCCATGGAACAGATAACCAGCACCAGTGGTAACAATCCTGCGTTTTTCTGCGAAGATTTGGATTTTGTCGACTTGAACGTGTTTAAGACCAGCTCCGCGTAACTATCACCTAGGCCGGGAAATAGCCAAAAATGGAATTCCGCCAAACTTGGCCAGAATGATGCCCTTGGGGCACTAGTTACAAAAATATTAGTATAAGCTCGATCGGACAATCACTGATTTTTTAAAGTGATTTTTTCTTCTCGATACTTAAAACCTGCCAAAATCGGGCCAAAATGAGAGGCATATTCAGAGTACCGTACTTCCGTAATTGAAGGTTGACAACTAAAACTAATTGTACCTCGTATTTGTACTTTATATCCTGTATACTTGGAGGTGGTTAGAAAGCGATTTGATAAGAAAACAAATATTTCATTAGATTTTGAAAACTGATTACTCGCGACAGCCCGCAAAGGGCCAAAATTTAGCCTATTTTCAACTGCTCAAAATGCCTTCTGGTACATGGATTTCGCCAAAAAGGCTTGTTTAGTCTGAAAGAGCAATCTTTCTTCTTCAAATACGTGAAATAAAATTTTTGGGTAAATGAAATCGTGAGCGCTAAGGCAGCGAAGTAAATACAGCAAAATGTCTTCAAAAATTGACCTCTGACCCCAGTGTAAGGAAAGCGATTATTGCAATAGGCGGCAAACTTTTCGTTATTTTCAAACTTTCGTCTAGAGATATCGGTCCAAAATTGGTCTAGGTAAAGACTATGTTGTATTTGAAAATTTTAAAGAGGCTACGAAGCGGTTAAAATCACATTTTGACACAACAAATCACTTCGTTTGCTTAGAACTGAACGTCGATAAATTTCAGTGGAATTTGCAAGCCGTGAAATGTATTAACCAAAACGATACTTACCTGAATATTTGTAAGTTCACCGGTTCATCTAATTTTGTTTTTTAGATTCGTTTGCCTGGAATGTCTTCCAGAAGGAACTAAGTCAAGATTTTCCATCTTTAGCTCGAACGTGAAAATTTCACGAGCCCACCGACTGTTTACATTTTTGCAAAAACTGCCAAGTTTCCACAGGACACCCAGTTTTCTGTTTAGTCATGAAATAAACAAGAAAGTAAAAACCAATCGCCATCTCGGGACTATTTCACGGTCCAACAGACGACGTTTCGGACTTATCCAGAGAAAGACGACTAATCACCGGCGGGCGTTCTCAGGCATACTTTCAAACTAGGACACTTTATTGAAAATGTAGTACAGAGATAAGCATCTGTGCATTATAGCTGCTTCTTCTGTATTTGACTTAATTCTAGGGGTGGCGGGGAGGGGGAGGTAAATGGGCGTACAATTAACCTGAGTTCAACAAATCTACCCAATACTTCATATTTGAACGAAACCGTCAGAATGACAAAATCTATCCTGGCTTAGAAAAATAATGAGAGCACCATGCACTCTTCACAGTCTGTTAGATCACCAGCAGTGTAAACACAAAGAATACAAGTAGCAAGGTTCTAAGGCCTATACTCAAAATACTTGTAACTGCTGGTCATGATAGGTGCATGGTTGTATTAATTTGCCTATAAGTGCAATATAGGGTGCCTTCCTGCGAACCGTTAGTCGTTCATTGTTTACATCGAAGTATTCACAAATACACTTTAACATGAAAACACTGAGCTGATTCAGCTTGTTCGCATGATACATGGCGCATAAGTTCAAATTTTCATAGGTAACAGGGTGCTGCAGCTGAACTTCGTGAAGTATTTGTGCGCGTGTTTCCCAATATTGTTGTTGCTCGACAGCAGCCTCGTGATCACCACTGTCATATTCTGCATGTTGATGACGTGTTTGCCAGCTTGCCTTGAAAAGTAGGACTGTACTTGTTATGTAGTTAGGAATCCACTTCGGGTAAAAAGCCGGTTACCGTCAGCATTTTTGGCATAGCGCATGTCACGAGCTACAGACGCTGAAGGCATTTCAAGGGGACTAGATCAGTTATTATGGACAATACTTGTCTTCTTGTGTCCCAGGAGAATGCATTTCTGTATGTTTCGGCCTAAGCATCAAGATATTTGTGGTGGGCACCTTCTCCGGAACCAAGCTGTTTGTCCAGAAGCATTGACGTCTGAATTGCGTCCCACAAAAGTGCCGCATCACCAGGTGCACATCACATCCAAAGCCGCTACAATGATATCTTTAGCCTTTTTCACGTGGTTTTTACGCGTGCGCGCTCCCGCCTCTTCCCATCTCTTCCTGTGTCGCGATACTTTCTCGACGTTACAACTTTCAAGAAATCTGTTGAGGTGCTTTATCCGCAAGCACTGTTCACTGGGCTCTTCGGCTGCTGCGTCTCATGATTTTTGATCGCTACCACTGCTTCCACTGCTTTCTTCGGGAACGAACAGTCTATCATCTTCTAATGTCAACTCCGTCATTCCTGCATATATGGCCGATAAGTCGCTACTATCATCAGTGTTTGCTTCCTAAAACAAGGAGATGCAACAGCATGAGGCCGTTAGGTCTTGCTTGAATAACCTTATTACCTGTCGAAGTCAATCGATAAAAAATGTCTATATCAGTTTGTCAGTCGATCAATCGATAAAGCCGTACGATGCGACTACAAATATGTAATGCTAGAGACACAACAGGAACAAATTTTGATCAGTTCTCTCCACTAATGCCGTGCTGCTCTTCGCCTTCATTGACTAGCTACTATGTACTAGGTTGTGTGTATCTACCCGGATGCTTTAGAGAGTAAGGCCCTGCCCATACCCTTATTTGTCTGAATAACCGGTTTGCTAGAAATAGAACTGATATTGTTAACTTAACGTTTATGTCTATATTATTTATAATATCGTTTGTCAACTCCAAAATTTTTATTGTTTTCTAATGTTTTCCCTTAAAAATCATGCACAATCATTGTTTTTCGATTTTTTTCGTATCGATTTGTACCGTTTGACCATACCAGGAATACACATATTAGTACATATGACAAACTGCGAATATGTGCCACTACCGTTCTCAGGTCTCGTAGGCTTGGCATGCATTACCTTATCCAGTTCAGAAAGGCATGCAGCAGCGGCTTCCGGTAGGGGCATGGACACGGCTGCCACCACTTCCAGTAGGGGCATAGACACAGCTTCTACCACTTCCGGTTGGAGCATAGACACAACTGCCCTAGCTTCCGGTTGGGGTACAGACACAGCTGCTACTGTTTTTGGAGAATCCTTAACGTCAGGGGTCTCGACATTGCGGACATATGACTTTAAAAGAATTTAGCACTATTTCATTTATTATAATTATCACTATTTTATTGTTGGAAAATGCTAGCAAAGAGTACAACATATCGTGGATGGGCGAATAACGGAAGAAAACAGTAGGAAAAGGCGAGAAGAACCGGGTCGGATACAAAACAATGACATTGCTTTATTCAAGTCTGGAGTAATCTGAAAGGTAGTAGAGGCCCGAGTCAGTAACAGGGCGTGGTTAATGTAAAGATATTTCCCTCAAGATGCCCAACAACGTACTTGAACTAACCGGGATAACGATTCCAGTAGCCTGGTAGAGACGATGGGGTTGTTTAAGTGTTTTTCCACCCTCACCCTTCGCATTAGGTTTTCGGTGAGCTGACCATGAATTGGGACTTGAACAATTTTTGCGGTTGGTCCTCCACCTTAGGCCGAATGCGTCGCGGTGTCTCGGGCAGATGGCGATATTCAAATACGTCTCTTCGTCATCAAAGATATCTATAATCAGCAATGATAAATGTATCTGCCGATTAGGAAATGATTTGCGATGAATCATTCGACGTACACATGCACAACTCTTGCAGTTCTACCAGAATATAGTCAATATAATTTACCTGCACGCGCCAGCAAAAGTCTTGCCTCTGAACTCGGTGCAGCTTCTGAAACGTTGCATGCTTTGAGGTGGCCTTTGATGTCCTTAGAGCATTCGGCAATTCTAACACACTGTTCGCTAGCTGAGCTTTCCGGACGTGCACCTCAATCACCGCCAACATATTTGGAGTATCCACAGGACGCCATTGTACCGCCAAAAAAAAAAGGGAGAAACTCCAGAAACTGATGCCAATATGATTTGAACAAATTTTCTTTTCGCGTTTATAACAATCTTCTCTCGCTAACGAAATGAACATTTAGTGGGGAAAACTGGTATAAAGTCTACTGCTGACACCTGTCAATAGTTCTATGTGAGTGGCGTGTAGTGTACTTGCGGGATGCAAGTGACCAAATAAATTGGAAAAGAGAAATAGCGAAATAAAACAACCAAAACAACAACAACAACAACAACAACAACAACCAAAAAACGACAAACGAATAAACAAATGAAATCCAAGTGAACCACAAAAGCATGATCCATTGGGTCTGAAGGAAACAACTAATGATCAATTTTTCCCATGGCTTTATCTCATGTCATCCATTTTCAGTTTATTTTAGTTTGTGGACTTTTTGCTCGGAAAAACCTTGATTTCGAATACAGCATAATTTTGAAAATAGCGTAAAATTCCTGAAACTAAAGTTTAACTGGACTGAATGTCGATTTAATTGAAGGGAGCCAATCGGAGTTTGCGGCTCCCACGGTGTCGGTTTCATGCGCTACTGATATCATGGCTATTTTTGCATCTGTGGAACTAGGCTTGCGGAAATTATTCCCTCAATTTGCAGGTTATTCTATTCTTCTAAGTGTTATAAAGGGAGTCAATAAATGCAGGATTTTCAAGTTGGCATTTTTTAGAGAGTTTTGGGTCTTCTGTGGTTCAAACATGGTAGTTCTTTCGCTCTACAACGCAACGATGCAGACAGTAGCCACGTGAACGTAATTATATTGAATTTACAACGTTCGTACTTCTGAATTTGCAAAATCTTGACTCCGTTCCTCCTTTAAAAGTGATTACAAGGAAATGGCTCTGCTCTGTCAAGCTACATTGACTGACGAACTAACAACTATCCAGGTGAGTATCGTCTCCGCGCCGTTAATGTATAGTCCACGCACTCGCAAATTTCACTGGAATTTGTTAACCGGTTCAGTTCTCAGTAAACAAAGTGATTTATAAGGTGAAAATCTGATTTTTAACCGCTTCATAGCTTCTGCAAGATTTAGAACTTCAAATAATTTTTACCTAGACCTATTTTGGACCGATATCTCTAGAAGAAAGTTTGAAAATAACGAAAAGTTTGCAATTATCGCTTTTGCAATTATCGCTTTCCTTACACTGGTATCAGAGGTCAATTTTTGAAGACATTTTGCTGTATTTACTTCGCTGCCTTAGCGCTCACGATTTCATTTACCCAAAAATTTTATTTCACGTATTTGAAGAAGAAAGATTGCTCTTTCAGACTAAACAAGCCTTTTTGGCGAAATCCATGTACCAGAAGGCATTTTGAGCAGTTGAAAATAGGCTAAATTTTGGCCCTTTGCGGGCTGTCGCGAGTAATCAGTTTTCAAAATCTAATGAAATATTTGTTTTCTTATCAAATCGCTTTCTAACCACCTCCAAGTATACAGGATATAAAGTACAAATACGAGGTACAATTAGTTTTAGTTGTCAACCTTCATTTACGGAAGTACGGTACTCTGAATATGCCTCTCATTTTGGCCCGATTTTGGCAGGTTTTAAGTATCGAGAAGAAAAAAATCGCTTTAAAAAATCAGTGGTTGCCCGATCGAACTTATACTAATATTTTTGTAACTAGTGCCCCAAGGGCATCATTCTGGCCAAGTTTGGCGAAATTCCATTTTTGGCTATTTCCCGGCCTAGGTGATAGTTACGCGGAGCTGGTCTTAAAGAGGGTAAGAGTCTTTTCTCCCAGTTTAAGTATTGACTTAAGCGCAAGATCAGAATGGCTATCATTGGTTTATGATATTGGCGCAAAAACACAAGAATTCGATCGACCATTATCCAGACAAACTAAGGTGTTAACGGACGTAGGTGCGAGGGGTTTTGGTTGAATGGTATGTTTTTTGGTCAAATTAAGGACGGCTCCTCTTTCTGTTACTGGGCATACGTTCTCCGCATCTCGCGTCTGGTCCGAGATATTCAAGTTTTTGAGGAATTTGCGTACTAATAGAAACGTATTTTTGCGCACCTTATGGCTATATGGAAAAAGCAGATCTTAACAAGGGCTATCAGAATCCAAAAAGAAAATTGGGGGTAACTACGCATTTTCAGAGATAATTGAGCTTAAATTTGGAAATAAATTACTATACATCCTTTGTATTTTAAAGCTTTTTTAGAATTATGGTTGCTTAATAATCTCTGAAAACTGCGTGGTTGCCTACATGTTTTTGTTTTAGATTCCAATAACCATTGCTAAGATCTGCTTTTTTTTGTTAGTCATAACCTTTACGAAAATATCTCTGTATTAGGAAGCACCTTCCTGCAGAAGGGTCTGTAGTTAATAAATGGTAGGTGAAATTTCTGAGAAGCATTACATTCTATTTCATTAGAACGTGTAATATTTGAGCTGAGGCTAGGTCGGGACTGAACATCTCATTGGTGATGTAAGGCTGAAAATGTCCTTATGATGTTCTCAGGTTGAATGATAAAGACATGATCGGCAAACCTTAATCGAGAAAGAAAAACAATGTCACGATACCTAGTCTAGTATATGAGGCTCAATTAGAGTCCGATACATTTACTCAGTTTAATTTGTTTGCATGAACTCTATTATTATTTAAACGTGTGTTGAACGGGGGCTATGTAAGCAGTCTTCAGTATTAATATCAGAAGCCAACGGCTTCTGATATTGATTGAAGACGGCTTTGTCTTGATTGAACCCAAAATGATGGTCCAGTTTTGTTTTAAAACTTGCGTAGTAGTGCATTAAAATGTAGATACGTGCTTTTGGCCACGGAATGTCGATGTCAACGTGAAAAAAATCTTGGACCACCTTTTTTTGTCCTCTTTTTCTTTTCCTTTTTTGTTTTCCTTTTTTTTATGTTTTCAGTCATTTCAATTGATTCCAAAAAAAGACGTACAGACTAACTTAAAATAACAAAGTTTTATTGTTGTTTTCTTTCATAGATGCATCAGAGGAGGGAGAAAGTGAACCGAACGCGTCTGCTGGCGATGTGTCCGTTGGTGCCTAGAACATTCCCTGGTTTTTTCAGTGGTTGAGATGTATAATTTAAAGTTGTGCCAGCCTGACCAAATAGTAAAGACTTTTGCTGTAGGCTGTAAAACAGCGATCTGTCATTATTATTATTATAATTATTATTATTATTCGCGAGTGGTGCAAGTCAGTATGCGTTTTTTTTTTTCGCGCCAGTTTTTAAGCTTGCCACAAACTACCTTATTCAGTCCATTTTTTAGTACCTGTCGTGAAACGAAAGGTTACAGCATTTTAAGAGGCTGTCTCCCTAAGAGTGTTCCACTCGATCTCGGACTCGAAAATAGATTTCCTTCAAATTTCTACCACAAATATTACTATCTATCCCTACTACTAAAATGCACTTGAAATGATCCAAAAGTTTATTTTGCTCCCGTTTTGAGGATTTGATTGTCAGTATACCGTGAGTGACTAAAATTTGGCTATTTTGGGCGCCGTAGTACGGGGTTTTTCAATTATCGTTTAAAAAGACTTCGGACCATCACAACCTTCAAATTTACACCCATTTGATAGCTTATTACTTCTTTTTACCGCTCCTGTGTCATTTGGACATTTTCCCGATCGAAATCGTATGAAACTGAAAATGATAAATGAACTAATCTGGACGAAATAGTGCTTTCGAAACATGCCAAAATTCTCAATTGAGGCACTTAGGCCAGACGTAAAAACCCGTTCTAGGTATAGACTAAGCACTATTTGCTAGAATTATACAATAAAACTTGCGGCAGAATGTGATTCTGAGAAATTGTGTCGAAGTTTAGTAAGCCATTTTCGCCAATGGTGTCTTGCGTGACATGAATTTCCATTCAAGTGTTGTTATATATATCGGCCTAATTAAAGAGATGTCGATGGTGGTTCAAAAAATTATACAAAGTACTTTCCCTGTTTCTGCTATGAAACCTATTCTGGAGGTCCAAAACCTCGAATAGATACTGCAGTTCCTTTATTTGCCACTCACCTTGTTCGATAAATAACTCTCCCCTCCGGCAAAGGATTCGGCGGTTTCATTATAGCGGTGATGAAAAAGTCTTTTTCTCTTGGTCATGAGATAACACGAGGAAGCTATAATCTCTATAGTGCTTTCAGCTATACTTTAAATTCGCCCGTTCCAGTCGCTGTGAGTCTTACCGAAGCAAACGAGAAAGGAAAACGATTCCAACCTCAACCTGGGAGTTGCGTTACACTGTGATCAGTAACGCGATATACAAATGTTCGTCAACAACATTGACATAACAATGACAGCGAGCAGCTAATACGACAAGAGCTTTAGGATATATATATAAAATCGCTGTCTAAGGAGAGGCTTGTCACAGAGGGTTGTCATTTCTCGCGGTCAGGATACAAAATTAATTTATATTTTAAGTTTTGTCCTTTTCCACCCTCCCTCACCCTAAGAATGTATTTTCTAAATGGTTTATGCTGATTGCACGAACAAAGGTTACAAGAGTTCAAGTTATAGTACAACAAAAGGTATTAAGACACATCTTTAGACGCGCAAACTGTACTTATTTTAGGAAGGGTGGTGTACTGACTGAAGCTGGAGCAGGGAGGAGTCATTAGGTCCCGGAAACCATCTCTGCTGGTCTAACATGCGACACTCTAAGCCCCGTACGTAGTGGAAAGGAAATAGCTTTGCTTGACTAACTGAAACCAGCTCTAAATAAAGAAACCCTGCAGAGGACAGAGGCCATAACGGCTAAATTCCTCATCCAGCAGCTTTCCCCTTTCAAAGTCAATAAGGGAATGGCCATGAAAGGGGAGGGGGGGGGGGGAGTGGAGTAAAGTTATGTCCTGGTAGGCGCAGATGCGACGCAATTTCCAAATGACGTTAATAATCTATCCACGTGCGTCAATGATTAAGGTCAGTATTCACTAAACCTTTTTCTTTTTTTTTTCTTCGAGACTTTCTTGTGAAATATCGATGCCTGCCTGACACGCGAAAGAGGCTCTTTGCTTGTGCGCGAGCCTCCCTTATCCTTACTTGTAATTTTCAAGCTCATTCCATTTGTGCTCGTCCGTTTCGCCCAACCAGCAAGAAATAGCAGGCTGTTTTCGCTTGTGTTGTTTCTATAATATGGGATATGTTTTGGGTCTGTGCTTTTTGCTTCAGCTTCCCGCATTCCTCTAGGCTATTTTTTTCTATCGGCGTTAACCCTCATACGTACAAGCAATCTCATTCCCCCACTGTGATACAAGGGATGGGGTTGATGGACTCTTGGATTTCGTTTTGTCACAATATTCCGAAAAATTTTCGCCCTTTGAAGATAGCCTTAATGTGCTCTACGAGATGAGGTAGAAAGTAGATATTATCATATAAAAACAGTCGAAATTGAAAATTTTTCATGCTAGACGCGTAAAGTAGGAGATATGCTGTTTGTCGATATCTTATACTTTCTCACCGAAAAAAGTTGAAAAACATCCATTTTATATCCAACTTTGCCATAATGTGGCTAACGGATACATGCGTAAAGCTTCTGAAAACAGCAGGTGCTGACAAAAAATCTTTTTGAAGAATTTGATAGCCTGCAGGCCTCCTCCCCCTTCTACGTCCCAGGATCATAATTAAGCATAATTTTATTTACAACACCGACACTCGTGAATAACGTCTTTCACCAAACGAATCAGGTCCGCATTTCGATCTTTGCTCGAAAAAGAACCTCAAATGGTGAAGTATTGTTTTTAGCATGGCGACACTGAATATGCCTATTTTTCCGTTCTTATAATGGTCACAAAAATCATAGGCGCTAATACTATGGGATTTGTGAGCCCGACTTCTTCATTTATATCGTCCACCAAAGCGCAGCAGTCTCCTACCAGAATTGACGGCCTCAATATCTTGATTTCATCTTCTTCTGGCCGCGCTGTCGCATCCGTTGATGCAGTGCTAGCATCCTGGCCGCGGGACTTCTGTCGTGAAGCTAAACGTGAAAAGAAGCTGGTAATCTGGGTTTTCGTGAGCCATTCGTCTCTTTCAAACAGTCTTTCGTTTCTTTCATTTCGTGCATTACGTATGCTATTTGCTTGAACTTGATCTGGGTCAGCCTTTCTTCCATGTCCAACTTTGCCGTGGTCTTGTGGTCAGGATTCAAAATTAATTTATAGTTAAAACTAATTTATCCTTTTTTCACCCTCCCTCATCCTTCAGAATGTATGTTCTAAAGTGTTCATGTTGATCGCACGAACGAACATTACAGCACTTCAAGTTGTAGTACGACAATAAGGTCTAAAGTCACATTTTAGGCGCGCAAACTGTACTTAGTTTAGGAAGGGTGGGGTAGACTGAAGCTCGCACAGGAAGGAGCCACTAGGTCCCGGAAACCACCTGAGCTGTTCTAGCCTGCGACACTCTAAGCCCCGTACGTAGTAGAAAGGAAATAACTTTGCTTGACTAAGTGAAACCAGCTCCAGTGAAAGGAACCCCAATGAAGACAGAGGTCATGACGGCTGAAGCACTTATTTAGCGATTCGTTCCTTTTAAACTCTACAAGGGAGTGGCCCTGAATGGGGTGGGGAGGGGTATGTCTTAACAGACGCAGATGCGACGCAATATCCAAATGATATTAATAATTTATCTATATGCGGCAATGATTTAGGCCAGTGTTCATCAAAGCTTTTGTTTTTTTCTTTGAGATGTTGTCGTGTAATGTCGTTGCCTGACAAGCGAATAAGGCTCTTTGCTTGTGCGCGAACCTCCCTAATTTTCAAGCTTATTCCCTAGTTTGCAGTTTGCCAGTTTGTCCGTTTCGCCCTACCAGCTCGCAAGAAATCACGGGCTGTTTTCGCTTGTGCAGTTTCGGTCATATGGGATACGTTTTGCGTCTGTGCTTTTTGCACCAGCTTACTGCATTCCTCGAGGCGGACGGAGACTTCGCGTGCGTGTGGACCACTCAATAGGGACTTCGAGTTAGAATATACTTTTTATATACTCACTGGGTTCCACAATATAAAATTCTCGCTAGCTTAAATGATTGGTACTAATACTTCCGGACGAATTGACTCGAAAAGCATAACGCTTGCATCCTGAGAACCACAAAGTTTATACTGCTCGAGACCACTGATCTGCGAAATCATTCGATTTTTCTGAAAAGTTTTGAAGACCAGAGCTTTTTTCCATTCTCGTGTCAATTCCAAACTGGCCGAATGACGTTGCTAAGTTCACAGATTGAAAACGTTGAGTGAAATCGATTGTAACAGAGTAATATTTACGCTAGTCCGCTATACACTCAGTCCCATGTTCCAAGTTTGTATTCCATAATCCGAAGTCCGTTGTCCGCAATCCGGAAATGCAATTTTTACTGGCCTGTTTATATTTTGTAACACAAGTTGTGAAACATTTAATTCATCGGTTGTTCTCCAGAAATATAGCGACTGGATCTCGGTACCTTCCTTATAAATCTCTACTGTGTCCTCTTCGTATCTTGTGATGAACAAAAAGACTGTACGTTGCACATTTTATGAACCGCCAAAGCGTTCGACGGAAAGAGTTTTAAATAACAAGGTAGGCGTCAAATGAGGTGATTTCTCAGGTCAAGGAGCGTAAGAATAGATGTTGATATAGCAACATGAGAAAGAACAGGCCATTGTATGTAGAAATGTAATGAGATTTCCCTTCATTTGGGTAGAATTATTGATTAATTAAGCGACCATAATAAGACAACAAGTCTTCCGACTGGAATAGGAGTCTGTGTCACGCAAGACACCATTGGTGAAAATGGCTTACTAAACTTCGACACAATTTCTCAGAATCGCATTCTGCCGCAAGTTTTATTGCATAATTCTAGGAAACAGTGCTTAGTCTATGCCTAGAACGGGTTTTTATGTCTGGCCTAAGTGCCTCAATTGAGAATTTTGGCATGTTTCAAACGCACCATTTCATCCAGTTCGAGTGACTTCTTAAGTTAGTTCATTTATCATTTTCAGTTTCATACGATTTCGATCGGGAAAATGTCCAAATGACACAGGAGCGGTAAAAAGAAGTAATAAGCTATCAAATGGGTGTAAATTTGAAGGTTGTGATGGTGCGAAGTCTTTTTAAACGATAATTGAAAAACCCCGTACTACGGCACCCACAATAGCTGAATTTTAGTCACTTACGGTATACTGACAATCAAATCCTCAAACCGGAGCAAAATAAACTTTTGGATCATTTCAAGTGCATTTTAGTAGTAGGGATAGATAGTAGTATTTGTGGTAGAAATTTGAAGGAAATCTATTTTTGAGTCCGAGATCGAGTGGAACACTCTTAGGGAGACAGCCTCTTAAGTGTTTTTGATAAAGCTTTCACTACTTTCTAAGGTTGTAGATAGCACAACACCAATCAAATCTCAAAGGAAAAACGAAACCAAAGCCAAACAAAGAAAAGATCACTATTTTTAGGAAATAGCGATCGCTTTGATTATTTCCACCAGGCTTATTATTCAGTCCTGAAAGCGCTGGTTATCATAATCATTAACAATTCGTGTGACGTTTATGTACAATTTAAGTACAATTTGAAGGGAACTTTCACCGGAAAAGAGAGTATTACTTTGTTTACAACATGAATACTTAACTAACTCAAGGAAACTCTTTTTTTTCTATTAACACTTGTTAAGATGTGGTTATATTTCATGGTATAACTTTTCCGTTGACCAATCACCATGGGCGGAGAAGACCAACCCCGGGGAGGAGTACTCCTATATATAAGTAATATGGGAATGTGTCGTTGTGGAGGGTATGGTTTTCAACCAGTTTAGGCCGCGTAGGAAATAGAGATCAGGGAGTTTTGGTCTAGAATAGGGCATCTTTTTACGGGGAACTTATTAGGTGTATA
Source organism: Siderastrea radians (assembly GCA_964017195.1). NCBI lineage: Eukaryota > Metazoa > Cnidaria > Anthozoa > Scleractinia > Rhizangiidae > Siderastrea > Siderastrea radians. Next base: position 39,093,302 of record OZ024897.1, on the reverse strand, counting down.
AAGAATTTAGTCTAGAAGAGGGATTGACACTCGGTGACTCTGGAAAAGGGTAGGGACTTTTGGTGTCTAGTCTAGAATAGGATTGCACAATACAACTGAACATGGTCTGAAATAGGGTCAGGGCCCCAGAGTCCCAGCGGCGACAAGGAAACATGGAAAAAAGATACGTCAAATAGAATTAAAAAACACTTCATTGCACATGTTTGTACGTATCAAGAAAAGTGGTTCGAAACTTGGATTTCATCGATTTATAATCAATAAGACCATTTCGAACCAATCCCTTCATTATTCTCAAGGAAAACGCAAATTTTCCGATTACTTCAGTTCTTGTGAAGCAGATTTGAATCCCCGGTGCACGGTGGGTTGTAAGCGCAACGAGGCTTTCAGCAGCCGTTTAAATGATGATTAACTTATGGTTTAAAGCACATTGTCGTTCATTTTCAAAAGCGATCTCGCACTGCCAACTGAAATCATAGCAGCTTAAACAAATTTTAGGTTTTTTATTGTACTGCTATAATGAACAGTCTCCATTCGTAGCGCGTCTTGTTTCGCACTAAGTTGTTTGTGTGCTGTATTTAGATTACTAGACGGTGGCCGAATCAAATGCTCGATCGTACGCGATCTCTTTGGCTCGTTTTATTGTTTGTTTGTATAATTTGAAGTTGTGCCAGCCTGACCAAACAGTAAAGACTTTTTGCTATAGGCTGTAAAACAGCGATCCGTCTTTTTTATTATTATTAATAATTATTATTAAAATTCGCGAGTGGTGCAAGTCAGTATGCGTGTTTTTTTTTCGCGCCAGTTTTTAAGCTTGCCACAAACTACCCTTATTCAGTCCATGTTTTAGTACCTGTCGTGAAACGAAAGGTTACAGCATTTTAAGTGTTTAAGTGTTTTTGATAAAGCTTTCACTACTTTCTAAGGTTGTAGATAGCACAACACCAATCAAATCTTAAAGGAAAACTGAACGTAACCAGTGCCAATCAAAGAAAAGATCGCTATTTTTAGGAAATAGCGATCGCTTTGATTATTTCCATCAGGCTTATTACTCATTCCTGAAAGCGTTGGTTATCATAATCATTAACAATTCGTGTAACGTTTATGTTGCTTGAAATAAAATTTGAAGGGAACTTTCACCGGAAAAGAGAGTATTACTTTGTTTACAACGTGAATACTTAACTAACTCAAGGAAACTCTTTTTTTTTTTCTTTTAACACTTGTTAAGATGTGGTTATATTTCATGGTAACTTTTCCGTTGACCAATCACCATGGGTGGCGAAGACCAACCCCGGGGAGGAGTACTCCTATATATAAGTAATATGGGAATGTGTCGCTGTGGATGGTCGGAATAGAGATCAGGGAGTTTTGGTCTAGAATAGGGCATCTTTTTACGGGAACTTATTAGGTGTATAAAGAATTTAGTCTAGAAGAGGGATTGACACTCGGTGACTCTGGGAAAGGGTAGGGACTTTTGGTGTCTAGTCTAGAATAGGATTGCACAATACAACTGAACATGGTCTGAAATAGGGTCAGGGCCCCAGAGTCCCAGCGGCGACAAGGAAACATGGAAAAAAGATACGTCAAATAGAATTAAAAAACACTTAATTGCACATGTTTGTACGTATCAAGAAAAGTAGTTCAAAACTTGGATTTGATCGATTCATAATCAATAAGACCATTTCGAACCAATCCCTTCATTATTCTCAAGGGAAATTCAAATTTTCTGATTACTTCAGTTCTTGTGAAGCAGATTTAAATCCTTGGTGCACGGTGGGTTGTAAGCGCAACGAGACTTTCAGCAGCCGTTTAAATAATGATTAGCTTATGGTTTAACAAAGCACATTGTCGTTCATTTTCAAAAGCGATCTCGCACTGCCAACTGAAATCATAGCAGCTTAAACAAATTTTAGGTTTTTTATTGTACTGCTATAATGAACAGTCTCCATTCGTAGCGCGTCTTGTTTCGCACTAAGTTGTTTGTGTGCTGTATTTAGATTACTAGACGGTGGCCGAATCAAATGCTCGATCGTACGCGATCTCTTTGGCTCGTTTTATTGTTTGTTTGTATTTATTTTCCACACATTATAAATTACACGATTGCAATTGCAAAAAGATACAAAAATGTAGAAAGTAATGGCGAGGAGGCCTAAAGGAAACTATAAAGCTTGTGTTAATTTGGCCTCCCCAATTACAATTTTTCAAAGATGGCATAAAAATTTCGGCAACGGATACAAATTATTATCAGAAGGAAATTAAAGTAATAATCAGTGTTAAGGAAGTTTACAAATGCTGAACATTAAAGAATTTTTTTTTCAAATTTTTGTAAGAATATACTAAATTCTCGCAGGTGAATTTCATGTCCCCCCCCCGAAAAGTCTGTGTCGTCAATGAGAACACAGTAACGCCTCCTAGAGAGTGTTGGAAGATAGTCACTGCAGTACTAACCCTCATGTCAGCCTTTGTATTGGTATAAACCCAGATGGCGTACATCGAGATATGGATGCATTCGGGAAATTTGGAGAGCACTCAAGAAGCTAGAGTTGCTCTCGTTACGCTTCTCTCGTACTCTGCAAAGTTCCCGTGTGCATCCATAACTTGATGCACATGTACGCACGCTTAAGCATGAACCAGTTGTTAATTTTTTGTATGCAGCAATTCGATTCCTTCCCTGCTAGCAGAGGCCCCTTTTTCTTTGTATTCGCTGAGCTGACGGACGGGACGAAAAGGGACCTCTGCCATGGGTCGAAATGAACTGTGTTGAGCATGCGCCACGGTTACTTAGCGACCGAAACGTCACGTGATGCTTTTAGCACGTGATCAGCTGACGACTCCCACCTTTCTCAACTAGCGCGCCAAAAAACACCTGTACAGTTTTGTTGTCGCGAATGGCGAGTTCACCAAAACCCTAAAAAAAGTAGACAGTTCGTCTAGAGATAGTTGTTGTCTAATCTACGGTGTTAATTTTAAGTTATCTGGACAAGGAAGCTTTTTTAACATGACCACAACTCCAGGAATCAAAGAGAATTTAACCCATTGAAGGCTGCGTGTTTTATGATCGCTTCACTAAATTAGCAGTTGATAATAAACAACCCATGTGTAGTACAAAAGGACAATTTATAGGTTCGAAAAAACAACACTCACTTGACGTAGAATAGTTAAAATTTCTTACTTTTAAAAAAAATACACCAGTTGTCAATTAAGAATTAGCCAAAAATACAATCTCAAGGTCAAAATTTTGAAAATTTCCGCAAGAGATTTCTCATGTTGTCTCGCGCGTGAAATCAAACCACAACAGAACATTTGTGTCTGTTTAGGTCAGATTACTACTTTTCGAAATTTTATGAATGAAGGTACACAGAAGAAGAGACAGTAAGCTTTTCTAAATAATACATTTATTAAAACACGCCTTTACTTGTTTCTGAAGACCAAACGCGTTCAATTCTTTCTTCGAGGGAAGCTACGCGCAAGCGATTTCGCTCGATGTGCAAGTTATTTTGAAGAGCATTTGGTGATGCGAACTGAGCACGTTTTTCAAAACTTTTACGAAAACTGTAAAGAATATGAAGAATCCCTCAATTAAAAAGCGATTTCGATACAAATTTACAATCAAATGTGTAATTTACTCTACCGTAGACTCGTAGATGTGCTGGAGCATTTCACAGAAAGTCCGCAGCTCGAAAAATCTTTGGAGGTGGAAGGTTGTCCTTCGCCTTGACAGATGTTTTCTTCGCTCTAAATTCCAATCTTTAACTTGTCGAGTGTTTCTTAGAGCTTATTCTTTCGATTGTTTATCTTTCCATCGTCCATGTTAACAAAAACGAGAGAAAGTAAACGTTGTAACTCTTCACGAGTTTAGCTCTCTTTCCAGGACGGCATGGTACTATGCGGGCTCACTAAATGACAGCGGAATAACTGTAAAGGAATGAGCGAGATACAGTGGGCTCAAGTCGCGGTCAGCAAACAATACAGGGAGCATGCGTTTCGGAAACCGCCGTCCACGACCATGGACGGCGGTTGAATCAAAGGGAGTTTCGACCCATGGCAGAGGTCCCTTTTCGTCCCGTCCGTCAGCTCAGCGAATACAAAGGAAAAGGGGCCTCTGCTAGCAGGGAATTGGATTCCGTTACTTGAAAAAGAAAACATTCTGCATCCGAATATGCAGACTCATTCCTGAAAGCAGTAAATGCCAAGGAAACCTTCCATGCACACCAGGTTAGCACTCGTACTCTGTGTATTAGTTCAAAATGCATCCCATCTAAGATACAAAATTCTCGCAGCGCGAAACCGAGCTGCGCTGAGTTGTGGGACACTAATCAAGGGCGCACCATAACGATTGCAATAACATTTCTGACAGACGGAATTTAAGAGTTCGACATCCTGCCTGGGACAACTGCATCAATCCATCGTTAACGGAAACTTCTCTTGGAAGACTTAAGAAGTAAAAAATGCTTTTTTATATCCTATAATTGCAACGAGATGGGTGTCCTTGGTTTGCACCTAGATGAAATAATAATGCTTGAAGTTGACAAACAATCGAGAGAGGTGTACTTTTAACGGACAGTGCTGCTTCATACCGCAGACAGTGACTAATACCAGACGATGCTCGAAGTCGATATCGGCTAACGAACTGGAATGCGGACGAGTCGTTTACTCGGGTACTTTATGTATAACTCGTATGGTTTAGTACGTCAAACAGGAACAGGTGCATGCCTTCGTCATGTACTAGATGCAGCAGACTTACACCAAGTCGCCCTCTCTTAGGATCGGCGGGCGAAGCGAGCCGAAATGTGTCGCAAAGCCGGAAAACGGTATCATAAACATAGCTAGATTGCTATTGAGTGTGCTCATTGAAGCTACAAGATGCCCGCATTGCGTATGCTTGCACAGACAATGCGCACCATTCATAGCAGCACACACAGACTGCATCATAGTTTTGGCGTGAAACAGGTAAGCTTGAAAGTGGCCACTGACATCTTTAAAGAGAAAGCGAAATTGTGGTTAAATGATGCGACCAGTGCAATTGAATTATTTAGGTAACTAATTTGCATATGTTTGACCTAAAATGATCCCCTGAATTCAGTTAAATTACCCCGCAAAACCTTTTGTTTTGATGGGAAACTCAACAAGCAGACACAATTAAAATGATAATTGAACGCTGTATCAAGTTAATTCTGCTTCGTTTTCCTAATAATAGTCTTTATGGTCTGAATGACGGCCATATTGCGAAATCCCCCCCCCCCCCCACGTTCCCAGTTGCCACAGATCCTATCCAGATTCCTCTAATCTTTAAAACGGTCCCCACGATATGAGGTTTTGTTGTGCCAATTTTTAAAATGCTTTTATCGTAAGAGCAGGATAGTGTTATTTATCTACTAGAATAAAAGGATTTGGATAAAAAATACTGCGCTAAAATGTTTCTCATATTAAAAAGTTAAAAAACGACGACGTTTCGACGTTCAACTAACGTCATTATCAAGTCAAAGAATAAGTGTCTGTTTCAAAGTATAAATACTAGATAAACAATGCATCATTAAGAAACTAATATAAAGTGTAAGAATGTTAGTTCAAACAAAGAGTTTTGCACGAATGGAATCGGCCTGGCTGTTCAAGCTTGGATTGATTTCTTTTATGAAGAGCATCTCATAAATCAGGCATTCAAACTTCGTTTGGCACTTGCGAAGAATGCGAAAGTGGCTTTCTTTGGGGTTACCTAATTGCCCATGAGCTTCCACAAGGTGTTTACCAATGGCCGAGTTCTTATGTTCAACAATGCGCTGGTGGAGATGTCGCGCTGTATAGCCCACATACTCTGTATCGCACAGATCACATAAAAACGAGTAAACCACGCGTTGTCGATTCACGATTGGCGGCTTCATTTCTTTTGGCTTTTATGAAGAGCATCTCATAAATCAAAGGTGTTTACCAATGGTCGAGTTCTTATGTTCAACAATGCGCTGGTGGAGATGTCGCGCTGTATAGCCCACATAATCTGCATCGCACAGATCACATAAAAACACAGGGTCCAGAGGAGCAACGTTCGAGCAGAACGTTTAGTTTTCCTTGCGAAAGACAACCGACATAATTTGCTGCGAACTTGCGTTACTCGCGTTACCTATATTTTTTACCGCAGGTCAAATTACTGTGGGCTATTAGGATCACTGAGATCGACTTACACTAAGTAATATTTTTACTCGGCACTTCGTGCCTCGTTCGGAAAGCTTCGCTTTCCGAAGAAAAGCCGTTGCCCTTCGGGCAACGTGTTAGGCGACCGCGGAAGAATGGTCTGCGGTTAATAGCAATTTTCAATATGGCGGACGATGTGGCGTGCTAAGCGAGATCGAGATCGAGAAATACAGCGTATGGAAAGAGAAGAAAGCCGTTCAAATTGGATTCACAATTTGATCAAATGACGTGGTTATGTATTTTGTATGGTAAGATGTACGAAGGATAATTCTTGCGTACAAATTTAACTCCTCTGGACCCTGTGATAGAAACGAATAAACCACGCGTTGTCGATTCACGATTGGCGGCTTCATTTCTTTTGACTTGAGATCTTGTTCCAATTTCTTGCTGACGAAATCGGTTCAACGATAGTGCCGATTTTATGACTGAGATCTTTCATTTGCCTTCTAACCGCATTAGCTGATAATTGATCTTTGAAAGGAAGACTGATTCGTACAACGGAGCTGTCTTTCACCCGTTTCACGTCGGCTCCTAAGGAAATATCACGAACGAAATTGTTAATGGTTGAACTGTTTTCCAACGTGCCGTTAAACGAGACAATCGAAATTTTGGTTGACAAAGCTTTTACCACTGATTGGTTCAACCAAACCTATGATCTAAACCTGCAAAAGGAACAACTTGCCAAACTCCTTGAAATCGCTACTACTAAGCAGCTATATTCCAATTCAATGGCCAATTGTATGAGCAAGTAGATGGTGTGGCTATGGGTTCGCCCCGTGGCCCTTTAATGGCTAATGTTTTCATGTGTCATCTTGAGGATAAATTCACTCGCGATGGTGTAATGCCCGCCCTATACAGACGATACGTTGATAACCTACCACGATCAGGCCGAATTTTAGCATCGCTGTCATATTCTCTTACGTTGGTCGCTCGCTAAAATAGGGCCTGATACAATCTCTCACAGGAGTTCGTGTCGGCGGCCAAATTTTGGCCGCGGGAATCTCGCAATCTGATTGGCCCTTTAACAATAGAGCTGTCAACGGAAGTAAATTGTCTACGAGTCTCGCTCACAATTTCGATCCGACCGCCATCGCCAAGGAACAACCAAGGAACAAGTCTGCCGAAGTAAAATGTGTTGCTGTAATAAATTCTCGTCGTTAGAATTTTCACAATTTCTTTCTCTCCTGAGAATGGCGTTCGGTTTGATGCAAGCTGTCTCTCACCTGGAGCAGAGAAGTACAGCAACAGTGAAGTATTAGTGAAGTATGTATTCCGTTTTATCGCATCGTGTCTCGGAATTTTCATTTGACGCTTTCAGCTAGTATTGATAACATGAACAGAGAAGTAGTTGTTTCCGCGTTTTACGAAACAAAACGAACAGCAGACGAACAAATGATCAACAAGTCAACCGATAATTCGGTAAACTTAACGGTAAACTTAACGGTAAACTGATGTTTGGCAAGAACCGCAATCAAGTCGCAATGACGATTTTCAGTTTATTTATTCATTGTTTAATACTTGTGTCGTTTTATTGATCTTTGACATTGGCATCAAAGGATCTGACTAGTTTTATAATAAATTTCCCCCGGGGGGGGGGGGGGAACTCCCATACGAAAGTGACGGGGATGCTCGTCGGAAAATTAGAGTTAACACCCTAAAGGAGACCAATCTGGACGTGGCTCCGGCTTTATTTAACCCCTAAGGGAGACCATGCAACACAGTATAATATAGATATTTCTTGACACACAACCCTAAGCGACACCTGTGTGGGTAAAAATATTGGCTTTCCGTCCTCAACACCCAAAGTGAGACCAAAATCTGCAATTTACAACCCTAAGCGAGACGACGAGCATCCCCGTCACTTTCACATGGGAGTCCCCCCGCCCGGGAAATTTTCTTCGCTTTAAAATTCGCTGCTGTTTAGAGTTAAATTCGCTGCTAATCTCAAATATTTATCACTTCTGGAACTAAATTAAATTACAAAATACTCCTTTGTTTATAAACGGTTTTGTTTATATCTTTATTCTAAAGAATGAAACTGAAGGTATTTCTCTTAATTGCCCAAGGTTTTTTTACGCAGAAAATCGGTGACAAATGCGAAAAGAGTATTTCCGGATACCACCTGAAATGGGAAAGGATTCAAGCAGGCAGCATATCTTGGTACATGACAACCTCGTCGTGTTTTGAATTTTCATTTAGTTTCAGCTCAGACAGAGCAACCATGTACAATACCGGAACCTTCAAGTTAACAATCGTGTAAATTTGAGTGCTTGTGTCTGGAAGATATATCGTAGCCTATGATTTTCTTATTTTGCCGACATTTGCGTGACTTTTTGCGAGTTGCTGTTACGGGAAATTTGCATACCGAGGATCGTGCAAGCAGAAGAAATTTTGATTGGCTGTTTTGTTGAATGTCAATCAATCAAAAAAGTGGGCGGTAGACGTTCCGTAGAAGAATTTTATCAGGCTCTATTTTTCGCTTCGCCTGTCCCGCCTGAATGTTTCACCGAGCGAAACAAAAATAGAGCCTGGTCGCAGGTTAATACGTTGATGATACTTTGCCAGAATGCCTAGCACTGAAGCGGCAACCAATTTTCTTACTACCCTTAACAGTCTTCACCCCAGTCTTTCTTTCACGATTGAATTTCCCGACAACAACAAGATCCCCTTTATTGGCATCGAAATTATTAAAAATGGCACACGGATCGAAACACAGGTTTATAGGAAACCTACCAATACGGGTTTACTACTACATTTCCAAAGCCACACGGATAAACACTACAAAGAATGCTTGCTGAAAACAATGATCCACCCTGCACATTCCTTATCCTCTACAACTGAAACTTTCAACGAAGAATGTAACAGATTACGCGGCATCTTTATTCGACTCCAATATCCCGTGGCTCTCATAAATTCAACCACTAATAATTTTGTTCGTGATATTTCCTTAGGAGCCGACGTGAAACGGGTAAAGACAGCTCCATTGTACGAATCAGTCTTCCTTTCAAAGATCAAATATCAGCTAATGCGGTTAGAAGGCAAATGAAAGATCTCAGTCATAAAAACAGCGCTATCGTTGAACCGTTTTTCGTCAGCGAGAAATTGGAAAGAGATCTCAAGCCAAAAGAAATGAAGCCGCCAATCGTGAATCGACAACGCGTGGTTTATTCGTTTTTATGTGATCTGTGCGATACAGAGTATGTGGGCTATACAGCGCGACATCTCCACCAGCGCATTGTTGAACATAAGAACTCGGCCATTGGTAAACACCTTGTGGAGCTCATGGGCAATTAGGTAACCCCAAAGAAAGCCACTTTCGCATTCTTCGCAAGTGCCAAACGAAGTTTGAATGCCTGATTTATGAGATGCTCTTCATAAAAGAAATCAATCCAAGCTTGAACACCCAGGCCGATTCCATTCGTGCAAAACTCTTTGTTTGAACTAACATTCTTACACTTTATATTAGTTTCTTAATGATGCATTGTTTATCTAGTATTTATACTTTGAAACAGACGCTTATTTTTTGACTTGATAATGACGTTAGTTGAACGTCGGAACGTCGTCGTTTTTTAACTTTTTAATATGAGAAACATTTTAGAAACATTTTAGCGCAGTATTCGTAGACTAAAAGGAACGTGGAAATTTGCCACTGAGTCGAGTTCATAGTAACAACGAATTCTGATAAACTGGTTGAGAAATACAAAGTTGTATTGCACGGTTTTTAGTTTTGATTGGATTGTTACGCTTTGCGCAGATGGCCAGGAAAGTGCTGAGCTAGTTGCAGGTTGTAAATTTCATTTTTCTTTCTTAGTAAGTCCTAATGTACAACATGCAGCAATGAATCCTGAATCAGTAAATCACGTGAAAGTGTTACGGGTTATCTCTGGCTAACTTCCTTTGCTTATGTAGTTCACGATGCCTGTAGAAACACGATGAGACACGATAGATATTATCTTTTTGATCTTGCGAGGAAAAATCTCACTAACATTATCCGCACACGATAGTACCCTGATAAGCTGAGTTCAGCTTGTTGCTGTCGTATGCGTTAGCTTGCCTTATTGGGTAGGCAGTTGTTGTCCTTGCTTTGCTCTGAGCGTTTTTCTCCGCGCGTTATCGTTTTCCTCTCTCCCCAGGAACTAACATTTCCAAATTCAAGTCCGTGCAAACTACCTGGGTTTTTTATGAACTTTTTAAGCCATTATCTCGATTTAATCGGCCAATTCAAGTGATTTTTCGTTTTTCTGTCACCGCTGAAGCAACAGGACTGCACCAAATTATTAAAAAAACTATTTAGGCTGAGATTTTACAGGAAGTCCATTTAAATATCAAACGGTACCTTCTCTGGGTGTCTGGTTTGACGAGGCAGGACGCCGCAAAAACGCGTTTTTGTACCGTGTCTGGCCGTCTTGCACCGTGAAAGGTACCCCCTTTTACCAAAAATCCAAAATATTTATTAGCATCCTTAATAAGGGGCCAACCATTTAACTTCTGAGGGGGGGTTGGGTGATTTGGTATAGGCATGAATTTTTTTTACCCCTTAATTCCCCATGAATTTTTTTTCTTGGGGTATGTGCTTGCAAGATATTTTTTTCTCCCTCCAACGTTCTGCATGAAATTTTTTTGGTGTGTGGATGGGGTTAGTAAAAGGTTAAGGATCTGGATCTGATTTTTATAGTACAGTACATTGATTTTAACACCAAATGTAAAACATTGAGGTGACCCCTTCGGCCACTGATGAAAAACGTCAGACCTGTTCCTGGACTTGAGTCATTTTGCAAGGCGAATGTGCCTACAGTACAGTACATAGTGCATGCATAGAGCTACAGAACAGTATAGTGCATAGCGCGAATGCGCCCTCAGTACATATTTTATGGGAAGATATTGAGCCACATCCTTTCCTTGTTAAATCAAACTGATAACCACCAGTACAGCAATAACTTGCTTTAGAGAGCTACCTAGAAAGGGTTTAATCCAACTCACAGCTGAAGTACACATTACAAAGCCCCAAAATAATCTGCACAGAGCTCTTAAGTTGCTTTGTTGCCAAAGAGTGAGATCTTTGACGGCGTCATCTTTGTCGAGGGGTCTGGGGGCATGCTCCCCCAGAAAATTTTAAAAAATTGAAGTAGCTAAGACGTGTTTTCCTTTGTTCTGAGCGGAAATGTGACCCTTCGAAAGTAACTATTTAGATCCCAGATTTTTCTTTTAATTGGACTAATATCAGCTCTTTCTTAACATTCTGACTTATCCAGAAGTCAAATTAACATGCCATAACGCTGAAAAACAGCGTTGATGATGCTCTTTGTTGTAGTTTCAAGTAGCTTTCTTTGCAGTGGCCAACAAATCCGCAGGTGGTTCAAAAGATGACTCTTTGTTGGCCATTTTGATAGTAAGCAAAAAGTCCAACGTACCGTCCACCTGGAGAGATGCTGCCGAAATGCTGTTTTGTTTTCCTTATAAGAGACACAACTCTCTCTTCACCGGCATTTGAATGTGGTAGAATAAGAACTGTTTTGGCCACGTCATTTATCCTACCAAATTTATGGGTACTATTCCCTAGCTTCAATGATGACAGATATCCCCAAATCACATCCATCCGAAAACTGGATGATGATTTCTCATCATTTTCCTCACATTCAAACTTTATTCGGCCTTCATCCCAGACTTTCTTGGGAAAAAATGAGGGACAAATTCAATTAGACAACGTGCACGAACATGGAAAACTACTGAGGCCTCTTGCAGTACCCATGGATGAAGATAATCCCATAAAGTACAACAATTGATTACAGTACTTCACAATGAACACCACATTAACGAAATGACTGAAAAATGGCTTTGACAAACACCAAACCCGCCTCGAATTCCAGTATTTTATACCCTTACGAAAATCCACGAACCGACTTAATTGGGAGACCTCTGGAGCTTTGGGTCCAACAGAGAAGTTATCAGAGAAGTTGTTGCAATAACAACAGAAGTCGTATCTCAAAGACTGATACAGTCAACTGACTCCATTAATTTCATTGACAGGACTAAAGTTCCAGAGAGCGCAATACTTGAATCTCTGGACGTAACGAGCTTGTATACTAATATTCCACACGAGAGGGAATACATACAGTATGCAAGGCATACGACACTTTCTATATTAAAAGACACACCTCCTATCCCTACACGTTTACTTGACATTCAGCCTAATGTTACAGGAGAACTCATCCCCGTTTTCTGTCAAATAGATAGTTAATAAAGTTAACTTCATGTTCCAACAGCTATTCTGGCATTCTTGATTTAGAGTGCACTGCAAACATTGTTCTTCAAATCACAACACCAGCCATGATCTTGACGTTCAGAAAACATGTATCAAGATTGGTAACTTCAGGTGCTATAAATGTAACGAAAAGGCAATCTGAGGGGGACAGATTATTGTGTTATGAATCCCTCTTACCCAAGTCCAGATGCTAAAATCTTTTAAAAGCCTGCTGATAAAGTTCAATGTGTCAACCCAGGAAGCTTCTTGCCATTAATAGATAAATTACAAAGCTTCCTTTTAAGGTAACCTCTTGCCATGTATCTAAAGGAGTCAGAAGCTCAGAGGAAGGTGTTTATAATAAATACAAAATACCGCATTTGGTGTTTTTTAATGTTTCCAGCATCTTAGATTATCTAGTCAAATTTAGATGGTATACGTTCTCATAATCTAATATATGGCTTACCTTTGCACCATGAGCCTTATCAAACCAGGGTTTTACCCTGGTCCAAGCCTGCGGCGGTTTAAAAACCAGGGCACCCTGGTTCTTAAACTAGGCTTACCAGTCTCGAAAAGCTCGAAAACCAGGGTTGCCAGACGCACCAGGATTACCAGGATTTAACCAGACTCTGAAACATCAGGGCCAACCTGGGTTACCTTGGAAACCCAGGGTATGACTTTTGTCGAAAATGATCTGGGTCAACCTGGTTTTTCTTCCAAGTCTGGTGATGCTGGGAAATTTCAAGAAAGCATTGGAAACCAGTAACCTGAGGCTAACGCATCCAATGCGTAAAAGACTAAAAGCACCGTTTCTCTAATTTAGGCCTATATGGGGGATTAAGACGGATTCCGCTCAACGTTCGAGCAATAAGTGCAAAAAATATTTACCAAAAAACTACTCATAGCACGGTAACATTTTAAATGCTATTTGAAACATCTCACTCTAGTTCACTTGCCCAAGTGACCCCGCGATGAAATTCTCAAGCATTCTCAAGAAAATTAATTTCAAATCTCGTAAAAGTATGCTAAAAACGGGCGCCATTTTGTTTTGAACTGACATGAAGCGTCTTTTTAATTGAAATATGGATAACTTCAAATCCAATTTTCTCTCGCGGGGTCAGCTTGGGAGCAAAAGTAACGATAAGTTCTTCTTATCTGTTCTCAAAATGTGACAGTGCTGCAAGTATTTTTTCGGTAACTTAATTTTTGCACTCACTGCTCGAACGTTGAGCGGAAATCGTCTTTAAAACTCTCTCACTCCTTTATCCACTCTTGAGTATTAACATCAACTAACGCCACGACTATTCTTCACTGGCAGAACTTGGTAAAACAAAGGAATCCTGTGATGGTAAAATTGCCGACGAAGACGCTTTTTTGGGATAAGAAGACTTAGATGCTCCAGTGTAAGCACAATTACCTCTGTTATAAAGAAACAAACTGTCAATGCGTTTGTCTCCAAAGCCCCGAAACTTTTCGGGCCGATTTCGGGCACGATAGTTCACACTGTATCTTGTAAACAAGTTTCTAAGCATGAAACTTTGCTTTAAGTTAAACATCTCTTGTCTTAAAGACCAGCTAAAATACCAGCCTGCTTTGTAGAATGAGTTGTTTATATTTTTTACGAATGGCTTTCGGGCCCAAAAACTTTTCGGGTCTTTTGTGAAACGCGCCCCTGGTTCCATCTCTGTATCCTGAAAATAAATAATCATCAAGTAAATGCGGCGTTAATGAGCTTTACTTACGTTTCCATGCTACGAAATTAAAATTTGAAAGTTTCAGTGATGTTTCCTTGTCCAGATATGGTTTGTGAGCATATTGTTACTGGTGTTGTATAGTGGAATTCTTGTTATTTTGAAGTTTCTTAATTCTAGACACAAAAATGAACGATTCTGCTAAATCTGCATGTTTACTTCACGTTGTAAAATTAATAACCTTGACCGTCCTGAGTGATCATGAAATCAACACGGGTGGTCACATTTGCAAACAATGTCAATAGGGATTAAGATTCTGAGACACCTCCCCTTGTTTAACCAAAATGTCGAAACCGCCACCAAGAATTGCTTTGTCTAGTTCAGTAGTATAACGTAAACAAACGATTAGATTTAGCTGTTATATTAAGGGCATTCAAGTCTGTTAGTCACTTCTACTCAGTTCTCCTTTACATCTTGTACTCAGTTGCGAAGCAAGGCTAGGGTTGTAGCCCTAGGTTGTACTTGAAGGAACAGACCTAGGTAAGGAACGTGGATGGGCAAGGAATTCCTTCTACCAACCACACCTTCCAAGGAGCATCTTTCAGGTCAACTGACTTAGCCATAACCTGGCTTGAGTGCAAAACCTCTTGCGTAGCTTATAATTAGGTCAACTGGTACAAAGATCAATAAATGAGTGGTAATCCAGAGATTCCCGGTTAACACTCAATAACACTGGGAACAATACGGATACGTTAGTATACAAGTACAACCCTCAAATCTCTTTCATTTATTTTGAGTGTTACTCAGCAAAAACATTTATCAACGTTCAACTATATACTATGAAAAACAAAAATCACCACCGCATGTCCATGTTCTCCATAATTGGTATTGTTCTCTAGCGTTAACGTTGCCGCTGTGGATGCAGCAAACTGACACTAACAATTCAGTGTTTCGTTGTTAACTACTCTATAATCATCATTCCAATTACCGGAGCTGAATTCGTAGGGACGCATGGGAAGTTAAGAGAATGGGAAATTATCCGTCGTTTGCCGATTTAAGGCTCCAGAAAACATCTTTTGTATTTACGTTGTAGTTGTGCAGTGGCAAAGAAATGTTCTGTGTATGGATCACGTGCAAAATTTTAAACCTTTTGTTTTGTGATGTTCTCGTTGTGGTCAGCGTCGTCGAACTGAGTGACAGACTACAAGTACGAGATTGGCTACGCGTACGTCTTCCGAATTTCAAAACAGCTACGTTCTCAGCGCCCTTGTTCGTCCCTGTTGCTGACCAGAAGAGTTTGTAGGATAGATCACAATCTAAAGTCTGCGACCACGAACTCAAAAAGTCGTACTCGTACTCAGCAATCTTGTACTTGTAGTCCGATCTATAGGAGGTTCCTGTGCTGTTGAGCTTCCTTACCTTCGAACTTGCGAACGTAAATCAGTTGTGTATAAATCAGTCTATATGGCTATAAGGCCACGTTAAAAATACAATTTACATTTCTTGGACCGAGACATTTCACATGTACTACACGGAAATACCCACAAAAAGTATAAATTAGACACCATTGAAATTTAGCTCCAAAAATTGGATTGTGGTCAGAATAAAGGGAGACGAGCGAAGACAGTTCGTTGTTTATGTTGAGCAAGTAATATAATTGTAAGTATCAGTTATAGAGTGCAAACACCAATTTTTATATTATTAATTTTCATTCAATGTTGCCGATAGTCTACTTCAATCCTCTAATTTTAAGTTTTTATGTCATCACTGACGTCATCATCCTATAACGAGAAAAACTGACGGAAGACTGCCGCTAATATCAGTATAGAAACTCCGTCGGGATACGATTTATAAAAAGATTAGTCACCCGGCGTGGGATTAATTAACTACAAAAGATTTTACCGACCGTTATGTATTTTAGTCTTTTTATTGTTCACGTGTTGGATAAATCTCTTATAAGTCAATTAGTTTGCTTGCGTCACATGCAAAATGAAATAACAGGAAGTCTTATTCGTGGTTTGATATATTCGTATACAGCTATTTCAATTAACGTTGTCGGAAATAAAGCTTCGAACTTACGCCACAAGACCGAAAGTTAGTATGGGTAGCTGTACATCTTTTGTGATTCAGCTGTAATTTCACGGCTGTCACTGCCATAGGATGGGTGAAATTACCATAAACACTTGCCTATGTGATTTATTTTTTGTAGAGGTGAGCCAGAGCATAAGTTTTATTTAAAAAATTACCCATATCACCTTGCAGTTTTGTCGCGTAAGCTTTCCGACAACGTTAATTGAAATAGCTGTATTCGTATATATTATGTTTCTCTACAAAGAATACAGGTTTACACTGAATAACTACTCACCTTATAGAGCCAAAGTGCATTTAATACAAAAGTTGTCTTAGTTTAACTAGAAAAAATTGCCCCCCGTTAAAATAAAACAATATGTAAGAAACAGGAAAGATGCTATTCCAATATTCACGAAAACGTAACCGGCAACTATATAATGTAGCTAGTTTGTTTGTTGTTGCTTCTTGGCAGCTAACATGCTTGCAGAGTTTCATTCGACGAAGTAGTTTTATTCGTGTGATACTCTTGCAGGTACTTTTGGCGTGGGTTTTGAACCGTTTCGGTCTTTTACCACTACGTATGTTTTGCGTACTGGTAGGAAATAGATGATAGATTGTATTGCGGTTTTTGTTTCGAGCTTTTCGTCCTTTAGCGGTAAGGTTCTGATTCTTACAATATTCACCATAATGGAACAGCTTCCTTTGTTGAGGAAACTGTATTGGGCTAACCACATCCTTTTCAAATATTGCTTGAAAACAGGATTTTGGAAGGTGTTTTTTACTACCGTTAAGTGCTTACCGTCTAATATAAATAAAGCCTATAATAATAAAGGTTATACAGCTATTGTCGAGCCAGTTTTCCTGCTTTCAAAGTTGACTCATTTGGTTCCTTCTTCGATCTTGCGATCACAAATCAGTTCTATACATACTCTGTATGGCTCTCAAACCACTTTAAAGATTTTCTTAGACTGAGACATTTAACCTTTATTTCTTTTGTCCCCAAAAAGAGAATCGATCTTATGCACGTTACGCCACCAGGTCAAAATTAACCTGACCCAAGCCTCGTTTGTACAAAATTCTTTGCAAACATTTGGCAACTGGACACTGCTTTTGTGTGAGCATTCTTTGGCAACCGTGGGAATTTGTTGATTAATACGCTCACAGGTAAAGCGAAACTTGGGTGTGAAATTAGCTAGTTTGACGTAAACATGCATAAGGGCTATTGATCAGGTTATAAATTGGTTTTAAGTGTACTGATAGTCTATTTTAATCCTCTAATTTTAAGTTTCTAACTGACGTCAACTCAAACCACTTATTTCAGTAGACAAGTTTCGATCGCGATATGACTTTTAAAATACTGCACCCCGGCCGGAGTCTTATGAAACTAGAATAAAGCTTAACTCCGTTACGTAGTCCCGTTACATCCAGTTTACTAGTAAATGTCAGAAAGCCTCAGAAGTATTTTTTAAAACTGTTTTTTTTAATCGAGTGCCGTTTTTTCTAGTACCGACTAATCCATTTAGTGGCGTTTAATAAGAACGGAATTTCCTACTCGAATAAAAAGAATAAGATATCTAACACCATATTGAATTGAATAAGGCTTCTATGGCCAAGTATATCTCGTATTGCTAAATTATTTTACAATCTTTTTTTTTTGCAATGTGTCGAAAGAAGGTAAAATATATGATGTCTTATTCGTTTTATTCAGTAATGTTTTTCAACTCTTTCTTCGCCTTGATGATGGAAATTGTTGGAAGAATTTCTTGCTGCGGGCAAACTAGTATTTGGGAGTTTTGAGAAATGCCGACGCCTGGGATTTAGACGAGCAGGAGCGATTAGCAACACCAGGTAGCCTGACACACAACTGTCAGCCAGTAATGGTAATAATTTTTGCTTGTTAAGCTTAAATTAGCATAGGGATATGATCAAATGCGCTCTACACTAATTTACAAAATTAAAATATAACGGAAAAATACTTATTTACAAGAAGTATAGTAACGAGGAGAAATGACTTATCAAATCCTAAAAATCCTTTTTCTAGTGCACGTGTATTGAAACGTTAACCATAATTTATTACTGTTATAACACAGAAAAAAGTTTAGAAAAGCTCAAGCAAGGATGCGGACTTGTGCTAATGATAACACAACCGCTTACTACAGGGCAGTCTAATAAGAATAAGAACAATATCATGTAAGATGTGATTGCAATCTTTACTATTTTCTCAGTTGCGTCATAATAGCTGTATGAATGAATACGTAGAGCTTCTTATGAAACTCACTCAATATAGATGCCTGCTAGCCACCCCAGGAGTACTTCCTCGTCTGGCAAGCTACACAGGTACGTTTTATGTAAGCCATTTTGGTCTTTTTATTAGTGTAGCTATGCTGTGCTTAGTACTAGTGTTAAACATATATTCTCGCCCTTTTCGCCAGAAAACAGTTTAGAATTAGGCCTCAAATAAGGCATGAAAAAATCGCTCATTTTGATTTTTAAGTGCCATGTTGACCAAGCCGGTCTTACGCACATTACTTTATCAGGTTAAACTTCACCTCCAAACCTCGTTTCTACGAAACGCTTTGTAAACATTTGGCGACTGGACACTGTCAGTTTGTGTGAGTATTCTTTGGCAACTGTGGGAATTTGTCAATTAATACATTCACAAGTTAAGCGAGACTTGGGTGTGAAATTATTAGTTAGTCTGACGTAAACATGCAGAAGGGCTATTGGTCAGGTTAGAAGTTGCTTTTAAGGTTACCGATAATCTATTTTAATCCTCTAATTTTAAGTTTCTTACTGTCGTCAATTGAAACCACTAAAATTAGTTTCTCGTACCGATTGCGATATGACTTTCAAAACACTGTCCCCCAGCGGGAGTGTACATTATTAAACTAGTAAATTAAGGTTATCTCCGTTACATAGTTCTGTTACGTACAATTAACTTGTTAATGAATGAAGACTGCTACAGAGCAGTCAAAAAAAGACAAAACCTAAGATGTGATTGCAATCTTCAATGTTTTCTCAGTTGCTTCACAATAGCTTTATGAATAATTACTTATAGCTTTTTATGAAACTCTCTCAATATAGATGCCTACTTGTCACCCAAGGAATACTTCCTCGTCTGGTAAGCCACACAGGTACATTTGACGTAAGTCCTTTCGGTATTTGTTTTCTTTAGGTATGTTTTTTGCTTAGTACTGGTGTTAAATATACACATATTCTCGCCCTTTTTCGCCAGAAAATAACAAGGATTAGGCCTGAACTAAGCGGTAAAAAGAGTGGTAAAAGTCGTTCATTTTGATTTTAAACTGAGTAAGTTTCGAGTTCCAGGGGACATTTCCCTTCCCTCCCCCGTCCCCGACTAGTCAGCAGTTAAGAGTTCTCAAGTTTATCCCTGGAATAATAAACAAATGAAACAAAGGTTTCTCTGCCAAGGCAAGCTTAACATGAGGAGCTTCATCAACCACCAATCAAACTTCAAGTTCATGGTAATTTATGATATTAAATCAACTATAGTAAGGTCATTGTTGATATTGCTATTAGTGAAATGTTGTGTAAAAGGTACTTCAGTTTAGTGATATTTCCTTTCTTAGTGAATGACCTATTTTTAAAAGTGAGTCAAATGATTTAGCTTTCTTTTGTGTCTTTTGTATTTTTAACTGATACTAAAAAGTATTGGCACATTATAGCGTTTGGTAACCAAGTTTACTCTAAACTCCGAAGAACTGTAAGCTTAAGCTGATGTCACTTTTTTGTTTAAGGCCCTCAATGGTTATGTGGATGTGGATTTCTCTCAGTTTTTGGATTTCTGTCGAGAGGACCGATACTCACTTGGACACTTCGATACTACATCATTAAAAAAGAGATATGCCAGTACAAACGTACTTAAAAACAGTTTTTTCATAGAATAGTGGACAGATAGAACATTCTGCCTTTTGAGGCCCACTCTGCATCAAGTGTGGACATTTTGAAATCCAAAGTTATAAACTTTTTAATGAAAATGTAAATAGATTTTTAAAGTATTTTTAATTATAGCTAGCTGTTAGTGGTAGTAGTTTTCATATGTTTTTATAAAAATCTATTTTGAATAAGGTGATTTGTTTTTATTTGCAACTCTTTTACAAATCGTCCTTATGACCTTTTTTATTGTCCATTACTTAATTAATAAATATTAAATTGTAGTAAATAAATAAACAAATAAATAAATAAATAGATAAATAAATAAATAAATAAATTATGGAGCTAAAACAAGAATTTACCCTCTGCAAATCTCTTTACTATAATCGAATCTGATAGTTTACTTCCGGAGCTAAAACAAGAATTTACTCTCCAAAAATCTCTTTGCTATGATCGAATCTAATAGTTTACTTCCTGAATTACTCTCTTTTATTGAGTCTTTTAGCCATTATGCACTTTACTTCCGGAACTAAAACAAGAATTTACTCTCTCGAAATCTCTTTGCCATAATCGGATCTAAAAATTTACCTCCTGAATTACTCTCTTTAATATCATGGGTGACAAATTATTCCTTAATTTTGGCGCGAAATTTCAGCGTTAATTTATAATTTCACATGTGAAATTACACAATTGCTATGGCAACGGGTCTATAGCTCAGCGCCAAGATGGCGTCGAGGTCGATAAAGATGTTTCGTGCAGAACTAAAGCTATTCTGGAAATATTCATTAAGGACTCAATCGGTGATCTGTAAATTTTGACTTTTAATTGACTGAACTTCTCAGAAATCAACTGCGAGTCAAAAAGAAGAGATTATTTGTGATAGTGTGACAGCGAAAATTTTTGAACGGCGAGCCAGTTGCTGATCGAGTGATTGACCGCGAACTCAGAGAAGTAATTCCGTGGATTTGGGCACTTCTTCGAATGAACTAAAGGTCAGTTTTAAATACAAATTTGCTTCCGAAGTTTACTTTCGTTAAAAGAAGTTTTCTGTGCGTATTTTGAATGCATTTGTAAAGCCTTCTGAGCTTTGCTCGATGGAGCAACATGGTGCTCGATTCAGTGAATTTGCCGGATAAAACGCAGATAACCTTTGCCAAGCGATTTGCTTTGGTACTTTTCAAGTAAAAATTCAGAGTCTGGTGTATTTTGCTGTTGGTGACAAATACACGAAATCGTCAAAGCGCGGTAAAAACTTCCCACAAGATTTTTTCATTATTTCACTCAGAAAAATGTGAACTTTAACCAATCTGTGTGCTTTAAACTTTTCAATGCTTGGAGTTCTCGACACGGTAAACAAGTCAAAACCCTGACGATTGTGAGCGTAATTTGTCACCCATGACATTAATAGGTAATCAAATGGTATACTCGTGAAATTAGGAAATAATTTCACTTGCGTTTTGTCAAAATTCTAATAATTTCCCTCGCCTGAAGGCTCGGGAAATTATTAGAATTTTGACAAAACGCGCGTGAAATTATTTCCTAATTTCACTCGTCACCATTTGATTACACATACTTATTGAGTCTATAAGCTATTATGCACACGACATAATGTGCACATTACATAATGAGAATGAGCAAAATGCACGTTACAATATGAAGTCATGTGCTTAGCATGGTCTGATATATTCGTACATATTATGTTTCTCCACAAGAAATCAAGATTACGCTTAATATGTAATCATTCACTTCATAAAGCCAAAAAGCAATGTTGCATATAAATTTTGTTTTATTTTTGTCTCGAGAAAATTTGCAAACAACAACAAGGAACAGAATCAAAGGGTACCAACAACTATTTCCTCGCCAAGCGCACAATAGCCTAGGAACAAGCTTCCCTCGGTTAACAAGCATAAAAGCAAGGAATCGTGTTCGAATGCTCGCTCTCTTATGTTATAAAAAAGGAAAAACGGCTGTCAACAAATAAAGGAAAGTGCTGCTCGATTTGAAGTTTTACGATTCAACGCACAGAAGCAGAAGCTACGACCACATTGGCATGGCTCGTGTTTTAATGTACCTTTTATATAGTGTACTATACTATATACTGTATATGATATACTGTTTTACTCCTGCTGTGATTTTTGACAATAATTGCTCTTAACCTGCTAAAAGAAAAAAAAAATCCAGCTATTGTGTAATCTAGAAAAGGCAAGACATCATTCTGAGGTAGCGGTGGCCTTTCCGAGCAGAGCACGTCTCTGAAGTCGCAGTTGCACAATATACAGTAGTTATCTAAATTCACAGTTCGGCTTTCTAATAGACCCTTTGCCTTGTCTCATTGTTTTCACAGCACGTGTAAGGGGGTATTTACATGAGACCAGGACGAACTCAGACCGGCATGAGTTCATTTCGGCCTCCATACATTTCTTTTCTTGCGTTTACACGAGACCGGTCTGAAAATGCGTATGTACTTTTGAAACCGTAAAAAGGCGTTCCTATTCATTTCTTTTGCAACGGATGGCACAGTTTTCATCGTTCCAACAAGTAAATCTTTGTTGTCCTTATCACAAGGCCATAAAAATAATTTCTTTTGTTTTTTGCAGGAGAACAAAGTACCGTAATATGTAACGTACTCTGAAACTTTCGTTTCAGCAAGTTTCGAGTTTCAGTTTCACCTTTGGTTTGAAACCGACAAGGGAAGTCAAGCTTATTTTCGTCATAACAAAAACAAATTAATTATATTGCATTTCAGTTTACGTGTGTAACTGAAAATACACAGCTACCACAAAAAAGCGCAGATATTGCCACAAATAAGTGCAGATATTGCCTTTGTTTGCGTCGGGACGATAAAGTTTGCCCGACAAATAGGAATATCAACGGGTAGCATACTGTATTAAAGGACGGTAATAGGCTTAGTCTCTTCACTACAGCAAGCAACGTACTCAGAAGACGACATACGCAAGGAATCGCGTTGCCCTGTCTTGGATCTTCCACTCAAATCTACATTTTCCATAAGG
The DNA here is from genome assembly GCA_964017195.1 of Siderastrea radians. Taxonomy (NCBI): domain Eukaryota; kingdom Metazoa; phylum Cnidaria; class Anthozoa; order Scleractinia; family Rhizangiidae; genus Siderastrea; species Siderastrea radians. Next base: position 39,070,212 of record OZ024897.1, on the reverse strand, counting down.
TACTGATTTTTTTTTTCACTCTGCGTGCACAAACCTATATATTTCCCGAAATATAATTGTTTTAGTCGGAAACAATGCTAACTTGTTAGTTTGTTGGTTTAAGTTGCATAAGATATGTAAACGCTTGCTTTTATATCCCTTGCCAAGTTAAAGAAACATGTCTGGAACATGCTTCTCCGCTTTCTTCTTAAAAAGACGTCCGGTAATTAAGCTATGGTAACCAGCTATTGAAGTGAGGCAAAATGTTTTAAATCATTTTTGAAAATTTTTGTTCTTTTTGGAAACCTTTGGCACAATCTATTACTTACAACACAAGAAAATTCAGTTTAAAATATTCGGTGTGTAGCCAGGCATGTTAAAAATTTGGTAAAAAAGAATTAAAAAGTTGACACTGGCTAAAAATATGGTTATGGACGTTTCGGCCACTACTGTTGCCTTCCTCAGCAAAGATAAAAATGCAAATGTCTAACGGCGTCCTGCTTAGAATATGTAACCGATGTGTGATAAAACTAAATCACACCTCGAAGGAACTTTCTGAGTGCAACAATAGTCTCTAGAGTATTCTTAATGACTCTAAAAATTCCTAATGTTATTGTATACGTTTGGTAGCGCTATATGTGTTCGTTAATAGTGTTCCTATTTCGCACGGAATGCCAAGCTTCAAGAATTAATCTTTGTCGCCACGCCGATGACCTGTCCACAATTTCAACGCTCTCCAAATCTATTTGATGACCGTTAAGCATATGGTGTTTGGCTAACAAAGAGTTTTTATCCAATGTTGCTATGGCCTTTGCGTGTTCTTTCACACGTGTTTTTAGCGCGCGTGATGTCTGACCAACATAAACACAGTCACAATCTTTACATTTGATCTTATATACGATTCCTCTAGAAGCCTCTTTCTCGGTCTTGTCTTTTGGCTTTTTGAGTACACTCGAGATGGTGCGAATAGGTTTATGGGCGACCTTGATGTTGAAACCTCGAAGAACGTTTGCAACTCTTTCGGAAAATCCTTTGGCGTAGCAGGGGAGGATAACAAATTAAAGCTTTGCTGAGGAAGGCAACAGTAGTGGCCGAAACGTCCATAAACATATTTTTAGCCAGTGTCAACTTTTTAATTCTTTTTTACCAAATTTTTAAAATTCAGTTTACTTGAGATGAATGTAATTACTTGAGGAGTAAAAGAATGAAATACTGGGGGCTACCATTTGATGAACTAGAATTCCACCCTTGGCGGGGAATAGCAATACTACTGATCGGTTAATGCTATGTTAGTATAGAACGCCAAGCCTTGGTGCTCCTTTCTGATTCCGGTCCACTGAGGATAGAACGATCGTACAGCGGCGAAATTTACTAACATTTTGGCAATTTCCTGACAAATTTGGCAAGTGACAGCCGCCCATTAGGAAGAAAGGAAGGCTATAAGGCTAGTGAGGGAGCATTTCTTGTGGCTACAGTCAACTCTCGCCTTGGGGACACCTCGCTATTGCGGAGACCCCGTTATTGCGGACAGCAGGTGAAGTCCCGAACAATAAGAACTTACTGAAAACAACTCTCTCTATAACGGACTCTCCCTATTACAAACACCCAATCTTGGTCCCGATGGTGTCCGTTATAGCGAGAGTTGACTGTAGTTCCTGTTACCCTGTGCATAATGAAATATAAAAGTACTTGTCTAAAACCCGATCTTTCTATTGGCTCAACAGGTGTAAAGTGAAAAGCAACCCAAGAGCAAAATGAAGCAAACAAGGTGCATTACTCTTCTTCCTAACACTGTTCAAAGTATCAAATTCCAGCCAAAGTTTTCGCTCGAAATGAATTGAGAAACGAAGCGCCCCAGCCGAGATCTTAAGGGAACAGTGGGTTTAGGATAATAATCACAATTTACTTCTCTCGAATAGTGCAACTAGCAAACGAACGTTGTTGCTACTTTGCTACTTTGCGAGTTGCCAGAAACGTCAACAATAAACGGCACTCTAAGACGTCATCAGAAAACTATGAAAGGACTGGCAGTTTTTGGGTCAATCTTCGGAATATGTAATTACTTTATGATACAGGTCATTGTTAGAAGATATCCTTTGTTTGGAGACAGGTTTTAAGAAGATAGCATTAACTTGGTACTTCCAATGTTTCCCCTTTTCAGCTTCCTTCTCGGGATTCTACTGATCGTTGGCAAGTATCAAGTTCGGCAGGCGTTGTCTCCTGTAGCTGGTAGAGATTTATTGGAGACACTTTCGTTACCAAACTGCGATAACTTCTATAAACGGTTAATATGTGCCCAGCGCAAGTATCGCACATTTGACGGGACATGCAACAACCTGTGCAACGTCACCCTTGGATCCATCTTTCGCCCACTGCGACGATTGGAGACCTTAGCCGAGCCTACGGATTATGAACCAGACTTCGAGCCTCGACGTGTAGCAGCCAATCCCAACAGAAATCTCACAAATGCTAGGCAAGTTAGCGTAAACGTGTTTGAGGCTAATAATGCTAATATCAACAACACTCCTCCGGCTTTCACCCACTTGACAATGACCTGGGGACAATTCCTAGATCATGACATTACCTTGACCGAGATGGAAGAGGTAGATTGTGGCAGCAACCAACATGAGCCGTGCCCACAAAGACCTGGATGCATTGGAATCGACATCCTCCCCGGCCAAGAACTGAGATTTAACCAAACGGTACATTGTATCAACCTTAGGAGGTCATCTAGAGACGGAAATGGCGATCAGGTTAGTGAAATTTTGTTTTCATGCAGAACTATCAGTATTAAGAAAAAGATTGTTCTTGATGATGTTGAGACTGCGTGCAATACAGCAACTTGAACGAGGCAGGTGGCTCATTGGGATCGGCCCTTAGATGCAGTTTCTATAGCATGAAGCGTTTAGGAGTATTACAATGACTCGCCATTGGATAGAATAAAAGTGTATCGCACGAGTACCCTTAGCATTTTTTCAGATTGCCTTAACGGTTCTCTGGACCTCACTTGTTCACCTGGGTAAAGAAAGGCAGTGAAAAGAAAAAACTTCCTTGTACAGGAAAACAAAATGATAAAGAGACCCGCCCTGACACACTGAACGTCCGATTGAAAGTCCAACGTGCTGACTTCTACTAACACCATCGCGGTGTTAAGGAACGCAAACAAGGGGACAATACAAATTTTAATGCCAACTGATATAAATCTCTTTTCCGTTGTATTGCAGGTAAACATAATAACCTCTTATATAGACGCATCACAAGTGTATGGGTCTAACATCAACTTAGCAACGAGGCTTCGTGCAAAAGGGGGACGTCTGGACGTTCGCCCATTTATAAACTCGGGTGGGCAACCTATTCTTCCACCTGATTCAGAAACTTTCTGCAGAACTGTTAACCCACAAAACGAATCGTGCTTTCTTGCCGGTGACGTTCGATCAAATGAAAATCACGGTAAGAGACATTCCTGTTAACTGGATAAACACTTGCATGTACCAATAGCGGGTCCATTTAGTTGGTCATGAGAGAGGTCAAATTCTCACCCCAACCCCACTTTTGCGGGTTACCATTCGAATTTAATGCGGGCATAATATTTCCCTTGTTCCGGTTATCGACGAAGTTTTTTTAAGGGTCCCCCTTGCCGCCGCAAACTGAAAGCACACTCCTCTGCTCCAGCTCTGATATTTCATTACGTATATCGCCTTAAAACTCACATAATGTTCATCTCACATCTTGACAAGCCTTTGTTAGACTCTTTTTAGGCCTTGACAGCGCATTCCAGACCGATGTGGCAGTATAAATCCAATTATTTTTAAAAGTTTCTTTCTTTTCCTCCTCGTTGTTTGATCAATCTATCGTAAATACCACTGGGCATGAAATAGGTCACCATTTCAATACACTATACTATTCCCTAATTCTCAGATTGCGTTATCATCCGCAAGGTATTTCAGGTAAAAATAAGTAAATGTATATTTAGTATATTGGTAAATAAGGTACCAAACTTTTGTTTTAAAAATGATTGTATTGATTGACAGCACTGACAACGATGCACCTCTTGTGGGTTCGCGAACACAACCGCATAGCCACAGCTCTACGTGTATTGAATCCAACATGGGGTGATGAGAGGTTGTTTCAAGAGACGCGTAAAATTGTTGCTGCAGAGATACAACATATCACCTACAATGAGTGGCTTGCAGTTCTCTTTAATAAAACCGTGGTAAGAGTTGTCACTTGATTATTAGCGGAGCATCCGCGCACAAAGCGCGCCGCGGAGCACCATGGATAGGAAAACTTGGAAACCCATCGATGCGAGAAATTTTCGTTGTGACGTCAGCGTACGCCCTCCCGCCCTCCTGTCCGTACAGACTCTGGGGGAGGGGAAGGGGAGTCCCAAGGACACCTGAAGGGGGATAGAGAATGCAATCTTTTGTTGGCGTTTCCTTGGCGTTGTTCTTGTCGGGAAAGCGCATGACCACCGTAGCTTTTGAAAAAGAGGCTTTTTTAAAGGCTTAGCTTGCTTAGCATAACGATTTAGTTCGACAGAATTGAAGTTTAAAACTTGAAAAAAAATATCCAATATCTATAAATGGAAAGAAAACGTTCAAAAGAATACTCAGTTGTCTTTTTGGTGGAAGATGAAAAGTTCAAGTTACGAAATTTGCCTCCGAGGATTTCATCTTTTGTTTTTTTTCACGGCGGAGAGATTGTCCTGTTCTGAAACACAACTGAATAAGTGAAGTTTTTGAAGGGTTTAAGGCACACGATTTTGAGCATTACGGTCAAAGAAATTACATTTTGAAATGGGAATTTAATTTATGTCATTAGAAATGTGTCATTTACTTTTTATTTATATGTTGACATTGACTTAAAAAATTATTAGAAAACGCGCTCAGATTTGAGACAGATGTATTGTTGGGAATATTTTGCCTCAGCCCATTTCACTTGAGTGAACGCACCCACGATGCAGAAAGTGAAACACGAATTTTATTTCAGTAAAAACCTATGGAATTTCGAATAAACTCTTTCAAAAGTAATGTCTCTGTCCATAATGACATAACAGCAGGTCAAAGCACAGTCGTAAGACAACAGCATCTCAGTGAGTTTGCACAGTGAGATGTCGACGAATAACTGTTTTCAATTTTGACTGTCGGGACCATCTCTTCGGGCACTTGTCAATTTTCTCCTTCTAGAAGTTTTCAATAGCAATAATCTTTTTGAGCGAAGCAGTTGTCGCTTTAAAGCTATTTTATCCGGAAAGCTTCCGAAAACAGTTCTGTGTGTTCGTCAAGGCCCCCGAATTTTTTTACTTCGTGGCCGCTACACGTATACGTGATATTCCTTCGATAATTTACAGGTGCTTGGAAGTTCCCTAAAACTTTTCTTTTGGGCAATTTTTCCCAGTAAAATGCCAGTGAAATGCCAGTATAAATTTTTGACTAGACTTTTAGTGGCAATTCGTGTTAGTTGTTAACATCTGAACACGATGAAAACCCAAAAGATAACCACCCATTTGCTTCAGAGTAAGTTATATTTTGTTGTTGTAAAAGAGCGACGTTTCAAGTTCATTCAAGCGAAAAGCCAATAATCCGAGGAGATTTGACAAGCCTTTACAGTTAAATGACAGAATATGGAAACATTGCAAAAACCAAGCAATGCAAGACGGCTTGTCAGTGTTCAGCGGCTTGTGTTCAGTTTGATGCCCGAAAAAAATAAAGCCGCACCCTGAATGACTTTCGAGCTCGGATTCACAGAACTGATCTCCAAAATATTGGAGGACAATTCGGAACACTTTCGGGCTTTTTGAGAAACACTTTTTGAAAGAGAATGAGCCAAAAAGCCCCGCAATATATTTGGAACCGAAAAGTTTCCGTTTCATTTTTGAGAAACGAACGCCAGCTTATTCCTTAGGAATTCCGCTCTTAGGTTTGGCTAAATCTATATATTATCTTTGTAATACTTTGATCCACGACGCAGCTGTTTCTAGACTACTGTAGGATTGAAGGCGAAAACAGTCACTGAAAGACATGAATTTTTTCGGCCCTTTTTGGTTTTTGTGAATTTCTAAACAATCCCAAAATCTAGCTGTAGCAAAATGTACAATCCTCAGAATTTTTTTTTCACAAAAATTTACTGACAACCTAATGGCCCTTGAAAACATCTAAAATAAATATTTTGTTTTGTGTTGTTTCCAAACTTTTTAGTATTCCGTAAATTACATTTGCTCTAGTTCATTGAAGCCCTAAAATTAGATCCCTCCAAAAGATATCGGGCTACAGAAATCTAATAGTTCAATTTCCAAAACAGAAAACAACATAAAGCCAGAGATCGTAACCAGTCTTAAAGGCGTCCGCCGGCCAAAATAGGGAACAAGAAACATCAAAACGAACATTTCGCCGAACGACGCTGCCAATCAAACAAAATTCTTCTCTGTAGAAGAACAAATTGAAATTCAAATTTCCGATATATTTAGCGGCGAGATTTACCCGCTTCAGTTGGTATTAAGCTTATATCAGTTTTGACCGGCAACCACCAAAAGGTTGCCCAGGGGAGACGGGTTATCTCAACCAGAAGTGTTTACAAGGGAAAAGTTGTCCCCTTTGCTAGGGAAGCCATAGCACGTACATATGGCACCCGAAACGCTAGGGTAAACCTAGCTACCTTGTAAACACGACAATGCACGATAAAGAAGAAATGTGCAAGTAGTATCTCTAGCACTAGAGTCACCCTAGGTCCTTGTAACCTACCCCTTATCTGTTAAATGAATTACAATTCTGAAACGGTGAATTGAGCAAACAATCATTTAAAAATATTGGTATCACTTCCAGGATGCAAATGAAAGTTACTTTAAGGTCATTTCAGGATTGTGTCGTTAGTGTAAAATAGCTGAAAGATCGTTTCAAAGACCTTATAACAGAGCCTTAACATTTGTGTTTACTCTGTTATTACAGAGGGAAAGAGAAGGTCTGTTGTTGGAGCCACCCGGTAAGTTCTTTGAAGGATACGACTCTGCAAAGAACCCAGAAATGCTCAACAGCTTCTCTACAGCAGCTCTGAGGATGGGCCACACTCTGATTCGCAACACTTTTCCCCGGTTAAACTCTCGGTTTAGAGCGCAAGGATTTGGCCGACCAAATGCTATACCAGTTAGGGATTTTTATAACCCAGCCCCATTTTTCCAGGAGGGAAACAATCCATACGGAGGGATTCTGCTGGGACTAGTCGGAAGACTAGCTCAACAATTTGATAGGTAAGTGTCAGACAAAGATATAGAGGTTCATGTAATGTTAACGAATTTCATTTGTTCCTAAGATTCGTTATGAAAATAATAAGACTGGTAGAACTAAATGGAGGGAGAAGAAGAAGAAGAAGAAGAAGAAGACGTTAACAAAGAACCACATGAAAACGGCTATCCTGTCGTGATTTATGGGCAATAACTAAAAACGAAAAGAATTACGTGATTAATGCGATAACTGAGTACCATAATTAACAAATAAAAAGGCCAAAACCATCCTCTGTTCTGTGATAAAGCACGCAATGACGTTACGAGAGCACGAAAGAAGTGTAGGGTGAACACGAGCCGCAGGCGAGTGCTTCTCCCTACTTCTTGAGTGTTCTCCTCACTTCCTTGCGTGCTTTATCACAGAAAAAAGCACGGTTTTGGCTTTTTCATTTGTTTTATAATATGGCTTTGCTCATATTTGTAAAGAAATCGGCTTTAATTTGTAAGAAAACAAGTTTTATTCATAGCTTGGAAGCGCGCCGAAGAAAAGTTTTCAGCTTGTCAGCGCGCGCAGAATGGCATCACGGGTTACTCCGTGCATCTGTACTCTGATAAAGCACGCTGTTTCAACCAGTCAGGCATATGTCTCGGCTCTAGGGTGGAAGAGAAAAAAGGAGACTCGTTGTTTTGATAGTCTTTAGATGTAGAAGATTAAATGAATGTAAGACGGTATAAGTTTCGAATTGAAGTATACATCTCTGCTAGAACACCAAAATAGGCATATAACCAACTGAATGTTTTTTCATACAGGATCTTCGTTACTGCCGTACGAGAGCAACTCATTTTCGAGGGACCAACTTTTGATGGCACCGTTGGTGACCTTGCTGCCATAAACATTCAGCGTGGTCGGGATCATGGCTTACCAGGCTACGTCAAGTTTCGTCAAGCTTGCGGTGCAAGACCAGCTACGTTTTTCCCTGACCTTTTGGACACAATAACGCATGACCAGATAAACAGACTGAAAAGGGTCTACGCCAATGTCGAAGATATCGATTTATTTGCAGGAGGCATCAGTGAGTTCCCAACAGAAGGAAGCGTGCTTGGATTCACCTTCACTTGCATTATTACGCAACAGTTTAAAGATTTGCGCGCTGGTGACCGCTTTTGGTACGAGAGAGACAAACCAACTTCGTTCACAGCTGCTCAGCTGGCCCAGATACGAAAAGCAACGATCGCTCGAGTGATATGTGACAACGCCGACGGTGTGATGTTCATACAGAGAGATGCTTTCTTACAAAGAACCAGCCGCGATGGAGGCAACCCTTCTATTGACTGTGATAATCTGCCTTTAGTCGACTTGAACGTGTTTAAAGAAGGTAAGAGTCTTTTTGATATATGAATTGACCTTACGCAAGAATGGCTGTCCTTGTTTTGTGTTTTTTGGTGAGGTTTCAAAAGAATTCGATGGACAACAAATGCAGTGTACGTGTGAACATAACTTTCCCACTTTCAATTCTTCTTAACATCTCTTCTCATTTAAAAAAATATTTCGACTTCTTCTTAATGGTTTAAAGGCGCCATAGTTTTAATGAACTTTACAAGTCCCTTCAACCTATTCTTAGCTAGGCGTACGGTGCTAAAACTCTCTGTGGTGATAAATTTTGACTTGATCTTTAAATTAGGCCAAAGCAAATGGATTCTCTGTTGAAATATTTCGTGCGGGATAGAAACGTATCAACGGCGGCCATTTTTGCGTAAGGTATACTCTGTAGTTCAAGAGAATAGATTCTAGTGACGTTTAAAAGGATTTTAGGGCATTCCAAGTGGAAGGAGAGTAATCATAACCAAACCAAGATTAAGGTGAAATCTGCGTTCCTTTTTCCTTTTTTGTTTTTTGGTGTGCATTTTGCATTGGCATTGATCTAAGAATCTGATAGAAACTACAAAACATTCGTTCAAGTTATGTGCACATCGTTATTTTTGAAACAAACAAACAAACAAACAAACCGGAAATGCATTTCAAGCGATTTTCCTAGGGCAGATAAATTGCTAAGACATGTGACTATGATCTAGGGGAGGTATTTAAATGCCTCTGTGAAGATGAAAATAGGCGGCCATATCAGTTACAACACAGACAAACTCTAAATAACGCCGTGTTTTTTTCCTTTTTTATAGAATCAGATGCATCCCAGGGTGAAGGAAGTGAATCAAGTGCGTCTGTCAGCGCTTGAGACATTCCCTGGTTTCCCTCGTAGTTGAGACTGGGACATGCTAAAATATTTTACTTTAACAACACGTATTTGCTGTTGATCTATCTTCGCCAAGTCGGGCAGATTTTCGTAGCAAACTGCCCTTTTGGTGTTGTTTCAATACATTTTGGCTGCTGGTGTGAAATGAACTAAATATTTTTGCCTTGTCGGCCAGAGATGTTAAGGGGTTTCGCTTAGAACGAGGAAAAGGAAATCGGTTGTTATTTATTTCGCTTTTGTAAATTTGCATTACGTTAAAGGTTTGTCTTATATTAGTGGATAATCTAACATTGTTGCAACAATGATGACAGGGATAGATCATTGAATAATAAAGTGCATCCTAAGAGGTTATTGAGTTTAAAATTTTGTTAGCTTTGTGTCTTCCAGGACAAAGTTTCGTCTTAAAGAGGGCCTTTTTTATTTGATTAGTCTTGATACGAAACAGGGAAGGGTTTTGAGCTCTGGGTGACGCCTCCCTTCCCCCGCCCTACCCTCTCCCCCCGACCTGTCAGCAGTCAGCTACCTCACTGAACAATTGAAGCCCCGAAAAGCTACGTTAATGAATAATCGCAGCCCCACTTTTATCATTCATCTACAATCGAACTTTTGGTAAACAATAGTAAGATGATCGGCTGATATTGCAATTAATGATATTACCGTCAAAAAAGTTCTTCTCTTAACTGATATGTCGCGTCAAAGTGATTGACCTGTTTGACCTGTTTGACCAAAGTGATTGACCTGCCGAACGAAACTTTTGTTGTTATTTTGTCAACTGACACCGATTGGTATACCACGGAGCTAGAGAGAGTCCTCTTGTCTATAATCGACTTTATTCGCTATGGTGCTGGAAAAATCGTTTTTAGTGACTGTTCGGTTGCTCGTGTTTTGACCCGCATGAGGTTGGTCGGAAGCCCTTGTAGTCTACGACAAGAGAACCTGTGGTTTATCAAAAACGGCCCTTACAAGATAGAGTTAAGTTGTGAGCCACTAGAATTAAACCTCCAAATTCTCCTACAGCCCTAATATTTTCAGCGGGCGGTTTAAACTCCCATCTGACCTCCCTAGCAAAACAATCAAAACAGTCCTTTAAATCGAGCATTTAGAACCACTGACAACAGTACAGAACAAAACCTCTAAATGCTCAAGGCACACAAGAAAAATATAAGTTCACACGTGAGAGACTCTAACAAGCAAATTTAGCGAGGGTATTTACCGTTTTCAAACACTTATTACACCGTTTACGGGTTTTTAATTTTAGGATTTCCGCATAATGCACAAAATGAATAGTATGTGGATCTGACTGGCCCAACAACAACTAGAAATAACCAGGACTTTAAAATAAGGCCTAGAGCAGCAAGGACAAACTATTTTAAATTTTCATTTTTCAACCGGTAGATTAATGACTGGAACTCTATACCTAATTCAGTTATGGCAGCTCCCAGCTTGAAATCATTTAAACGTAGATTATTTAATTATTTGCGTAGTAAGTCACATTTTTCCTTATTATACTAGATTTATTTATTTTTCGTGACGTTTTTTCTGAAAGAGGGTAAAAGATGCGATGTCTCATTCTTTTTTATCCAGTTATGTTTTTCAACTCTTTCTTCGCCTTGATGATGGAAATTGTTGGAAGTTTTGGGAGTTTTTGGGAGTTTTGAGAAATGCACGCCAGGCTCTGGTTGTTCAAAGAGCGGATAACTCTATCCACCGGATGAATCACTATACAGTGATTAGTGTACTTTGTGTTGTTATTTATCCGGCGGATAGCGTTATCCACCCTTTGAACAAGCAGGCCCAGGCATTTAGACGAGCAGGAGCGATTAGCAACACCAGGTAGCAAGGGAGACACAATTGTCAGCTAGCATTGATAATAACTTAATAATAACATATTACTTATTAGGCGCAAATGAGCATAGGGATATGATCAAATGCGCCTTACACTAATTTATAAAATTAAAATATAAGGGAAAAACACTAATTTACAAGAAGTATAGAAACGAGAGGAAATGACTATTCAAATCCTAAAAGTCCTTATTCTAGTACACGTGTATTAAAACGTTTACCACAATTTATTACTGGTTATAACACAGAGGTTAAGAAAATCTCAAGCAAAGATGGGGACTTGTGCTCACGATAACACAACTGCTTAATACAGGGCAGTCTAATAAAGATAAGACCAATATCATGTAAGATGTGATTGCAATCTTTACTATTTTCTCAGTTGCTGTATGAATGAATACGTATCGCTATTTATGAAACTCACTCGATATAGATGCCTCCCTGCCACCCGAGGAGCACTTCATCGTCTGATAGGCTACACAGGTATTTTTGATGAGAGCCATTTCGGCCTTTTTTTTATCTTGCTACGCTGTGCTTAGTACTTGTGTTAAGCTCCGGCGAAACGATGAAACATTTTTGTCCAACACGGTGTTGGAAGAACATGTTTTACTGTTTAGCCGCCTCTCTCAGCTTTGCATTTATAGTCGAAATACTCAGCGCGTTCCGCTTATTATTTGGGAACGACTTTCATTAATCAGGAACGGATTGCACTACTGGAATCAAAAGTCCACTTTCAAATTGAATATTAGAGACCTTACGCAAAGACAACGGGAATGGCGACACCGACACCGAAGGACTGGGGAGAGAGTTTGCGGCTGTCGTCGGCGTTGTCGACCATTTCGTCTATACGATTTACGTTCTCGACTTCTACGGTAGCAGCCCGCAGCAGTGGGAGGCGCAGGGGGGGGGGGGTGGGGCTTGAGCCCCCCCCCTTCAGAATTTTTGGAAGTTAAAAAACATAACAATTAACGTGCCGAAAAATATATAAATAAAACAAATTAATGTGCAACAATCATGCTTGAATGATGATGCTAAAAGTGCCTTTCCTAATTTCACAACCTTCAACGGGGTTTGACATTTGTTGAGTAACTAGCCACCGGGCAAGTGGGCTCCAAAAATCTTTTAGCCCACCGCACATTTCAGTCGCCCGGGTTTCTTACCAATGTTTTTCTTCACCCATATCACCTTGACCTTGACAGTATAGCTTAAGACTTTGAAGGAACTTAATACCCTTTAATGGCTAAGCAACTGCTGTGTATAAGGAACCAAATTAAATTTATCTCACCACTCGAGTGACTAACGTTACGTAAATTACGTTCACAAGAGTTAGGTAAAACAGGCCCGAAATTCGTAGCTTAGCTGTCGAAACGTTTGAATTTCAAACCTTGTAACGTTAAGGACACTTTTTTAAAACTGATGCTATATTAAATCTGGTGGATGTTGCAAAAATTTTGTCGGGAAAAAAACAAACAGGAAGCACCTTTTTGGCAAATTTTCAATGAGCGATGTCCCCATAAACGTGTCCTTTTTGACGAAATTGAACACAAACTGTGGCACTCTGAACAGTGTTAGTATCTATCTGAGATGAATTTTGTATGCCTTATGACCTATCTGTTAAACGTCTGTATTTTGACGGGGGTTGGGGGGGGGGGCGACTTTGACTAGGCGAATTTTGCTCAGCCCCATCAATTATTTCAGCCTTGCTACGGGCCTGCAACTAAAATGCCCAACATTAGAGATGTCATTGTGTTAGCTTATGATTGCAAGCTTTTGGATGATGTTGAATTTGTGCTTCTGTATGATTTGAACAGACCAAAGAATCCTCAGCTACCTTACTGGAGCTTCGATAACTTTGATCTTGATGAACTTTGTGATAATGAATGCCAGACCAACTTCAGGTTTTATACAAATGACATTTACAATCTAACAGAAGTCTTAGAATTACCCGAACTATTCAAGTGCTATAATGGGGTGGTAGTTGACAAAGTGGAGGCATTTTGTATGTTCCTTAAAAAGCGCTTTACATATCCATGTCGTTATGCTGATTTGGTGCCCTTATTTGCTAGACCGATACCACAGCTGTGTATGGCAACAAACGAGGTAATGAACTTCATTCATGAGAGATGGAATTACCTACTTTAAACTTTAAACCAACCATGGCTTTCTTGTGCAAATTAGCCGTTGTTTGCCAATGCAATACATGAAAAAGGTGCTGGTCTTCGCAATTGCTGGGGTTTTGTAGATGGGACAGTCAGGGCCGTTTCCAGGCCAGGAAAAAATCAACGTGTATTATATAACGATCACAAAAAAGTCCATTCCATTAAATTCCAGTCAGTTGATGCACCCAACGGGCTAATTGTTAACTTATGGACCTGTCGAAGGTAAAAGACACGACAGTTCTATGCTTATGATGTCTGGATTGTTAACACAGTTGCAACAACACTCTCTTAATCCCAAGGGGGCATTTTGCGTGTCTATGGGGATGCAGCTTACCCACTGCGACCACAGTTACAAGCTCCTTTTAAAGGTGGCATGGAATCAATCAATGAGTGAAGTAAGAGTATCGGTCGAGTGGATCTTTGCAGACATTGTGAACTATTTTAAATTTTTGGATTTCAAAAAGAATTTGAAAATAGGTTTAAGTGCTGTTGGCAAGATGTACCTTTCTTGTGCCCTAATTCAGAATCACATACATGCTTATATTTACCAACGACATCAAAGTACTTCAATGTTGATCCACCCACTCTAGAGGAGTATTTTATTTAGCCAGTAGATGGAAACCTTATGTCTGAATTTTGTGTGTGGAAATGTTTTGAACTTTTGTCTGATAGTGTTAATTTATGACAAGGGCAGGGAGCTAAACAAAAAAATTAAAACTCAACATTTACGTGGCATTAAGGAAAACCTTCCTTTGTCAAAAGTTTAATCGAAGCTTTCTTGTTACTGTATAATTGATGAGATTTTTCGTAGCACTGTGTACTTTGTGCTAAAACAAACCAGTATTTTTCAGATTTTTGCTGAAAGGTTCACATTATTATGGATTATGGAGGGCTTTCTATGCCAGGTTTTTGACAGGACCACAGTCCAAATTTTTCAATTAGGGTAAGGGAGATGGTGTAGTAAGCAATAAGTATAAAGGTGAAAGGTCCTAGTGGTGTCTGAAGGTCACCTGCACTCCATCACCCTGCCTCACTTTAAGCTACAGCCCTGGCTGAGAATAACTACTGAAAGAAAAAGTTATTTTAGTTTTGAATGTGCAGTTGCCTTTGACTCTGTAGGAGACTGTTTTCATATTCTTTATTACTGAGATGAAATTCATTAAATGGGATATTTTGATGTATAAATTAACTCTGTCCCAGTGTTAAGTTTTTGCTATTAAGACCGTTATTTAACAGAAACAGAACCTAGTTGTCAAAATTTGAATAGAACTTTCACTGAAATTGTTCACCTACAGTTCAAATATATTATATTTCTCATTCATTTATTCATCCTTTGTGGCTATATTTTAACTCACAAAATTACCAGCTCTCAGTTGGCGTCATAGCTTAGTTTGTAGAATGCTGCACTGGTATCGCAGAGGTTATGAGTTCGAATTGCGGTGTAAGCCTGCATTTTCTTGGGCTTTCTTTTAATGACTGCTTAAGTTGAGTAAATAACTGTCGGTTGTTCTTCTCTTGAATCTCTCACCCACAGTTCAAATGTATGTAATTTGTTATAATTCACATTTAGTTTTAAAAACTGTTTCTGAACTGCTTTTATGTAGGTAACAACCTCTAATTTTAGAGAACCTGCTCCTATTTATGGGGACCTATCCTCCTAGCAACTCAAGCCAATCAATTTTTGCTTGATTTCAAATGTTCCAAAAACAGATTTATAAGCATATACTTATTTTGAAAATGCTTTCCTTGAGTTGCTAGGCAAAGTTGGTGTTATGTTCTAGGCGACTAACTCACTCGAGCACATGGTAAACAACAACTTTATTGGTGTCCCGGATGCAAGTCATGTGACATATGCATTACATAACATCTCCCTCCCAGTGTAAAAGATCTGTAACTGTAAAAGGTAAAACTAGATATAAATCATGAAAGGAGAAGACCAAAATTTATGTCTTCGTAATTTACCAAGTTCGAAAAGTCTGGAAACCTTATTCTTAAAGGAAAGGCAACTGTGAGGAATAATAAAGTCTCTTATTGAACAAAGTCTCTCAGGAGTGTGTTTGGTTTGACAACACGTCCGGACCGGGTACGGGTTACAGGACTGCTTGTGGGCGGTGTCACAGGATCAACAGAACTGGGCATCCTGGGGCTCTGTTCAGGCAACGGTGGGGTGCTGGAACTATCATCTTGGCTAGCATTGTGGTTAGTTGAGGAGTCTGCAGTCTCGGCAGTACTGGTGTGTTGCGCATTTGGCTGGGCTTGACTGGACTGAATGGTGTCACGCAGGTGAACTCGATTTCGGCGATATTTGCGGCCATCAACTTCAACTATGTAGCTGCGCGGGGCTACACTGTCTACAATAACTCCGGGTTTCCAATTACTGTGTGCTTGCCGAGGATGAGCTTTGACTCGTATAGGTTGTCCAATGACCAAAGGGGGTAGAGGTTTGGCACTGGTGTCATGGTAAGACTTGGCGACTCGTCGTTTACGTACTACTTGAGCAGGAACGGCACGCTGCACTTCAGGTTGGCACATGGACGCTTTACAAGGGAGGAAGGATCTTGTTCTCCGGGACATGAGGCGTTGAACTGGAGAGCTGCCTTGGGAAGGTGTAGGTGAGTTTCTCCATTCTAAGATAGCTTTCCAAACATCTGCTCCATCTTTGTTAGCTTTAGTGATAATGGGTTCCATAATCTTCACTACTGACTCAGCTTTTCCATTTGATTTCGGGAAATGGGAGCTGGACGTGAGGTGCTGAAAATCTCACGCTTGTGTGAACTGGTGAAATTCTGCGGACGCATAGTTAGGACCATTGTCCGAGATCAGAGGGACTGGAACTCCGTGGATGGCAAACACTTGTTTCAGCTGCTCGACTAAGGCGGGTGTAGCTAAGGTATCCAGCTTCCTTATTTCAATGAAATCAGAGTAGAGGTCAACAACGACTAGATAGTGCTGGTTGTCACACTCGAAACAGTCACTACCAACAATTTCCCAGGGTAAGGTTGGAACTGGATAAGTCATCATAGGTTCCTTTGGGAGTGCAGGTTTCATTTGCTGACAGGTTTCACACCTTTGCACTGCTTCTGTTAAGTCTGCGGTTATTCTTGGCCAATACATGTTGTCTCTTGCAGTGTTTATTGTGTACTGGATTCCAAGGTGGGAGCAATGGGCTCGATCTGTCATCTCGGTTCTCATGGAGTGGGGAATAACTATTCTTGTACCACGAAAGACTAGGCCATTTTGAGTGGAAAACTCATCCCTGTAGGGCCAGTACTCGCGGACACAAAGGGGGCTCTGCAGTTTGTCATTAGGCCAACCAGCTGAGATCAATGTCATCAGCGTTTGCAAGGAGGCATCCTTGTTAGTTTCTTGGCGAATTTGCTCGAGACGTTGGTCTGTGACGAAGGTTGCTTCTTCCAGATTTGTTTCTTCGACTTCCTGTCGGAATCTTTCTTCTTCATGCACTTGAAAGATCAGGTAATCAGGCGTATCTGTTTTAGTTCGACGCAGGGGAAGTGCGGCTCGAGACAACGTGTCACTGATGAACATTTGGGAACCAGGCTTGTACACCACTTTCAAAGGGTACTTCTGCAGTCTGAGGCGCATTCGCTGAAGTCGTTTGGGGCTTGTCAAGATTGGTTTGGCAAAGATAGACATCAGTGGCTTGCGGTCTGATAGCACTTGAACAATGTCTTTGCCCAAAATGTAGTGCTCAAATCTCTCAGCAGAAAAGACGATAGCTAGGCATTCTTTTTCTATCTGGGCGTAGTTGCGCTCAGTTTGTGTTAGCGCTCGTGATGTGTAAGCTACTGGGCAACCATCTTGGGTAAGGACTGCGCCTAAGCCAACATCAGAGCTGTCGCATTCGATAGTGACTTCTTTGTTAACATCAAAATAACGAAGGACAGGTGCTTGGGTAATCAGCTCCTTAATCTTGATGAAGGCTTCTTCGTGTTGAGGTAGCCAATCAAAGACGGCTTGACTGTCTGTCAAACGACGGAGGGGTTCACAAACAGTGCTGAGCTGTGGCAGAAACTTGGAGAGGTAGGTGACGACTCCAATAACTCCTTGTACAATAACTCCTTGTACAATAACTCCTTGTACATCTGTGAGGCGTGGCATCTCACGGATGGCTGTGGTCTTTTCAGGATCAGCTAGGAGACCGTCAGCGCCTAGAATGTGACCCATGTAAGCTACCTTGCTGAGTTTGAAGCGAAGTTTCTTCTTGTTAAGCTTTAATCCACGCTCTCTGCATCTGTCCAGGAGTGCTCTGAAGGCCAGGTCATGTGAAGAGTTTGCTTCTTCTAGGGAATCACCAGATCCGAAGATAACAATGTCGTCATGGATAAAGGTAATGTTTTCAAGGCCTTCAAGAGATTCATCGAGGCGCCTTTGAAACTCCCCAGGTGCGGACTTGATTCCGAAGGGCATACGTAACCAACGATATCTGCCAAAGGGGGTCCAAAACGTTGTCAACTAGCTGGAGGGTTCATAAAAAACGACTTGTAGGAATCCGTCCTTGGCATCTACCATAGAAAAGACCTTGGCTTCGGTGAGCTTAGGTGCGATATCTTCTACTGTGGGTACAGGGTAATGATTTCTGATGATGCCCTTGTTTAGGTGAAGAGGATCGAGGCACAATCTGAGTTTGTTGGGCTTTCTCACAACAACCATGTTACTGATCCAAGGGGTAGGCTTCGTAACCTTGACGATAACACTCATGGCCTCAACTTAATTGATCTTACGCTTAAGCTCATCTTTAACTGGAATTGGTACACGTCGGGGGTTTTCTTGCACTGCTTTGGCATTTGGATCCATATCAATATGGTAGGTACCAGGTAGCTTTCCAAGACCAGAGAATACATCGTGGTATTCGTGCAGGACCTGTTCTTGATTAAGGGGTGGTGGATCACTGCTGGGGTTTACTTGCATGAGATACTCTTGATTGAAGTGAATGAGCTGCAAAGCTTCAGATGCTCTTCCAGATAGTAGTGACGTAGACGCATGCTCAACAATCTCGAAATGGACTTTCTTAGTTAAGCCGTTGACTGTGCAGTAGAGTTTCGTGCTGCCTACTGGTTGTATCACAGACTGATCATAGAGCTTGAGTTTGGTGTCAGATTGGTCAGGTATTGTGCTGGTAATTCTCTTGTAGTCTCTGAGCGTTAGGCACTACACGAGGCTCCAGTGTCCACTTGAAACTTGGTAGGGACGGCCTTTTCTTCCTTGTTTGCTGACACGAGGACTGAAGCGATATACTGTTTCTTGTCCCTTTTGTGTGCGTGGAGCGTGAAGATGCTCTCGTCGCTGCTTAGCTCATCAGGAGGCTGGTCTTGTTGCAACTGGTTTACTCGCTGATGTTTCCCGGGCCTCTTTCCTTCAGATTTAGACTTCTTGCCGTCTTGTCTAGAGGTGGACTGACAGACTTTGGCTAGGTGATTTTTCTTGTTGCATTTTGCGCACGTTTTGCCATAAGCGTGGCAGTTTCCGGCTGCATGAGTGTCACCACAACATTTGCTCGGGCGCGTGGGACGTGAACTTCTTCGTGCGTTCTCGTGTGGACCACGTTTCTTCTCTTTGCGAGCGAAGTGAACAGTACCAGATTGCTCCATTTTTTGTCGCTGACTAGCTGCCATTTCGTTGGTTCGACAAATGTCAATAACCTCTTGCAGGGTTAGCGTAGATTCTCGAAGAAAGCGTTCACGGTGTCCATGGTCTCGTAAGCCAGTGATGATACGATCGCGGAGCATTTCGTTCTCAAACGTACCGAACTCACATGTAGCGGCGAGTTTGCGAAGCGCTGTCAAGAATTGATCGAAGCTTTCATCGGCTTTCTGGGAACGAGAAACATATAGCGTTCATAGATCTTATTTCGCTTCGGTATGAAATATTCGCTGAGCTTCGTAAGGATAACATCGGCGTCTTGTCTTTCATCAGCTGTCAATGGAAGATTTCTGCATGCGTGGAGACATTCCGTTCCCATAGTCGATAACAACGTGGCGGCGACAATTTTCTTATCCTTATCAGCCAGTTTCGTAGCGGTAGCATAATTCTTCCAACTATCTCTGAAGAACTCCCAGTTGCTTACTAAATCACCCGTCATATCCATCTTGGACGGTGGAGGAATCAAGAATTGCGACATGTTTGCTTCGTTTACGCCTGGTTTCGGTAAGTGAGTTAAACTTCGACTGAAAGGCGAGCGTGCGTTGAACGAGGTCTTCACAGCCTACTTGTGCGATACCTTTAGTAGTTTTCGTTGGTTTTGAGCGCCTTTAATTCCGGCTTGAGCGTTGTACGGCTGAAAATCCCTCTTCAAAACACCATGTTATGTTCTAGGCGACTAACTCACTCGAGCACATGGTAAACAACAACTTTATTGGTGTCCCGGATGCAAGTCATGCGACATATGCATTACATAACAGTTGGTAAGTCTAGGTAATTGCTTAAAAAGGAAGAAATCAAATAAGTGGCATGCAGTCTGTATGTCAGAATTGATGGGATCCTGAGTGGAAAATAACAAACAACAAAAAGTCACTTAGGTTTTTTTCCACTAAGTGCTCAAAATTTGTGGTAGAATAAAACCTGCATATAAGAACCTACTAATTAAGAACCTGCAGGCTAAGATTTTGGCATTTTTAAAAGTCCCTATTACATAAATACCTGTCAAGCCTAGAAATCAAAACTTCAGGGCCTTATTTAGAAATAAGTAAAGGGGATTCACTCTGCACAAAAAATATAGGTTCTCATACGCAGGTTTTTACTGTAATGTAACATGACTGTATTGGACATGACTGTATTGGACCTTACTGAACACTAACTTAATTGGTTTTGGTTCAGAACCATGGCTCTTCGATTTTGTTTCACAGGGTTTGCAAATTCAGTTTTTATAGTTGAGGTTATTTTGTGCTAAACATTGTGTTGCTACCTATTCTTTGTCCACATTGAAACTGGGTTTAAGAAGTGAAAATGAATTACAGGATAGACATTCAATCATTCTTCCATCAGTGGACAGCATTAACTAAATCAAGTGCAGTTAAAGTTAACCCCAAATCAGATTACCACCCCAAACACACTTTCTTTGTCTCCTTCCCCTCCCCCCAACACACACACCCCCCTTTTGAAACAAATGTCTTTACAATTATTGTAGCCTATACTGCCTGGTCATGCTGAGCTATGCAATGGTCCTCATATTTTATGTCATTGTTTTCCTTCAGACAATTTTCCCTTTGCACAGTCTCAGATTATCAGTACTTTTAATTTTATTCAAAACAAGCAAAAACACTTCTATATTGTATGCAGCCACCTCAGTAACATAAATACTGGTAATAATCTGTTATTCCAACTTTTCCAACAATATGTGTCTTTGACAAGAAAAAAAGTAAAAACAATACTGTCTCCTGCCTAGCAACTATAGAGGTAGATATTACCTCACGTTTAATTGTGACTGAAATAAATTCGTTGTGTAAACAACAGTTAAACATAATGTCGTCTGCCGCAATAAATCATGCTCAAACTTCTGCTTGAGCTTGGAATCCATGCTTTGACATTTCAATTGATATTTGTAAAACTTACAAAGCAGTCAGGAATATATCAAAAAACGATAATAATTTAAGCGTGATTGTGAACTTAGTTCAAACTGTATAACCGTTTAAAGTCAAAGCCTAACAAATGATGTGCATGAACGGTGAAAACAGTGGTAAGATAGTGGAAGCAAGTTTACTAACAACCAAAGTTTGCATCCAGTTTACTTATTTAGGAACTTTCCCATTAGAGCCATCATTATCGCCGACTGTTGCTCCTGTTGTTTTAGTAGGATTGGAGCTGTTGTTGCTGCATTTGCTGCATTTGCGTCATTTGCTCCTCTTTCTCCTTCTGCTCTTGATTTCTGCTTTTAAATTCTTTTCGCTTTAACTCCATTTCTTCTGCTTTCAACTATACTTCCATTTCCGTTTTCTCTTTGAAAAAACCGGTGGCATCTGAACCAGTGGCTCTTTTCTTCTTTCGTGGGGTCTGCTCTTCGCCGCTTTCATTTCTTTTCTGTGTTTCTTTAAAAGTCTCTAAAGACATCTTGTCCATTTCTTCAGCCTTGCTAACCTCAGCCAATTGCTTTGCTTTTTTCTCTCCTGAAATGCGATCATTTTCCTCGTCAGCCTCTTTAAACTGATTGATGATATCCTCAAGAGCGCTGTTGAGTTGGGATTCTTCTGGGGATATTTCACTCGCTCGTTCTTCTTCTTGGACTTTCTTTTTACGCATTTTTCCACCAGCGTGTATCGGTTGCGCACGGAACGTTGTGTTACTCGGAATTGTGGTGATTCAAACGAGTTGAGAGAATCCGCAATTCTACCCCAAATTTCCCCTCTTTCAGGTCATCCGCGTTTATATATCCATGGTGTGAATGCAATGATTTCTCGTACAAATACGTCATTATGGTCGGCTGTCCACTTCATGGCTGACTTCGTGCAGTCAGAGCTATGTTTTAAGCAAAAGTGGAAATTAAATTAGTACATTAAACTTAAACACACGGAAACACAATTTGACAAACCTTACTGTTAGCTGTTACAAGAAAGTAATTCTTTTTAGAAGTAGCTACCCGGCCATTTTGGCGAAATCTTTCTCGCTAAACTTGCACTGTAGCTTCGCGTTTTCAGACGACGGCAAAAGAATGAGTTTGGCGTCGAGCCGGCAACCCAGAACATCATGTAAATGGATTGATGGTTGTACGCATGCTCAGTGCTCTTCAAGACCAAGTTCACGTTGGCGTCGCCGTTCCCGTTGTCTTTGCGTAAGGTCTCTATTGTAATGTTCCAACGGCAGCCTTGTTCCAAATAAGGAATGCTGATTGGTTTATTATTAACATCAGGCGAATGCTCACGTGCAAGTAGCAGACTGTTGGCTGGGACGAGCATGGCGGCGGAGTGAACGTGTTTCGCCGAGCTCCTTCTCTTTGGTCGTTTTTTCAATCCTTAATGAAGAATTTTGATGCCTCTAAAGCGAAAGGACAGACCAATGACTTCTTCGTCATCATCTCCAGAGTCTAACAACTCCCCGGACGAAAAAAGATCGAAACCCGGGGCTGACGAAGTATTCGAAGCTGTTAACATGGTGGACTCCCTAGGCGTTAAAATTGAGACAATTTTGAAGAAGCTAGAAAAGCTTGATGTCATTGAATCTCAACTCGATGAGGTCAATACAAGAATGGCGAATATCGAAGAGACAATAAGTAGATTGGACTCAGAGGTTAAAGTCTTAAATAACCAACAGAAGAAGCTAAAAAAGAATGTGGAGGAGCTACAGGAAGGTATGGAATACACCGAGGATGATATAAGCGATTTACAACGCGACAACAAGAAACTTGAGAACGACGTATACGAGTTGAAGAAGCAACTGATGTACATGGAGAACTACTCCAGGCGGGAGAACCTCAAATTTTTCGGCCTCCCAGAAAACATCGATGCATCACTCAACAGCATGAACGTGGAAGAAGGATTACCCCGTCAGCACGATGCATCAGAAAACACCAAAGAAATTATTTATAAATTTCTCGAAGACCAGCTTAAAATTGATCGCCCACGCGGAAAAATCGAGTTTCAGAGAGTGCACCGTTTAGGAAAGCCAAACCCTCAAAAGTCTCGCCCCATCATCGCGAGGTTTCTCCGATACTCCGACCGAGAACTCGTTATGGAACAGGCACGAAAACACCTCAAAGATAGCGAGACCCTCCGTGTTTTTGACGACATTCCGAAGGAACTGTACGATCTCAGGAAAGAGCAAATGAAGAAATTGAAAGAAGCTCGACAGAGAGGCCACACGGCTTATTTCAGCAAAGCACATCCGGATAAGCTGTTTGTCAACGGCAAATATATTGCCCCAGGACGGCCCTTGGAGTAACCAAGACTTAACTTTATTCATATTTATATATCCTTTTGCAACAACTTTATTTAATGTTTAACTTTATATATTTTGCTACCACTGATAAGGAGCTAGAAACTGGTGATATTAGCATTGGCATATATAGGTTGTGATTGAAAGATCGACTTTCAATGCTGTTTCCCAGACCGATTTTTGTTATTTTTAGCTTTTGTGTGTGTTTATATCCGTGTATGATTCAATGTTTTCCTTTCCCCTGGTTGCGTCCATATTTCATGATATTTGTACCTTTTATGATAATCACCAAATCACTCTATTGAATAGCTGCTCTCTCAACACCTCGTGCGAAGGGACTGAGATTCCTTTTTGGGTATATAATGCAAACGTTAATGCGAGGTGACGATATGATAATTTGCTCCCTAAATGTAAGGGGTTTGTCCAACGATAAGAAGCGAAGAGAAACCTTCTTATGGTTGAAGAAAAAGCAATTCTCTATCTACTTCTTACAGGAAGTGCACAGCACAAAAAAATCCGGAATGTATTGGCGCTCCGAATGGGGGTACTCAACCATATTTACGGAATTTTCCAGCTCTAAGGCAGGTGTTGGCATCTTATTCAATAACAACTTTCAATTCAAAATACAGAAATGCTTAACGGACCCAGGAGGAAGATTCATTATCGCTGATATAGAAACCGAAGAAAGAACATTAACACTTGTGAACATCTACGCGCCAAACAACGACGACCCCTCTTTCTTCAGGGTTGTCAGTGAAAAAATGTCTTCTTTTGAATGTGACTTAATAGTTTTCGGTGGTGACTTCAATCTAGTTTGCGACATCCAAAAAGATAAAAAAGGCGGTGCTCCTACAACGCACTGGAAATCAAGAGTGGAAGTGTTATCCCTTAAAGAAAAATTCGAGCTTGCTGATATCTGGCGAATCCATAATCCGGACATTATGCGCTTTACATGGAAAAGGACAAACCCTGAAATTCAATGCCGCTTGGATTATTTTTTGATAAGTGATTCTCTCTGTCCAAACGTTTTTGAAGCTGAGATCCTTCCCGGGTACCGAACTGTCCACTGTACGATTACTGTTAGAATCAGCGCCACAACTAACCCCAGAGGACCAGGCTTCTGGAAACTAAATACCCACTTTCTAACAGAAAACGAGTACATAGAATTAATTAAGAAAACTATAGGAGATGTCTCAAAGGAATATAAAGGTCACCATGAAGTTGACAAAATACTATTGTGGGATGTAATTAAGATGGAAATTAGAGCCGCTACTATTAAATATGCCAAGGCGAAAAAAGCATGTTCACGACAAAAAGAATGTAATTTAGAAAAGGAAATTTCAGCACTCGAAAAAGAAATTGATCAGCAAAATCTCTCAGAGGCAGATAAAAAATCCCTTCACGCAAAATTAAGAATAAGGAGACAATATATGGAAGATGTAATCCGCTACCAAACTGAAGGGGCCATTTTGAGATCCAAAGTAAAATGGTAGAATGAGGGTGAAAGAAATACTAAATACTTTCATAGTTTGGAAAAGCGACACTTCAACTGTAAAACTATAAGAAATCTTAAAACCGAAGGCAACGTAAGAATATCTAAAGACACAGAAATACTCGACGAAGCCAAAAAATTTTATGAGTCCCTCTATTCTTCAAATGCAAATGCATTCTTCAAATGCAAAATGTCTGCAACACCATAGAAGATACTTTTTTCCCAGAACACAATGAGATAAAGCTAAATTACAACCAAAAACTGTCCTGCGAAGGTATGCTATCCGCAGAAGAATGCTTAGAAAGCCTAAAAACAATGGATTCAGGTAAATCTCCCGGGACTGATGGCCTACCCGCAGAATTTTATAAAGTCTTTTGGGAAGACGTGTCAACTTTTTTAATAGATGCCTTAAACCTATCGTGTTCCAAAGGTTATCTTTCAATCTCGCAGAGAAGAGGATTAATAACTCTGTTACCAA
Organism: Siderastrea radians; assembly: GCA_964017195.1. Taxonomy (NCBI): domain Eukaryota; kingdom Metazoa; phylum Cnidaria; class Anthozoa; order Scleractinia; family Rhizangiidae; genus Siderastrea; species Siderastrea radians. The sequence continues at coordinate 39,044,918 of OZ024897.1, read as the reverse complement.
AGAAAAACAAACCTCGACAGTATTTTGAAAAACTGGAGACCAATTACCCTGCTAAATTGTGATTACAAAATTGCTGCCAAATCAATTGCGACAAGGTTGAAAAAGGTTCTACCGTATCTAATCAACAACGACTAAACAGGTTTCCTCAAGGGTAGATTTATTGGAGAAAATATCAGGCTGATTAACAGCGTTATCGACTATGCCGAGAAACAAAACATCCCAGGCTTGTTACTTTTTGTTGATTTCGAAAAAGCCTTCGATACTCTGGAATGGACTTTCATTGAGAAAACACTCTCCTTCTACAACTTCGGAGCCTCTATTAAAAGTTGGATCAAACTATTCTACAACGGCATTACAAGCTGCATACAAAACAACGGCTGGTCCTCCGACTTCTTTCAACTCGGTAGAGGAGTTCGACAAGGCTGCCCTCTATCGCCATACCTCTTTATTCTATGTGTTGAGATACTAGGTTTGGTGCCGTCTCAATTTCAGCCGCAGCCCACCATCTCTCTCACACATGCCAATATCGTACAATTCTCTTGTACGTATAGAGGGTAAGCCGCTTTTTTATAAAAATTGGTATTTGGCAGGAATTTAAAAAGTAAGCAATCTCCTTGACGAGACTTCTTCAAAGGTTTTGACTTTCGAATCTTTCAGAGAGAAATATTCTCTGAAAGCCAACTTTCTTCAATACCGCAGCGTTGTGACAGCAGTTTTGGGCGTGAAGCACAACTCTGACTGTTCTCAAATGTTAAATACTGAATCACTACTGGGGTCAAAGGATTTTTGCACATTAGCCTACACAATACTAATTGAACGACATGCATCCCTGCCGCAAAGAAGTCAGAGTAAATGGAAATCTGATTTCCAAGCACATGGTGCTGAAGTGATTAACTGGAGTAAGTCGTACAGTCTGCCTTTTCTATGTACTAGCGAATCCAAACTGCAAATTTTCCAGTTTAAACTATTCCATCGACGAATTTCCACAAACAGATATCTTTTCAAAATTGGGCTGATATCAAGCGAGCTGTGTTCTTTCTGTGAAAGTTCAACGGAAACCCTCCTACATCTCTTTTGGGAATGTCCTCGAGTCAAAATCTTCTGGAACGAAGTTAAAGACTGGTTGGGTACCTTCTCCTGTTTTTCGACAAAATGTTTCACCCTCCAGTCATGTTTGGGATTTGTGGAAGACGCTTCCGATCTCCTCTTCCACCACGCCCTTTTAATAAGCAGATATCACATTTTTTGGGCAAAATCAATGCACCACTGCCCCTCATGTGAACTTTTTGTCAAGAACTTGTTCACCTGCTTGGAAGTAGAAAGACACTTTTCAATTAAACATGGGCTTTTAGCAAAATTTAACAAAAAATGGGGAGCTTTCCTCGCTGAACAAGAACACTAGCTTCTCTTTAGTTTGGACGATTTTTTATTTTCTATTTTAGTCGTCTCCCTTTGCGCCTGGATGTGAAGAGAACAGCGAAATTTCTACTATCTTTTTTTTTCTTATATTAGCAGCCATCTAGTTTGTTCTTACCGCTCTCAAAACAAATAATATGAAAAAAAAACAAAGAAACAAATTAAACATCTTCTTTCGTTAACACTTTCCACAACTAAATTAATTAAATAAAAATAACGTATGCTGTAAGAATGAAACATAATGTTTATTTTAAATAGGTGATTATCTCTATTATTTTTTATTTATTTATTTTTTCCTGTAACTAAGTGTAAGGAAGTATTTAACTTTTTCCTTGTAATAGTAGCGTCAGTGTAAGTATATGTAAATGAGTGTGTAAATATAGTACTTATGTGTAAGTAAAGTAAATGTGTGGAACTGTAAGTAAGGAATAGTATGTAACAGTAAGTGTAAGTGTATGTAATAGCATTCAATAAAAAAAAGTGTTAAAAAAAAAAGAAAAGGAATGCTGATTGGTTTATTATTAACATCAGGCGAATGCTCAAGTGCAAGTAGCAGACTGTTGGCGGCCAGACATGTCTGACCTGATCTGTGTTCGCTCAACAAAATATTAATCGCAAGTACTTTTATCCGTGAAGAAATAGTCTGCTGTTATGAAACTGTGAAGAATAATTTCATAAAAACAAATGTGCTGTACATGCACAAGACAAGTTTCTGAAAATTGAGAAAAATTCCCCGTAATGTCAAACCGACTGAAACCAACAGACGCCAACGGTTTCGTATTTCGCTTGTGAACCTTTGGCTTATGTAAGTAACAACCCAATCAACATTCGTTACTTCAAATGAGTCTACCGTTGGAAGATTTCGGTTGTTCCGAAAACGCGGGGTCGGGGTGCGGGGTGCGTGGTGCGGGGTGCAGGGTGAACAAGAACCGAAAAAATGAAATAAAAAATAATAAAAATAGGTAAATTAATTAATAAATTGATAGCAGGAGCCATAATCGGGGACGGAGACCGTAACTAAATACCGTTTTCAGTAGTGGCGTTGGCTCCATCGAAAAAGACAAATGTGCTATTTTTAGAAAAAAATTGCGCCATCGCGAGTGGCACGCGCGCGTGTTTGTCGCGAGGACTCCGCGCAAAGAAAAACAAACAAAATGGGGTCGGAAACTACCTTCGTTGGACATGAAGAAATTCAGTTTCTGTCATCAGTGTCACTTCTAAAATTAAGGCAAGCCCTTGGGGAGAACTTTCTGGATAGTGACTCTGAATATGAGGATTATACAAGTGATTCTGATGATGGCAGTGAGAATGCAGTGAGAATGCAGTGAGAAGATGCGTCGGACATGACGGAGGAGGATTTCCCCGTTAGACGGATGAAACGTTTTGCGAGCAAAAAGGCGTTGAACTACGAAACACAGTCAAAGGCGAATCAGGCAGGAAAACGGAAAAGACATCCCGAAAATATATTTCCTCTGAGGATGTACAGAGATGAAAGGGCAGCAGCAAAGACTGTTAAATGAATGTCCAAGCACGGTGTGAAGAAAAGTTACGCACTGATAAATCATTTTCACTTTTTCCACCTCAAAAGAAAATAGTAACATAAATTCAAACTACTGAATCGGACAAAAAACGTTTGCCGAGGTTTCTCAGTGTATGTTTTCTGAAATAATTTCCGCCTTTACTGAAGTGGCCGAAATGGACCGAAATAAAGACAAAAAATAGCGAAAAGCGCACTTTATTTTCAATCAAATGCTCTCGCGGTGCGTTATCAATCGTCAACAAAATAGAGAACTGGAAAAACACCAAGAAAAAACTACTTCCGTCGATGAGAAGGAGAAAAATGAAGTGAAACTTCATGCTGCCCTAGTACTGAATATTTAACTTACTGAGCAAGAAGTACAGGTTGCAAGATGGCCGCCGGACGTCTCTCCACGGCTCTGTAACCGAACCGCTGAAAAAGCCCGTTGGGCTCTTCTTTGTGACATAAAATAGTAGTAGTCGATGCATAATCAACTTTATAGATAATATACGCTGCAACACTTATGTCTAAACGGCAAGAGCGGTCATCGAGTTCAAGTTCAAACTCAGCGCCAACACCGAAGCGAAATCGCGAAGAGATGGTGGATGAGCAAGAGACAGAATCCTCCACGTCTCTCAGAATGATCATGGACAAGCTAAATTCAATTGAAAATAGAATGGACGACAACTTCTCAAATCTCCACACACAACTATCAACATTGAGATGAGAGTTGAAAGAAGAAATCGACGGTGTAAAACAAACGATGAAAGATGTCGAAAAGTCCCTCGAGGGCGCATGGGCCGCCATCGAAGATGTACAACAAGAGACAAAAACATATAAAGACTCTAAAAGCTCACATCAGAAAATGCTGGACGACCAAGCGCAGAAAACACAACTACTTGAAACACAGCTCGCCATCGCTCAAACTGAAGCTTCTTTGCTCGCCAAAAATCTCCGCGCAGCAGAAGAAAACCTTATCGCCTTAGAAAGCTACACAAGGAGGGAAAACCTTAGGTTTGTGAACATAGCGGAGGAACCCGGAGAAGACTGCACCGAGGTTGTTCTGGATATCATCCAAAACGAGTTGAAAATCAACACTGATGGCTTACGTTTCCACGCTGTTCACCGTGTGGGAAAACGACATACACATAGCAGCACTGCGCCATTACGACCGCGTCCCATCATTGCACGGTTTGTGGTAAGGGAGGATAAAGACGCAGTGCTGGCAGTCAAAAACCGACTCAGAAACTCCCAGAAATACAAAGATGCGTACATCACTCAAGACTACGCAAAAGCAATCCAAGAAGAACGAAAAGTCCTTATCAAAGCTATGTTCGCCGCGAGAGATCAAGGTCAAGATGCAAAGGTAATTAATCGTACCCTGTACATAAACAACAAAGATTACAACGCTCAAAATATTCCAAAGGATTTACTCTCTGCTCCTGTAGTTTAATTAATAGAACTCTAGCGTAATCCAAGTGGACATCGTCTTGCTCTGCAAACATTACTCGCTTAAATAGAGCCCCAAGCGGCTACTTTTCAGCGAACAACCAACCATACCCTAGAAGTTAAGTTTTTTTATTTATGTTTTTTCTTCGTTGTTTGACCATGTCTATATTTTTGTTTCGGTCGTATGTACTTATGTATTACTCATGTACTTTTCGCCCTTTAACTCTGCAAAATCAATTACTACAATCACTTGCTTTGCTTTCCGTTAGTTGGGACATAAAACAACGCGAAATGCGATTTGCGATACTTCGTCTTAGACCAAAAGTGCAGATCATTTCACTGTTCCTATCCTTTATTAGGGAAAAATGAATACAATTAATGATCTAAATTTAAAATGCCTGTCTCTTAACGTAAGAGGCCTAAATAAAACTTTTAAACGCCGGTTAATCTTTCGATGGCTGCACAGACAAACAAAATTTTATCTTTTTGCAAGAATGATATTATAAATGTTGATGAAACCGGTTATGTGAAAGGTCGGTATATCGGCGAAAATATCCGCTTGATACAAGATGTTATACACTTTACAAGCCAAATGAATGAAAAAGGAATAGCTATTTTCCTCGATTTCAAAAAAGCCTTTGACATGATTGAATGGACGTATCTTAACGCCGCCCTTGAACTATTTAATTTCGGACCTGATATTGTGAGCTGGATTAAAATAGTTTATAAAGATGTCTCCAGCTGTGTTGTTAACAACGGTCATGCTTCTACCTTCTTCCCTTTACAACGAGGCGTTCGTCAAGGATGCCCCCTATCGGGAATCCTATTTGTCTTAGGAATCGAACTATTTGCAAGAGCGTTGAAAAATAAAACTCCCATTAAAGGGATCGAAGTCGACAATCATGAAATAAAAGTAGCACAATATGCCGATGACACCACCGTCTTTGTCCGTGACAGAGAATCGGTCCACGAGCTTCTTGATTTTCTCAAAGAATTTAGCGCGCACTCTGTTACGAAACTAGAATGCTGAAGCTCCATAACCTACCGGACTTTTATCGGTCAATACTAGAATACTGGCAGCATTTTAAAACATTAGACTCGAAAGAAACAAACTTCAAACAGGAAATTTTATGGAACAACCGTAACATTTTAATTGACAAGAAGCCAGTTTTTTATAGAAATTGGTTCACTCAAAACATTGTTCACGTGCATCATCTATTGGACGAACACGGTAATTTCTACGATCTTGCAGAATTTAAAACCAAATATAATCTGAACGTGCCGTTTACTACCTTCTACGGTCTCATCGATGCCATTCCTAACGCATGGAAAATTAAAGCGAAACAGCACTTCCAAATCGAAAGTACCTCAACAAACGGTAACACAGCCCTGTCCACAAAATCAATTTACTCTGCTATCTTGACAAGCCTCTTCAAACCACCAACCTCTCAAAGTAAAATTCTGCGCCACGGCTTCACCGAAAACAATGCTCAGAAAGTTTACTAATTACCTTTTAAGATTACGAAAGAAGTTAAAATCATAATGTTTCAATTTAAAATTATACACAACATACTACCAACCCAAATGAGTTTATATCGTGACGGTATCTCAGAAAACGATACCTGCCCTCTTTGCAAGAACGAAATACAAACCCTGAATCATTTATTAGTTACTTGCGTCGAAACGACCTCCTTTTGGAAAACGTTTCAAAACTGGTGGTACGAGAAAACGCACGAAACGATACGCTTAGATCAAAGTAAAATACTCTACGGCTTTTTTGAAAAGACATCGCACTGGCAGCCTCTAAATTACCTAATTCTACTAGCAAAATACTACATTTTCTGCACAAATGGTCAACAAGATGAACTTTGTTTCGAGAGCTTTCTACTACGGGTAAAAGAAAAATTGCAAATACTAAGGGAGATCGCAAATGCAAAAAAATCATTAGAAAATTTTCAGTTAACATGGGCCTTTATTTTGTAAATCTTAAAATCATAAATGTATCTTGAAATTATAAATTGTAATGTACAGTAAGCTTTATACGGTAAATCTACGTAAGTACTGTTTTTGTAAGTTTTGTTGTGTATTATTATATAAGAAAAAAAGTAAAAAAAAAAAAATGTAGAGCAATTGTTAATGACTATAAAAAAACCATGATTTTGTTAGTTTGTTTCAGGCTCCTCGGTAGGAAAAAAACGAATGTCATGAGAAAAAACAAAACAAAAAAAAAACAAGTCTTTTTAACAAAATATGAGACACTAGGTTAGGCGCTGAAAACATCCTCTAGCACCTTAGATTATGGTGTTATGAAATAACATAAAATTTTGTGCACTTCAGTGCAAAATAAATACAATTAGAAATTTAAAAAATATATATATATATATATATTACTTACTGAGCAATTTACGATCCTAGAAGGGATACACAGCGCAGTGGACGTGGCAAGGGTTTCAACGACAGAGTGAGCCGGCTTAAAGTTTTGTTTTCTCCGCCAGCAATCCCGGGGCGAGAAAAATCACTTTGTATCGAAGCTAAATTAAGGAGAAATTACAACTGAACGTCACTGAGACATAAAACTCAGTTGTTTCAGAGTGCTTGTTTTCTTAGGACGAAAAGAAACTGTAGAAATAAAAATTTAAGCATTTCGCACTGTGTTTACCGATTTCTTTCATCGTCAGGTCAATCACTTGTTCTTAAAATTTCACAAACAGTAGGTTTTATACGGAAGGCTTTGACTCCAAAATATCGAGACAAGACAAACTAAGGCACAGTGAAATGGGAGAGAAGCATTTAATAAAAATTTTCACACTTTTATGGCGAGTCAGTACAAATGCAGCAGTCTGAACAAAAAACATTGAACAAATTCAGTGCCAGAAAGGGCGACATTTTTTGGCTATACCACGGAAAATTGACACTGGTTTACCTGTACTCGTTGTAGCTCTCTCTGTGTTCCAGCAGCTCCAAATGTTCAGATACAAATCGGATGCCATGTAAAATACGTTGAATCGCTCTCACAGTTGTTTGTGAGTTGCTTTCATTTGACCTTTCCGTCCGCGGGCTCTAAACTGAGAACAACTGCGTTTTGTGGTTTGTGATCAGATAAAAGTAAGATGGTTGATTCTAATGTTCCTCACCTCCGTAGTCTTGTTTCAGTGAGCTGCATAGAAATTATCTTTCAAGTTAAAATATTAATTCTGTCTTCAATTCGATCAAACTTACATATGATGGCTCCGTTGTCAGCGTTGTGCGAACGGAGCGATTACAAACTCGTTCATTTAAACTCCCGCAGCTATAACAGTGAGATCGTACAGCTTCAATCCGCTTTGAACGATGATTACAACAATTTTTCAGGAAAAATCAAACACGTACCACATTTAAGAGCCAATAATTGTGCTTGTACGTTTTCTTCGGAGCAGTTTCATTGATTCATTCAGCTTCACAAAGAAACGCTGGAACACTTTGCAAGGTTTTGGCGCCCTTTTCGGTCAGTCATGTGATGGCGATCGATTCTTAAATTATCTCGGAGTTTCTCTGTCCCTTTTTTCTCTTTCTTGATTTCATAACAATTAGTGATTGTCTTTTTAATAATTAAAACAATTTTTCTACTCGGGCTTGCTGGATATCAAATAATGATAACCATTTTGGCGCTACGCGCCTTGTTGCCGGGTTTTCTATCATATCTAGCGAGCCTCGTTGTACACGCAAATTTGAGTGTATCCACGCGCGTTTATGACGTTGGGGGTGGTGCAATGGGGCCGCGTGGAACCCGCGCTTACGGTCTTCGTCCCCGATTATGGCTCCTGATTAATAGCCCTTTTTACAATTCCCGGCGCCATATTGGAATGGTAAGCTCGCAAACACGATAGCGAGGCTGAGGTTGACCCCGCGTATATTCAAACAGCTGATTTTAGTACCATTTCAAGGGAAAATCGAGTTTTATCTGTGAGTTGCCTGTCCAAAATGGTTCTACAATATAGAGATAAGGAAATATCGTCCCTAGATGACATTCAAAACCTCACAGCAAAGAATCTACGAGAAATTCTGCGATCTTACTCAGAATCGACCGGAGGAGTGAGAGCTGATCTAGTGTAATTGAAAGCGTACGCTTTGCTAATGCAAAAAGTCCTACCGTCGAGTGTGAACAACAGGGGAAATGAAAACGATTCTCTACAAGATCAAGGGGATTTTAAATACGAAGCCACCATAAGAAGCTGTACGACTACCTCGTGGTATCCGCGCGCAAATATCGCCACATCGTACTCAAAGGAACACATTATAAGAACCTTAAGTGGCAATGTCTGTAAGAGCGGTCCACTGCATTTCGGGTCAGAAAAAAGTTTTCCCTCAAACTTTGTCCAGGAAACCATCTTGGGTCACAAGTAAAGGAAACGAGTTTCGTTTTGGGAAATACGCTAAAATATTTTTTTTTAGAGCCCACAACAGTAAGAGCGGCAAAAGGCGTAAATTAACGCCTGGCCAGACACGAAAATTGTATAAGTTGGCGACCTCACTGCTCAAAAACCACAACACGCAGCAAAAAAGTGTTATTATTTTTTTAAGTTAAGAGGTCCTTCAAGGGTGTAAAGCGTATGTTAAATTTAATTTGTGTTGAAGTGGAAGCTCGTGATAATTGATATATTAACACTCATCTGAGCGCTTTCTGAAAACTCGCAAAAGTACCCTGTCTTCGTCGGCCTCTATTTCCCGAGTCCAGACCGAGTCGCTCTAAATTCCTATCGAAGAGCGTTAATGAGATGTCAGGGAGTACAGAAATATAAAAATACCTTGCGCTTTTAATCGTCCTTTACCACAGTGACTTCGAACTTTTGGTGATTTTTGCGAATATGACACACGCATTATGCAAATTACGCTGTTGAGCAAATTCGGATCGTGTGAACTGAATAGCTTCTAGATTTTAAGATTTCTCCATTTCAAGTCATAAATACAGAAAAGCATACACAAATAGAAGTTTCGAACTGTTCAAGTTGATGAAATAAGCGAATTACTGAGTCCTGATCTTTGGATGCTAATCCGGAGAATTGCGTGACTCGCATTATGCTAATTAGGTTGTCTGTTAAACTTGGTCCGTTCCGGTAACCGTTGCAAAAAACCTTTTTAACTGTTTGGATCCCACTTTTGTTTTGATTGAATATTAAAGAAATGTTAAGGCTACATGCAATGCATGAAATAACAAATATAAGGTGATATAATGCGTCCGTATACATAACGTATACGGAGAGAGCGATACTGAAGTTTAAGGACATCGATGTATAAGGACTGTGCAATGAACAGTATACGCTTGATTCCTTACACTAGTGTATACTACAGCTTACACATAACCGTACACTAAGTGTTAGGGCATCGTATATTCGTTGTTTTACCAAGTGTCTAAACCTTTTAATTTACCAGTCTACTATTGATAAATATAATTTAGACGTGGTAAATTAGTGAATGGTATTTTTCGCTATAACTTTTGTGATTGTTTTGTCCGGACACAAGGGCATACTGTTTCGTACACCCTTGTATCCTGCAAATTCCCTCCTTTGACAAGCATTATAATGCAGGAAATTTACGGCGAATCTGGGGCTACTGAACATATTTTTACCCTTAAACGCAACCGAAGCCTATTTTTTTTCTGTAACATTTTTGACAATTCTGTCCAGTCACAAATGTATACCAGAGTATTTACGCACCTTTAACGTTCTTTACGCATCTTTACCCACAGCTCTTTGCGTTCTTTACGATTATTTATTCTTCTTTACGCGCAATTCCTAGATATTATAATTTCCACTGAATAAATTGTTTGCGGAAGAACAAAAAGAAATAAAACATTTCCGCCCTTATGCTCGTCAACGATTTTTCTGCTGTATTTTGACCGACTTTGCTGTGAACATCTACAGTAACTTTACGCCTCTTTATATCTGTTTACGCGTCTTTACGCACCTCTCTATACGTTCTTTACGATTCGTTAACCTTCTTTACGTGTAATTTATCTTCTAACGTAGAAATCATCAAGAAAAGCTTTGATTTTTTTTGCAAATGCAAGCCGTACGTACTGTAGTTCATGTGCTGCCTTTTCTTTTCTTGTTTACACAGGTAAATTTGCGTCTGTATCCACTCAGAAAGTACTCTTATCCGAGCCGCTATCCTTCCTGTTGAAAAGTATTCAGGGCTTTTTGTGTGTGCAAGTATTAAACTAGTCAGGGAGAAATTGAGTTCCTTTGAGTCTGTGCGTAAACGCCTTGAACTGCGCATAATAGCAAAAAAATACGTTGAATCCGTAAAAAAGTACAGCGGAACCTCGATTTAACGAAGTACCATGGGACTCGGGAAATTGGTTCGGTATATCGAGGTTTTGTTATATCGAGGTTCTTTTCCATACATTACACTATTACTGGGCTGAAAAATATCGTTTATACCGAGGACTTCGTTACAGGTTCCACTGTATGCTTTCTTCCATTCCCCACAGCGCGGCTTCATGGGAACTGGAAACGAGGTGACACGGTGGATTTGATCAGCGGTTTCCGTGTTAGCGTCAATTGTGGCGTCCATTTTGAAATTACGCGAATGTGTGATATTTCTCCAACGTCCTCAAAAGGTAACAGGAATTTTCTCCATTTTATATCTGGAATATTGCGCTAGATGGCCTTCGAAGGCAACAAAAAGTTTCTTTCCAAAATATTGGTGATCTTCGAACTGTTATTGATGGCACAAAGCTTCGTAGAAGGACTATGGTTCAAGCAAAATGAAATCCACATGACGCCGTGATGCAATCTCGTCCCCAGAGCCCGCGCGCATTTACGGTCAGCGGGATCGAAATGCCACGGGCTCTGGGATAATCAAAAACCGGATGCCACTTTTTAGGCTTCCGGTTTTTTAAAGCGCATGCTCGACAGTTTGCGAACTGAGCATGTGTTATGGGTCGTGTAAAGACAAAAAGGGCGCGAAATATTACGATGTCCCCTTGTTTTTGGCGCCATTGACATTCACGCGAGACTCGCGTGAAAATGAAAATTATCCCCGCTCGCAGTCTCGCGAAGATGGCCGCACCGGTTTCTATAAATTTATTTCACTTCGCGTTAGAAAATTCAGTTCAGAAAGGAGACCGGACCTCTAATGCAAAGAACGCCAATACGAGGCGCTGAAGACTGTTGTTGTTGATGGTAAAGATACCATTTGTGTACTGCCAGGTGAATATGGAAGATCTCTCAGTGACTGGCTGCCTCCATGCGTTTGTGACTGACTGTGTGTGTTTTTTAAACAACAGTGGTGAAGAGAAAATTAACTCTTTTATTGTAGCCGTATCCTCATTAAACTTTTTGATAGAAGAACAAATATCAAGCATGAACGTTTTCAAGGGTACTGAAAACGTAGCCATTGTCGAGGAGTTTGAAGTGCCGCCGCAAATTTTATTTCACATCTTACGGCCCTTTACAGAATTAACAAATTTTCAGCGACATCTTGAAAGAAAACGATAGTCATGGACGAGGTTCTTTAGCAGTCGAATAGTGTGTAAGCTTACTAATTTGAAAAGTCTAATTGAGCAAGAAATCAACCTTAAAAAAACTTGACCTTGTTTTTAGCGCGCGGCATATACGCGTAAAAATTAGCTTAAATTTTTTTACAGAGTGTGACTGCTTATTTATTAAGGAAGACACAGAGCAAATCAACTGTACTGATGCTATTAAACGGTCTTGGACAAAGTAGAGCGGTCATTTATTTATGAAACGTGCCTGAGCAGGCGTTGTGTTATGTTCGCCTTTTGACTGTGCTGGTGTTGTATTTTCTCCACCACTACGTCGGTAAATATTTTACTACGGTATAAGTTTTGTACGGAAAGCTCGTTTGCCGAAATACTAAAACACTACATAGAATAAACACAAAAAAATGACTTAGGTACAATTTATTAACGAGTATCACAGGTCTATAAATAATTCAGCTCAATGAATCAAGGCAAACTGAACAGCCACTTTTTAGTACAGCTAGAAACATTAAAAATCTATCACAATCAAGGATGGACGATTTCTTACACAGACAATCAAAGTGAAAACAATTTAATCTTAATCACTGACTAGAGAAAGACCTTTAATTTTACCTACACTCGACGAGGTTTATCAGTCTTGCCAGCTGGAAACTGTCAAAGCTTACAAATACGACAGCTACGACGTCCTGCAAAAATAAACAGGATCGCTGTTCTCGTTGTTTTTGTCATTCTGTCCGGTCGCTGCAACAGTTTTTGCACCACTTAATTCAAGAATCCAATCTACCATTCACTTTTCAGCTACAGTGAGATTATAGGCTCCAGTTCAACAAAATAAGCTTAAGCTTAAATTCTGTCTTCTGTTCCATCAAACTTGCACATGGCTCCGCGGAGTGAACGGATTTTTAAAACACAGCCGCTTATTTTAACTTCTCAGTACGGCTGCACTGGAAAGACTGCCAGCTTCCATCCTCTTTAGACAATGTTGAGAACAATTTTCAAGCCATCAGTGTCCATGAACCATACTTTAGAGCTGGAAATTAGAGGAATTAATCCAAAAATTGTACTCCTTCTTCAACCGTCGCGTCGTTTATCTTGCAGCAGGTATTCATTCAGCTTTCTCAAGAACCGCTGCAACATATCACAAGGTTTTGGAGCCTTTTTCGTTTTAATCATGTGATCGACACCAGTTAGCTTTTTGCGTCTTCTCTAACATGAATTTGAATTTGACTGTATTTCGATTCTTTGTTAGTTTGCATCGCCCATTTTCAGATTTCTTTCCCATTGTCCGTCTCTGACGTGATCGAAAACGTCCAGCAAAAGCATTCTAAGTACTTTTATTTCCTGTTTTGACACTTCTTTCTCGTAGACTTCCGGTAAAAAATAGTAGCCAATCAGATTTCGATTCGCCGGCATTGTGACATTGATTATCCCAGAGGTCTTGCATCCTTGGTGCTGACCAAAAGGAATGCAGCCTCTGGGAACGAGATTGGCCGTGATGTGGTGACTATGAGAATTCATGGAATGAAAAGGCGGGATATTTGAACTTGAAGACGCTTGAATGGGGCTGGCAAAGCTTTTCTGTCCTATGTTGAGTTGGATTTCCTCGCTGGCTGAAAGTAAATACAGATTACCGAGGTAGGCCGTCTTTGTTTCAAACTAAATCAGTAAATGGAGAACCATGATGTGTCACTGGCTTGGAAGGTTTCAGTTTTGTCAACGAACTTCACCCAACCCCTTTACTCCCAAACGTACGCAGATTTTAAACTAAGAAGGTTTTCGAAGTTCCATTTTGCAATCAAGTATTTTTAATAAATCTGGCTAATTATATCTATAAATGTACCTAGCTCAAGATAAGACTCTGCTAGCTAGAGAAAGGTTCACGGTGAAACTAAGAAAACCGCGAACGGTGGAAATATTTCAGAGATGTTCACTGTGTTTTGCCCAACCACCTGTGTACGGTGGCCCACAAATGTCACATCAAAACAAAATGCTCACATCAAATTCAAATCACTCACATCAAATTCAAATCACTCATAGCAAATTAAAAATCACTCACAGCAAATTCAAATTGCTCACAGCAAATTACAAATCACTCACAGCAAATTACAAATCGTTCACATCAAATACAAATCGTTCACATCAAATACAAATCATTCACATCAAATACAAATCGCTCACAGCAAATACAAATACAGTCAGTGAAAAACGAGGACTGTGGACTTAGGAATGTAGACTGCAGACTAAGGGTAAAATTCAGAATGGAGACTGCAGACTAGGGATAAAATGCAGAATCAAGTCTGCAGACTGCAGACCAGGGGGAAAATGAGAGAAAAGACAACCAGAAAAATGTTTGCATTTTTTTCGTGTTGTAATGGGAAAGTTTGTTTACTAATTGAGGAGTAATTTCAGTTTTTACACTAAGGACCTGCTGGAATACGTTGCTCATGAAAGAGTTTTGCTTCAACTTCAAGCTGTAGATTGTTCAGAATTTGATCGGACAAGGCAAAACAACCTGTGTGTGATAAACGAATAAGTTCGGACGGGAGTAAATGTAGAGCTAATTATTTCATTAAGCGAAACCTGTAGTGTTCCAAAGGATTGCTTTTTACGAATGAACTTTATTTGTGAACTAGCTGAGGTCGCCAGCTACATGTAGTTCCCGGTCGATCACCCATCCAAGTACAACTTCGCTCATCGTAAGGACAGAAGAACTTATGGTACCTTGATCATGGACTGGTATCTAAGAATTCAATTAGTTAAAATGTTTACCTCTTGCTTTCCACTTTCATCTTTTTCCTGATTTTTTAAAATGCATATTGTACTGAAAAAAATTTGTGTGAGAGATAACGGAGTGAAACATCTACCATAATCAAAACATTCTCTCAACGGAATTAGTGCTTAGATGGGTGACCACCCTACCCTGGGTGCCAGAGGCTTTTCTTGCGTGGTTCCCGGTTGCAGCTTATGTTCTCTATTGTGACCCGCGTGAGACATCTGCTGTGATTGGTTTAAACGTAATAGGGTAAAAAAGATCAAAGTTCAACGAGAACATTAAATCAAAGCGCTGTGGCTTAGAGGTTTTTTCTCCCGACAAGCCACTCGTTGCATCGGTCTTCGGCCGATTTCTCCCAACGTTAGCGAGAAAAAAACCTCTGGTACCCAGGGTATGACCACCCGGGAACTGTATGTATCCAGTGGAGTTTGACTTTTACCTCAGCTAGTTCGCAAATGAAGTTCATTCGTAGAAAAGCGATCTTTGGGAACACTACAGGTTCTGATCTAGCTCTACATTTATTCCCGTCCAAGTTTATTCGCTTATTACACACAGGTTGTTTTGCATAGTGGATCAATCTACGGCTTGGAGTTGAAGCAAAACTCTTATATGAACAACGTATTCCAGAGAATCATTGGTGGAAAAACTATTCTACATCTCAATTGGTAAACAAACTTTCCTATCAGAACACGAAAAAAAACGCAAACATTTTCACCAGATTTTAATGGATTTCTACGAACTTCTACTAGCGCAGACGTATTTCTGGCTGTCTTTTCTTTCATTTTCCCCCTGGTCTGCAGTCTGCAGTCTGCAGACTTCATTCTGCATTTTACCCCTAGTCTGCAGTCTCCATTCTGAATTTTACCCTTAGTCTGCAGTCTGCCTTTTACCCTCAGTCTGCTTTTTCCCCTGCTCCGCAGTCCGCAGTCCGCAGTCCGCAGTCCGCAGTCCGCAGTCCGCAGTCCGCAGTCCTTATTTTACACTGACCTTATTTGTGTTTGCTGTAAGCGATTTGTATTTGATGTGAACGATTTGTATTTGATGTAAACGATTTGTAATTTGCTGTGAGCGATTTGAATTTGATGTGAGTGATTTGAATTTGCTGTGAGTGATTTTTAATTTGCTATGAGTGAATTGAATTTGATGTGAGTGATTTGAATTTGATGTGCATGATTTGAATTTGATGTGGGCATTTTGTTTTGATGTGACAGTTGTGGGCCACCATGCCTGTGAGATCTTGAAGCTGCAGAACATGAATGGTTTTCTATCAGTCAAAGAACAACTGCTTTGTGGCTCGTTTTTTAAACACATTCATCACACAAGCAAACAAATGCTTGTGAGATTACATGTGTGTAGTTCCACAAAAATATCCATAGCCACCCCGTGGATGGTCACTGGAAATTCTGGGGGGGGGGGGGGGTATCAAAAGCCAAACTTTTAAAGTTAAAGTGGAATTTCCTGAAGAGTGGGGGTTCGAACCGAAAAACCCTCCGTGAAAAGGGTATGGATATTTTCTGGAACCACACTTTTCACGTGTGCTTGTAGTTGTTGTATTTATGTCAAGTGAAATTATAAGCTGCTGGACTACAGTGAAACCTGTATTTAGCATACCCCATATTAAGCGGACACCCTGTATTGAGCAGACATGAGCGTCAGTGTAAAAGAAACCTGTATTTAGCGGACATCTCTATTAAGCGGACACTAGCGAGAGTCCTGTTGGTGTCCGCTTCATACAGGTTTCATTGTAATTCAACCATGTGGAACCATCAAGTTGTCTTCTAGATTAATTTTATTCTCTTTACTTGCTCAAACCTTTTTTCACTTCTGTGGTATATGTGACTCTGAAATAGGAAGTAAAGGCAATGGAACCACACTTTTCACGTTTGCTTGTAGTTGTTGTATTTATGTTAAGTGAAATTATAAGCCGCTGGACTACAGTGAAACCTGTATTTAGCGTACCCGATATTAAGCGGACACCCCGCATTAAGCAGACATGAGCATCAGTGTAAAACAAACCTATATTCAGGGGACACCTCTATTAAGCAGACACTAGCGGGAGTCCTGTTAGTGTCCGCCTCATACAGGTTTCAATGTAACTCAACCTTGTTGAACCATCAAGTTGTCTTCTTTATTAATTTTATTCTCTTTAATTGCTGAAACCTATCTTACACTTGTGTGGTATATGTGACTCGGAAATAGGAAGTAATGGCAATTTGTTTAAAAAATGTCATTGAGATAAAAATAAGGAGATACGGAGCAGGAACCAGAGTTATTCTGTAACTGATACAATGCAATACAATACTTTATTGACACTCTCCTGGTGGGGCTTTTCAGTGACAATATAAGATAAAAGAAATCTAATTTAAAAACAGTTAACAATTCATTTAAAAATGTGAAAATGATGAAACCGTTAATTTACTGCAGTTTCAAGATTGGCCACCAAAAAGAGATTGAAAGCTAACATTCCGAGCGTTAGCCCTTCGTCAGAGCGAATCGATTCACTTGAACGCTTGAAACGTCAGCTTTCAATCTCTGTAAGGTGACCAATCTCCCTTATCAACTTCAGTTGATAAATCCAAAATTTTGTGTTTCACGTCCCCACTGACGCAGCACCACAGTTTCTTTAGAAACTAACCCCCTTGTTTGTTTGTCTTTTTAGAAAGCCTGACCCTTGCAGCAATGTTCTGAATCAATCAATGAGGAATCTTTCTTAAGGGACAGTAACTGTTGCCTCATGATTATTAAAATCCTAAAAGTAGGTAAGTTTGCATTGAGTCAATCAAAATTTCCAAAGAGTTGAATCATATCCATAAATACCTTTTTTCTTGTTGCACTTATTCATGGACTGTTTGGTTCTACAATAATGTGAAATTGACCGAGGGGCAGAGAAACTTTTAAGATTTCAATATTTATTGTTTCGTGTGAATTATAGGGGTTTGGTGGGGGGGGGGGGGAACTTGTTAATAATTTATTCATCAAATTCTGCCTGGTAATTTCACCTGGGTTACAGTATGTTAAACTTCAGTTTAATAAACTTTATGACAGGGCAGTTGGAGAGGGAAAAATAAAAATGATGTGAAAAACCACATATGGAATGCAATGTTAGTTCATTTAGGCCATTTTATATTTCAATTTGTCTCAAGACTGGGTTTAACATGTGCTTTAAGTGACCAATTAAAGATCCATTTAAACCTACAGATGTAATTTCTTTGCTATGGCACGACACTTACACATCACCCATCACACTGCGCACTTGGGCTTCCTATGGTATGCATTGCGCGATTGTACTTCATTACTCCTGGTTTATACAACACTTAAAGCAAAAAGACCCAAAGACCTGTGAAAACCAATATTATTCAGCCTTGCTCTGGTCAAAACCTTAATGGAACCCATGCATACTACAACTTTGCATAATAAAGACTTGGTGGTAACTGGATATCTGACTAAAATTTTGTGGTTAACATTAAGTCCTGTGGTGTGGCTGAGTCAAACTGGTGTGATTGACTTACATACCAGTCTGTCACAGGTTTGACTCATAAAGGTCTCATGCAGTAACTGTGCATTTTGACTTTTACGTGGTTAATGTCTGTAAAGGAATACATTGCCCAAGAACACTGCAAGAGGCAAGAGTTTATTTACTACTGTCCTTTAATTCAATTCAACAGATTATGCACATCTCTGTGTTATCTTGAGTGGAAGTACAAACAAGTTCAATCCCCATCCAAGAGAGGCTTAAAGGACATCTCATCACAGACCAGAAACTCTACAGCCACCTCGTTTTTTTTCTTGATTATGAATCATATATTTCTCCCTGAAGGAAACATGAAGATGACAGTGCTGGAGCTACAGGGAGCCACTGTGACTTAAGTGACTTGTAGTAAAATTAATTTTAGTTTGATAATCATTGTATACATGCACAATTCAATTCTCTTACAATTAGTTTGTACTTTTTCAAGAATTCATACTTTAATTTTTTCTGTGTCACTATATACAGTGTAGTGCAAAGATTGTTCTTAATGATAAAAAAAATGTATACATGTTACCTGTATATGCCCTGAAAGAGCTTCGCAAGTTACTGAGTAACAGGAGTAAATAAACAACCATTTGCCAAAAAAATCTGCTACTCTACGTAATATTCTGTAAGCCACCACTTTCATACAGTATTCATGTTACAATGTATACTGGTACGTAACCCAAAATTTTTATGGAAAATCCTGCCATTGATGTAAGAATCCGTATACCTGCCCTTCACACAATATCAGTACACTTTATACTTCGTGCAGTATACATAATAAATACGGACAAGTGTACTGAAGAATAACGATGAATAACCATTAACGAGTGTAAGAATCCATATACCTGGCTTCCGCACCATATCCCTACACTTCATGCTTCATGCAGTACACGTGAAAAATACGGACAAATATAATGACGAATAAGAAATCCCACCACAAGTGTAAGAGTCCGTATCCCTACCTTCCATGCAACACCAGTATACCTCATGTTACCAGCAGTATACATGATGTATACTGACACGTGTACTGACGTATAAGGAATCCTGATACAAGTGTATACGATCCTGCTATTTTCTGGGCATAGCCTGACGTATACTGATCCTTATACGGTACCTTATACATCATGCCACGTCCTTATATCCCCCGTATACATCTATGTATACTGACCGTATAACAGCTAAATAAGGGACCGTATACGGATTATTTCATGCAGTGATGCACTGTAGGTAGAAAACGTTGACGATGAATTCAGCAAGTTACAGTACTGACTTCTATTCATGTGTCATTTGTATAACTCTGTTTGCAATGAAATGGACAGCTTGTTGGATAAAAAGGAATCTCTACTTTTTTGTAGTCGGGTTTTGATTTTTTATGTCTTCGTTTTGCTCTTTTGATCTTCCTTTTCCACAGCGCCTTCGAACTTTTGGTGCTTTTGTCCCAGGGGGAGGGACACTTGACCAACTGAGGGTTTGAGGGCCTGACTGTAGAGGACAAAAAAAAGCCCTAAATTGCCTACTCTGTTTAGGACAGCACCCTCTATTTTAGGTCCCTGTTTAGAGCAAATGATTATTATATCAACTCCCTTGTTTTACACAATTTTAAGTGTTTCAAAGACCAGCAAATGTCCCCGATCTAGGATACCTAAATACTGTGTAAGCCATATTTAATGACGACAATCGGGTCTGACCATACCCTGTTTACGACAAGTTGATACCCTATTTAGGACAGACTCGGTTAAAATTTTGTACCCTGTTTAGGACAGAGAGGCCAAAAACCATACCTTGTCCAGCGGCACGTCTCCGTATAGGCAATATAGCGGAGTAACCCCCGCCCTGGGCTTTTGTTCCGGGGCTTTTGTTAAGCGCTTTATATTGTTTATGCAAACGCTTGAGACAAGCAAGGTTGTTTGCGTGTCAAAGACCACGGATTATAAGCTGCCGATGTTTGGATGCTTTGGGGCAAAATGTGACGAAAATTATGCCAACTGGATTTTTTGCCAAATAAGAGACGTGTAACTTTTTGGATCTCTCTTTCATCGATGTTTGATTTGAAACGGCTAAAGCCATGTGTTCATGGGATAGTCACCTGGTCACAGATGCCCGTTTTTAAAACAGTGCTCTGGTTCCTTTTCTTCAGTTCAATCAAAAGAATTGGATATCATTGTATCAGTTTTGATATAAAAAAGATTCAACAGCGAAAACAAAAAGTCTAATTCTGCATCATTCTGCATCGCGTGTTTTCATTTCATGTCCAAATTCAATTAAGACCTAGCCCTTAAAGAACTGGAGGCTTCTTGGAACCTTGCTGACTTCGAGTGGAAGCGCCTCACAGACGACGGTGAATCGCTTAACTTTCGAGCTACTTTCGCACTCTGGTGAAGGTGTCTTTTGATAAGCCATTTCGGAATTGTCTTAAGCCTCTCTATCAAAGCGAGGCTAGGTGCACACCTTTAATATTTAAAAATATGGTCTTATTTACACGTGAATGAAAACTAATTTTCGTGTGAAAGGTTGTGCACATAGCCTCGCTTGAAAGGGAGGCTTAAAGCAATTGTGGTCAACCTAAATGTGTTCTACAAGATTTACAACGTGTCTTGAACTGTTCAGCAAGACTCATTTATTCAACAAGTAAATTTGAACATGTCACACCTTTGCTTTTAAATCTTCACTGGCTTCCTGTTGAACAAAGGATTATTTTCAAGATCGCTCTGGTTGCATTCAAAGCTCTTCATGACGCTGCTCCCAGTTACATCACGGAACTTCTAAGGCCTTACAAGCCTAGCACGCAGGACACTGAGATCATCTACGTTGTAGTCGTTATCTCCTTGGTTTCCCAGATTTAATCTGAAAACGTATGGCGGTCGTTCCTTTACAGTTGCCGCTCCGACCATATGGAACAGCCTTCCCTTAGAATTAAGAAAATGTGTATCTATTTCGACTTTTAAGTCTAAACTTAAGACTTGGCTGTTTAAACAAGCTTTTGGCTAGGAATTCTGATTTATTTATCGTTATGATCAATTTTAGTTCATTTTTATTTGTTTATCTGTTGTTTTTTAAGATTATTTGTAGATTAACGTAATGACAACTTTGTAAAGCACCATTGAACCATTGGGAAATGGCGCTACAGAAATTTATTATTATAATTATTATAATTATAATAATTATTATTATTATTATTAGTTGGGAAATGGCCTATTTCACTTCTCGCTCACAGGTCTGATTAAATTCTCGACTTAAACAAAGAACTACCCCTAAGTTCCGCATCCTTTGAACAGTTCACTTGAAGGATAATGATTTCTTTTGAATTATTAGACACGATCACGATCTCAGTTTAGCGATCATGTCGTGGGGCGGGGGGTGGGGGGTGGGGGGGGGGAAAGCCTAGCTATGACCTTTGTATTTCCGGGGCTTTTCCCGCCCATAGGGCTTCGCCGAGCGAAGAATGGTACTGGCTTTTGTACAAACCCTCTTCACTGGCTTGCTGTTGACGTGCCAAGGTGGAAAATTATCTGACAAGAATTTACTAATTTCAATGTTGGACGTTACTATTTAACTGGGAAACAATAGCTTCTAGTAATTTTTGGCCACCGCAGGCCTCAGCCTGAAAATATCATAAAAGCTTATAATTATAACAGCCTGCCTGAGCCTCATTGTTGTTAATTTTCCTGTGATTCTCATATTGTATTCATTCTCTTATGTTTCTCATTATACATTAATTGCAATACTTGTGAATGCAATAAAACTGATTGAGAAAACAAAACGAACCAGAGCACTGTTATATATTATAAAAGGCCATCTAACCAACCCTGGAAAAGGAACCTACCAAGACGTAGCTTTAGCCGTTTCAAATCAAACAAAAACTTTCAAGTTTCTTATAACCTGATGAAACATTTGGCAGAAAATTTAGTTTGCATAATTCTCGTCACATTTTGCCCAAAGCGTCCAAACATCGGCACTTTATAATTCGCGGTCTTTTTATTGAGTTTGCTCCACTGACGCGAACAACCTAGTTTGTATAAACAAGATAAACCGCTTGACAAAAGTCCCGGGACAAAAGCACCAAAATTTCGAAGGCGTTGTGGAAAAGGCAGATCAAAGAGCAAATTGTAGGAATAAAAAACCAAAACCCGACTACAAAAAAGTAGAGATTCATTAATTGTTACAAGTTCTCCATTTCATTGCAAACAGAGTTATTCAAATGACACATGAATAGAAGTCAGTGCTTTAACTAGCTGAATTCGTCGTCAACGTTTTCTACCTACAGTGCATGTAGTCTCAACATTTCTTTAATATTCAATTAAAGCAAAAGTGGGATCCAAACAGTTAAAAAGGTTTTTTGCAACGGTTACCGGAACGGACCAAGTTTAGCAGACAACCTAATTTGCATAATGTGAGTCACGCAATTCTCCGGATTAGCATCCAAAGATCAGGACTCAGTAATTCGCTTATTTCATCAATTTGAACAGTTCAAAACTTCTATTTGTGTATGATTTTCTGTATTTATGACTTGAAATGGAGAAATCATAAAATCTAGAAGCTATTCAGTTCACACGATCCGAATTTGCTCAACAACCTAATTTGCATAATGCGCGTGTCATATTCGCAAAAATCACCAAAAGTTCGAAGTCACTGTGGTAAAGGACGATTAAAAGCGCAAGGTATTTTTATATTTCTGCTCAAGTAACTTAAGGCTTGGTTGTTTTCCCTTAAACGACCCCCAGCAGAGATTTTTGAGACCTTTCGTTTTCTGTGGTTAAAATAACTTATCCCAACCATACCAGTTTCATTTAATAATCGTTTGACTTTTCTGATCAAATGAAAGTCTTTCTAGGTATCACGTGACATTTCTTGGTTGATGACGTCACAGAACGAGTTTTTTGAAATGGGGAACGTTAGCACTTAAAAATGTGGAGAATTTATGTCGTTAAAATGCCCAGTAGGACCATGCCAATGTATCTCCGCCTTTTAAGGTGGTATACCTCATTTATATTTGAGGATATTTTGACGTTTAGCATGTCACGTGACCTGTTTTCAAAAATTGACCGTTGCCATTAACACATGGACACGATTAAAAAGCGTAGTGATGAAGCCTATACTAACAGTCATTGAACAAGGAAGCAAAAATATGAATATCAGATAGCTTTCTGTTCCCCATTTTCAAGTAAACATTTCAACCGTTATAAGTCATTTTCAAGTCACGTGACAAAAACTTCCGGTGAATAAGTTTATAAAATTACTAATAATAACGATACCAAACTACTTGCCAAGTTTCAGGAAGAATGGACAAATGTTTCACCTTCAAATAAAAATATGTCAGATTACCAGCCTGGTCAAGCCTTAATATACTTGAGTGTACTCCCTGACATCTCATTAATGCTCTTCGATAGGAATTTAGAGCGACTCGGTCTGGACTCGGGAAATAGAGGCCGACGAAGACAGGGTACTTTTGCGAGTTTTCAGAAAGCGCTCAGATGAGTGTTAATATATCAATTATCACGAGCTTCCACTTCAACACAAATTAAATTTAACACACGCTTTACACCCTTGAAGGAGCTCTTAACTTAAAAATAATAACACTTTTTTGCTGCGTGTTGTGGTTTTTGAGCAGTGAGGTCGCTAGCTTACGCAATTTTCGCGTCTGGCCAGGTGCTAATTTACGGCTTTTGCCGCTCTTACTGCTGTGGGCTGTAAAAAAACTATTTTAACGTATTTCCTAAAACGAAACTCGTTTCATTTACTTGTGACCCAAGATGGTTTCCTGGGCAAACTTTGAGGGAAAACTTTTTTCTGACCCGAAATGCAGTGGACCGCTCGTACAGACATTGCCACTTAAGTCCTATCAATTCTTTTTCGAAGGAAATGTCAAAAAGCTAGAAAGTAAAATCTTTAAAAACAAAACCAACGTCAGGGCAACCGTCTTACTATCGATGAAGAAGACGCCATACAGAGTAATTGTTGAGTTTTCGCCTACGTGTGATGTATCATAAGCAGCCTGCACTTGCCCCGCTGGTCTTGGATTGCAAGGCAAAGGAAAGTGTAATCACGTCGGAGGCGTGCTGTTTGCTGTTGACGATTTTACTAGAAGAGAGTTACAAAAAAATTCTGAGCCATTAACCTGTACCTCAGGACTGTCCGTCTGGGTTGTGCTTCGCAATCAAAGTGTTGCTGCAAAGCCGCTTGATAAAGTGCTAATCAGGAAAATAAGATTCGGCAAAAAGAACATTAGAACGCGACCCAAAATCATTAAGTTCGATCCAAGAGAGCCAAATCAGAGCACTCGAAGTGAAGAGAATTTTAAAAAGCTGTGTGACAACCTTCAGAATTGTTTGCCTTCAAGTTCTTTCTTTTTCATGACCTTACATCAAAATGCGCAGGCAGTGATGAACAACCAACTTCAGCCTCGGAAAAAGGGGAGGGGCATCAAGAGGACACACCCTTCACTGACAACTATGATATTGCTACAGCTCGTTTTAAAAACATTGTAAGTGAGCATGTTGAAAATTTGACAATCACAGACAGAGATAAGTGATACCGAAAGACACACAAGGGGCCAAACCAAAAACAAACTCTGGTTTGACAAACGTAAGTCAGTGCTGACTGCTTCAAATTTCGGAAAAGCAGTGAAAACTAAAGTAGAACCATCAAATAAAGTGAAAGCCATGCTCTATGGGAATTTTACCACAGAGGCTGTACAGTATGGAATGGAAAGTGAAGTTAAGATAAAGCTGTGGGTCTTTACATAAAGGAAATGCAACAAGAAGGAATCGCTGTTGAGGTGAAAGAAGTTGGACTTTTACTGTCCAAAAGAAACCATTTCTGGGGGCAACCTTGGATAGAGTAATTGCAAATCTTGACACAAATGAGAAGTGGGCGATGGAGATTAAATCTCCATTTAGCAAAGCAGGCATGACAGTTGAAGATGCCTGTAAGACTAAAAAATTTTTCCTAGAAAAACTTAGTGATGGAAATATCAGACTCAAAAGAACACATGACTACTACATTCAAGTCCAAGGACAACTGTATGTTGCCTACAATTTAGATCTGAAAGGTATTGTATTTATCGTGTATTTTGGAGAGGAATTGTCTTTCTTTAAAGAGAACATTATCTTTGAAAGTAACAGGTGGCAGAATGAAGTTCTTCCCAAACTTGAATTTTTTAACAAAAGGGATTTTTTCCCTGAAATGTAGACACAGAGAGTAAAGAAATGCAAACCTCTGTAACTCCATGGTAGTTCGGTGCCATATGGACAATACTCTTGTACAGCAAATGGGCTTAAATTAAGATTTCTGAGAGCTACATGACCACCTAAAGGGTGCATGTCATACGTCTAAGACTGATTATCAGTTTTTTAGCTTTTTTAATGTCATGAAAATCTTGCATTTTACAGGGTGTTTCCCTTTTTAGCTGATATCTTCAGGAACAAAATTACATAGTTCTGCTGAAATATTTAGACTTCAGAAACTAGTGGTCCCTTCCCATTTTAACCTTTCACATTCTCATGATTCTCCCTGCTGTTATTCACTGATGTGCAGGATAGGTTAAGGAAGCAAAAGCCTCCTTGAACAGTAGCATTTCAGATTTAAATGCATACACTTCACACTTTATTTATTATTACAGGATACTACTGATAGGAGTGACCAACACCTGATTTATCCTTACAACTGAACAGCATTTAGTAGTGGTACATTAGTTATTATGGGTGCATTCATTCGACCAGATTCTGTAATAAAATTTAAAATGAATGCTCTATAACAGTCACTTAACATCCACACTTGGAAGAAACAGTGCATTAGTGGTACTTGTTGACCTGAGATGTCAAGAATATATTTAGTAAGCTTAATAACTCAAGCATTCCCATATAAGGGACTGCATATTGTTATTCTGGAATATGGTTGATAAAGCACGCCCTAAATAAAGAAACATAGTTTAATGGTACAGTAGATTTTTACAATTTCAAAGCCCTATATTACACTGAACATTTTTTCCTTTTTTATATAGTTGTAAGGTAGTTTCCGATGAACTGTTTTGAACAACCATGTTTAACTTGCAGTTGATGTAAATAACTGTAAATAGATTTTTTATGTACATATATCCATGTGTACCATGAAGTAACTATTTTGGTAAATACTGAACTTTTTAGTCAACTTATGAGAATAATTCTTTTCAGATACTGTAAATGAAGGAATAAGCAACCCGTCTACGAGGTCAATTTTGGAATAAGCCCCCAGGGGATAATTTGGTTATATACGGTAAAATAGATCAAAACTATTTTTGTCCCTGTTGTTGATTTTAATCATGGATTAGCTGGTTAGCTGGAAGTGCTCTGAACAAATAACAGTAGAGTTAGATAGAAAAAATCATCTTTCCCATGCCCGCGCTTGATCAGGTTGCACCACCGATTTCTTCGCGTTAACTCCTTCGGAAACCTAAAGAAGTGATAGGGTGTACGTAAACCGTCTGATCCGTAAAAGGTATTTGAACACCCAAAAGCGGCACACTCCTTTCCTTTGCTGCTAGAGGAAGCAGGAGGGCTGTTCTGGCAACTGCTAGGGTCGTCCATTTGCAGCATTTGCTCACAGATTCAGAGGAAACCGAAGACACCACGCTAAGTTTCCTAGACATGACGCGACGCGAGTCAACCACAGCCTGGCTATCGTGTTTGCGCGGTTACCATTCGAATATGGCGCCGGGAACTGTAAAAAGGGCTATTAATTCAGAAAAGTATTTTGGTTTTGTAGTTGTCGAGTTTTCCGAGCTTGTGTATACTACAAAATGCGATGTTTGCGACACTTAAAATTATTTGTGGCTACACCCGCCAGTCAGAACGCACAGAGTTTGGACGGAATTTCTCATTCAAACGTCCTGGGAACATTCGAAGTTTGTTTAGAATAAAGACCAATCTAGTCTTTTAGTTGACGAATTTGTGAGCTTATGCATACTACTGAAATCGCTATGTTCCTGATACTTTTTGTGACTAGACCCGCCAGGCCTACCAGTCAGAAAAAACGCAGAAATTAGACATAATTTTTCATTCAAACGTCGTGAAAGTATTCGAAGTTTGTTTAGAATTACCAAGGGATTTAAAAGACCAATTTGGTTTTGTAGCTGGAGAATTTTCCGAGCTTGAGCACACTAGAAAATCGCTAGTTGCTAAATACTTGATCCATGTCTGACCCAGCCGTCACGCAACCATTACTGTAGCGACAATTGTCAAGGACTCTATCTAAAACCTGGATAATTCTCCGAATTTTTAGAGACAGACTTTTATACAGGAAAATAGAGAACCAGCTACCAAATATAAAACACCAAGAAAGCCCATTGGGCATCTTAACCGGGCATTCTGACCCTCCCTACCCCTAGGTTTCACAAATGTTAGCGCGATCCTCTATTTATACGAACCGGCGTGACGAAAAGTGTGATCATGTGGCACAATATTTTGACTATAACGTTACTGGATGACGTAATGTTTAAACTCTGATGACTCAGCTTATCTTTCTTATCGCTTTTATTTGTGCTGAAAAACGCAAATTCACTCAAACGTTGAATGTCGATATGAATTCGTCCACAACTGAGAATGCTCACACCGGGACGACGAAGTATTTACTGTTGTGCCTAGACCTTAAATACAAACAGTGAACATAGGAGTAGAATCAAAATATAACGTTTGATAAACACGAGCTCGAGCAGATCGTCAGAGTATGGGGCACGTCAAGGCATATCTCATGACGTGATGTTTAAATCCGGTTTGCTAACCCGGGAATCCCCTTGCAAAAGTAAACAAGCGAGCGGGGACGAAAGTCGCCCACGTCTTTGAAAGCTAAAGCGCCTGTCGAGCCGCAATCGATTTGCGCTCACTCGCTTACTTTTCTTTTCCTTCACTATCTCTGAACGGAAAGAGAGGCTGCTCGTAGCCTTTAGCGAACACCACACGCAAACTACACAAATCCGTCGATAATATTCAGATATTTTCGTTCTTTCAATGCAAAAAGACTCGTAACACCTGCCTTATTAATTGATCTCCTTATTAATGACGATTTCTTCGTATCAACTTCTCGCCTCAAATAAACACTCATCTCTCTCCGTTCACAAGAACTATCATGTACTGATGGTGCAATCAACTAATATTGCATCATCATACTAGTACCAATTCCTTCTCTTCCTAGCCCACGCCGGCAAAATGCAACTGTCCTTTTTGTCCACTGCGAAATACAAGTTAGCCAATCAGAAACCTTACAATCCACTTCGCAAACCACCCCCCCCCCCCCATAAAACGCCAAGGGAAACCGCCTCTCACGCAGCACAATATTACACCGCTCCCATACAAAACGCAACTTTCAAAGCAAATCACATTCACAGAAGCGTGATATGCTCCCGACATTCACAAATCCTTCTGACTCCCACATTTTTACACCCCTCAAAATGTCAATCCCAATAAAAAACCCCTGCGGTAAAAAATTTTCACCATAACCACTAACCGAGATCAGACAACACAGCCAATTTCGCATTGTTTTAGTACATTGTTGCGCTCAGGGCTCCCATTGATAACAGACAACTTTTTGCATCTGAAGGGGCTACCCTGAGCGGTATAAATCAATAAAGGTTCTTCTTCTTCTTCTTCTTCATTCAATCCTATTAGCTCCTTTACTCAATTGCGCATGCGTTATATAAGACAAATACAAAAAACCCCAAACTTAACAACCCTTCGCCGTTCATATCTTAAGTGGCTGTCTCCCTAAGATCCTCATAACCCAAATTGGTCACAAAATAGATTTCCTTCAAATCTTGTATGTGAATTGCACTTTGTCTGGGTACTTTAAAAACACTTTTCGTTTGGGCTCTAAATGCTTTCTTCAACAGTTTACAAGGGGAGTCCCCTGGTGGACAAAAATGCACATTTTATTGGTACAAAAATGCCAATTTTCAATAACTTTGGTAACTCCTCACAACACTTAAAATTTGATGCAGGACAAAATTCTACTGTTGGTTGATAAGTACAGCTCTTCCTTATCCTACAGTGTTACTGACATTTCCATGTAGTTGTTTTGAGTAGTTAAAACAGTTCCTTTTAACAAGCCAATTTAACAGCTTTTAAAAAAGTAGGAAAAATGGGTAAACAAAAATACATGTTAACAAAAAGTGAGACCTCGTCTAGCAAATTCCTTGCAGTCATGGAAAGTTAAAGACTTGGTCTTAATTATAATAAAATAAAATCGTGCGGCCAGACGGTTTAAAGAACGTGGCGCCGCTTTGAAACACCAGTAATTCTTAATTCTGCAAATTACGAACCACAACCTATGAGTGGAATTTAAGAGCAACTGTGATGCGAGCAATGCTCCCTTACATCAGGAAAGCACGAAAATAGTTTCAAACTACAGCAGGACACAAATGTAACCTGGTAACATTTCGCATATAGCTTTAATTAAAATATACAGCATTCAAATAGCTCATTAACTATGTTCAATTCACAAGATAAACAAGTTATGAAGTACATGCCACTCGATGATTGCTAATTGCGCTTTACAAAACAACCTTGATCTAGAACTATTAATCTGAGAATAAATCAATAAAAGCAAGTCATATTGCCTATATCACAGCCTGTGTTTTGCAAACTTATTTAGCGAACACTTAGTGCCTTGCAAAACAATGAAATCAACGAAGGGCATCTTGTTCTGTTTACATTTGCACCCGTTACCTCAATTTTCTGTCATCTTCGATCAAATATATAGATCCGTGCGTTTCAGAGATCATCTTAGAAGCGTCAAACAGTCGGTTTTGAGAAAATTCTTCGTTCAACAACCTTCATTTACAACAAGCTTTCCCTGCATTTAGTTCTCTCGTGTTATATTATTCTGGCAGTAGCCGCTGACCAGTTAGTAATGTCAACAAGAACACCGCGTACTGCTCCATTTTGCACTCGCGTTTTGGCTCTTTAAGCTATCTAAAATTTAAATTCATGATCCTTCACGAATTAATAGTGAAATTATTTGAAAAAAAGGGTTGGAGCTCATGGGGAGAATTTAATTTAATCTGCAAGCACACAACCACAATGAAGACCATGGTTTGGCTAAGTAAAATAACTCGTACAGCTGGGTACGTCTTCATAGATTTGAAAATAACCTTCCTGTTTTCGACTTCTGGGGCTTTGAAAGGTTCCTTCAGTTTTGAGAAAGTAATCAGCTGCAGTTAAGAGACAACCTTAACCCTATCTAGACCGATCCTTCTTTGGTCTTCTGAAGCCGTTGTGGGGCAGGTCTCCAGCAAACTCCGATAGCAATAAAGCAATGAAAATGAAACTTAGAGGGTCAAAAGTATGTCCAAGAATTTTGTCCAAGAATGTCTCCTTTGAGATCGGCAAGGGATACTGATGACGTCACACGACGTCAGATTTATGTCATAATTTCCAATTGGATCCACCGTATTGGATTTCGTGATTTCCCTAAGACTTCGGAAAGCCTCCCAATTGACCAAAAAGTGAACAAAAATAATTAAAGAACTCTAAAATTATTTAATAGCATGACACCTTCAGTAAGAAAGTCATTTTTGTTTTCAGTTAAAACAGTAATGTACCAAACAATTTCAGATGAACACGCCTGTCAAAGTTTGATTGCCTTAGCAACGTGAATCTCACTGTACATTGACCTACCACACTAATTTGTTCCCAACTAATTTTTCAATAAAATTTTGGCAGTGCTTGTTCACACATTAAAAAAATAATAGAAAAGTTTGAAGTCCCCAAAGGCAGAGTCCGTGCACTCCCCCCCTCCCCCATTATAGGGTTAATTTAAAATAAAGTAGGGTTTCAAGGAAATCAAAAATTCCTTCGGCAATGACAGTAGTAAATGACTGGAGACAGTATTCAAGAGGAAACGAGTTTCTGTTCTTGGTAACGGGCGTCTACTGTACAGGTAGATTAAGAGTAGTCTAGTAGAGATAGAACTTATAGTAGAGTAATTTTTGCGCGAGCTCGAGTATCTCACCCGCTATTCAATCCCTAACAAAAATCTGAGGATACTCGTAACTTCCACTGATTAAGCCTGGTTCTCATACTACCCAGCTGGCTAGTCTGTGATCAACTCCGGAAGGGCATGTACTTAAACGCCGGAACGCCGGAACGCCGGAACACTTAAACCTGGAACGCCGGAATACTAATACCCGGAACGCTAGAATACTTCAACTCTAAATGACGATTTAATATACAAAAGATCGCTGAAAAGACGAACAATTAAGGTTAAGCCACGCTACATTATTAACTTTACCTTCTGACTCCCGCCAAAACCTGCGCGCAGGCTAGTTAAGATTCAGTGTCTCACCTCTTTTTCTCTGGACTTTGGCTGGGACTAACGGAAGGGAATAACAGTTTATCACTTTGTAAATGTTACTTTAAACGCTTTAAGGACGTTCGCGCCAATTGTTTCTGCGCATCCTTACTGCGCACGCAATTCACTTCGTGATGTCATGCCACGTCATGCATTGAGCGCGCGCGCTGTTGAAGAAATGTGGAGATATATAGCGCTAGTGGGCACTTTAATATCTATGCACGGGTTTAACTCTCTTAAATGTTCGGTGACCCCATATTTTCTTTTGATAGATCACTTTCTTTGTCGATTATCTACGTTTTGCGAAAAATTAAAGAAAATCTGTATTGTAGAAGTTTAATTTTTTCAACTTTTTTTGCCCTCGCATCATCGAATTCTACTATTATTGAAGCTGCACGGTGTTCGTTAAAGTCGATCTTAGAGGTTGAATTTAACTAAAAGGATGACACCGGTTCAAATTATTTACTTAACAGACCCACTTAAGTAAAATTTGACTAAGAAAGTGGGTCTACAGCGAATCATTTTTAATATTTTTCAACTAACAAGCACTGAGGCCATGTCGAGTTACGAGGGCCGATTTGTCAAAATTGGGGTAGTTTTTGACGCGCTTTATTTCGAAAACGAAGTCGGTGACCCCCCAATTTTTTTCCATTTCTGACATAGGTAACTCATTATCTGACTGTAGCCAAAGTATGAAAAAATTCTGTATTGTAGAAGTTTTTCGCGCGAACGTCCTTAAGTCAAAGAGAAAATTTCAGGTACATACGCTTACCTTGCTGGAGAGTCCTCCATGTCGATGCCAGCGCGAAGCAGCCCAGCAATCAAATAAATTATAATAATAACGGTTGGCGGGAAAACGTAAGGCAGGGGGTTGGGGAGGGGATTGTGAGGAGTATGGTTTTGGCGGGAGTCAGAAGGTAACATTAATAATGCGGTAGCACGGCTTAACCCTAATTGTTTGTCTTTTCAGCGATCTTGTGTATGTTAAATCGTCATTTAGAGTTGAGGTATTCCGGCATTTTGGGTTTAAGTATTCCAGTGTTCAGGGTTTAAACACGGAGCGATCCTATAAAAGGGAAGGCTCCGCCCCCTTGAAACGCTCGGTTGGTTCCAATCTGATTTTGTAATGGTAGACGCCGGTCACGCAGTTGATATCAAGGAGAATGTCCGTTTGTTTATCCGAACAACGAATGAATAAACCTAGACTAAAATAAGCTGTAGATACTAAATGTATAGTATACAAATACAAGTGAGCCGTCAAATCTTATTCAACTCTAAAACGTTGCAATTTATATGCAAGTCCGGTGAGGTTCTCAACTGGAGTTGGTAAACTCGAGATAAACACTGATAAGCCGAGATTAAAAATTCAAATTCTGTGAAGTTACCAAAACAGCTTCCTCACCGCTCAACTATTAATAAACCAAAGTCAAAGAGTTATACAAATTTATTTCAGGACTTGAAGTTGAATATCAGTCTGTGAAGACGTAATTTGCTGGGACATTTTTCAAACCCAGCCGCAATTGCAGTTGGTTTATAATCCGTTGCAGGATTCTATGATTTATTTTGTTCATAATACTCTCACCCTTTGGGTTTCTTTCATTGGCTCGATCTTATTATATACTATTATACAGAAGTAATAGTTTCCCCGAAAAATCTGTAAAGAGTTAGACAGCTAGTTGGATTATTTTATACCTCGTTTTGTTTGCAAAAGCCGTATTCATGCGGATCGAGTTGTTTGTTATTTATCGGTTTCGGTTTGCTTTTATAGCGCCTGGTATTTCGCCTCTTGATTCTTTTCGTCTTCAGAAAATTGTCATTGCAAAAATTCGGGGTGAATCTACACGATATTTCCATTCGTGCGATTATCGAAGAATTACCACCCATTTCGCCGAGAATAAACTAATTATTTATCTTGTTCATCGGCTACTAATTTTGCTAGTAATGCGAGAATGTTCGACTCGAAAGCACGTCCCGTTTGGTCTGGCAAGTGAGCCAATCAAATGCCTCCATCGGCACCCCTTGGGATTTGTGATTGACAGGCTGAACAGCTCAGCCTCCCTTTTGTAGGTTCGCTTCGTGTTTAAGAATTCCGGCGTTCCGGGTTTAAGTATTCCCGCGTTCGGGTTTTAGTATTACGGCATTCCGGCGTTCCTCCGTTGCGGCGTTTAAGTACATGCCCTCCGGAAGTGACATTCACTATGTTTGACGGTATTAACTGCTAATCTAGAGAAAGTGCAGCAAAACCAAGTCGGGGCGAAATTTCAAAAGCAAGACGTTTTTTGGGGTATCGTAGGTTCACATTTGGGAGAGCAGTACCCCACGATCAGGTGGTTCTGGGGGCTACATACTGCAAATTGGATCATAACCATTAAGTCGTCATGGACCAAGCTCCCACAACTGTTTTACCAAACAGAAAGTATTCAACGGAGGATATTTCTATCAAGTAGTAATATATTTGCTATACTGACGTTTCGCCAGGGTCGGATTCCAGAATTTAATAGCTTGGATGAAACTAGAAGTTAATTTTCAAACATGTTAAGATGCCCCCCCAAAGTCCGAGTTATCACGTTATTTCACCTTGCTAAAAATACAAAAAAAAAAAGCAACCACGTCACACCCTGTGGTTATGTGCTTGCAGCTCTAAATTAAGGGCAAAAATTTGAATTTTTAATTTTCCTCATGAGCTCCAGCCCTTATTTTCAAATAAATTCACCCATCATTGGTGAGCGATCATACATTCAAATAGAAACGCGAGTGCAACAGGTCTTTTTGTTGACATTAGCTACTGGTCAGCGGCTACTTCCGGAGAATTTAACACGAGAGAAGTAATACATGGAAAGCTTGGTCTAAATGAAGGCCTTTGAACAAAGAATTTTCCCAAAACCAACTGTTTTGACGCTTCTAAGATGATCTCTGAAACGCACGGATCTATATTTGATCGAAGATGACAGAATAATTGAGGTAATGGGTGCAAATGTAAACAGAACAAGATGCCCTTCGTTGATTTCATTGTTTTGCAAGGCACTAAGTGTTCGCTAAATAAGTTTGCAAAACACAGGCTGTGATATAGGCAATATGGCTTGCTTTTATTGATTTATTCTCAGATTAATAGTTCTAGATCAAGGTTGTTTTGTAAAGCGCAATTAGCAATCATCGAGCGGCATGTACTTCATAACTTGTTTATCTTGTGAATTGAACATAGTTAATGAGCTATTTGAATGCTGTACATTTTAATTAAAGCTATATGCGAAATGTTACCAGTTTACATTTGTTTCCTGCTGTAGTTTGAAACTATTTTCGTGTTTTCCTGATGTAAGGGAGCATTGCTCGCATCGGTTGCTCTTAAATTCCACTCGTAGGTTGTGGTTCGTAATTTGCATAATTAAGAATTACTGGTGTTTCAAAGCGGCGCCACGTTCTTTAAACCGTCTGGCCGCACGATTTTATTTTATTATAATTAAGACCAAGTCTTTAACTTTCCATGACTGCAAGGAATTTGCTAGACGAGGTCTCACTTTTTGTTAACATGTATTTTTGTTTACCCATTTTTCCATTGTTGTTGTTGTTATTGTCGGAAACCAGAGTGTCAGGCGTGTCTATATGCCCGGCAGCCGTGCGAAGTTAAATTCAAATGGAAAATGCTCGGCAGTTCACGGCTCAGAGGTTTCACAGTCATTTTTCAAATTACTGAAATAAAGTTTCAGTGATATTGAAATAACAATTCTGACAGCATCCGTGACAATTGCCACTATGGTTGCGTGACGGCTCGGAACAGAAAAGGTCAGACAGGGATCAAGCAAGGTAGCGATTTTCTAGTATGCACAAGCTCACAAAATTCGTCAGCTACAAAACTAAATTGATCTTTTGAATCGCTTGATAATTCTTAACAAACTTCGAATGCTTCCAGGACGTTTGAATGAGAAATTCCGTCCAAATTCTGTGCGTTCTGGCTGGCGGGTGTAGCCACAAATATTTTTAAGTGTCGCAAACATCGCATTTTGTAGTATACACAAGCTCAGAAAACTCGACAACTACAAAACCAAAATACTTTTCTTTTTCTTGGCAATTCTAAACAAATGTAGAATGCTTTCAAAACGTTAGAAAAAATCTCTCCGTCGAAATCCTTCGAAAATTTCGGACTGCTGGGTATGGAAAGTCATGATCCGTACTCGGCTGCCGGGTATCTAGACACTGGCTATTTATTTATTTATTTATTTATTTATTTTTTTATTGGTTTGTTATCTATTTATTTTTTAATTTTTATTTTTCGGTTTTTTTATGACCCCGCAGTCCGCACCCAGCACCCTGCACCCCGCCCCGCGTTTTCGGAACAACCGGAAGATTTCAATCTTCCAATAATGCAATCCTTTCCCGATTTATGAAAATCATTCCTAAATAATGAGCGGAACGCGCTGAGTATTTTGACTATAAATGGTTTTCCATTGTCCGATGTTTGGTCAAACATTGTTTGTCGGTTTATCCACCGAACCTTTGTGTGACAAACGGGTGTTCCGAAAACGCCAGGTCGGGGTGCGGGGTGCGGGGTGCGGGGTGCAGACTGCGGGGTCAAAATACCGAAAAAAATAAAAATAATTACAAAAGAGACGAAATGAAAAGAAAATAGCTTAATACAAACAAAAATACAATTTGAATGTACAAGTAAAATATACAAATAAAGAGAACATTGAATATCTGGATCTCACGCGAACCAATTTCACGCACGAGAGTAAAATTGTGCACTATACGTTAGATAATAGACCAACCAAAAAATTTTATAGATGGCCGTTGGGCCTTTGAAACAAAATAAGATGTCGTGACTTTCAACATTACAGCAAAGAGCTGAGCACTTGTTTTGTGTGTTCTGTACACGCAGTTTTTAAAATTAACTCTCGCTGCAGTATTGCAGAGATTGTACCGATGCCAAAATTCAAGAATTCAAAATTGTATTAATGCTAAGATCAAGGAGAAGATTGATGATACGAAGATTGCAAATTTACGGGAGCATTTCCGCATGCAGTGCACGATTTTATTCTTGTGTGTGAAATGAACATGTTAGGAACTGCTGACTCTATTGGCTGCGATCTCTCGATATACCGTTCAGGTGCATTTTTGGTTGCATGAATTTAATAAATTTTGTTATGTCCGAAAACACAAGTAATTTTTTTCCCACAGAAACTGAAGTGAACAATCGGCTGTCCATGTCCAGTCATAGATATAGCTGTTTAGTAAAGGACCATTTTCTTTTTGAAGGGGGCTGGGGGGAAGCGGGTGCAACCTCGTCCCCAGGGTCTTCTCGCTTTTCAATATGGCGGCGGCTCGGGAGAAGACCCTGGCACATAGCGACCTAAAACGGTCGCTGATTGGCGCCATTCTTACATGAGTTCTGATTGGTTTATGTCTTCCAAAAGCAAAGATGGCGGATCTTTGTGGGTTCTTCCTGCAACCCAAACATTGCTATTTCTAGGTCTCTGTGATGTGAAAGCTGAACAGTTTTTCTGTTTGACAATTTACAAAACTGCAGCTGTTCCGTATGAGGAAGATCTGAAGTACCAAACCCAAGATTCGTAGATTATTCGGGTTAAAAGTTCCTCGATCGCGATCCGCTGGTGATCTACGTAAGAACCTTACCAATCGTCAATGTGCACGATACTTTAGAGTTTTGGAATGGCAGTCGCTGGATATAATGTGGCGTAGTGGACTGTGAAATACTTAATGGTAATGTACTTGCTCCGATTTTTGTCATAAATAAAGCGTAATCGCTCACTAATTATTTGTGTTTCCATGGTCATTGAAAACTTGTAAGGCACTTGTATGTCTTATGTATGTATTGTTTTATTTATACATGTTAGATTCATTCGCAAAATTGTCCTATCGCTGCGAATTTGCTGTGCAATTAAGGAATCTAATAAAAATGAAAAACCGGTGTAAATCAAATAAAATTATATAAAATAACTTAAAAGAGTCAGCTGCTGCTTAGGGCATTCCATTCTTTGATAAATTTGTAGAAGCTAAATTTACAGATGCTGTTGCTATAGCTGCTGATATTAATAAATAATTTCAAGTGCGGAGAACAAGTTGCTTGGATGGGCAATTTAGGTAATTTGAGGATTTCCATCGCAGGGATAAATAGCTTTATACACATTGGACGGCTACATGCACGTGATTCTACAATGTTGCTTTAATTATTAAGTTACTCAGAATGGTTGAGACTGTTCCAAGTTCACACTTGTAGAAGTGAATTGAATGAATTTAGAGGATGTTTTTAGTCCTTCCACACCATGAGAGTGTTTCTGCTTACGGGGACTCGTGCAGCTAACTACTGGCATTTTCAAGGCATGACTTAACTGGGGTAATATAAACCTGAATCTTAAATATATGATAGTGATGTGGGCAATGGGACAGAACTGAGCTGTGTTCATGAGCTTGCTAGGATTTTCAAGGCAAGGCCTAATTTGGGTTTACAAGCCTGATTCTCCTTGGTATCAGGACAGCTAGCCAGGATTACATTTTCAAAAATTATTGGTAACTTGTCAGTGAAGTTTTAGTGATCATAACACGATAAGGCAGCCAATTGCTTAGGAGTAAACCATGCTTCCAAGCTTGCTAATCCCAAAAAAGGATTGTAACATATTTGCTGTAATCTTTTGAATGGTAGACTGCTTCTGTGTTGTTGCTTGAAGGTGGAGTTGAGAACTAGACATCGTGAGCGTCCAACTGCCAGGGCTAGTGAATTACTATTCTAATTTTGTGGAAGGGATTTCCTGTGCAAGTTACCATAACCCATGCCCCTCTTAGTGTCTAAATATCAAGGGGTAGGGGATTGATGGTGTGAAGAATGTAAGGGACCTGGAATTTGCAACAAAATGTTTTCTATTTTTCATAATTCACAACATACTTTTTTTCAGGTTAGCATTTTTTGCCAAACAGGCATGGAATTTGACCTTGCACTCATTGATATTGTCAGGTTATAACTTCATGACTTGTCATTATTCTCACGTCCCTGTTACTTGAATTTTCTGTCACCATATTCAATTTATTGCCAGTCAAATACATTAAATGGCCACTGGAAAAATAAATTGTCCTTCTTAGAAGGGATAATGTTGCCTCTAACATATATAAATGTATGTATGGCACTTGACTTGATCATGTTTCCTTTTATTTTTCAAACATCAACAAAAATGTGATATCAACGTAAGAGCACCCTAGGTTGATAGCATGTTATATTGTGTTATATTTCCTTTACTCAATGTTAATTTTAAATTCTCATTAAAGAACTTCATTAAAATAGTCATTTTTTCTCCTTTTCTTCTTGAACCCCCCATTTCCCATTGATTTCCATTTTTAAACAGTTCCAAACTTCACCCAAATAACTCAATTCATTGAAGTACTCAAGGAGGAAATTTCTTAAAACCTATAAAGGAATATTATCCCCAGCACTGGTTGAACAAACAAAGAGGACTGTATCTATCAACTGTTCAAATGCTTTATTTGCCCATTCTTTACAGGCTCTTATTTTACTAAATTCTAACAGCGAAGATTACACACATAACTTTTTCCAAAAGTAAATTGTTGTTGATATCATACCTTATCATTAGCCCAATCAGTTATTAATAACACAAGTGTGTTAGTATTGGACACTCGTCTACAATGATATTTCTAACAATATTAACAGTAAATAATAAATAAATACAAACGATATTTCTAACTCAAAAAAACATGCACATAAAGTATCATGAGAAAATATTTGTAAACTGGACAGCTAAGGCACAGAAAGCAGTATTGAAAGTGACAAATCCTAGGAGATCTGCAATTGAACAAGCAAATATGTAGACAGGAATGGGACTAAATAAATCCAACAATGCCAACATGACCACTGTTCCCTTTAAAGCCACACCTGGGATTTGCTGGATTAAACACCACTAACTGTTTGACTATGCAATTGCAACATGGCTCTCTGGAAGAGCACTTGCAATAAATGGGATGCTGTAACTTCTAAATAAATCTTATGATGATGATGAACAATGATTCGTCCCTCATCTCAAGCATACCAGCCCTTACCGGTATTTTATTGTAAGCTCTAAAGATGACGAAATGTTAAAAATGTTCAAAGACTTATGTAATCACTCCTAAATATAAATAAACATGAGCATTTTTTTTTATCTCCAGTGGTTGAACAGGATAATGAGAAGTATTACCCATCAATTGAAATGCTCAAGAAACAGATTGCTATGGGATAGCAAGCAGAGTAAAGTAACTTAAGATTACATACAAACTTTGTTACTTGAACATATAAATCATTGAAAATAAAAAGAAAGTTGCAAATAGATGTGCAGTCCATGCTAGGGTATACTATGCCAAAGATCTTTGGTATGGATCAATCCATAAACAAACAGTCATAAGGGTCATAAACAAACAGTCATAAGAGTTACATTTACTACACCAAGTTGGCTAGGATCAGCAAGTAAAAAATAAATAGACTGGTTGAGCATAAATAGATAAATAAATAAATAATTTGCAACAATTTACCGTAAGATAAATTATGCCAAAAGCCGCCTATCCTCATGAAACAAAAATACACGTTCGTTCGAGTGTATTCGTAAGCAAACAATTTCACTTGATCAACATTTAAAAACAAGTGGTCAGGGGAAGATGTAAGACTTCAGCTTAAATTACCCTGATTATTTTCTATTTTGCGCGTGATCTATGAGTTCGGCGAGCTTTATACTGTACGCACAAACCATATTAAATGAACGGCCAAAACAAGACCTCTAACACTTTGCCGTATTCCTAAAGCCCGTATATGTATAACTTGTCTTTGTTTTTCTCTTTTTCTTCACGCATGTTTGAACCAACCTTCAGCCTTTTCCGCCATTTTGTTTATCTTGACCTCAGCCGTAATCTCGTACCCAGATCTTCTCACTCACTTCGCCTTAGCCGCCATTTTGAATACATTTCCATCCTCGTTGGAAATTTTGGTCACGTGATTCTGCTGTGTGCCAGGGTCTTCTCCCGAGCCGCCGCCATATTGAAAAGCGAGAAGACCCTGGGGACGAGGTTGGAAGCGGGTGTTTGGTTGGCAAATACGGAAACAAAAAAATCGTGCATAGCGGCACAGAGCAAAGAAATACATCGCAAGC
This sequence comes from Siderastrea radians, assembly GCA_964017195.1. Taxonomy (NCBI): domain Eukaryota; kingdom Metazoa; phylum Cnidaria; class Anthozoa; order Scleractinia; family Rhizangiidae; genus Siderastrea; species Siderastrea radians. Next base: position 39,004,310 of record OZ024897.1, on the reverse strand, counting down.
TAGTGAAATAAAATTCATACAAAGCTTTTAGCCGTGAAAACAAGTTCCTGCAGAAAAAAATTACCCACCCCGTTCCCTCCTCTCAAATACATAATGGTCCATCATCTCCTATGTGATGAAAATTGTGCACGATCTTCTTTTCGTGCGTAAAATCAACCTCGTGCGAGCCGCTAACTCTGATTCGCTCGGATCGCTCAACAGACGGTTCACCTGCGTTTTGTTTTGGCGATGAAAATGCATCAGAAATAAAATAGAATTAAAAAAGAGAGTGAAAAAAGAGTGTTCCACCGAGACCTCACAAAAATTTCTCGTTATGTATCTATCTATTTATTCACTTATTTATTGGTTTGCGTGACAGTCAAATAGTCAATTCTCGCTCAATTTTTATATGCTCTTGTACTTTTGTTATGGTATTTTTTTTATGTAGTTAGCTATTTTCGTTTGTTTGTTTTTTATTTTTATTTTGGCTGCTTTATTATTATTGTTATTCTTTTTTTATTTTTTCGGTTTTTGTTGACGCCGCACCCCGCACCCCGCACCCCGCAGTCCGCACCCCGCTCCCCGCACCCAGACCCCGCATTTTCGGAACACCCTGTGACAAACACGATGTTGGACAAAAATGTTTGATCCTTTAGCAAGGGCCTTAAACATATACTCTCACCCTTTTCACCAGAAAAAGTTTAGGATTAGGCCTGAAATAACGCATGAAAAAATCGTTCATTTTTAAAGTGGGTTTCAAGTTCTACGCGACATTTCCTTTCCCTCCCCGGTCATCGACTTGTCAGCAGTTAATAGTTTGCCAATAAGCAAAAAAAAGAGTTGTCAACTTTATCAGCGGAATTATAAACAGATGAAACAAGATTTCTCTGCCGAGGCGACCTTGACATGAAGAGCTTCATCGCCCAGGAATCAAAGTTCATGGCAATTTGTGATATTGAATCAACTGTAGTAGGATCATTGTTGATATTGTTATTAGTGATATGTTGTGTAAAAGGTACTTCAGTTAAGTGATATTTCCTTTCTTAGTGAATGACCTATTTTTAACACTGAGTCAAATGATTTAGCTTTCTTTTGTCTTTTATATTTTAAACTGTTACTCCTACTATGATTTTTGGCAATAATTGCTCTTGACCTGCTAAAAGGAAAAAATCAAAATCCAGCAATTGTGAAATCTAAAAAGGCCAAGACATCGTTCTGAGTTAGCCGTGGCCTTTCCAAGCAAAGTACGTCTCTAAAGTCGCACTTGCACAATATACAGTATACGTAGTTATCTAAATTCACAGTTCGGCTTTCTAATAGACCCTTTGCCTTGTCTCATTGTTTTCACTTGTAAGTGATCACTTAATCACTGATGATCGTCTTTTAACAACGCGTCAGTAGTTACATTGAAAAATAAATGGAAAAACCGTAAAGATTCCAGAATCCATTTACCAAAATAATGAAAAAAAAAAAAGTAAACATTGCGTCAGCGGGATCGTCTAAAGAGTTGTATTTGACATTAAAATTGCTCTAACGTACAGCATAAGTGGCCCAAAAAAGTATAAATTGGACGCCATTAAATTGAAATTTAGCAACAAAAATTAAGATTTGGTAGTCGGAATGAAGGAAAAGAATTCCTTCGTTTATGGTGAACAAGTAATAATAATTGTAAGTATCAGTTCTAGGGTCCAAACACCAATTTTTATATTTGACTGGCGTCATCAGCCTATAACAAGAAAAACTGACGGAAACTTACGTGAAATAAACCACTAATACCAGTCGGGAGATATCCGCCGGGATACGATTGATAAAAAGATTGGCTACCTGCTGGGGCTTAATTAGCTACTCTAAATATTCCCAACCGTTATGTAATTGTCTTTAACATATTGAATAAATCTCTTTCACGGAGTTTATAAGCTTGCTTGCGTTACATGCAAAATGCAAATTACTGGAAGTCTTATTCTCTGCGTGGTCTGATATATTCGTATATATCATGTTTCGCCACAAAGAACGAAGCTTTACGCCTGAATAACTAAATTCACCTTCTAGAGCCAAAGTGTATTTGCTGCAAAACTTGTCTTAGTTTTAGTAGAAAAAGTTGACCCTTAAAAATAAAACAATATGTAAGACTTAGGAAAGATGTTATTCCAATATGTAGATTCGTTTGATAAGCTTGCGTGTACGTTTGGCGTGGGTTTTGAGACGCTTCGGTCTTTTTTCACTACGTATGTCTCGCGTACTGGTAGGAAATAGATCGAATTGCGGTTTTGGCTTTGCGTTTTCCGAACTTTAGCGGTAAGGTTCTGTTTTTTAGTCACTGAAATGGAACCGGCTCCTATGTTGAAAAAACTGTATTGGACCAACCACATCCTTTTCATAAACTAATTTGCTGATATTGCTTGAAAACAGGATTTTGTAAGGTTATAGAGCTATTATCGAGCCAGTTTTCTTGGCTTTCCAAGTTGACTCATTTAACTGTCTTCCTCAAGCTTGCTATCACAAATCAGTTGTATACATACTCTGTATGACTCTGAGGGCACTCTAAAGATTTTACATTTTCGCTTTCTTAGACTGAGGCATTATCACTTTTATTTATTTTATTCACAAAAAGAGAGTAAACAAAAGAAATCAGTTCGTTGCCATGTTGACCAAGTAACTGTTCTAATGCACATTACGTCACCAGGTCAAAATTCACCCCCAAGCTTTGTTTCTACGGAATTCTTTAAAAAACATTGACAACTAAACACCGTTTTTGTTTGAGTATTCTTTGGCAACCGTGGGAATTTGTTGATTAATACATCCACAGGTTAAGCGAGACTTGGGTGTGAAATTAGCTAGCTGACGTAAAAATGCATAATTCTGGTCAATTTATAAATCCCTCTTAAGAATACCTATAGTCTATTTTCATCCTCTAATTAAGGCTTGTAACTGACGTCAATTGAAACCACTAATTCCAGCAGTCAAGTATCGATAGCGATACGACTTTTGAAACACTGCCCCCTGGCCGAAGTGTTTAAACAAGAAGAAGGTTACCTCTATTACGTACTTCCGTTACGTACAGTTAACTCGTAAATAGATGAAAAAGCCCCAGACGTTTTTCTAATTTTTTTTTATCAAGTAGCAGTTTTTAGTTCTGACTAGCCATGAATAATGAATAAAACGGATAAGATATCTCACACCATATTGAATCGAATGAGGCTTAGATAGAGGAGCATATCTCGTATTGTCGTATTTTTTACAGTCTAATTTTTACAAAGTGTCGAAAGAGGATAAACGTTTTTTAACGTTTTCTAACTCTTCCGTGGCCTTGACGTTGGAAATTGTCCGAAGAATTCCTTGCTGCGGGTAAATTAGTTTTTGGGAGTATTGCGAAATGCACGCCAGGAATTCAGTAGACGAGCAAGAGCGATTAAAAACACCAGGTAGCGAGACATACAAAACTGTCAGCTAGTACACGTGTGAATAGCTCGAGCAAAGATGAGCTCAAGAGAGTTGTGCAACTACAGAGCAATCTAATAAAGATAAAACTAATAAGAATAACATGTCAGACCAATAAAATGTCCGATGTGATTACAATCTTTATTATACTTGCTCTCCTGGTAAGCCACACAGGTACGCTTGACGTAAGCCATTTCGGTATTTTTTTCTTTAGGTATGTTTTGCGTAGTATTGGTGTTAAATATACACATATTCTCGCCCTTTTTTGCAAGAACAAAGTTTAGGATTAGGCCTGAAATACGGCATGAAAAAGTCGTTCATTTTGATTTTAAACTGAGTGGGTTTCGAGTTCCAGGCGACACTTTCCTCCCTCCCCCGTGCCCGGCTAGTCAGCAGTTAAGAGTTCTCACGTTTTAATCACATGGTAATTTGTGATATTGAATCAGCTGTAGTAAGATCATTGTTGATATTGTTATTAGTGATATGTTGTGTAAAAGGTACTTCCCTTGTAAGTTATATTTTCTTTCTTAGTTAATGACCTAATTTTAAACCTAACTGAAATGATTTAGCTTTCTATTGGTCTTTTTGTTTCTTTAACTGATACTAAAAAGAATTGACATATTATGGAGCTAAACAAGAGTTTCTTACTAGAGATCTCTTTGCTATGATGGACTCTTATAGTATGCACCCTGGATAAATCCTAGATGAAATTGAGTCTATTAGCTGTTTGTGTCACGCGACATAATGTGCACATTACATAATGTAAACGAGCAAAATGTACGTTACTATATGAAGTCATTTGCTTACCGTGGTCTGATATTTTCGTATATATCATGTTTCTCCACAAGAAATCCAGATTACGCTTATTATGTAATCATTCCCTTTATAAAGTCAAAGAGCATTTGTTGCATATAAGGATTGTTCTATTTTTTTCTTACGAAAATTTGTGAACAACAACAAGGAACAGAATCACAGGGTATCCATAACTATTTTCTCGTCAAGCGTGCAATAGCCTGCGAACAAGCTTCCCTCGGTTAGCAAGCGTAAAAGCAAGGGGGTGTGTTTGAATGCTCGCTCTATTGTCTTATATAAAGCGAAAAACAGCCGTCAACAAATTAGAGGACTGCTTGATATGAAGTTTACAATTTAACCACAGAAGCAGAAGCTACAACTACATAAACATGCACTCGAGTTTCAATATAACGTATACGCAGTGTACCATACTATATACTGTATATGATATAATGTGTTTTACTCCAGCCATGAGTTATGACAATGGTTGCTCTTCACCTGTTAAAAGGAAAAAAACCAAAATCGAACAATTGTAACTTCTAGAAAAGCCAACAAATCATTCTGAGCTAGTCGTGGCCTTGCCAAGCAGAGCACGTCTCTCAAGACACACTTGCCCAATATGCAGTATAGTTATTCAAATTTACAGTTCGGCTTTCTAAAAGAAATCTGGTGTGAGTTGCATAAAACCTCACGCCGGGCGTAACTGCTAACGTCAGACGTTAGAATAGTGAGTTTGACTGACGTTAGAAGTTACACCGAACGTTAAGTTTTATACAACTTGCCCCTGGCCTTATTGTTTTCACAGCTCGTGTGAGAGTTTTAACTCAGTCACTTAATCGTCTTCTAACAATGCTTCAGTAGTTACATTGAAAAATAATGGAAAGATGCCAGAATTAATTTACCAAAATGATTTTTAAAAGAGAGCAAACATTGCGACAGTAGGACCGTGTAAAGAGTTCTATTTCGTATTAAAATTGCTCCCAACGTGAACATATGTGGCTCGTCTGCGGCTTGTGGATTGTATTGGAACAAAGCATGTTTTTTTTTCTATTTGCATGTATGCCGCCACAAAGAACTTTCTCTACGCCTCAATGATCGTCGAAATTTAGTGCAACGTTGGGGTGGGATTTCATCCTATGTCGGGTTTTAATGGACGTCATAACTATTACCGCACTCTAAAATAAGTTGTCGACACTCACGATTTATCGACAGAACTAGTATTGTGCAACAACGTTAAAAGATTCACTCCCGAGAATTTCCAAGTTCAAATTTCAACAAAAATTGTAAATTAAAAGTTCTTCAGTGCCTTGCAAAAAATAAAAAATAAATAAAATAAAAAATAACAAGGATGTTGTTGTTATTGTTGTGATAATACCGGTGCTACAAGAAAGATCCGGCTCAGTAGATAGCGTGTGTGTGAATGGTCACGACACCTACTGAAATGTTAGAATTACGCAGCATAACAAACAGGATTGCAGCAAGTGGCTCTTCTCAACAACTTTGAACGGAATAATCACACTTCAGGATGTGATAAAAGAAAGGGTGATAAAAGATAGGGGAAAGAGATACAGAAAGTTTTACCTATGGAAAAATTTCTAGGACTCGTTCAATAGGATTTGGTCAACAAATTGTTAGAACCACTCTCAGAACAGGAAGGAAACTTTGACTCTGAAGATATAAACTCTACTATCTTATTGTGCTAAGCGATAAGGTTCTGATGTTTAGTGAAATGGAACACTTGCTCTGTTGACTTTCGAAACACGAGGAAACTGCCTTAGAGTAACCCCAACCTTTTCACTTTTCGTAAACCAATTCTTAATACTGCTTAAATTAAAAATTATCATAGGTTATGCATCTATTATTGCGCCAGTTTTCTTTCTTTCAAAGTTGGATCATTTGGCTGTCTTCTTCTGTATTCAAATCAGTTGTATACATATTCTGTTTGGCTGTGACGCTACGCTGAAGATTCTCGCTAGTGAACTCGCTAGCTGGCGAGTTCTCGCTAACGAGTTTTCATTTTCTCACCAGTGAACTGGCTAGCTAGCGAGTTCTCGCTAGAGAGTTTTCAATGTCTCGCTAGCGAGTTTTCATTTTCGCGCTAGTGAACTCGCTAGCTAGCGAGTTTTCAATTTCTCGCTAGTGAACTCGCTAGCTGGCGAGAAGTCGCTAGTTTGTTCAATATTCAAGGTTCAAAGTTTATTATTCAATTTTATAATTAAAATAAAAGGACTACACTATCCCGCAAATAGCAGTGGGGTGTTTACAAGTCGTTAGGTTTTTGGCAGTGACGGCTTGCCACACGACAGCAGATTTTCACACTCGAGAGGATCGATTTCGTTATGAATGTGCCACAATAGCGCAAAAGAAAATTATAAAACAAAGTTGATAATTTTTGCCGCGTTTTCGTAATAAGTATGTAACTAGGAATGCTCGCAAAATCAAATCGCGAAGGCATCTGTGCAGATGACTCGGAATCGATGCACGAGAGCGCATAAGAAGTTAAAACATAGAACTCCATGGACATGAAATTTGTAATTACAAAGAGTATCAAGCCGATACCGCAAAACACTTCACCTGGAACAAGCGTTACCATCTTCCCACAATAACAAATAACCGAAGACTGCAAGATAATGGGCTTTCGTTTACGACCTGGGGCTTTCGTTGCGATAGCCAGATAATGCCCATTGCATGGTAAATAAAGTCTGACAGATCCTGTCATTATGGAGATCCCAAGAAGAGAGGCTTGAAAACTACCACGCACTAAAACCAGGCTGCAAATAAGCGAAACAAACGTGGCTGATATTCCAAAAAATGACACAAAAGCGCAATCGCTAACCAGACGCAACTAGCCGAGTCACGTTAAGAAATTGAATCGATTGAAAAACTCGGCGATAGACTGCGAGAAGTCTAAAAATCTGAGAAAGACCGAAAACAATAAGACCACTTGTCACAATAATAAATTCTGTCATCGCCTGTCATTTCAATCCAATCAGAATGCTGCGTTCGTGGACGAACGCGGAGAATTCAAAATTCAATGGCTTTCGTGCAGGCTCACTTTTCCTCGGCCCATTCTTCTCGCCGGCTCGACTTCCACCGCCAAGATACTCGCGCGAATAACACACTAAGTGAGCCTGCTCGCAGGCTAATTTCTTCGAAAGGTGGATCATTTGGCTTTTAAAAACAGATGTTTGTTTAGTGCAACCAAACGTGCTAGATAGATACACATAAAACAAACAAACAAACAAACAAACAACATAAAACAAACAAACAAACAAACAAACAAACGAACAGATAAACAAAGACATATCCGGCTAAGGAACGCTATTCGTAAAATTATTAACGTGCCAGAGTGACGTATGACTTGCAAAATATGTTGTTCAATTAAGCATTTCATATTCTGTTCGCAGGAATTAACCTTGGACTAAGAACGAGCAACATTCTGTTTATTCATTACGTCACCTTATATTTCATGAGTTTCTTATCATAGAAGACAAAACCGTATATTGAATAAAATCTCACCTGCTAATATCAGAAGTGAAAGGTAATCTATATACTAAATCCATGCTACTCACACAGACAACTTAATAACTTTAACTACAGACTAACTTAAGACCCTGGCACAAGAGGCTGATTTGTCATCTTTCCGCTTTCTCAAACCAACCTAATATATCTCACACATGGTATAAGTTGTTAATTAGTATTAATACGAGCTTTTTACAGGAAACAAAGTTTGCTGGAAACTGTAGATCGTGTCATATCAAATAACAGCACGTTTGCGATCATTATTTTACATACTGAACCATACAACATCTTACCTGATAAAAACAACAGTCGTTAATTAAAGAATTTGCTGCAGATTTAGTTTCAACCAAACAATTTATACTGTAAGTACCACTCAATAATTGCAAGGTAAAGTTGCATTGCATCGCGCTGTTACTCAAGTTAGGACGATACAGTTACTTACTATAAAGGAAGTGGTAGTTTATTTAAGCTCCTTGAGCTTGTTGTGCCGGGATGTGATAACGGCTTTCCCGTCACAACCAGACTGAGATAGCTCAGGTCCAATATGTGGACATTGTCAGTGGCACACTGAATGTATTTCAAAACTTTTAATTAATGAATCTAATGCACACAAGGCCAGAGGTATCCCAGGAATCCCAGATCTACGGGTAGTGTCACGATTAAAGAGTTTTCAAGGAACACCTAACACAGAACAGGTGACTTTTGAATGTCTCAACTCCTCCAAAACTCAGTAAATATCCTTTTCAAAGGTTTAAAATAAAACCGAACCAGTTTGTAATAGGCGGGATATCAGTCGATAACGCATTACGTTTTCTCTCAGGAATACTACAGCTTGTTCAGGTTATTTTTCAAATTTAAACCGCTGCATTTGTGGTCATCTAAAACTGACGGTTAGAGAACAACGCCAAATTGAGTTAGGAAATTCAGTGTCAATGGTAATTTACTGAACAATCGGACGGTAAATGAACGAAATGAACACAATGGAATAACGAGTCAAAGTAAACTAGACTAGACTCGTCCTTTGTTAAGACAGAAACAGATATTTCAAGATAACGATGATTTGCTGATAATCAAGCATTAAAACAAGGCTTTATTTTTTATTACGAAGTTTCCTGACATATTCACTGGTGTAGGTCGTAGGCAGGTATTGTTCAATGTCGACAACATTGCGATAATTTTCGATGTTAATTATAAATAAAGGGCCCATATAACAGGGCATGATAACCCAATTTATGTCAAAGCGAAGTGGACAATATTCGTCTTTGGAATACATATACTTCATACGAATTATGAAATTATAACACTTTCTAATTTGCTTGTGTATTTGATATCGTTACCTAACTTCCCGTCTTTGTTGATCTATATGTGACAACGTGCGACACTTGTGGGAAGTGGCTGAAATGACAAAGTCACAAGCTCCGCACATTTGCTCTGGTAACTTGTAGCCACTAATGGGCATTATCATGATGGCCAAGTTGATAGCGGGAAAAACTTCTTAACATGCCATACAATTAAATAGCAAGCTTGAGTGTTAGCAGCCTTGGACAACTGTTTTGGCCTTATTGGGCCTCGTCAGAACGGCATAGCTAACGCTCATGCTCAGCTAAAAAAATAGAAATGAGAGGTTCTCACACTTAAAGCTTCAGCACCCAACTGCACAGAACAATTGACCCTGCATGAATATGGTTGAAGGCACGTTTCAGACACGAAAACAAATGTTGCGTCGTGTCGGTAACCCACAACGCCGAAAGAAACTGTTGGAAAACGTTTTGTCATAAGCGGAAGTTTTAACTTATGTCTTTGTTTATTAGAACTTTGAAGTAGTCTAAGAAAAGGTCATGGGTCCTCAAGATTCAATCAAACAAAAATTCCATACAGATTTCACCCGGCAAAATAACAAACTCAACATAAGAGAGAAGCATGTAAAAGCACTCCTCTAAACTGAGTTTTTAAATGGTCATCATCTATTAACCATCCACTAACTCAAAAAAATAGAACTCAAGCATTGTAGAGTGTAATTAAAAGTAGCGGGAAAAATTTTCAACTACTTTAGTAGTAGTTCTTACACTTTAAAGTGGTTTTACCCAACCACACAATAATAAAAACGAGGAAAAGTCAAGGATTCATCCTGGGAGAGAAATGCTTAATGGCTCTGTATACTCAAAGCTATGAAAGACGTGCAACTGTCACGGCAAATAAACCTCTGCAAAACGCTTTGTCATGAACGTAATTTTCTAACATGTTCTCTTTATTCAAGTTAAATGAAGTATTTTGAAGAAAAATACCAATTGGGAATGAGAATTTTTTTTCACAAGTCTTCACTTGACAAAAAAAATTTTGTTAGAGTTTTTGTCATTAACATCTTTGGTTGCAAAATGAACAAGTTGTGGAAAATGAAATGCTCAGTGATAGTTCAGAGAATTTCGATGCTTTGTTTGACTCTCCTTACGTTATCTCATGATGTTGCAATAAAACTGTCTGGAGAAATTAAATGCTGATCACCGCTAGCGACCAAAGAGTTCGTATCGCTCACGTGGCTGGCTAGGAACACATCAATTTCAGTTCAGTTACATAGCATTCCCTCCAAAGCCCTAATTTATGGAGTATTGCACCGTGTATCCTTTAAATAGATACATTTAACTAAACTTATATTATCCACAGCTATCACTGTGCACGATGCAAGAAGATTCTAAAACTTAATATTATTTATAAGCGAAAATAATACTGTTGTTCGAGAGAAAACGTACTACCAGAAATTGTTCTCGTTTATTCGTGTGCACCTTTGAAACCGCAAAACCGCATAAAACTCATTTCTTTTGTTTCTTTGGAGGAGAACAAAGCGCACAAGGAAGAAGGAACAAGGAACAAGGACAAGGAACTTTAAGCTTGCTTTCGTCATAAAACAAACAAATTAACTATATTGCTTTCACGAGTCCTCTCCAGTTTGCGTGTATAACTTAAAATACACAGCTACCACAAATAACCGCAGATATTGCCTTTGTTTGCGCCAGGAACATAAAGTTTGCCCGACAAATAAGAATATCAACCGGTAGCATAATGTATAAAAGGTCACTGTACTATGCATAGTCTCTTCACTACAGCAAGCAACGTAGTCAGAAGACGACATACGCAAGGAATCGCTTTGCCCTGTCTTGGATTTTCCACTCAAATCTACATTTTCCATAAGGTACTGACTTTTTTTTTTACTCTGCATGCACACCATATATTTTTGAAGTTAATTTTGCAAGTCGGGAACTTAAGAGTCGTTGTCAGTAACTTTCGAGAATCCGGCGACAGAGCCGAAAATTCGAATTTCTTTTTATTTGCCCAAAAGAACCCTTTTGGTGAACTATTTTCAAAAATAATATTTAAAAGTTCCAGCGAGTTTTTATTTTGGCAAAAAAACGGAAAGTTCGAAATTGGCCGAAACGGGCCTTCGGACCCGATGTAAATTATGCAAATTCGTGCATTTTCAAAACGCTTGTACAAGACAACGAAAACGTGCCTGGAATTAATCTTTTCACAGTTTGTTAGACATCTCTTAAAGTTGCTTTCAAACTAAACTTTCATCGATCTAAACGTTCTTTCCTGGATATCCAGACGCGTAAAGAGGACAATATTTTCTATTCCGTTGATACACTGAATTTTACCAATTTTTAGAAGACTATATCATCGGGGGTATACGAATATCTAGGTAATAAAAGGGCTCTTTCGAATCGGAAATGCTTGTTGTTTATCATATAAAAATATTTAGTTTGGCCCGTGAAAAGCGAGCTCGCGAGGTGAAAATATGTGGAGCACACTTTGACAGATTTCGCCATTTCCTTATTGTAATCCTATTTCAAGTCAAATATGCTTTTCAGACAAAACGGTCGACGTTTCTGGTCTGTACTTTTATATTGAACGTAATCTAACGCATTTTCTTAGCTTAAATCTAGTTACAAAGCGATGATTTGACTTTATTTTGCGCGAGTTTCAAATAAAAGAACAATTAGACGATGAAAGATGCTTGTTGACAATGTGATGTTTTGATAACCCGATGTTACCCTGTCACGCGTATATTTTGCTTTTCAGACATTTCCAAACTACTTTACTGCCGTCACTTTAGGGTAAATATAAAACTTTTAAACGTTGAAGTACGTGAATTCGACTAAAAAGAAAACCTTAAATAAATTTGCCATTAAGTCACTTTACGATAAAGGCATTCAGCGGGTATAGATGTTATCAGAAACTCCTCATGCAAATGAAAGGCGTCTGCGCGATGTTTTTGTGTTGCTTTATAAACCTTAACCGCTAGCGCGTAGATAGCATGTTTTTGCAGTCCACTTGCTAAAATACATTTGCCAATGAAGCTTAGTTTTGATATTGGTTTGGTAAGATTTTGAAAATCAGTATAATGCAATCAGGCCATTTATACTCTCATTGAGTCATTCCGCGATCAGAACAGATAACTCTATAACCAGACTTAGAAAATCATTTCACTGTTCAGATATACGGTGATTTACTTACCTGCAATGTTTGAATCAGTTTCTCGTCCCTCACAAAGCAATTCTTGGCTGAAATTTCGTACAATGGGCACGTCGGACAAAAATGATCGATGCCGGCCAAAAGCGAGTTTCATGTCGCGTGACAATTGAAATGTGATACAGTAGCGCGGGAGAGAAATGACCAGGAAATGACTGTCAATATTTGCGTTTCTTGTGACAGGTTTTCTTTCTTTCGTTCCTTCTTTAATAATAATGAAGAAAACCTTTCAGGTTAAACTCGATAAATCAAAACAAGAATCACGATAGCTTCATTATTTATACATGAGGTGAAGTCATAAAAAATCTATCCTGTGTGAATTTTGGGGATGCTTTTTATGGGGCCAGTAATTCGGAAGGTCTGGTGTTAAAATAAAGTCTTGTCAGTCAAACTGAACGAACTAATCGGAAAATCAACAAAACACAGCAGTTTTGGAACTTCAATACCGTATTTTTCAATACCTTTTGAAAGTAACATTTTGTTCGGAGGGCTAGTATGTAAATTCACAATGGCTGACGTGCATCTTTTTCGTCCTTATTTCGCCTCACCACCCCGTGCGAAGCAAGCTCAAAAGATTCACAAGATTTGCAATGTGTTACGCTTAGAGAATGCAATAAGGACGTTCACCCACACCTGAAGTCATTAAAAACTGGTCCCGATGAAGCAAGTTCTGACAAAATGGCGTCTGATTTCTGGCAAGGGCAGGTACGGTTTCTCGTTTGACTAAAAAAGGAAATTTTTTCGTAGCCTTCTGTTTTTTAACAAATTAATGGTTTGTACTAATTAGTTCAGTTACTTCCAGGGATATTTACCGCTAAAAGTTCACACTCGGGGATGACTATATGCCCTCACCACCGTGAAAAGTAGGGCTTTCGTTGGAGAAGTGGAAAGGTGAGATGCTCTGTCCCCAGTGAAGTGGCAGGGCATAAATCTCCCACAACTAATTAAGGGAGACCGCAGAATGAACAGTGCAGAATCGTCGTTCATTTCAATCACAGTGGGCAAACTTCATCCTGTGGGAACTCGGAAGTGACATCTTAAAGTCAATGCCGTAAGAACTTACTGTTAAGTGCAAACTGATACTCAACTTCCTTCCGCGATTTATGACTGAAGATGCTTCACTGAAATATAACCACATTTTTGGATAGCCGTTGCGAATTTTGCCAATTTGCCAAATGGCCGTTGCCATTTCTTCCCGGCGGAACTCGGCCGGCGATCCATGGTGCATCGTCGGGAAACGCCGGTTTACTTAAGGGCGTTGGTTTGTTTATCGTTTGATAGAAAGACCTGGGGAGAGCCAGGAAAATCCTTCCCGCCATCTTGTCGCGTTCGCACGCCAGGATCTCGCTCCCCTCCCTACCCCCACCCTCCGTTTCTACAGCTTTCCTAATAGCCGTTTCTCTTTATGTGGAAAACTTTTAGCTAACGTACGCGTTCGCTTTACTTCTTTTCCAAAACTAACAACCTCATAGTTTTCCTACAAAAATGTGGTTATATTTCAGTGAAGCATCTTCAGTCATACATCGCGGAAGGAAGTTGAGTATCAGTTTGCACTTAACAGTAAGTTCTTACGGCATTGACTTTAAGATGTCACTTCCGAGTTCCCACAGGATGAAGTTCGCCCACTGTGATTGAAATGAACGACGATTCTGCACTGTTCATTCCGCGGTCTCCCTTAATTAGTTGTGGGAGATTTATGCCCTGCCACTTCACTGGGGACAGAGCATCTCACCTTTCCACTTCTCCAACGAAAGCCCTACTTTTCACGGTGGTGAGGGCATATAGTCATCCCCGAGTGTGAACTTTCAGCGGTAAATATCCCTGGAAGTAACTGAACTAATTAGCACAAACCATTAATTTGTTAAAAAAAAAAAAGAAGGTTACGAAAAAGTTTCCTGTTTTAGTCAAACGAGAAACCGTACCTGCCCTTGCCAGAAATCAGACGCCATTTTGTCAGAACTTGCTTCATCAGGACCAGTTTTTAATGACTTCAGGTGTGGGTGAACGTCCTTATTGCATTTTCTAAGCGTAACACATTGCAAATCTTGTGAATCTTTTGAGCTTGCTTCGCACGGGGTGGTGAGGCGAGATAAGGACGAAAAAAATGCACGTCAGCCATTGTGAATTTACATACTAGCTCTCCGAACAAAATGTTACTTTCAAAAGGTATTGAAAAATACGGTATTGAAGTTCCGAAACTGCTGTGTTTTGTTGATTTTCCGATTAGTTCGTTCAGTTTGACTGACAAGACTTTAACACCGGACCTTCCGAATTACTGGCCCCATAAAAGCATCCCCAAAATTCGCACAGGATAGATTTTTTATGACTTCACCTCATGTATAAATAATGAAGCTATCGTGATTCTTGTTTTGATTTATCGAGTTTAACCTGAAAGGTTTTCTTTATTATTATTAAAGAAGGAACGAAAGGAAGAAAACCTGTCACAAGAAACGCAAATATTGACAGTCATTTCCAGGTCATTTCTCTCCCGCGCTACTGTATCACATTTCAATTGTCACGCGACATGCAACTCGCTTTTGGCCGGCATCGATCATTTTTGTCCGACGTGCCCATCGTACGAAATTTCAGCCAAGAATTGCTTTGTGAGGGACGAGAAACTGATTCAAACATTGCAGGTAGGTAAATCACCGTATATCTGAACAGTGAAATGATTTTCTAAGTCTGGTTATAGAGTTATCTGTTCTGATCGCGGAATGACTCAATGAGTCAGTGTAAATGGCCTGATTGCATTATACTGATTTTCAAAACCTTACCAAACCAATATCAAAACTAAGCTTCATTGGCAAATGTATTTTAGCAAGTGGACTGCAAAAACATGCTATCTACGCGCTAGCGGTTAGGGTTTATAGAGCAACACAAAAACATCGCGCAGACGCCTTTCATTTGCATGAGGAGTTTCTGATAACATCTATACCCGCTGAATGCCGTTATCGTAAAGTGACTTAATGGCAAATTTATTTTAGGTTTTCTTTTCAGTCGAATTCACGTACTTTAACGTTTAAAAGTTTAATATTTGCCTTAAAGTAACGGCAGTAAAGTAGTTTGGAAATGTCTGAAAAGCAAAATATACGCGTGACAGGGTAACATCGGGTTTAATATCAAAACATCACATTGTCGACAAGCATCTTTCATCGTCTAATTGTTCTTTTATTTGAAACTCGCGCAAAGTAAAGTCAAATCATCGCTTTGTAACTAGATTTAAGCTAAGGAAATGCTTTAGATTACGTTCAATATAAAAGTACAGACCAGAAACGTCGACCGTTTTGTCTGAAAAGCATATTTGACTTGAAATAGGATTACGATAAGGAAATGGCGAAATCTGTCAAAGTGCGCTCCACATATTTTCACCTCGCGAGCTCGCTTTTCACGGGCCAAACTAAATATTTTTATATGATAAACAACAAGCATTTCCAATTCAAAAGAGCCCTTTTATTACCTAGATATTCGTATACCCCCGATGATATGGTCTTCTAAAAATTGGTAAAATTCAGTGTATCAACGGAATAGAAAATACTGTCCTCTTTACGCGCCTGGATATCCAGGAAAGAACGTTTAGATCGATGAAAGTTTAGTTTGAAAGCAACTTTAAGAGATGTCTAACAAACTGTGAAAAGATTAATTCCAGGCACGTTTTCGTTGTCTCGTACGAGCGTTTTGAAAATGCACTAATCTGCATAATTTTCATCGGGTCCGAAGGCCTTTTTCGGCCAATTTCGAACTTTCCGTTTTTTTGCCAAAATAAAAACTCGCTGGAACTTTTAAATATTATTTTTGAAAATAGTTCACCAAAAGGGTTCTTTTGGGCAAATAAAAAGAAATTCGAATTTTCGGCTCTGTCGCCGGATTCTCGAAAGTTACTGACAACGGCTCTTAAACTGCCAGGGTTATTTTATTGCATTTTTACAGTTCGCTAACTTGTTGGCTTGTTGGTTTAAGCTGCATAAGATATGTAAACGCTTGCTTTTATATGTTTAAAGTTCAACAATCCCTTGCCAAGTTAAAGAAACATGTCTGGAACATGCTCTCCACTTTCTTCTTAAAAAGACATCCGGTTATTAACTTATGGTAACCAGCTATTGTAAGTGAGGCAAAATGTTTTCAACCATTTTTCAGGATTTTTGTTCTCTTGGAAATCTTTGGCACAAGCTATTACTTCACAGTACAACAACAAGAAAATTCAGTTTGTTTGAGATGAATGTTACTACTTGAGTGGTATAAGACTAAAATACTGAGGGCTACCTTTTGATGAACTAGAATTCCACCCTGGGCGAGGAATAGCAATACTACTAATCGATTTATGCTACGTTACTTTAGAACGTCAAGCCTTGGTGCTCCTTTCTGATTCCGGTCCACTGAGGACTGGAACAATCGTACAGTGGCGAAATTTGCTAACATGTAGGCCTCTAGTTTCAAGGATAATCACAACAGCCTAAGGACATTGTCTAGTTTAGGTGCCAGCAAAAATAGACAATTTAATCAATTTTTGTCGTATTTGGAAAGTGACAGTTGCCCATTAGGAAGAAAGGAAGGCTATTAGGCTGGCGAGGGAGCATTTCTTGTGGCTAGCTCCTATTACCTTGTGTATAATGAAATACAAAAGTACTTGTCTGAAACCAGATCTTTCTATTGGCTCAACAGGTGTAAAGTGAGAAGCAACCCAAGAGCAAAATGAAGCAAACAAGGTGCATTACTCTTCTTCCTAACACTGTTCAAAGTATGAAATTGCCGCCAAAGTTTTCAATAAATTTTCACTCGAGATAAAGTAAGAAATGAAGCGCCCCAGCCGGAATCTACTTGAAAGGGACCAGTGGGCTAAGGATAATAATCACAATTTACTTCTCTCGAATAGTATAACTACAAAAAAACGATCATTGTTTAAATTTGGCTCGTTGCAACTTCTCGAGTTGCCAGAAACTTCCACAATAAACGGAACTCTAAGATATGATCATAAATCTATGAAAGGTCTTGCTGTTTCTGGGTCAATCTTCGAAATAAGTAATTACTTTATGCTATTGAACAATTATTCGTCGAAGGCCAAGTAAATATTGGCGAATATTTGACGCGCCGAAGGCTCAGTAAATATTCACCAATATTTACTGAGCCTGAGGGGAATAATTCTTTTAGTATAATTTTGAGATGAGGACATCAAAAAGTAAAGAAAAACGAGCTAAACTTGACAAACAACACACGAAAAAAGTACCTTAGCTTAGCAGCCGCACCTTGAAATGTTATATTCACCGGGTAGCGCGGTGAACATAGTATTAAACTTATACTAAAGGTCATTGTTAGAAGACATTAATTGTTTGAAGATAGGTATTGAGAAAGTAGTATTAACTTGGCACTTTCAATGTTTCCCCTTTCAGCTTCCTTCTAGGTATTCTACTAATCGTTGGCACGTATCAAGTCCGGCAGGCGTTGTCTTCTATAGCTGGTAGAGATTTATTGGAGACACTTTCGTTATCAAACTGCGATAACTTCTATAAACGGTTAATATGTGCCCAGCGCAAGTATCGCACATTTGACGGGACATGCAACAACCTGTGCAAGGTCACCCGTGGAGCCATCTTTCGCCCACTGCGACGATTGGAAACCTTAGCCGAGCCTACGGATTATGAACCAGGCTTCGAGCCTCGACGTGTAGCAGCCAATCCCAACAGAAATCTCACAAATGCTAGGCAAGTTAGCGTAAACGTGTTTCGGGCTAATAATGGTAATATCAACAGCACTCCTCCCGCTTTCACCCACCTGACAATGACCTGGGGACAATTCCTAGATCATGACATTACCTTGACGGAGATGGAAGAGGTAGATTGTGGCAGCAACCAAAATGAACCGTGCCCACAAAGACCTGGATGCATTGGAATCGACATCCTCCCCGGCCAATTCCCCAGCCAACTACTGAGATTTAACCAAAGTGTACGGTGTATTAATCTTAGGAGGTCAGCTAGAGACGCAAATGGGGATCAGGTTAGTGAAATTTTGTTTTCTTGCAGAAACCGTCAGTATTAAGAAAAATATTGTTCTTGATGAGGTTAAGACCGCGTGCAATCCAGTAGCTTGAACGAGGCAGGTGGCTCATTAGTGTCGGCGCTTAGATGCGGTTTCTACAGCATGAAGCGTTTAGGAGCATTACAATGACTCGCCACTGGATAGAATAAAAGTCCATCGCACGAGTACCCTTAGAATTTTGTCAGGTTGCCTTAACAGTTCTCTGGTCTTCACTTGTACACCTGGGCAGAGAAAGGCAGTTAAAAGAAAATACGTTCTTGTACAGGAAAACAAAATGGTGGAGAGACCAACCGTGAAACAGCGAACGTCCGATTGAAAGGCCAACGTGCTAACTTCTACTAACACCATCACCGTTTTAAGGAACACAAATAAATAAGACAATACAAATTTTAATGCCAACTCACAACTCACATTTTCCCTTGTATTGCAGCATAATAACATAATAACCTCTTATATAGACGCGTCACAAGTGTACGGGTCTAACATCTTCTTAGCAAAGAGGCTTCGTGCAAAAGGGGGACGTTTGGATGTTCGCCCATTTATAAACTCAGGAGGGGAGCCTATTCTTCCACCTGATCCAGAAACTTTCTGCAGAACTGTTAACCCACAAAACGAATCGTGCTTTCTTGCTGGTGACGTTCGATCAAATGAAAATCACGGTAAGAGACATTCCTGTTAACTGGATAAATACTTGCATGTACCAATAGCGGGTCCATTTAGTTGGTCATGAGAGAGGTCAGATTTTCATCCCAACCCCACTTTTTGCAAGATTCGATTCGAGTTTAGTGCGGACGTAATATTCCCCTTGTTCCGGTTACCGACGAAGATTTTAATAGGTCCCCCCTTGCCGCCTGCAAACTGAAAGTACACTCCTCTGCTCCAGTTCTGGTATTTCATTTAGTATATCTCCTTAAACCCTTTGGTAGACTTTTTTAGGCCCTGACTGCACATTCCAGACCGACCTGGCAGTCTAAATCCAACTACTTTTCAAAAGTTTCAATTCTTTCCTTTTCCTCCTCGCATTTTGATCACTCTATCATAGATATCAATTGATTTTTATCCAACCCATGAAATAGGTCACCATTTTAATATATCATACTATTCCCTAATTCTCAGATTGTGTTATCATCCGCAAGGTATTTAAGGTGGAAATAAGTACAGGTATATTTAGTATCTTGGTAAATAAGGTACCAAACTTTTGTTTTAAACCTGACTGTTGTGTTTATTGACAGCTCTGACAACGGTGCACCTCTTGTGGGTTCGCGAACACAACCGCATAGCCACAGCTCTACGTGTATTGAATCCAACATGGGGTGATGAGAGGTTGTTTCAAGAGACGCGTAAAATTGTTGCTGCAGAGATACAGCATATTACCTACAATGAGTGGCTTGCAGTTCTCTTTAATAAAACTGTGGTAAGAGTTGTCACGTGATTAGTATCTTTCTAATCATTTGATCCACGACGCAACTGTTTCTAGATTACTGTGGGATTGAAGGCGAAAACAGTCGCTGAATGACATGAATTTTACTGGCCCTTTGTATCTGGGTTTTGCGAATTTCTAAACGATCCCAGAAACTAACAAAAATTTACTGACAACCTAATGGCCCTTGACAGCTAACATAAATATTTTGTTTGTGTTGTTTCCAAACTTTTCAGTATTTCATAAAGCACATTTGCTGTTCATTGAAGCCCTATAGATCCCTCCAAAAGATATCGGGCTATAGAAATCTAGTAGTTCCAAAACAGAAAACAACACAAAGCCAGACTTTTTAACACGTCTTAAAGGTATCCGCCAGCCAAAATAGGTAACAACAAACATCAAAACGAAAATTCCGCCGAAATACGCTGTCAATCAAACAAAATACTTCTCTGTAGAAGAACGAATTGAAATTCAAATTTCCGAAATATTTAGTGGCGAGATTTACCCACTTCAGTTGGTATTAAGCTTATATTTTGACCGGCAACCACCAAAAGGTTGCCCCGGGGAGACGAGTTATCTCAACCAGAAGTGTTTACAAGGGAAAAGTAGTCCCCTTTGCTAGGGTAGCCATTGCACGTAGACAAGGCACTCTAAACGCTAGGTTAAACCTAGCTGCCTTGTAAACACGGTAATGCACGATAAAGAAGAAATGTGGAAGTAGTGTCTCTAGCACTAGAGTCACCCTACTTCCTTGTAACTCGACCCTTACCTGTTGGATGAATTACAATTCTGAAACGGTGAATTGTCCAAACAATCGTTTACAAGTATTGGTATCACTGCCAGGATGCAAATGAATGTTACTTTAAGGTCATTTCAGGATTGTGTTATTAGTGGAAAATACCTGAAAGATCGCTACGAACACCTTATAGCAGAGCCTTAACATTTATGTTTCCTCTCTTATTACAGAGGGAAAGAGAAGGTCTGTTGTTGGAGCCACCTGGTCAGTTCTTTGAAGGGTACGACCCTTCAAAGAACCCAGAAATGATCAATAGCTTCTCTACAGCAGCTCTGAGGATGGGCCACACTCTGATTCGAAACACTTTTGTCCTGTTAAACTCTCGGTTTAGAGCGCAAGGATTTAGCCAACAGTTCATACCAGTTAGGGATTTTTATAACCCAGCAGTATTTTTCCGAGAGGGAAACAATCCATACGGAGGGATTCTGCTAGGACTAGTCGGAAGACTAGCTCAACAAGTTGATAGGTAAGTGTCAGACAAAGATATAGAGGTTCACATAATGTTTAATATGAACTTCATTTGTTCCTAAGATTCGTTGTGAAAATAATAAAACTGATAGAACTGAATGGAGGGAGAAGAAGAAGGAGAAGAAGAAGAAGAAGAAGAAGAAGAAGAAGAAGAAGAAGAAGAAGAAGAAGAAGAAGAAGAAGAAGAAGAAGAAGAAAAAGAAGAAGAAGAAGAAGAAGAAGAAGAAGAAGTTAACAAAAGGACGACATGAGAACGACTATCCTGTCCTGATTCTTAAGCAATAACTAAAAATGAAAAGATTTACCTGATTAATGCCATAACCGAGTAACATCACTTTTTCTAAACAACAGCTAAATTTATTTTCGTCAGAATATGTCTCGGCTCTAGGGTGGAAGAGGAAGAGTTTTCATAGCCTTTAGATGTAGAAGATTGAATTGAATGAATGTTAGACGGTCTAACTTTCGATTTGAATTATACATCGCTGCTAGAACACAAAAATAGCGTATAACCGACTGAATGTTTTTTCATACAGTATCTTCGTTACTGCCGTACGAGAGGGACTCATTTTCGAGGGACCAACTTTTGATGGCACCGTTGGTGACCTTCCTGCCATAAACATTCAGCGTGGCCGAGATCATGGCTTACCAGGCTATGTCAAGTTCCGTGAAGCTTGCGGTGCAAGACCGGCTAAGTTTTTCCCTGACCTTTTGGACACAATAACACAGGACCAGATAAACAGATTGAAAAGGGTTTACGCCAATGTCGAAGATATCGACTTGTTTGCAGGCGGCATCAGTGAGTTCCCAACAGAAGGAAGCGTGCTTGGATTCACCTTCACCTGCATTATAACGCAGCAGTTCAAAGATTTGCGCAATGGTGACCGCTTTTGGTACGAGAGAAACAAACCAACCTCGTTCACAGCTGCTCAGCTGGCCCAGATACGAAAGGCAACGATCGCTAGAGTGATATGTGACAACGCCGACGGTGTGATGTTCATACAGAGAGATGCTTTCTTACAAAGAACCAGCCGCGATGGAAGCAACCCTTCTGTTGACTGTGATAACCTGCCTTTCGTCGAATTGAACGCGTTTAAAGAAGGTAAGAGTCTTTTTGATATACGAATTGGCCTTATGCAAGAACGGCTCTCCTTGTTCTCCTTGTTCTCCTCGGTTCTCCTTGTTTTTTGGTGAGGTTAATTACGAAAGAATTTGATGGACAACAAATGCAGTGTACGAGTGAACATAATTTTCCCACTTTCATTTCTTCTCAACATCTCTTCTCATTAAAAAAAAATCTTTGGACTTCCTCTGAACGGTTTAAAGGCTCCCTATTTTTAATGAACTTTACAAGTCCCAATAACCTGGCCTTAGCTAATCGTACGGTGCTCTAACTCTGTGGTTATAACCCTTGACTTGATCTGTAAATTAGAACAAAGCAAATGGATTCTCTGTGGAAATATTACGTGCGGGCCAGGAGTAGATTCTAATGACGTTTAAAGGGATTTTAGGGCATTCCAAGTGTAAGGAGTGTAATAATAACCAAACAAAGATTGAGGTGAAATCTGCGTTGTTTTCTTCCTTTTTCTTTGCATTGTGCATTGGCATTGATCTAAGAATCTGATAGAAACTACAAAAGCTATGTGCATATCGTTATTCAGTTTTGAAGCAAACAAACAAACAAACAAACAAACAAGTAATCAAACAAACCGCAAATTGCAAGGATTTTCCGACGGCAGAAAAATTGCTAAGACCTGTGACTATGATCTAAGGGAGGTATTTAAATTCCCCTATGAAAAAGTATTGTAAATAACGTCGTGTTTTTTCCCTCTTTTATAGAATCAGATGCATCACAGGATGGAGGAGGTGAACCAAGTGCATCTGTCAGCGCTTGAGACATTCCCTGGTTTCCCTCTTAGTTGAGACTGGGACATGCTAAAATATTTTACTTTAACAACAGGTATTTGTTGTTGATCTATCTTCAGCAAGTCATGCATATTTTAGTAGCAAGCTGCCTCTTCGGCATTGTTTCAATTTATTTCGCCTGCTGGTGTGAAATGCACTACATATTTTTGCCTTGTCGACCAGAGATGTTAAGGGGTTACGCTTAGAACGAGGAGGAAGAAATCGTTTACTTCTTATTTCGCTTTTGCAAATTTGCATCACGTTAAAGGTTTGTCTTGTATAAGTAGATGACCAACATAATTTATATAATGTTGCAATAATGATGACAGGGATAGATTATTGAATAATAAAGTGCATCCCAAGAGGTTGTTAAGTATGAAATTTTGTTGGCTTTGTTTCTTCCAGGACAAAGTTTCGTCTAAAAGAGGGCTTTTTATTTGTTCAGTCTTGATACGAAACAGGAAAGGGTTTTGAGCTCCGGGTGACGCCTCTCTTCCCCGCCCTTCCATCTCCCCTTCCCCCCTCGACCTGTCAGCAGTCAGCCAATAGGAAATATAACTTTTCACGTTTATCACTGGCCAAGGAATACAAAATGTGATGAAACAGGGCATCTCTGCCCAGGCAAACCTAACAGAAAAAGCTACCTCGCTGAATAATCAACCCCAAGTTTTATCATTCATCTAGAATCGAACTTGTGATAAACAATAGTAAGATGATCGGCTGATATTACAATTAATGATATTACCGTTAAAAAAGTTCTTCGCTTAACTGATTTTTCGCGTCAAAGTGATTGACCTGTTTTTAGAACGGAGTCGGACGAAACTTTTGTTGTTATTTTGTGAACTGACACTGAATGGCATACCAGTGGTATGCCATTCCACGGAGCTAGAGCAAGAGTTTACCCTCTTGATACCTCTTGGCTATAATCGGCTTTATTCGCTAAGGTGTTGGAAAAGTCGCTTTTACTGACTGTAAGCTTGCTCGTGTCATGACCCGCATGAGAATGGTCGGAAGCCCTCGTAGTCCACGTAGGCCTAGTAATAACAAGAATCACTTTTAGCTCGGGCAAAAAACTTACGTGATGTGTGAAAGAAAATAGGTGGACTAGACTTCAAAGCTATTCCCATGACTTCAACATCTTTTATTTCAAAACATGCTTCTTAAGGGCTAAGCAAATGGTTGATTGTCATGTGATACAAAACTTCGCACTTACTCTTAAGTCAAGTCCAAGAGTCCAGACAGTCAAGAAAAATTTCTCGTCAGTTGAAAACCAACCACGTGATAAAGGAGAATATACTGTATCAAACTCTCTTCCCTGCCGGAATGAACGTTAACATTTACTCCGATTCAACCATAAACCTAAACGAGGGTCGTAATAATGCTTTAACCAAACAAAACACGAAAAATATAAGGGTAAATAAGTTTCCAGTCTAAGTCACTGTTTTCGTAAATTTTCATTCAGCACGTACACAAAATAATTGCCAAGTATTGACTTACATGTTTGCTCCCTTGGAACTGGTTTTAGACAGGTAAAGGTTGCTTATTTCTTTACGCAATCGACCTCAAAACTAAATAGTTAATGACATAATTAATAGTTAATGAAAGAATACTTCCGTGCCAATACACTTAAGTGCCAATTTGCCGAGAAAATCTTCGCAAATCCTGACAAATTTGGTGTCAAAATTCTCCAAATTCATTGTACATTTTGAAACCGAGGTACATTTAGCGTTATTCAGATCTAGTTGCTTTGAGCCTGCTTACGAGACAAGATTTGCCTGTATTTGCTTCACCTAACACGCATATCTGCTAATTCACGAACACTTTGCTTAATGTCAGTAGGTTGTAAGTCAAATGCCTTGCACTAATGAAGCTAAGAAAAAGGAACTCGCAAGTAGAAAACAGATGGCAGGTCAAAAAAAGTAAACAATTTACGTATTCTTCCCCGCATTTCTATGTCATCTTGCCCGCCGATTCGACGAGGAATGCCCCAAGCTGGAGCGTTGATGAAAAAGTCGCTTGTCTGTTCCCACGTGCATTGGCCGACTGCTTGGCGAGAATACCCGAAAATTGTCCGAACATATAACATATCAAATCGTATGGGCTTTTGCAATCCTCGATTACCAGCGACATGACCTCGGCACAGCTACGTGTACCTTTGCTAACAGTTCGCTTGTATTCGTCAGAACAATTAAAGGAAAATTGGAGACACTTCTTTTGGGCCTGCGCATTATGAGCAATGTAATTTTCCGCGCGAGATGCAGAACCAAGCTCGTGCGTTGCCCGAGCAACAAGAAAATCTGTGGTTTAACAAAGACGGCCCTAACAAGCTGGAGTTAATGTGTGAGCCACTAGAATTAAAAACCTCCAAATTTCGGCTACAGCCCTCATATTTTCAGCTTTAAACTCCCACCCGACCTCCCTAGCAAAACAATCAAAACTTAAACCGAGCATTTATAGCCACTGGCAACAGTACAGAACAAAACCTCAAAATTTTCTTGGCACACAAGAAAAATATAAGTTCACATATGAGAGACTCTAACAAGCAAATTTAGTGAGGGTTCGTTATCCTGAGTATTCATTTTCAAAAACTTATTACACTTTTTACGGTTTTCAATTTTATGATTTCCGCATAATGGACAAAATGAATAGCTTACATATGTTGTTTTCGCTTTTATTACTGTTTTTCCCTTTATACGATCATACAACATCATTTACACGTACTATTTCAATGGCCTATTAGTACACAGTATTAGTAATAATATTAGTAGTTAAGAGAATCTCCTCAACAGGGGCCGACCTAGGAAAAATCGTGATCGTTTTTCTATAACATGAGTGCCGAAGGCGCGAACGTCTGGGGGAATCCCGGAGCAAATCTGATCATCCGCGATCTCTGAATTGAGCTCGAATTGTGGTCATCCGCGAACCATAAAGTTGTTCCCAAAATGCGGACATTACATGAAGTATCGTACACGGTACGTCGTACGGTCATGTGACGTCGTGACCATGATTTATAATGATCGCATGCTCTATGAGTATGGTGCCCCGCTCTGCGGACCTTTGGCCCGCAAAACACCTCCGCTATAACACGCAAAATGTTTTGCATCAAACTGTCAAACTGTCAAACTGTTAAATACTGATTTAATATATTTTAATAAAAAGTTAATCGAAAACCTGCTTTCAAATATCATTATTTCAACATATGTAATTATAACAACATTGTGAGGCAATGCAATATTAGCAAAGTGATTTGACATGTTATTTGTGTTCCATGTAAAACGAGAAAACAACACAACAAATCAAACCAAAAACAAACACCTTACAACTTGAAAAACTGTATTTTGTTTTGGCTAATTATTGTGGCCAGGAAAAACAATTTCGAAGATTAAAGACAAATTTCATAAGATAAGAACGTTTTCTAGAACGTTCTACTCAAGTATTTCGATTGCACATTTATAACCGTCACTTTAAGGACAAGATTTCGTCTTGATGGGTTTAAAGCAGTTCTGGGAGCTCATTCGGCAACATAACACGGTGTCAGTAATATAATAAAGTAGACTAAAATTTCCCATGAATTGGTACCTTTTTGCAACACTATTCTTTATCGTCTCCCTCCACCAAGTTTTTGCAAAAACGCTAACAGACAGCACAGCAGATTAAACTAAACTTCCTCAAGAGGTAGGGCTGTTGTGACGTTACATTCAAACTCTTCAAAACTTGAATTTGCACCTTTCTCTCGGGTTTACATACAATGCCTCAATCGATTGCGTGCTGAAAACCCGATCCGTAGGATGACAATTTGGTGCGGGTTCGTTTTTGAGCCCACAGTAGATCACAACTGCAGGAGAATACCACTGGCTTAAGGTGGTCTTACACTAAAGGAAGGTGATGTTTGGTTGCAAAAGTCACCTTTTTAAAAGGCAAAATTGTAATTTTAAGGACTTGGGAATGCTGTCTTGAAATAACCTCACCCGATTTCCAGCATTAAAGCAGTGGAATTAAGAAATATAATCAGCAGTATGTGACTTTTTACATAGCAACAATTGCTTGCATTTATTTAATGCTCACAAACAAACCCCAATAAGAACATTACCCCCCTCCCTTACCCGCCTCTCTTTAAAATGGCATCTGGTACTATTGTGGAGGAACACCAGTGACTGAGGAGAGAGTCCTGAGGTCCGAGTTTTAACCGACACTGAAAATATGACCCAGATCTCACAGAAACGATGGTTTTTGCATCGAATTACCATTCAGCTGTATTTTAGTGTGGAAACTTTAATTTGACAATAGGTTTAGGATAATGAGCAACGGATAAACTGTGTATAAACTGTGGATAAAAAATCGGTTCCCTTATCTTTAAGAATGTTTTTTTCCAATAACATAATTTCTTGAACTTTAAGCAAGATATCTCCGACTCATTGTAACCTAGCATGATTAAAGGACTTGATTTCCTAGGTCCCAAACCTAAAAAATGCTCCCGATCTTGAACTGCTTCTCAGTAAGTGAATTTTGCCCTCTTTTTTATTTCCTTCTACCTTACTTTCTGGAAAAAATTGAAAGTAAACTCTAAAGAGGCCAAGCTAACTAATTTTCGAGGTTTACCTCTTAAAGAATTCATCTGTGGAGAGATTAAAGTTGCTTTATACTTATCCAGCCGTGCATTAGTTAGATAGCGTGCTTGCAATGAACACCCCTATTTTCTTACTTAGAATGTTGTTTAATCATTAACTATTATGACATTCGTGGGTGGGGCACAGTGGTGTAGTGGTTAGCGCGTTGGACTTCAGACATGAGGGTCAGTGGTTCGACGCCCAGTCCCTATCATGGTGTTGTTTCCTTAGACAAGAAACTTTGCCCCACATTGTCTCTCTCCAACCAGGTGTATAAATGGGTACCGGCGACATACTGCTGGGGGTAACACTACAGAAAACGGGATAAGCTCCGGCCGTGTGGGCCTCCTTGGCTCTTGTGCGACTTTGCCGCCCCCCCCCCCCCCCCATTATGACATGTGACCTGAAAAGACTCATTTTGAAGTCAGAGCGTGATAGCCAGAACTAAGACTAGCAAAATTCGTTATTCAATCATTTCAAATTCTTTTCGTGGGTATTATCTTTCGGTCAAGAAGAACAGGAAATATTCTGTTTATGTCATTACATCATCTTAGATAACCTATGAACAGCTAGGCTCCGAGGTGGGGAAAATAACACATATCTCTCTAGTAACGATTGGCGAGCGAAGCGAGCCTGTGGCACTTTTGCGGTCTGCCAACGGCTCTTTCGCTCGCCGATTTTTTTTGCGTTATTTCCCCCACCGCGCGCGCGGAGCCTATTCACAGGCTACACCTTAGATTTCACGTGTTTCTTATTATAGATGGCAAAACCGTAAGGGTATGTTATGTAAAATTATAATTAGGTCATTAAAACCCGGGGTTGCTAATATCACAAGTAAGAGGTTCTTTGGATACTAAATTGGTTTTATCTACATAAATAGGTAAAGTCAGACAAGGAACTTATTAAAGGGGAACTACTAAAATAAACCCTGCTCAGACTATAGCCGTATTTTCAAGAAGCTGATCTAGTTAGTTTATCTTTC